>JAJJWX010004514.1:1254470-1881706 GCA_023529315.1 Papaver bracteatum
GGTCACTAGAATCTTTCTTCGTGTACCAAACTTGGCTCACTGCAGTTCCATTAGGTGCAAAAGAAAAACTGTCAATTGTTGTCCAACGGATTTGGTAAACATTTTGACTACCGAAATTACACAAAAGATCTCACTTTTCAGTCTCTGTTACATGGTCTTTGTTATCCAACGGATTTAGAAAACATTTCGGAAATTATCCAAAAGGTCTCACTTATCAGTCTGTGACATTGTCTACTTTGGGAAGGTATCTTCATTTTGAATGGTGACACTGACATTGTTGTACTACATTAGAGAGAAACACTGCTCTTAAATTGGCGGTTGAGTATAGTAGCTTGAACCCTGATGGCTCAACCAACATAGGAATTGCCCCATTCTGATTCTGAAAGCTGCTTGGCTTGAATTTAATCCCGTTGTCTCGAAAATATCCCACTTCAACCGACATTTGTGAGCATTTTGTGGCCTTGCCTTTGTGCCGTCGTGGACATTCATGAAATGGCAAGGATGGGATGGGACTGAAAGTCACCTTAACGGCTTAAACTGATCCCGAAGTAATGAATGTGGAAGAACTGGGTTCTTTAGCTCGAGTGCTGAGTCAGCAAAACAGAAGGACCAGTCTATAAACATTAAAACCCATCCTAGATGGACCTGACACGTCATCATATTGCCACGCAGCTGGTTCATTTCCCTAGAGTTGAAGAGGTACTTACAATTGAAAGCTGCTGCTGTTGCTGCCGTGTTTACTGCGTTTGACTCTTTAGGCAAGGCGCGTAAAGTGTGAACGTGTACTTTTGTACTAATAACAGTATGGGATGAGTGAAGTTAATGTTGGGATTTCACAGTGGCTGCTGCAAAGCAGTCAATTACCTTACCAGTGGCCCGATAGGATATCACAGTACCAATATATAGTAAAACTTCGATAAATTAATAATATTGGGATAAAAAAAAAATTATTTTAGCGAAATTATTAATTTATTTAGTTAAAATTTAGTTTTTCCAAACCTAGTTAGGATCAGAGAATTTTATTATTTTAGCGAAATAATTAATTTATCGAAGTTCTAATGTAAAATGCTTGTACTTATCCATGGGGGTTAGTTTTATATGTTAGGTTGGCAAATGCACTGTGAATTCCACAACAGATTTGTCTAGGATGTTATATAACCGGGCACGCTCACAGTTTTGGCCTTTCTAGAAACTAGTTAGTGGCACACAGTTACGTTCTTCAAACTATCCAACTTTACCACTTTGAGTATCCACAGTTGACCCTTTAGTAATGAATTCTACCTAACCCATATCTTAATCCCCAAGTGAAATTTAGGAATTTCGTACCCTTTGAAGGGAAAATAAGAACTTAATGAGACTTGACAGAGTTAAAAGTCAGGCCAGTCAGGGTATTAACCTAGGCAGTTGAGGATATTTTTCGTGTCTTCTCTTGTAATTCGTTTTGTTTGCATCGAGTGGCATTCTAACCCTACATCGAGTGGCATTCTAACCCTACCCTACCGTTTTCTGCCTTGGTTTTAAAGGTTGGTCTAAATCGGTTCCACCAGTGCAAACAAAAAAAAGAGTTTAAATAAAATTCTCTGAAATTGGCAACAATCATCCAACTCAAAAATTATTAACAGCTAATTTGATTCTGACCAGGGAAACATATTTGATACAAAATAATGAAGCATTTTAGAACGAGAGACAAGAATAGCCCCATCATCCCTATATGCATCTTAAATGAGTCTGGTTGTAGACCCCCAATGCCTAACGTGGGTTTAGAGAACCTCCCGAGTACCCGTAAATCGGTCCTAGGGGCCTGATATATGGATGAATTTAACTCAGTTAGGTAGTTGTTGACAGTTTTTAAGTCCTGCTCGGCAAACCAAGTACATTTGGGGATGGAGCTTTAATAAGTCATTCTTGGGTGACAGTCTTCCACGCGGCTTTGCTAAACCCTGAAGTTCTAATTAGGTTTGATTAAGATTTAAGTGCTTTTTCCATTCTTGATTTAACACTAATTATTAGATGATGAATGCCGGGACATGGGATTAGTTCTCTAGATGATTAGTCATGCATTCTGTAGTCACAGTATTGTCACTGTTGTTGAAAGTAGATCCACCAAAAACATACATAAAATAAAGAAATGAGTCAAACATGGATCAACTCTTACTTTGTAGTTAAACAGTTTTTCATGTCCTTTGAAAATTTGTCTGATTCAATACACTTGTATTAGGCATGCATATCTTTCCAAAAAAAAAAAAAAGTATTAGGCATGCATGCATATTCATTTCATCTTACCTTTCCAATATGGATCCTAGAACACTGTCGAAAGAAAATTTATAATACTACTCTATTATATATTTTGCCAGTCGATTGTATGATCATACCGGTATGATTTAAACTACTGATGAATTTACAATCTCTAGCTATCTACACGCAACAAGATTTACCATCGTGCAAGAGCAAATTTTTAGCTGTTTACACGTAACAAATTTACCATTCTGACAAAAAGGCTTTTTCGGAAAGACACCAAGCACGGCCGAATGCCTGATTCATTACGTTAAGACACAAAAACGGAAAAGCCTATCTAACTTGAACAAACCCCACCTACAAATTCTACTTTCTCACTCAATTCATACACTCTAGTTTGTAAAGAAGGAAGGTATAGGTAGAAAAAATCGGTGAGCAATAAGGTTCTACTTAAGCGTATTGATTGTTTAATTAATTAATTAACTAAAGAAGGAAGGTATAGGTAGAAAAAATCGGTGAGCAAGTTTTGTTTTCATTAGACATATTCTTTCTCTTTTCGAGTTTTGTGTGTGTATTTCCTTATCATCATCCCATCAGTCATCTCCATTCTCCAATATCTCAAGTCTCAACTAATCACATTTACTACACACCCATTGCACTATTTTCTCTTCTCTTCCCTGTATTAACTTTTCCTGTCAAATTCCCAACGACCCTCTTCCCACATTCATTTATTATAGTGGTGGTACTCTCACATGGCAGTAGTCATTATATCCTCCCAGCAAAGAAAATCAACTTACATATACTATTCCCCCCCCCTACAGCTCTAGATCTTACACCACAACACACTATGATGGAAAAAAACCTAGCAACAGAAACTTAACAACATTTCTATATATCTTCTAGTCTTTGTTTCCATTCTTTATTTTTCTTCCTTGTTCTCAATAAAAATCTTCATCTTCTTCTCTTCATTCAACCACCACTACCCATCTCTAGCTAGATATCTAGATCTCTCCTGCAGTGACCACATCTCACAAACAACATTATTGCATAAAGTTATAAGGAGTTATTCTTGAAGCAACAATCACAAGATTCACAACAGCTAGCAGAAGCAGCAAGATCTCATCCATGGATACTTCTACTATGTTCTTAATCTTCTCTACTTTGTTCATAACAGTGATAGTTTCTTACACAATTTGGTTCAATCTAATCAAACGTTCATTAAAGGGTCCACGAGTATGGCCATTGTTGGGAAGCTTACCGGGTTTAATAGAAAACCATGATCGTTTACATGATTGGATTACAGAGAATCTACGTAAATGTGGTGGTACATATCAAACATGTATCTGTGCAGTACCGTTTTTGGCTCGGAAACAAGGATTAGTAACGGTTACAAGCGATCCGAAGAATATAGAACATATTTTGAAGAGCAGGTTTGAGAATTACCCAAAGGGACCAACTTGGCAATCTGTGTTTCATGATCTACTTGGTGAAGGTATTTTCAATTCAGATGGTGATACATGGTTATTTCAGAGGAAAACAGCTGCTTTAGAGTTTACTACACGTACACTTCGACAAGCTATGGCTCGGTGGCTAAATCAGACTATCAAATTTGGGTTCTGTCCGATTCTCAAAACGGCTCAGCTCGAATGTAAACCAGTCGATCTTCAAGATCTTCTTCTCCGGCTAACGTTTGATAATATATGCGGGCTCATAGTCGGAAGAGATCCACAAACATTGTCGGCTGGGTTACCGGAGAACCGGTTTGCTACGGCGTTTGATCGAGCTACTGAAGCCACACTTCAGCGTTTTGTGTTACCTAAAGTTGTTTGGCAGCTAAGGAAATGGCTCCGGCTAGGAATGGAAGTCACATTGAGTCAAAGCCTTGAACACATCGATGAATATCTATCCAACGTCATCAAGACACGTAAGCTGGAATTGCTGAGTAAGCCGGTAAGTGGGGCCACAACTCCACACGACGATTTGCTATCAAGGTTTATGAAGAAGAAAGAATCCTACTCAGAGTCATTCCTCCAACACGTGGCACTCAATTTCATCCTAGCTGGACGTGACACGTCATCAGTTGCACTTAGCTGGTTCTTTTGGTTGTGTATCCAAAACCCTAGAGTTGATGAGAAGATCCTCAATGAAATCTGCACCGTTCTGATTGAGACACGTGGTGATGATACAACAAAATGGACCGATGAACCCTTGGGGTTTGAGGAGAATGAGCGTCTTGTCTACTTGAAAGCAGCATTGTCCGAGACTCTCCGGCTATATCCTTCCGTCCCCGAGGATTCGAAACACGTAGCTGTTGACGACGTATTACCTGATGGCACATTTGTACCCGCAGGCTCGGCGGTCACTTATTCGATATACTCGACCGGCCGGATGGAGTCAACATGGGGTGAAGATTGTCTAGAGTTCAAACCAGAGAGATGGTTATCAAAAGACGAGAAGCAATTTGAAGCCAAGGATCAATTCAGATTTGTATCTTTCAATGCTGGTCCAAGAATTTGCTTAGGGAAAGATTTGGCTTATTTACAGATGAAATCTGTTGCTGCAGCTGTATTGTTACGACACAAGCTTACAATAGCAGAAGGGCACAAAGTGGAACAGAAAATGTCTTTGACTTTGTTCATGAAATATGGACTGAAAGTCAATGTGCATCACAGAGATCTGACGGACGTCCCAGCAAAGCTACGTGAAAAGGTGTGTTTATGATTTGCATGGTAGAAATGTTATTATCAGCTGCTGTTAAATGTTAACGGTTATAGTAAACGGTGTTGGGGGTATTGGTTTAATAGGTTTCTGAACAGGGTTTTGATATACATAAGATGAATTCAAGGAGGTTGCTAAATTAATTACACGAGAAGAAAAAGGGCTGAAGCTCGAGTTCAATTAGAGTTCTAATAATTCTACGTATACCCCAAGTCCTTGCTTCTTTCGTATACATCAATGTTCCTGTTTGTTGGTTCTCCTGAAACAGCAATTTATAGATTTCTTATTGATATAATTTATTTATTCTAAGATAATTATTTGAATAATTATGATTCATCAGTTTAATTAACAATGTTGAGTCGTATTTTTCTAGCGATTTTTAGTTATGGAATGCCTTGTATGCACATTTTGGCATCTTGCATTTCCAGTTTTCCGAAAGAAGTCGTCGAAACCGGCAATGGATGGGTTCATGTCTTGGGCATTCCTCGGAGGTGGCCATTGCACGGAATACAGTCATATTAACCAAAGTTTGTATAACAACTAGCTGGTGAACATCTTACAAACTAGCGTTCATTTAGGCCTGTAGATGATAAAGTTATAAACAGTAAATAGTTATACAAATTCATAAAGAAATAGATGATGAAGTTACATACTGTAAATAGTTATAAATTAATCAACTTATAACTAATTTTTGGTTTTGTAAAATAAATACCCTGTCAAGAGCGTGAAATTACGTCAAGAGAACAATGTCAATGGAAAAATTACGTCAAGAGAATAATGTCAATGGAAAATCCTCCTAAAGTAATAAACTTAAACCGTAGGCACAAGATTGTCCTGCATGATCAGGTAAAGGTTTACCAAAACGTAGGTTTAGATGTTGATTTGAAAAAAATGCATTAGCTAGGTAGGTTAGATGAATCTAATTAATGACAAATTAATTAAATCATCAGATTTAGATGTCAAAGAAGAAGATACGAAATAGTTGAAGATTGTTAAGCAACATTATGGTACGTATTTATTATATTGCGTGAGAATTAATATCAAGTAATCAACATTTCATTATCATGCAGCATAGCCTTATAAAGACAATAAAATTGGATTATACACATCTCATTGTCATGCATTCATACCCTAAAAGTGACCAATAAGTGAGTGTCTAATGTCTGACAAAATTAGTTTCATCTCCTTATCATACTTATCATGCAGCATAGCCTTATAAAGACAATAAAATTGGATTATACACATCTCATTGTCATGCATTCATACCCTAAAAGTGACCAATAAGTGAGTGTCTAATGTCTGACAAAATTAGTTTCATCTCCTTATCATACCTCAAATAGCATGACTGATACGTGAAGGTAGTAGGGTTTAAATTATGGATTTGTTGAGTATAATTAAGGTTAATTAAACAACAAAATTTATGCAAGAGCATATGATTATTAAGGTAGATTTGGAAAATAAAAATTATACTAATTAAATGAAGAGGTTACATGCAATACCATTGGAGATGAATATTTTTCTCTCCTTAATTTTAAGGAAACACAGATCGGGATGTCTTATTTGTGTTGCCACATAGGAAGCACACACAATGACCATTGTAGAAGCTCTTAGTACTAGTATTCATCGTCAATTCATAGCTGACGTGGCGGATTTACACCTAGACTTGGGCCGGCTTAAGCCACCCCCAAGTTTAGAAAAACAATTAAAATAGTTAGTGGAGCTTAGCTGATGACAATTAAACCCAGCTGAAATTGTTATCAAGCCACCCCTAACATGTATAAACTTTTTCCAAGCCACTTCCAAATCCTAATTCCGCCCCGTAACTTTTGCAACTCAAGAACTTGACTTGTCGGATAACACAAGTCGTCCGATCCATAAACTTATACAAGTGTACCGTTTGGAACCCTGCCTGGGATTTCTTGTTTTGATGAAAAGGAACCCATGTTCATAATTTAGTACCCATGTTCGATCGGGACCATAACTGGTGATCATTGACTGTTATATGACTACTCGCTTTCGATACAGTTCCGGGCTGCCACACCGAACACTCTTTGTTATTAGAGTACTTGGTAGTTGCTCAAACCATATGAGATTGCCCTATCACATTGGTAAATTTGGGGCCACGGTTAACTGAACTAAATCGAAATTGACCGTGTAAGGACATAAGGGACAAAGGATTTATTTCTACCATCAAATTTTTTGTACCCATCTCTGCATTTTGCCGATTAATTAGTTGTGGGTGAAGTTCCAAGTGGGGGAATATTTTATTGTACGTGATAGGAGCATAAGTCAAGTGTCGACATATCTTTCTTATTAGTTGTCAACGGGAAAACACGGACAAGCTGGTCTCTCATGGATAGATAATGCAACATTTAAACTCAACAGGTAGAATTCAATTTAGGTATCCCATCTTGCTTGTACTTTACCAATCTTTTTCCTTTTAATCAGAATTACCACTGAATCTTGATCTTCTCGATGCCAACTTTTCAAGTGTGTAAAACGATAGTCCAATTCCTTGTTGAGCAATGCTGTCCTGCACAGTCACGCGAGACAGCTTAATAAGATCACATTATCTACAAACAGAGACGGAACCAGGAAATTATATTTGGGGGGCCAAAATTTTTTTCCAACAGATGAACCAAGAAAATAAAAATGACAAGGGAGAGTAGAATACCTGCTACAACAGAGCCTGAGTGTTTGATTTCCCCCAATTCTAACCTCAGTCTAACCTCAATAGAAGACGTAACATCAACGAGAAAATAAAGGAATACGAGACGACCGCTGCCACAGTGTACGGAAAAATGGACCTGATCAACAAATCTACCAAATGAAATACTTAGTTGGCAAAGTATAGGAACCAAAAAGGGCTATAAAAGTGCCTAATGGAAGAAGAAAAAAACGTGCTAAAAGACCATTAAGTGCCATTCACAGAACAATTTACGATGGAGGAAAGAAGTGAAGATTACAAGATTTTATGCTATATGAGAATTTGTTAAAATTTGATTGCACTAGATAGATAGATTATCATCGCATTGTAGTACTCAGAAGTGAAGATAAACTATCCATTAAGATTGCTATAAAAAAAGGGAAACATTTAGCTCAATTTTTCATTAACAAAATGGAAAAAGAATACAACGAAACAACTTTTCCCAAAGAAAATGTAATTCTCTTAGCTATATATATGGACCAAAGGATCCCCTTGAACGGATGTTTACCTTGGCAAGTACGTAGTGATATAGTTCATTGTTACTGTCTTTTGCTTAGAAAATATACAATCCAACTGAGTGCTACGTTCTTCTTAATTCACTATTATAAGGTAACTTCAGTAAAAATCTTCAAAAAATGAACACATGATAAAATGAAAATACATAAAACATAAAAACAATGAACCATAAGTATATATTAATGTAATAACAAAACACATCATTGATTAATTCTGGATGGATACATAGAACAAACTTACAACGTAAATGAATTGATCTTCCGATTCTAGATGTCTAAGAATTACACACAAAAAAAAAAAAAAAGGACGTACAAAATACAAGGCGAAGGCAACGAGAACCTTGTGGAGAGCTGATCAATCCAACGTAAAAATAGTGTAAACAACAGAGTCGACTGATGTTCCTTGCTGCAAGATCAAAATAAATAGGCAATTCATTAAACAGTTAACCACTTAATTACAAATCTATCAAACACTTAACCTACTAACATTAATCAAAGTTGACAAAGGTATTACAATTCATCAAACACTCAAACAAAAGTTGAGTGAAATAACTTTGGATACATTAACACGATTTATCAAACACTTCACCTACTAAAAATTCCTAAAAATAATATATTTCCGAGATTGAGCACAGCAAGGAATTCTTCAAGCTTCCAACCAGAATAATTAAAGGGAAACAAATGATGATGCTTGGGCTAATCAAAATTCATACCTAGGCTATTTTTGTTTTCTTAAGAATTACAATGGACTAAATAAGCTTTTTCTCATTTTGAGGGGTAGGGGCTGCAGCCTGCGCAAGCCACCCCTAATACCGTCCCTGTCTACAAGAAAAAGGGCATAAACTCTTGAATCGCATGAAAAACCATGCAAAAATCGTTACTCTCACGGATTTTTAATGGTGGGGCCCAAATATGGCCCCCTGCTAACTCCCTAATGTGTGGTCCCTCTCTCATGTGAGGGGTCGGTTTTTACATAGTCTATTTTCAAAGCATGTGTAGAACTGTTGACAAAAGGGTTTCACTACTCCCTTTCTAGAACTTTTAACATATCCTTGTGATTCCTTAATGTTTTCTTTATGAAGATGCTCTACAAAGTCTAGATTTATAGAGTGCAATGAATCCCGAGAGGTTGGGTCACACGACAGATTTTGGATCATGGGGTAATTCGTGACTCGTGAGCTGCAAAGTAGAGTTTGAGTCATCGTCGTAGATTTTAAGATGACGATGTTGAATTTCAAACAGAGTAGAGTATTACACTGCTGATTCAAAATCTGTCTGTAGGCGTAGATTATCCACAGAGCTAGATGGCAACATCTTAAGCTATCTTGTACCCAAGGATGAAGAGACGAGAAGCACGGGATAGAGACTGGCAGGCGCGAGAATTAAGGGACCACGTGGCTCGGACATGACCACCATACAGTTTTCGGACAAGACTTGACCCCAGACCCCTGACAAAGATGACAGACGAGACGCGTTAACCAAAGAGATAAGAAGATACAAGTTATATCGGCCAACTGGAAGGGCGACATCGTACCAAGATCGGCTCGTGTCAGAAAACACAGAGGAACCGGATTACGTTGGCCATGTTTACAGAAAGGTAAGCGATGCGAGCGGGCCCGAAACAGAACTTCAAGATAGATAGATTGTGACTAACACCCTAGTTTGGTTGTATGCACTCTCCCCTATAAATAAAGAGACTCATATCCAAGAGTAGAGGTTGGTAATTTGGAGAGATACTAGGAATCACACTAGAGAAAGAGAGTTTTGAATTATTCTATCTTGTAAAGAAGAGAGTTCAACTTGGAGAGAACATCATTATAACACCTCAAAGTAATAAGATACATCTTTTCACCACGTGGACGTAGGTAATCATACCGAACCACGTATATCCTTGTGTCCATTGTTGAGTTTCTTACTTTCTCTTGCATGAGTAGATGTTTTCTATCCTTTGGATGTAGTTTGTAGTAAAATGCATCTACATTCTGGCGCCGAAAAAGGGGAACCGACTAAGATCTCCGGATACCTTGCCTGAAGAGCCTTCAGAGACGATCAAAATCTCCTAAATGCACATTTAAGTGTTGTAGTTGAAGCTAGGATGAACTCTGTTGGCCGAAACCGTATATTTTTGTTGATTTGAGTCATTTAGTACAAATATAAAGTTTAAACAGTGATAACACCTTCTCAAGGTATAGTAGAGTCCTCGTTTCTTCGCCTATGAATGGTTTAATCAGCAAAAAATCCTCTTTAGCTCACCGACGATCAACATCACCGGTTAGGATCTAGGGTGAGGATCTGCTGACAGGATGACTATTTGTTTCGATGTTTGAGTGAATATTTGCGATGTATAAGTTATTTTATGGATTTTTCTACCGAGTTTGTGTGCTTACAGTCACAAAAGAGTAAGTTTAAGTTGTCTTTTGCTCGATTTTGAGCTTCCCGGCGATGTCGTCTAGTCGGAAAGATCTTAGAGAAAATCCATGGTAGTCAGCTGTGAAGAGATCTCGAGGAAATAACAATAGTAGAGACTTGAGTTTACTTTTTAACTTACATGATGTACCTTTCATTCATCACGTGCATGATTTTAAGGATTTGGAGCATATAAAATGAAGGACAAACAAACTTAAATGCGGAGGTCAAGTACTGAAGGTGACATCGTACGAAGCGATAAGGACGTAGCATAAAATCTTCCACAAAGTCAGCTTAGAGCCAAAATAGGGTAGATAGGCAGAACCCACCCGATAGTCGGAGTAGGCTTTGTTTCGGAAAGCCTGGCGTAGTGACGATTTTTGTGTCAGTCGATTTTTTTTTTACCTTTTTTGAGTATTTATCACCAAGATTAGGTCAAAGTAAGGTGTTCTTTGTATTTACTGACATAGGTAGGGACGAAAATCGTCTCACCAAGCACCACGCCCGATGGCCAGTACTTCAGGGACGGGAAGGACGTTAAGGAATCATACAGTTACTAACAGCATCATGCAGGCAGGGGTAACGGGACCAAGACAAGAAGGCGATCGACAACCACCGCCCGAGGAATCTCATGCTGCTGCACGGGGCATGCCAACTGTTGACGAGGAAGTGTATCTTGGGCGAGATGATGACACACTTCCCTTGGACCAGATAGCCTCTACCTGGGAAAGAATCGTCCAAATCGACGGACTTACAGCCTCAGACACGGAGGACGATGAAGAAGCACTCGCAGCACAAGCCCGGAGACAAAGAACAAGGCAACAAGTTGAGTAACAGGAATCCCTAGGAAGGGATCAAGAGTGACTTAGGCAGATCCAGTTGGGGCGAGGAGCAACAAGCAACATCGGCCCTCTACATGTTCGTACAACCGGTCATGTAGCTGGTCCGATATTACCCCCACCAACAACATCGATAACATTGCAGTCTCGGCCACATCACCCTAATGAACATTCTCGCCATGAAAGCACAGACCCGATGCTATTGGCCATTTTAGAAAGTCAAAGAAGACAAGAAGCGGTGCTAAGAGAGCTCCAGCAACGGAATCTCTCCCTGGAGTATGAGAATTTTCAGTTAAGAAATCAGCGAACCAGATCAAGAGGATTGTCCAGTCGAGGAACGTCGAGTAATCATGGCCAATCAGGTCAAACACAACCTATGTCAGGGCCGAGCAACCCGAGTCAGTTCGGACAACCTCTCTTACCTCCCATATCTCCCCCACGAAAATATGGACCACTTGGGGACTGTTCTACTGATGAAGAAGTACGCAGAAGGGGCGGGCGACAAGACACGGCAACCGAGGCTAAACTTAAAGAGTTAGAGGAAAAGATAAAAGAGCTATCGGGAAGTAGCGAAGAGAACAAATTGGCAGAGATAATGAGCGAGGCCGAGAAGACGCATTTTTCCCAAGAACTCGAACAAATGTCGTTCCCCCCAAAGTGTACCTTACCTACATTTCCTTCTAGATTCGATGGAATAGGAGACACGGTCGAGAACCTAAAAATGTATAACATGTCCTTGATCCAATGGAAAAACGTCACGGTAGTCATGTGTAAATTCTTTCCGGCCATCCTGGAGAGCAAGGCGAGAGATTGGTTTTATTCGCTTCCACCTGGATCGATCGGCGATTATGATGCACTAATTGAGGCCTTTCTGGAAACCTACATGCATAACAGCCGACCTCTCCCAAGATTAAACACATTATTCACCCTCGCCCGGAGGTTCAGGGAGCCCTTGAGAGCACTGACAGATAGGTGGAGGAAACTGTGTACTGCAATTGGAAAAGTAACGGTGGATCAAGCTATCTTTGGATTCGAAAACGCATTGGGAAGAAAGGACCCCATATGTGTAGTGTAGGTGTAAACTATCCACAGATCCAGGTGGCAACATCCTAGGTCTGGTGTACCCAAATACGAAGAGACGCGAAGTATAGAGCGAAGATTAACGGGCGCGAGACTTAAGGAGCCACGTGGATAGGGCGTAATGATGTCGGAGAAGACTTGACCCAGACTTCTGATAAAGCTGACAAGATAAGGCGTGGCGGGTCAAACGAGGAGCTATGGTCAAACGGATAAGAAGGGACGGGTCACATCGGATAACCGTAAGGGCGACGGTCAAGATAGGCGACATCGTGTTAATAAAGCACCTGAAGAGATCGGCCCGTACGAAGGATAGGCGAGGAGTCAGGATACATCGGCCGCATGAGACGACGTGAGTCGGCCCGATCACAGAACTGCTGAATAGATATAACATGACCAACACCTTAATTTGGATGTATAGAACTTCTCCTATAAATAGAGGAACTTATATTCAAGAAAGGGAGGTGGTAATTAGGAGAGAGAGAGAGGGGGAGAAACTCGAGGGAACACTAAGAAGAAGTAAGTGAGTAGTGAGTTCACCTTGTAAGAAAATCCAACTAAGAGCAACACCCTTGTAACACTTCGAAGTAATAAGATTCATCCTTTCACCCACGTGGACGTAGGTAATCATACCGAACCACGTATATCTTGTGTTCATTGTGGAGTGTTTACTTTCATTTGAGATGAGTAGCACGTTTCTATCCTTTGGATGTAGTTTGTAGTAAAATGCATCTACAGGTAGCTATGTTCTCTGAAAAGATAAAAACTTTAAAAGAAATGCGAAAAATGATGGTTGCTTTAAGTCATTTACTGAGCATTTAAAGTAAGAACAATAGTAGCATCTTCTTAACACCTTCAACAGTATGATCGGCAGAGAAACTTCACGAGCTCACCAGCGACTAGCAGTTCGGGTTAGAAGCTACGTGAAGAATCTGTTGAAAGGACGACTGATTGTTCTCGACAGTTGTAGGATAGTTAGTGTTAAGCAAGTTTTTTTCCAGCTGCGGTGTGAAGTTGGGTGCTCGGAGTCACTGAAAGTTTGCGTTTTGGATGTTTCATCGTGTGACAAACTGTCAAACCATATAGAGTTTTTCCGGCGGTGTAGCATAAATCGTCGGAAAGGCCGTATTTTTCAAACATGTAGAATTAGAACAGGAGAAAGTGAAGTTGATACAAGCATGATTTGGTTTCTGTGTTGCGTGCCGTACTTTTTAAGCATCATGTGCATAAGTTAAATGATTTGGAGCATGTAGAATAAAGGACAAACTAACTTAAATGCACAAGTCGAGTACAGAGAGCGACATCGTACGGAATAATAGTGACAGGGAAGAGAGGTCTGCCACAAGTTCAGTATAGGGACAAGATAGGGTAGATAGATGGAACCCACCCGATAACTGAGGTAGACCTTAAGCGAATGGCGATTAGTCGTACCAGTCGAACTTTTTCCTTTATGTCTAAACCTTTTTTTTAAAGAAATCACGTCAAAGTGAGGTGTTCTTTATATTTGTTGACGTAGGGACGGGCGATACTCGGCTTACCACGTGACGTGGATGATGGCTAGCGCTTCAGGGACAATAAGGATGTTGAGGAATCGAACAGTCACTAGCAGCATCATGTAGGCAGGGGTAACGGGGCCGAGGCAAGAAGACGGCCGACAACCACCGCCCGAGGAATCTCATGCGACTGCGCGAGGAATGTCCATTGTAGACGAGGAGGAAGATCTGGGGCGAGACGATAACACCCTGCCTTTGGACCAAGTTGTATTAACTCAGAGAAGAATTGATCAAGTTGACGGACTCATGGCTTCAGACACCGATGACGATGAGGAAGCACTTGCAGCGCAAGCTCAGAGACAAGGGGCGAGGCAACAAGATGAGTACAAGGAAGCTTTGGCAAGGGAACAAGAGCGCCTCAGGCAGATACAACTGGGGCGAGCAGCAGCAAGTAATGTTGGCCCGACAACTGTTCGCCCGGTCGGACGTGTAACCAACCCGATACTACCACCACCACCCGCGTCTGCACCATTACAGCCTCGGCCACACCAACCTAGCGGACATTCCAGTCATGAAAGCACGGACCCGACATTATTGGCCATCTTGGAGAGTCAAAGGAGACAAGAAGCGGCACTAAGAGAACTCCGGCAACGGAATCTAGCCTTGGAGTACGAGAACTACCAGTTGAGGAACCAACGAACCAGATCAAGAGGTCGTCCAGTCGAGGAACATCGGGTTATCGCGGCCGATCTGGTCATACACCACCTATAATGGGGCCGAGCAACCTTAATCATCCCGATTAATCAGGTCAACCACCGTTACCTCCGGTACCCCCCATGCAAAGATATGGAACTCCCTAGGACTCGTCTACTGATGAAGAAAGGCGAGGAAGGAACGAGCGACAAGATCGGACAACAGCAGCTAAGCTTAAGGAATTGGAAGCGAAAATCAAGGAACTCACAAGCGGAAGCGAAGAGAACAAGTTGGCAGAAATCATGAGCGAGGCTGAAGACACCTTTCTCCCAAGAGCTCGAACAACTGCCGTTCCCACCCAAGTTTACCTTACCTGCATTCCCATCTAGATTCGACGCAACAGGGGATGAAACCGAGCATTTAAAGATGTACACCATGTCGCTGATCCAATGGAGGAACAACCCCGTAGTTATGTGTAAATTCTTTCCATCTAGTTTGGAGGGCGAGGCGCGGGATTGGTTTTATTCACTCACACCTGGTTCGATTAACGGGTATGATGCACTAGTTGAAGCCTTCCTTGAGACCTACATGCATAACAGCCGACCTCGGCCAAGAATGAACAAGTTGTTTACTCTCGTCCGAAGATTCAGGGAGCCCTTGAGAGCCCTGACCGATAGGTGGAGGAAACTGTGTACTGAAATCGGGAAGGTGCCAGTGGATCAAGACATCTTTGGGTTTGAAAACGCGTTGGAGAGATCGGACCCCATCTAGATAGCCATGTTCTCTGAGAAACCTAAAACCTTAAAGGAGATGAGAAGAATACAAGAACACTATATCGCCTTGGAGGAAATTCAAGCCGAGTCAAGAGATAGAGGAGTACAAGAAGCTAGTGCTGAAGTTGGTACGGAAACTAAAACATTCACAAACGACCCCATCAGGCGATCAGAAAAGAGATCAGACCCACCCCCGAGGAGCAGTGAGAAGAGGGAATGGGTGTCTAGAGGAAAGAAGCCAAAACAGGAAGCCCGGTCATATACCCCCCTAAATGCTTCTTTGGAAGAGGTATTCAAGGAGGTTGAAAATAGAAACGATATCAAATACCCAGCATCGAGGGGAGTCCAGTTTCAAGAGACCCGATATCATCCCGAATACTGTCACTACCATCAGTATATGGGCCATTCCACCAACAACTGCCGAGAAGTAAAAGATATTGTCCAGCACCTCATCCGAGATGGATATATGAGGCAGTATGTCCGACACCCTCCTCGGCCAACATCAACACCCGATGCACCTGTTCATCAAGTACGTATTGATAGGGAAAATCAGTTCATGAGCACCATTTCACACTCGGCTATGCAAGACTACACCTTATGTCCAGTACTAACTACCAGGATCCATAAAAGGGATCGTGATGGTAAGGAAATATGTAGTGTAGCCAATGCCATGCCTATGGAACCTTGGATGATGCTACCCATTTCGTTCTCGGCTAAGGATGTCCCAGTAAACGGACAGGCACACAGTAATCCACTGGTCATCACGTTATTGATCGAGAAGTGGGGAGTAAGAAGGATTCTCGTGGATAGCGGAAGCTCAGTTGAGGTACTGTTTTACGATACGTTTAGAAGAATGAAACTCTCGGACGACATGCTTGTCCCCTCAACATATCGCATCTACGTCTTTAACGGCACAATAACCATCCCAAAGGGCGAAGTAACTTTGAGAGTTTCAGATGGTGGTGGATATCTCGACACGCTAACCACCTTTTTCTTGGTGGACGTCGCCTCACCTTATGAGGCAATTATCGGGCGTCCCTGGATCGCGTGGATTAAGGGAGTAGCGTCGGAATACCATCAGAGGTTAAAGTTCACAACTTGCAAGGGAATAGCAGAAGTTGTAGGCGACTCCCAGGTGGCACGACAGTGCATGAAAGTCGATGTAGAAATTAATGAAGAACGGCGAGCTTGGCAAAGGCAAGAGAAGAACAAAGCAAAGGAAGTTCGGACGGCAAGAGAATTGGAAGAGGTGATTTCACAAGTGGTCCTGGCATATAAGACTCAAGAACAAGACCCTTTATAGCAATTAAAGGAAGCGTCCCCAGCCCGGGAGACCAATTCAAACTTCTCGACAGTTGAGCCAACCCGGGAAGTGAACTTGGGAACCCAGGGTCGTAAGGATCGGGGCATTCCTATCGGATGAGCAAGAAAGTCAACTCATGATGTTATTAAAAGAAAACTTGGATGCATCTACTGGGAAGTGCGCGATTTAGAGGGTATTGACCCGAAGGTTTGCTGTCACCACTTAAAGATTGATCCAAGGTTTAAGCCGGTTAGACAAAAAATGAGGCGTATCGCGCCAGAATTACAAGCGGCAGTCGAGGTCGAGCTGAAGAAGTTACAGGAATCCGGAATAATAAGAAAATATCACTACCCACAGTGGATATCCAACATGGTCGTGGTTCCGAAAAAGAAAGGAGTGGTCAGAATATGTATTGATTTCAGCGACTTGAACAAGGCTTGCCCGAAGGACAGTTTCCCACTCCCCAGTATAGATCAGGTAGTATAATCGATAGTCGGATATGAAGCGATGACCTTAATGGATGGATACATGGGCAACAACCAAATACCGTTGGCGCACGAGGACCAGGAACATACCTCCTTCTTCACACCAAGAGGATTGTATTGTTACACCAAGATGCCATTCGGACTTAAAAATGCGGGGGCTACATATCAGAGATTGGTAGGCGACATGTTTGAAGACAAGATTCACGATACCATAGAGGTTTACGTGGACGACATGTTAGTTAAGAGTCGCCGGGCTAAAAACCACGTCCGAGACCTTCGAGAGATCTTTCAAACAATGAGGAAGCACAAGATGAAAATTAACCCCGCCAAGTGCGACTTTTGGGTTACGTCAGGGAAATTCTTGGGGTACATCATCACCCCTAGGGGAATAGAAGCGGATCCTGAGAAAGTTCGGGCAGTCCTTGAAATGCCATCTCCCGCGACAGTGAAAGATGTGCATAAGTTGAACGGTTGCATAGCGGCATTGGGGCGATTTGTATCGCGATCATTTGACAAATGCAAGGCTTTTTACGACATTTTGAAGAAAGGAGAAAAATTTCAGTGGACGGATGCCAGTGAGGAGGCCTTTAAAAAGATTAAACTACACCTAGCTAGTCTCCCGGTCCTTCAGAGGCCCGAGCCGTCAGAAATCCTCACCCTGTATTTGGGAGCGACACCCTATGCCATTAGCGCAGTATTAGTGAAATCGGATGGAAGTATGGATATGCCAGTATATTTCACTAGTAAAACACTAAGTCCGGCCGAGAGAAACTATACGAGAATGGAACAGATGGTTCTCGCGCTAGCCTTTGCCGCATCAAATCTCCGAACGTATTTTCAAACTCATCGAATACGATTGCTCACCAAATCACCTATCGAATCAGTCTTGGATAGCGCAGGGCGATCAGGGAGGATATCCAAATGGGGATACATAATCAAATAATATGACGTGGTATATGGGACAAGAACTGCGATCAAAGGGCAGGTAGTGGCCGACTTCTTGGAAGATTTCCCCCTCAGTGATGAGGACGAGGTAGAGGATGTACCGGGGATGATAGAAGAACAAGAGGAGCCAGCGGGCCTACTAGCCGCTAACAGTCCAACACGATGGGAGGTATTTGTCGATGGGGCAGCGAACAAAGAAGGATCGGGCCTCGGGCTAGTATTCACCACACCTAAAGGGAGGAAGATCGTGCATTCATTCAGATTAGAGTTCAAGGAAACAAACAACGTCACTGAGTATGAAGCGGTGATCCATGCCCTGCGAATAATTGTGGAGATGGGACTACAAGAAGTCCGCTTGACTAGTGACTCATAATTAGTGATCCGACAGATTACGGGCCAATACGCTACGCACGATCCTGTGCTACAAAAGTACTGGGAACTCGCCCAATTTTACATCAAGCAAATACCCAACATCAGATTCCGCCACATTTGTCGAAAAGATAACAGACACTCAGACGCTCTATCGTACATCGCCTCACAGTTAGTAGACCCGAGCATCGAGGGCATACGTGTTATGAGGCTTCTTATGCCGTTCATCCCAGAAACACCCGAAGTACGAATCGATGTGGCCATTAACACAGCCGAGAGATACAAAGAAAGCGACTGGAGAAAACCGATACATCGATACCTGGAGACAGGCGAGCTACCCAAGGGTCGGGCCGAGATAAACAAAATCAAAAGCAAGTCGGGCGCCTACGAGTTAAGAGAAGGGATCTTATATCGCAAATCCTACCTAGGGCCACTCCTGCGATGTTTGAGTAAAGAAGAGGGCCATATAATCCTACACGAGCTACATTATGGGGCGGCTGGAAACCATAGCTCGGGCAGAAGCTTGTTGGTTAAGGAAAAAACAATGGGCTACTTTTGGATGCACATGAACGATGATGCAAAGCAGATGGCGAAATCTTGTGAAGAATGCCAACGTTTTGGGAAGAAAATTCATGCTCCAGAAGTGCCTTTAAACCCAATTTTAAGCCCGTGGCCATTTGCAAAGTGGGGCATTGACATTGTCGGACCATTACATGTGGGAACAGGGCAAAGGAAGTATTTGATCGTGTCCACTTATTACTTTACCAAATGGGTAGAGGCGGCACCGCTAAGGCACATTCGGGACAAAGATGTCTTCAAATTTATTTGGGAACATATCATCTGCCGTTTTGGGGTCCCAGCGGCCATCGTCTCTGATAATGGGAAAAAACTGCAAGGCGAAAACATTGATCTTCTGTTCAACACTTACAACATCAGGAAGAGCAAAGCTACCCCGATTTACCCCCAGTGTAATGGGCAGGAAGAGATCACCAACAAGACTATCGCCGATAACATGAAGAAAAACTAGATGGGGAATATGGAAATTGGTGTGAGGAGATATATAATGTCCTATGGGCATACAGAACCACACGACGAGAAGCTACGGGATTCTCTCCATTCATGCTTACCTACGGAACCGAGGAAATCCTACCAACAGAAGGCATGATCCCTACCACAAGGACAGAAGCTTGGAGGCGAAACGTGTCATCCGATCTAATCTTGGCTAAACTCGACGACTTGGAATAAACAAGAGAAATGGCGTTACAAAAAATGGAAAATTATCAAAGGAGGTTACAACGGGAATACAACAAGCGCGTCCGACCAAGAGAATTTAATCCCGGGCAGCAAGTGTTGAAATTTCTGGCTGAATGGGAGCGCGACAAAAAAAGGCGGAAAACTAGCACTAAAGTGGGGCGGGACATATATAATCGAATCTAAGGCGGGCGAGGGATCATATCGACTACTGCGACTCGACGAAACAAGAGATCTCAAACCATGGAACATCCGATTCTTGAAACTCTACCATCCTTGACGAGCGATGCGGAAAAACGGTAAGCAAACGTGTCCTCTATCTCTGTGAAACCGTGAGGGGTATGGGATAGGGTATTAGCGACTAATGGTCATTCGTACTTGGGGCAATGCCAGTGTGGAAGTGCCGAGGTGACTTACACTCGAATGGTCATTCGTACTCGGGGCAAAGCCAGTATGGAAGTGCCGAGGTGACTTACACTCGAATGGGCATTCGTACTCGGGGCAACGCCAGTGTGGAAATGCCGAGGTGCCTTACAGTCGCCTGGCTATTCGAACTCGGGGCAGTGTCAGTGTGCAATTACCGAGGTAGCCTAAGGGTTCTAGTGGTTGGAAACTAGTTCCAAAGGTTGTTTAGACGCGAGGTCTACTCAGCTAGGTAGCCTACTTACATCTGAAAGGTCACCACCATCGCAAGTGGGCGTGTCCACTTGCCCGAGATTGGTTGGTCGATAACCGCTCGGGAGTATCGAGACTAGAACTAGGATGACTGTTACCCTTCCACTGAATCCAAAGATATAGTGATGAGATACCCCAATCAGGACATGGCATAGGGCCCGATGACCCTCCTTGTTGGGTGTGTTCGACAGAAATGGTTATTATACTAACTTACTTGAACAATGATTGCAGGAATAACATGTGAAACAAAAGTTGACTCGATTGTTTCGTGCGTCTAATAAGAACATACGGAAAATGTCATACAACCGGGAGAAAGGAAGATTTTAACGAAAATAAAACAAACAACATCGGCGACGCAGCACCCCCATTAAAAATAAACAAGCAATGTATCGGAAATAAAATGGGGAGAAGTGTTTAAAGCGATTTACAACCCGATGAAAGGGGAAACATAGTGGCACAACACTACAAAAAGAAGGTTTAAGCCTTGGGCGGGGAAGTACTGGCCTTCTTTTGCGCGACCTTGAGCCGCTTTTCTTCCACCCATGCCATAATGCCCGACTGAACCTTCTCGTCTATTTCCTATGTGTGGGCGAAGCTCTCTTCCTCGAGCTGTTGCGTAATCTGAGAGGCGTTTTCTTCGGCGTCGGCCATCTTAGAACCCAGATCAACCTCGACCTGCTTCAAGCGTCAGACTTCCAGATCCAATTCGTGAGAGCGTTGCTGCTCGCCTGCAAAAACGTAACAAATGCGGATTATACATCATGGTTTATTGTGGCATAGTCTAAGTCTAAGGAACCGCTTCAAAATGTCGCTCATAAGACCTGACAGAGCTGGTAACATGGATTTAAGTGACTCCACGGATTTGGAAAACTCATCCTCGGCCTTAGACAATTTCGTTGTTAGCTCGTTGTATCATTGCTCGTTGAATTCGTTACTTGGACAGTACTTCTTATGCTCGTTCCAATTGTCTATTAAACGTTTACGCGACACCTGAAGCACTGCAAGCTGCGATCTACTCCACTCTAAATCGCCCCTAACTTTATCGAATTCACTCACTCGGCCCAGAAAGTCGCTATTAGCTCGCTCCACCACATCTTTATCCCTCAATATTCGTCGGTGGTCCTCATGAAGGTCTCGATTCTGCAATTGAAGAGCATATACCTTTTGCTCCAAACTCGTGGCTAGAGCAGCTTTTTCAGCAGAAAATCGTTGAGAAGATCCCAAGTGAGCCCGCAAACTATCCATCTCTGACGGATCATACTCAAATCGGCGATGTCGTTCTAGCTCGTCCTCCAGCCTTACAGTATCCTCAGTTTGACGATCGATCTTACCATCTTTATTTGCTATTCGCTGACGAAGATTCTCTACTAAATCCTTCTCAATATCCCATTTTTTCTTCATAATCCTAAACTCCGAAGTAGCGTCTATACCTATACTAGATATCTCGGCTAAGAAGAAGGATACCCGACTCAGGATATTGGCACGATAAATTCAATCAACACAAGTTAAGAATGATAATATACCTTGAGAATCGGCAAGTTTGATCTCCAGCTCGCTCGCGCGACTCTTTTCATTTTGAAGTTGAAGTTGGAGAGACTCTATAAACTGCTTGTCTCGGAGGCAATTGGAGGAATCTAAGCGTACTTGGTTCATAATCTAACACAAGTAAGAGAATTTACATCGTAAGCGACACTCAGAACAGAAACCAGAAGCGGGGCATCATCACAACCGAAGCAATAAGAACAAATCGCTCACCACAATGTCAAGTGTCAGGGCAATGTCACCATAACGGGGCACAGCATTCAACATCTCTTCATCAGTATACTTCCAAAAGTTGGAGGAAGTAAGCGCACCCAAGGAGTTCATGATCGGGACAGAGACAGTAAAGGAAGTTTCAGCACTAGAAGATGATCCTTCAGTAATCGGGGGCACACAAGGAAGCTCTGCCGGTACGCCAGTAACAACCTTCTCTACGTCGGGCGTCTCCACGGGCTTCCGCTGATCGCCCATGCTTGGCTCACCGTCTTTGTCACCCAAGACATCCTCATCAAATAACTCATCTTCATCGAAAAGTTCAACAATCTGGACCCTTTTTGGCGGTGGCTTAGCAACGTGCTTACCTCGGGCAGGATTACGCCTAAGAGCACTAGGGTCAACATCGCCCGCATCATCATTATCGTGCCTAGGGTGTTTCTTCACAAGGTGTCTCGTCAGAACATGTGAAGGCAAAAAACAGGGGCAAGTACATGTACTTGTAATAAGAATCATTATGTTTGTTACCTTCCCATGGTCTTCCTCAACCCTTGCGCCAGCACCCCTTTTTCTCGAGCCGATGGCCTTGGTAGAATCACCCTGAGACGTTAGCGTCAGCAAATGACCAAGTGGTGTCAAATATTACAAGATAGAAATTAAGAAAGACAGAAGGAGAGACATACCCTTTCATCCTTGTCGTCATTTAACACCCAGAAAGGATAAGGCTCGGCGGGAAATGGAGGCGACGGGAAGCTACCGTGAATAATGGGCCCTCGGACAAGAATTTGAACTCGGGGATAAATTGGATCATTAGTATGACGGGCTCGCCTGTTAGAACCTTGGCCGATGGGATCGGTGTCTAACATCATCCTTTCAACATTCTTAGGCATAGTCCTGTGACGATGAGGGATAGCCGAAAAACCGGCAAGCTCGCCATTAGTTGAAGTAACGTCTCGATAGTTGGCAAAGAAGTTGGCAGCGGTATACTCCGGAGCGTCCTCGGGCTTGTAGGTCGACCAGTCGGCGGTGGAGCCACGTCCATCTCGGCGATCTCTCCATTCATCCATAATTCGAAAAGTGTTGCCGGTCCACTGAGCGAGAGCGTGATAAGGCTTGAGCTGGGAGAGAATCTCATAGTAGAATGGGTTGCTAGGATTGTACAAGGGAAGACGAAGGCCTAGATCTAGCTGACAAAGAGTGATGACCACGGACTCAGCCGACTGCTCGTACTTCTACATATCGGACTTCTTCAAAGTGTTGTTCTGGCCCGAGACCAGGGTAACTTCATAATCCTGAAGATTGTACTTCTCCTTCAACTTCTTGATAAATTCTTTATCAGACAGATCTTTCAACACCCTTTTCTCAGACCTACATGAAATAGAAGGAGAACCATCATGGAAGATAGATTTAATAGCACGATCGTTGTACGCAGAAGGGCTATCAAACGAAAAAAATGAATCAAGAGGAAAAGCATCAATCTCGGAAAAAACGTCACCAACACACCTTTTTTCAGTCATTGAAGGAGAAGAAGCCATGGAAGTGAGCAGTGCAAAACTCTGAAGCTGGAAAAGAAAGTTGGGACGACGAAAACGTAACCACGGACGTTGTAGTACTCGGTGATGAAGGTATGAAAGAAGAGAATTAAGAAGACAAAGCTTCACAAAAAAAGAAAGAGATGAAGATTCAGACAATGGATGTTGTGGCTAAGAGTGGTTGTTGTGGTTGAGAGATTGAGAAAATGGCGAAGTAGAGGAAAGAGAACTAGGAAATAAGGTATTTAAACGAAGGAAGAAAGTGGCAACGCCGACGATTCTAGAGGTCATAAAAGCGGTTAATGGGGGACTGCATGGTGTGAATCGCGGCATGACCAGGGACGTGGGAAAATGAGGCGGTTTTCTTCCACTCGTGCTTATTACACGAGCGAAAGAAGGGGCATAAATGTAGGCGTAGATTATCCACAGATCTAGGTGGCAACATCTTAATCTATGTTGTACCCAAGGATGAAGAGACGAGAAGCACGGGATAGAGACTGGCAGGCGCGGGAATTAAGGGACCACGTGGCTCGGACATGACCACCATACAGATGTCGGACAAGACTTGACCCCAGACCCCTGACAAAGCTGACAGACGAGAAGCGTTAACCAAAGAGATAAGAAGATACAAGTTATATCGGCCAACTGGAAGGGCGACATCGTACCAAGATCGGCTCGGGTCAGAAAACACAAAGGAACCGGATTACGTCGGTCATGTTTACATAAGGGTAGGTGATGCGATCGGGCCCGACACAAAACTTCAAGATAGATAGATTGTGACTAACACCCTAGTTTGGTTGTATGCACTCTCCCCTGTAAATAGAGAAACTCGTATCCAAGAGTAGATGTTGGTAATTTGGAGAGAGACTAGGAATTACACTAGAGAAAGAGAGTTGTGAAGTATTCTATCTTGTGAAAAAGAGAGTGCAACTTAGAGAGAACATCATTGTAACACCTCAAAGTAACAAGATACATCTTTTCACCCCGTGGACGTAGGTAATCATACCGAACCACGTATATCCTTGTGTCCATTGTTGAGTTTCTTACTTTTGCTTGCATGAGTAGATGTTTTCTATCCTATGGATGTAGTTTGTAGTAAAATGCATCTACATTGTCGAATATGGGGTGAAAGTCAATGGGCATTACAAAGATCTGACGGATTCCCCAGCACAATTACGTGAATAGGTGTGTTTGTGATTTGGATGCAGGTATGTTCTTATTAAATGATGTTAACGGTTATAGTAAACGGTGTTGGGGGTATTGGTTTAATAGCTTCATTAACGAGGGTTTTGGTATATAACATATAATGGCTTCTCTTAAATATAGCCCACACATTTATTAACCATAACCCAAAAAGTTTAAGTTAAAATGAAAATCCAAACACGTTTTAATTTTCACTAACAATTTAACTTAAACTTTTCTTCTTATTCAAAATCAAAATAAACCCTAATTTTTATTTTTCTCTAAAAACAAAAAGATCCTAATTCTTAATTCTCTCTAAAAATGTTTTTTTTTCTTAATCATGATAATGATAATAATAAAATTAATAGGAGTTCAAAAATTTCCATAACAACATCAATCAAAATGGAATTAACTTGGGTTTTGATTATTTTCCTATGACCATTTTGCTAAAACTCTATGAACACAATCACTAAAAGAAAAATCTCTAAGAACTCAACTTTTTCTCAATCTCTAAGATGATTTTTTTTTCTCAATCATGATTTCACCAAAATTGATTGAGGGTATCGATGACTCTTCAAAAATATTAATCATGTTAGATATTTTACATAAATTTAATCATAAAAAATAGAAGAATTAATTGGGGGATATGGGAATTAATTGGGGGATATAGCTACGGGACAAAATAGGTGTCCCAATAGCAATTCTGGGTGACCCCCTATGTAAATTTTTTTTTAATTCCTAATCTAGCCCCCACTAATTAGGATTAGTGATTAAGTATAATTAGTAAAATGTTAAGTATTTGGGGGATAAATTAGTGTGTATTTTTATTTGTGTTTGGGTGAGAGTAGAAGGAGGAAAAAAATATTTGAGAGGAATTTCTTTTTTTGAAAATGGGAAGATGATTGTGATGAGAGAATTACTGATAATAAGAGGTTGAAAAATTGATTTTTTTTCTTTGAATCCACCATTGTTGCAGCTGAAAAAGCTTGGTGCGGGCATGGTATTCAACCAAAAACTCATGCCGGCAATTGTTGGAAATGTTCATAAATTGTTTGCCACTATACGATTTTTTTCCTGGTTTTGATCTTAGAATGTTGATTTTTTCGGTTTTGAGCAGAATGTACGGCATGGTAATAGCTTTTTCGAGCGTGCAGTGTACATTGTTCCGGCATAGTATTTTGCTTAAATACCTATGCCGGAACAGAATGAAAAGTATCCAGAATGTTGATATTTTTTTTTCACTTGACTACCGGCATTGATAGGAAATTATCGGGCATGCGGAGATCAGTGTTCAAGCATATGGTCTTCATCAATTCCGGCATGGTATTCCTCACTTCCATTTTGAATTTTTCCTGGCTTTAAAAAGCTTGGTGCCGGCATGGTCGGTTGATATGAAGACCATGCCGGTATTGTTTTTTCGCATAGGAAATAAATATGAAAACTATCTTGGGAAAAAATACGGCATGGTCTTCATATCAACTGACCATGCCGCTACCAAGCTTTTTAAAACCAGAAAAAATCAAAAAGGAAGTGATGAAAACCATGCCGGAATTGATGAAGACCATATCCGGAACATGATACCCGGCATGCTCGAGAATCAATTCGGCATGGTCATCATCACTTTCAAACATGATCTTCATCACTTCCGAATAAAAAAAATTCGTTTCCAAAGTGAGGTGAAGAGAATTTGATATAGAGTGGGGAGAGTTTAGAATTTGAAAGGGAATGGAGAATATTTGGGTTTCAAAACACTACCCCTAAATAAGATTAATAAGAAGTGGAGATGGAAATGAGGGATATGATTTAGATTTTTGATTTTAAGTTTTTAATTTTTATTTTGAGGGAAGAAGTGGAGATGGAAATGGGGGATATGATTTTGTTTTTTGATTTTAAGTTTTTTTTTTATTTTGAGGGAAGGGTATTTTAGTATATTCATAACCAAAAGTCACCCCTTAGCACACACCATGGGTTGGGGGAAGTAATTCATATCCCCCAATTAATTCCCATATCCCCCAATTAATTCTTCAAAAAATAGATAATTAACTTTTTTTTTGTTGATTTAGGGTTTAATGATCATCTTATTTTGGGTTGTGTATACTATTCATGTATAATTTTGTAGGCTATATGTAATGATTTTAAAGGTCTATTTGGTTAGATAAAGTACGTATTTTAAATGGGCTATGGTTAATAAAAACATGGGATACATTTAAGAAAAACCATATAATTATATATAAGATGACTTCATGGAGGTTGCTAGAATAATTACACGTAAACAGAAAGGGCTGAAGCTCGAGTTCAATTATACATCAATGTTCCAATAATTCTACGTATGCCCCAAGTTAGAGGTGTAAAACGTGCCAGCCCAGCACAATACAGTCCATGAAATCACGTGCTTAGCGTGCTATGTATCGTGTTGTGTTGTGCCGGAGATTATGACATGTCGTGCTAAAAGGCGTGATGGGTTGGGATGTGCCAGAAAAATGAACGTGTTGTGTCATGCAGTGCTGTGCCAAGCACATTTATTTTATATTTTTCAATATAAATGTTTTCCAAATATTTGGGTATTATATGTGTTATTATAAAAATAACTCAACATAACGATAATAAAATGTCAATAATTGGATAGAATAAAGACTTTTTTTTGTGTAAAATATACACAAAATGTGATGTATTGTGCCATGTTGTGTAGTATTTTATACATATTATGACGTGCTTTGTTAACATGCTATGATGTGCCGTGTCACGTGCTTATCTGTGTCGCGTGCTGGGATGGGCTAAGGTGCCGATTAGTCAAACCTTGCTCGTCCCATGAAACTAACGCGTTGTGCCGTGCTGGGATAAGTCATGTACTACTGTACTAGGCTAGGTTGTGCTCAAATTTTAGCGTGCTGGGCCGGGATGTGCTCATGCTGACACATCCCAATTTACACCTCTACCCCAAGTCCTTAATTCTTTCATACATCAATGTTCATGTTTGTTGGTTCTCCTGAAACAGAAATTTATAGATTTCTTATTGATATAATTTATTTTTTCGAAGATAATTATTGGAATAATTATTATTCAATCGGTTTAATTAACAAGTGTTCGCACGTTGGTTCATATTTTTCTTTGCAAAATTTTGTTATGGAATGCCTTCTATGAATTTTTGACCAGCATTTCCCGTTATCGGAAACTAAGTTTCGTCAGAACAGATAATGGATGGGTTCATGTCTTGGCCGGCCATTTCTCGGTTGTGGCCATTGCATAGAGTATAGTCATTGTGCCACTTCACTTGAGACCATTAAAACCCACGTGATATAAAGACCCGGAGGAATATATAGATATTTCATTCGGTCCGCAAGTTATAACCCCAAAGGTGTCACTATCCATCCACAAAAAACCCATCAAAATAAAAGTAACACAGAAACCCCATCAAAACAAAAGTAACACAAAAAGCCCGAAGAATTTGATGAATGGTTTCATCATAAAATTTGATGAAACATCATAGAATTTGATGAAACTAATTTTGGAATTTTGGAATTTGGGGTTTTTGTATCAATTTTTAAAATTTGGGGTTTTTGTATCAATTTTGTTTAAGATGGAGTTTTAATGGATCCCAACATTTAAATGTGATTTTTGTACCACACATTTGGTCACCTTAGGTTTTTATGACTAGTTCTGTATTTCATTAGCATTTACTACTACATTTAGTTTTTTTTTTTTTTTTTTTGAAGCACTACTACATTTAGATCCTGGCTTGATTGGGGTATACCCAGATTAATTGTGGTATACCTAATAAGACGAAATAGGGTCATTATGAAGTAAAGCCAAGCCACCCCTTAACCTTGTATTTTCTGAATGGCTAAAATGCCCTTGGTTAATTAATACTAAAATTCTGATTAGGTTAATTAATTGAGTATAAATTAAAATTTTGAAATTATGAATTCAGTAAATTAAACCTTTCATCTGTCTTATGATTTCGATTTCGATCAAAAAAATTTGGTTTTGAAAATGCACAAGGCCGGCAAGGTCCGCTTTGAATAACGTTCCGACCAATGTTCAACCGGCAGGGTCCACTTTGAATAAGCTGCCGACCTTATGACCGCCGGCATTGTTTCGGTTGAAGAACACGCCGACTATATCTTGGGCCAGAATTTTACGGTCATCATGGATCTTTGTCGTTCCCGGCACAACGAATACCCCCCGATATTGTGAAGTCAAGAGTTTTCCACGAACACGAGGAGGTCTTGATGGAGGAATAATAGCTTTCGGAGCTTTCTTCTTTGCCTTCTCCACCCTGAACAAGAGCAATTCAGAAAAAAAAAAACATTACATGCCGGTAGGGTTTACAAATATAACCTATCCGACGGAAACATGGCCGGAAGGGTCCACTAAAATATGCGTGCCGGCTAAGCCATAGCCGGCAGGTTATCATTAAAATATCCTTCTGGCTCCCAACAAAAATGTACACAGTAGAAACAAGAAAATTTCACTATACAGGTCGGCAAGGTCCATTACACATACATTGCCGGCTGACAAACCACCGGCATGGTTTTATATAAATACCCTTCCGGATTCAAAAATTCTAGGCATCAGGAAACATTCAAAAGAAGCAGCTGGCAAGGTAAAAAACAATTAGATGTCGGCTTCATTAAAAAAAACTAACGCCGGCAAGGTATATAGTTGAATAACCTGCCGGCCCTGCTAGTAGCAGTTACAGAAACTATACAGTCGGCAAGTTCTTCAACCTTATAGCTTGTCGGCCAAACCCTAACTATGATAATCCGGCAAGGTCGATAACAAAATACCTTGCCGGCGTCGCAACTACCAATTCAAAATTTCGGATTTCCTGACCTAATTTGACATGCAAACATGAAATCGAAGTACTATAATGAATTTAAGTAGTCCCTTACTTTCTTAATCACACAATTTCTGCTTTTTCGGCGGCTTCGATTTCTCCTTCTTCGACGATTTTTTTCTTCACTTTTTGTTGAACTATTTTTGCAATTTCGGGATTGAATTCATTGCGCTTTCTATTTGTTTGCTTCATCTTATTAGCCCTCGGCGGATCCATTGATGAAGATTAATCGGAGTTTTTGAATCGACCATTTAACGAATTGATCATCGAGGTTTTTAGATGGTGGGGGTGGTGGGGGTCGGTATGGTGGGGAGGAGAAGAAGAAGAGAGGAAGATGAAATGAAGAGAATAAAAACTGATTTAGGGTAATTAAGATTATTAATGGGTAAGAGTAGTTTTGTAACTTACCCATTAGAACTCCCCTAAAACCCACAAAAAGTGTCCCTTTAAAATTGGGTATACCCTAATTAATCTGGGTATACCCCAATCTCGTTAGGATTTAGATAGCCTAAATATCTTTTCTAAAGGGATTCTATTGTTTCAGATGTTCAATGTCTCTCGGTTAGACTGCTTACAAGCTTGTGTTTACTTCCAAATTGTTATGATCACAAAAATAAAGGCCTTGTGAAATTCATTAGTTGCATCTGCAAAAGTATATGAGTGTGATAAAAAGAAATAAATTTGTACGATCGACTTAAATGTCATATTTCAAAATTTACAAATATAACATTCTCACTTACTGAAAAACTCTTGGATTATCATTGTTACTATGATCTTAATTGGTTATGTGATTCTGCTTCTGCAGATTTTAAGTGATTTTAATTTTAAGAGTGTTCACAAGAAAAAAAAAAAAAGAAAAAAACAAATTTTGGAATAGAATTTTACTAATGACTGCGACTTAGGGCTTATCAAGCAGGCATATTTTGGGGCTATTTTATTTTTATTTTTCGGAAAATGGGTTATTTGTCCAAATATTTTTAAAACATGGTTCTAGTGGACGAGTAAAAAAAATTATGGGTGAAATTGACACAAAAAGAAATAGCAAGGATGAAACTGAATTCATCCTGGCTTCAACTTAAAAAATAGCGAGGATGAAACTGGATGCATCCTGATGTAAATTAAAAATAAGAAAAACTATTTGAAAATGGGTAGGATGAAACTGGTTTACATCCTGGCTATTTTTATATTTTTGTCCATTTAAACAGTATCAAAATCTAGATGTCTTTTCACCTAAAAATTGTTGATTTTGATCTTTTTGACCAATTTTTTTTATAACTAACTTTTATTTTGAATCATACCGTAAAATGCAGTATATTCCCGTGAGAATGCAACGACTGGTGAAAAAATTGTTATGCAGAATCATCAGTTCGTAACTAGCTTTCATTTGAGCTTCATAGAAAACTCAGTTCGAAAAGTTCGCCAATGGAATTTCCTTATTGAGTAATAAACTTAAACCACAAGCAGAAGCTTGCCTTTCAGGTTCATACCAAAAACTTCTATATACTAACACCATGTTTGGTTTTTCTTTTATTAGTCTAGATCTGACTCGTCCGAAACTGATTTATTTAGAAATGATTGAAATCATCTAACTCATTTAGGTCTAACCTAATATGTCTATTTTTGAATTAGATCTGACTCAAAAAAATGCGAACCAGTGGCTTGACCTATAAGTTTGGGGGGTTTTATTACCTGACTCAAATGGATCTTAGTCGGAAGTCAGGTGGCTAGTCAGATCCAACTCACAATAAAAACAAGCGGTCAGACAGCTGATTCGTGTCGAGTCAGGAGTCGACTCAAATCAAAACGTTGAGCCAGAGACAAAAACAACAGTAAACATAGGTTTAGATGTTGATTTGAAAAGAAGAAGAAAAAGTGCCTTAGCTAGGTAGGTTAGATGAATCTAATTAATGACAAGTTTAATTGAGATGTTTTAATAGTATATCGGGATTTACTAGTCAAAGAAGAAGATACGAAATAGTTGAAGATTGTTAAGCAACATTATGGTTCGTATTTATTAATGGAATCTTCTTGTCAAGTAGGTAACATTTGTTGCGTGAGAATTAATATCAAGTTATCAACATTCATTATCATGCCCTAAAAAGACAATAAAATGTATTGGATTATTATACACATTTCACTATCATGCACTCATACCCTAAAAGTGACTATTAAGGGAGTTGTGTAATGTCCGATAAAATTATTTATATCTCCTTATCATAGTTCAAAGTTCAAATAGCACATATACATGACTGATACGTGAAGGCAGTGGTGTCTTTAATTAAACTATGGATTTGTTTTGAAAGACTTAATAGCGCGTTTGGATGTACATCTAGAAATAACGTCTTAATTTCTTGAGTTGAATGTAAAATTTCAGAATAACTTCTAAAAACAAATGAATCGACTTTTTGTAAAGCAAAATATCTTCTTTGCTTTTGACTTCTGCTTCTGACATCCATACGCGCTATAAATATGAGTGCATTAGTAGTTTGGTACTGTTCATCACCAATTCATAGCAACGACTTCTGTAACTCAAGAACTTGACTTGTCGGATAACACTTGTCGTCCGATATCCATAAACTTATACAAGTGTACTGTTTGCAAGCCAGCTGCCTGGTATTACTTATATTTTGATGAAAAGAAAAGGACATGCAGCTTAGATGCACAATGTAGTCCTACTACTACTTTTAAGTACCCATGTTAGATCGGGACCATAAGTGGTGACTGACTGTGTTATATGAAGACTCGCTTTCGGTACAGCTCCGAGCTGCCACACTAAACACTATTTCGCCATGGGAGTGCTCGTACTCGAACCATATGAGATTGCACAATCATAGTCATAGCAATACATTTGGGGTCATCACTTGGGTAAAATTTGTCACATTGATGATTTTTCAGTTGTAGTTTACATTATATGTCCATAAATAATTTGGGATCACGGACTCACTACATATATTCTGGATTATGATGCAGGTTATTGAGTAGTTGGATAGACCATAGGCCATGGCCTTATCCGGCCAGTCATGTGGCAGCTTAGCAGATTGCATATAGCATGTTGGCTTAATTTTGTTGCTGCAATGCATATTTTGGTTCACGTTAGTACGTTACATTAATCCACATAAGACAAATGTCTCTAACATGGATTTGGTACCCAAGAAGATTGGCGTCTCTATCACCAATATTGGGCATTTAACCGGCCTAGAAAGTTCTAGGCTGGTGAAGTGGTGATTCAGACCAACTGAACTAGCTGACACCATGTTTGTTGGATCTGACTCGGGTCTAAATAGGCCCGATTCGGATGTCAGGTTACTTTCATTTTAATTTATTTTTGTTGATATCCGACTTGGAACTATTTGAGTCACGTATTATTTTGTACCTGATTTGTAATGAACAAATTTAATTGAACTAAAAAATAATTAATTTTACTAGTTAATAATTTTTTAGTCAGATTTTTTGAGTAAGATTAGTCAGATGCAGACGAGTCAGTTGAGCGAGGGTAAAAACAAACAACCTGTGCAACGGGTTTTTTATTTTTTTTATGACTTAGCTGATCCGTCTGGATCTGGTTCATTTGAAACTGAAACTGACTGTGCAAATTGAAAATCGTAAAACAGTATAATCATAAGTGGTTTTTTATTCCAGTCAGACATGTATCCAACGAGTTAATTAGGTACAAAATAATATTTCGCTCAAATAGTCCCGAAACAATGTATGAGTTGTGCCAAACCTCGAGTCACACATAAAAAAAAAAAAAAATTTAGACATACAATATTTTAAACAACATTAAAACAACCATTTCACATAACTTATAATTGTAGGGCTTAAAAATGGACCCATGCTCACTCTATGTGAATAATTGTTTTAGTGTTATCTAAAATGTTGTATGTCTAGAACTACTCCAGATACATAATCTGGCATCTGATTAGACTGACTTAGATACAAACAAAAATGGTCTACATTGAAATTGATCGTGTGAAGGACATACGGATAAAGGATTTTATTTCCACAATCAAAATTTTGGTCCCAACTCTAAAGTACTGGTCTAAAGCCGTTTAATTTTAGGTGTGGGAAAAATTCCAAGTGGGGGAATATTTTATTTATCAGTACATGAAGTTAAGAGAGAGATATATCTCATTAGTTGTCAACGTGAAAACACAAATATGTAAGGACAAGCTTTAGAATTCCCAGCTTGCTTGTACTCTTTTTCAAGAACCCTGAAAGGGTTACCAATTTGCTTTGGGACCAACTCAAGATAAATGTTGTTTTGTCTTATTTGTATTTTGGTACACCCCTAAACAAACCGGTCCCCCTATTAACAATCTTGCTCTTTTTACTAGGGCTGAACATGGTTACTGGTTAACCGCGAAACCGAACCAAACCAAACCAATAAGGAGAAAATCGAACCAAACCATTTACTAATGGTTTGGTTTGGTTTCTAAATTTTAAAAACCGAGCTAATGGTTTCGGTTTTGGTTTGATGAAGAAACCGAACCATTAACCAATGGTTAACCGACTATTGAAAAATAAAATAAAATAATTAAATTTTCATTAGAGATGTCATTGTATAGCCTACCACTAGTTAAATCTTCTTTTGATCTCTAGATTTAGAGTAATCCTTAACTACTCTTGATATTCTTTCTATTTATTTTTTGTTTGTAATTTTTTGTAAACCAATACTATTTTTTTTTTGTAAATTTGTGTAATTTTTTTTTTTTTTGACATAATTATTGGTTAACCAAAAACCACTGGGAAAAACCGAAACCGATTGGAACCATTGGTTAATTGATTGGTTTAGTTTCAATTTTTGGAAAACCGATAGTATTGGTTTGGTTTCGGTTTTGGCTTGAAACCGAACCATGTACACCCCTACTTTTTACCCACTGAATCTTGATCTTGTCACAATGCCATTGTTCATGTAGATCACAAGTAGGAAAAAGCTACTTTTCATGAATGTAGAAAAGTCCATCCAAAATTCCATAAATACATATTGGTGTTTCTTGCAAGCTTGAAATCACAATAAAGGATCCCTTTCTAAAACTTTTTAACATTTCCTTGTGATTTGTATAATGTGTTTTTCTTTATCAAGATGCTCTACAGAGTCTACACTTGTACAGTGTAATGGGCCCTGAGGCTTGTAGATTGGTTTGTTCAATAAGACATTAAAGTCGAGAACTTCAAGACCTAATTTTTCATGCTACATTACTCAAAACAACAGCCTTGATTTTGAAAGCTACAAGTCATTTCTAGTTGGTACATTTCCAGTTGGTGCGATTAATTGGTATCGCATTATTGGGTCCTCCAGCATAACTCCAAGATAACATTTCATCATAAATGGATTGCCCAAAATACATTCATGGAATTTTGGCTGCCACAGCATTTGGGGAATGCATTTTCGGAATTTAACATCGCTTTCTTTCAGGAGCCTTCTTGGGCTACCACAGGGATTATCTTTTAGAGGTAAATAAACAAAGGAGTGACAAATTTCATAGGAGAAAACCATAATATGGATAGATTCCTAAACCATTTCCACAGTACAGAGGTTTCATGGCTAGAATCAAGAAAACACTAACAAAAAACTAGAAATGCATGATAATCAAAATTAAGTTGTAACCTCTAAAAAAGGTTTGCACCCCCGGCCCAGAAGCTGAAACCTTGGGCTTCATATGCATATCAACAAAAGAAACATTTTTTCATTTTTACCATAAGCTATGGAACTTTTGATTGATCTGACCAAGATTTCCCTTCTCTGATCTTTTAGATTCTATTGCGGTTTACTCTGTCATTTGTCTCTTTCTCATTTTCTATAAGTTTGCATCTTAGCGTCACCAGCTTTTCATTATTTTCTAGTCAAGAATCTTTTCACCAGTAGCAAAGAAGTTCCATACTAATGTGCCCACGAGGTACAAAACAACGGCCACCTTAAAGACATCATCCCATGAACCTAGATAATTTTGAAATAGAGAATTTTCGGTTAATTAACTCATCATGACAGGAAAAGTTAGAGGGGGACAAAGATTTGGAGTTGGGTCGACGGATTTCACCTTTTTGGAGAATGTATCCTGTGGCAGCAGTACCAAAGACTCCGGCAAGGACTCCAGCGGTATTTGATAACCCTAACAGTACTCCCTGTTTTTCCACCAACATACATATTCACACTTGCAGTTAGAGACTACTTTCAGTTCGAGTAGTTCAAAATATCTTAATTATCATAAAAAAATTAATAGAAGACTTAAGTGAAAGCGAAACACTGGAAGCAATAAAATGATGTGTATATTGTTTTGCTTTTCTAAATTATCACCGACTGAAATATTCTGGTTCTCAATGACCACTCCATATTTCCTAGTACATGCTTCTATTCAGTTTCTTCATTATTATCTCAATGCCAATATTAATTTCTATAGTCTGCCATGTTCATACCACCGAGGTCATTCTAGATAAAGCAGCCAAATCTTCACCCAAATAACGACTTATCAGACAATTGTTTTGTAATAGCCCAAAAGTGCATATTTGCAACATAGTTCATGAAAGTGTTTTGTGTGGGTAATCATTTTGATTAAGCAAAGCAGCAACGGTGTGTTGATGCTTAGCACCATTTTCTGAAAACTGAGCATCTAAATAATGTAGTATAGTATATTATGTAAACATGGGATTTCAAGAAACTTACAGAGTAACGTGGCCCGATATCTTGGTGATTTGAATAGAGGCCAGACTGTGAGAAGGCATCTGCCCCCTGTGACAAACAAATAAAACTTAAGAACTCGTGAAGGCAAATTTATTACAAATATTCAGCTTTAATAAGACCCAGGAAGTATTGCCAAGAGCAAAGGCTAAAAGAAAATGTAACCATATACAACCAGACACCTCTTCATTGGTGTCCAAACGCAAATCGCTTCACTCTCCCCACATAATTTATCCATTTTTATTTGTTTGGCATCATATCAAGTTTTGCGAAAAGCCAATCACAGCTAGTTTGATTTGTCGAGCTTCAAAAATGTACATCTTAAGTTTCCTGAAGTTTTTACTAGTTAATCATAACAATAGGTTTTTCCACAAAAGATCTTCAAGAAAAAATCCTCCTATCATATTTACATGGTTACAAAAGGTTCATCATAAATGTGAAACAGTCCGATGCCTCTTATTTTTATTCTTAGACTAATCAGAGATGCATATGTTTCTTCCTAAACTTCAACAAGGATTTAATCAGCAAAATGATGCTAGTTCATATGCTACACTTTCTGAATTTTTCTTCTCTTATCACAACTAGCTCTTTGTATCCGAGTCACTGCACAATTAGAATTTGATCTTTGTCCAGTATTCACGTTTGATAACCAAAATATGATATATGCAATCTTCTGCGGAAACTTAGACAGGTTTTCTTCTTCAAATAGTTGCATATTCAAGTCCCACATCAAAGAAAATTAAGAATCACATCTAATAAACTAGTAGACAATGTAAAATGAAGAACTTTAAGGCTCTAACCTGGCTGCACGCCATGCATAAAACTGCCATGGCTGGAGTTCGGACTTTGCTCAGCTGTGAGAGAAAGAAGGCTGGGCCTAGAAACCCAATGGATTGCATGATCTGTAGCATAAAATGTTGCAGAGAGAGAAGAGTTATGCTCAAGGAAAATTGATAATCTGTTCCAGATCTTTTATGTTCCCATAATCTAAAGGAAATTCTAACTTGTATCTTTACCTAAGTTCAGCTACTGGCTTCCCTCGCATATTAATATTTCAAGCAATTGAAATGGGGTAAAAAAGCATTTAAACAGCGAAAAAAGAAAAAATGCTTATTGGAGCAATGAGTACAAGTCTCTAGGAAAGTTTTAAGCAGTTGATGAATTAATTGCTTAACACTTTCTCTTACGAACATCAGTGATTTTTACTCTATAGGCTAACTAGAGTTTATGTGCTAGTAGTTGGAACATCAGTATTCTTACCTTGCGGACATTAGTTATTGAAACCCCTCTGCTCACAAGTGTATCTGCAATCCACCCTCCTATATTTGCAAACACCGCCATGGTCAGCCATGGCAAAACACAGAATAGTCCAGATTCAGCAAGATTGAACTTCAACACCTGAGGAAAGCGGATCCAATATAAGACATGGTTATGGAACTGCATTTGTAAACTGTTAAACACGTAATACGCAAAGTATATTTTCGGATTTAAGCAACTTCTACTAGTTAAAAATTCAACAATATAGCATAAACACTAGATCATAAATATCCCAGATTCTTTGAGAACTCGAAGTACCTGATTGTAGTATGTAGGCATCCATGTGAGAAGAATAAAAGTTCCCCAATTATGGCAGAAGTGAGAGATAATTAAAGCCCAAACAGGTCCCTTGGATAAAATCAATTTCCAGGGGATCTCTTTGACAGGTTCCTTTGATACACTTCCTCCCATGATAAGCTTCATTTCTTCTGCTGAAAGGTCTGGATCTTCTTTCGGTGTGCTGTATGCCTATTAAGAAACCAATTTATACAAAGAAATGTTCAGTTGTTGCTAGTTTGTTACTAATGCGTTTTATTAATTACTATTGGTGAAAGATATTTACTAGCATATTAAGACAGAAACAGAAACTGCTAGAAGCAATTCTTCAGGCAGCCAAAGGAGCAGCACCAAGTTTTAAAACCACCAAGACTCAATTTTTTCAGAAAGAATGAGTTTAAGTGCTTTCATATCGTTAAAATGCAACATTGCAACTAGTGTAGCGTTGATGCTTAGCTATTGGAAGACACCACACAAACTTGGTAAATCAATTCCCTGTCTCTCTATTCATACTTAGGAAGGGAGAAGAGAGAATAGGAGGATGTGGGCTGGGTGGCAGCCTATACTATAAAGGTAAGGAGTAACTGCTTACTTTTTTCAGCCACAACACGAACCAGATACTTCCAAGTGAACCAAAAGTGTAAAACACAGAAGGCCATCCAAATTTCTGGATCAACATCGGGGAAAAGCCCAAGCCTGTAACTGATCCAAGGTACATGCCACTATATACCAGTGCAAGAGATCTGCTTCTCTCATTTACTGGAATCCACTTTGAAAGAATATTATTCATAGCAGGCATAGCAACACCCTGAATGGATAAAATAATCATTTATTAGACAAAACTCCAATTTCCAAGGGATATAAACTCTAAATGCAATATATTGAACACCAAATTCATACTAGCAATTGAATGAAGCATACAGTGGTCACTCATTTAGCCACACCCATACACAGGTCATTGCTCAAATTGTTGTGCACATCAAAGAGAAATACAGTTAACGGGGAAGATTGTCTTCATGTTCCAAACAGTACATATTTCATCATGATTACTTAAGGGAGGCTTTGAATAATAACGGAGATTTTCTTTAGTTAAGTCTTTCTTCTCATGAATTTGATATGATAGATTGTCTGCTCAAACTCATACTTGGTTAAATATATTTCCCATCACCTACAACCATGTCAAGTTTCAGATAAGTTCTTTTCAAATGGCTCGAGGACTTTAAATATGTGGCTAACGGTGTTAGAAGCAAACTTGTTTGATAGGGCATGGATTATGATAAACTTAACAGTATTACTTTCAAACTGCACGGCTGTGACATAACACCTCAAACAAGTGCAGTTGATGAACTCATCAAGGGGGGTCCTTGCAGAGTATCGTCAGATATTATGAATATTATCTGAAATAAGTACATAATGAAGAAATAATGGTTATAACCAACCTCACCAATACCCATAAAAGCACGCATCATAAGTAAGAAAGGTAATCCAAGCCTTGCAGCTATAGGTGTTAGAACCGTTGCAAGAGACCACCAAACCACCCCAAAACCAAGAACACGCTTGCCACCAATTTTATCCGCCCATATGCCTCCAATAATCTATTCCCGGGAATGAAATATAAGAAGAAAACATCAAAATAAGAAAAGAGAATACAAATAAGCATAATCTGAAAGACTGAGCCGACAATTTGAATTACCTTGGCTATAAAACTCAAATAAATGAATTTAAACTTATTAGCAGCATCAAGACAGACAATCTAAGCACTTCAGACTAAAAAAAAATTCATACTGTAGTCCAAGAATCAATTTGAATATCCAAGCTATACCTGAGTGAGTAAATATCCCCAGAAAAAGGATGACTGGATGAGACCAACGGTAGCAGGATTCCAGTTGAACTCCGCTGCCATTGGTAATATGGCAATGCTCATGTTCACCTGCCACAGTCATTGGAATTACAAAAGAGGTAAGAAGAGCTTCTAGCAGTGATAAGCACCTCTCTTTTGGAAAATATGTTTTATGGAGGTTCAAAAACTGTTAGCAAGTAAGACCACAGACAAGAGAGATAATCAACAAATATTACCCTGTCCATGTTGCAGAGAAGAAACGCTGTAAAACAAAGCAGTACAATCACCCAGCGCTTGGGCAACTGCCACCAAGGAGATGATGAAACCTGTGTACTCTCTCCTACTATAGCAATTTCATTTGAAGCTTCTGAAGCACTCAGTGGATCAAAGTTTGGTCCCTTTATGTCATTTGGATAGCTAGCACGGGTCCTAGTTCCCTTCCTATACTCAGACTGCTGACCTCGCGCATTTGGCAAACCATGCGTATCTAGATTTGTTTGCTGACCCCAACTATTATTGAAAGAATTAAATGAAAGAAAGCATCTGTATCTTCCCGGCGTTCTTCTTTTCAGATCTACCTTCTTTTCACTGATTTGCAGAGAGTTTGAGAAAGGCTTCTCCGTTTCACCAAGGAATGAGGTCCTCTGATTAGTACTGCTCTTATCCGAGGAACAAACAAGATGAGCAGCTGAGCTGTACGAGTATCTAGGCATAGATGAGTAGTATCGACTGGTAACATGTATCTTTTTGTGAACAATGTTCCCCCATGGAGAAGTTGAACCCGAAACGGCCAAATTCTCTACTTTAGGTATCATAGCCTGCTCCTTCTGGAGGGATTTTCCTGCATCAAACGTAAAATGTAAATTAGCGATCAATCTCATAAGCAAACAAACAGATTCATCTTCATTGTAATCATAAGAACAACACTAGCAGTTCGCAAGACACATACAAATAGGCATGTGAGATAGTAGTACATTCCCTTTATATGACACTAGAATCTCTAATATTATTTGACACCGTAATAAAATTCTGAAAATGAATTCCGCATTAAAGATAGACGACTTTCCAATTTATGACTAAAAAATCCGAAAGCAACATCAAAATAAGCAACAATCAGACTCCAACTTGTAGATAATCCGTAGTTAGCTGCATTGAAGTTAAGAACCAATAAAAGCAAGTACATGCAATACAAATCGAGTTAGACTCTTCATAACCACACAAAATCAAAAACTTAACTACATTCAAATTCATGAAAAATGTACCAAATAACTAAACAGCAAACGAACTACATTCAATTACAAATTCAGCTCAAAAATCCCATCTGAAAATCAAAAACAAATACTACTAACAAAAATTAATCCGGATGATAAACAAAAAACAATTGAAAATGATTACATCAACTAAAGAATCAAAGAAGAAATCACAAAATGCAGCATAAATCTATAATTTTTCATTCACACATTTCATTAAACAACTACAGTGACTGAAAACCAATCAAAATCTAAATCTAAAGAAAAAAAAGAGGTATACCTGAACCAAGGAAAGAACCAAAATGTCTGTTTGAAATCACTCCATTAGTAGTAGCAGCAGCAGCCATTACTCTTCCAACCTAAATATAATCTTACACACAAATTGCTTACTCAAATCATTTCAAATTCAAACAGTAAAAGATAATTGGGTTTCCTCTTCTTCCTGTTCTTCTTCTTCTTCTTCGGTTGACTAAAATATCTATCCACCACTCTGTCTGTGAGTCACTCACTCAAATTGAGAGGATTACACAGAGTGTATCGCTGAAGCGGGAAAGCTTTCTGCTTTCTGTTTTTTAGGTGGGTTGAGCTTTTGACACGTCGCACTTCATCCTCGTTGAAGGAAATTCCTTAAATTTTTTCTTCTTTTATTCGGTTTTTCTGTTCTTATTCTTACATTAATACCCCTAAAGTTTGAGGATAGATTGAATGTTAGGGGTAAAAAATTATGGTTTTTTTGTAAATAAAAGCAGATGATATGGTTTTTATGGAATTTAAGGTAATAAAATTCAGATATTTTTTATAGTTTATTTCAGTTTGATGAGAACAAAGTTTATATTACACGTAAGTAAAAAGGTGGTGAAAAGATTCCTGGCCGATTCCTACCGTATAAAAATGGTGTTACGTGGGCATATATCATTCGTTGTTTTCTAACTAATCACAACCGTCTGTCACTTCTTCTGAAGTTCTCCCTAGGTGGTGGACGGTACAACCCAATGTTATTTAGTGCCCAGGTTAGTGTTAAGGCCTATTCCTATGCACATGCCAAAACATGATATTTGGCATATATGCACCCATTATGAGTATGCCAAACTCATATGTCAATATGTTATTTCTGGCATATAGGCATACACGACAGAGTTTCCAGCGAGCGATAGAGTCTTCGTCGCTCGATGATCAAAAAATCGCTCGTTAGTCTTCAAATCGCCAGCGACAGTCAAGCTATCACTCGCTAATATGATAATCGCTTATAAGATCTTCATCTAACGGCTACAATTTCCCCCTACCTGAGTTCAACCAATTCCAACCCAACTTCAAATTCATTTCGCCATGCATAGTGTATAACCGAAGTGGATTTGACTACAGAGGAAACAACATGGATCATGATAGCGTATTTCCACATACCCACTCAGAGAAAATTGAATGATCCACTGATAGTTGTGGTATAACTTCTTAGTAAGGCATAGAGCAGTGGCCGTATTTACTATTCGTGTTACAAAATCGACTCTGAGCGACTCCTCGCTCAAACCCATCTTTTCTTTTTATTTTATTTTATTGGTCTAATTCGCTACTATCAATGTGAATTTTTAATGAAATGTAAATCTGGTTTCAATCTGAATATTAATTTAAAAGATAATTTCCATTAATCTAAAAAAACAAAATTATATTTCACATTTCAACTAAAAGAAAACATTTTAACTACTCATTTCCTTGTCCGTTTCCTTGTCCATTTTTTCCTGGACCAAAGATCCAATTGCCTGCATTTTTTGGATCCATAGAGTTGTTCAACAAACTAGTTAAGGTGCCGATTTGAGACTGACTTGGTGGTTGAATCTCATCAGAATCACCATAACCTTGATAAGCAATGGGAGTACGGGGTATGGGAATATTATACAAATCTTGAAATACGTGTGATTGATATTGCTGCTGGAATGGTTGAAATGCTGATGAGGTTGAGGCAATTGGGGTATACAGATTTGTTTGCCTAACTACTTGCATGTTCACACCACCTCCTGGAGTCAGTATGTCAGTTTGCAAATGTCTAAAAATACGTGTATGAGTTGTATCCATGCCAATGTTTTCTTCAACACCATGTACTGCTTGACTTTCTAACACCATGTTTGGAGTTGAACTTTCTGGTACCTCCTCCATATGACGACGTCTCAATCTTTTTTCACCACTTTGCTGACTTCCACGACTTTGATGACTTCGACTACTTTCTAACTTTGACGACTTTGCTGACTTCCACTGGGACTTATTCCTCTACCAGCTCCAAAACTTGGACTCAATCCTCTACCATCTCCAATACTGGGACTCATGTCATACATCATGCTTTCCCTAAATCTTTGCATCTCTTCCAAGTGCATATTCTGAAATTCCCTGAACAAGAGCATCATAATCGTTACATCTGGTCTGATACTCCAACTCTGTAGCATTGACCCCGAGGTATGGATAAGTCCTAGTAGGTGCACTAGAAACAATTGGATAAGTAACAATCTCTCCATATGTGCTGGATATAGTTTTAATTCCCAAGAAAATGGTGGCATGTATGACGATGAACTTTGAGAAGGATATGAAAATACATCACCCGTCTCTGGTGGAGGTTGGGAAGGAAGAAATTCATTGTCAAGTGGCAACCTACCTAAAGCTGGGAAATCCATCTGACCCAAAATTTGCGGTTGCATGGAAATATTTGGCTTGAAAATAGTATTAAACCAAGATAGGTACTCATTTCTGTCCATCGGCTCCTGGATCAATTCATCAGCTTCTTTCCAACGATGACCTTCCCTTATCAATTTAAAGTAATCGTCTGCTGAAACATCTGTACTAGGATAAGGGTTGACAGCTATCACTGATCTCCCTTACAACTGAATAAGTTGTCTTTCACCATACTATCAAACACCCTTCTCAGAAATAGGGCTGTATAACACCATCCTTCTAAGGCTTAACTCTACCATTGTATGACCTAGTTCTTCTTAGAACTCAGGTACTGCTTCATATGGCTGTGAGATAAGGTTATGGCTTGTTCTACTCAACTACTGAATCTTATGAACAATAGCAGCATGTTGACCATCTTCAATCTGTGAAGCTTCCCAATTCTCAGAATCATACTTCCGTATGATCGGAAATACATTCGTATAATTCTTAAGACAAGGTTCCGAAACACGGAAATATGTATACCACCAATACTGAAAATAATAACATTCAGCAGGTTAATAACTTCTCCATATAAAAATGACAAATAAATACATAATTTGAAAAAGATTGGTTCTTACCTCCAGAACTCCCCAAAAAGCATTAAAAATATCTTTATCACACGTCGAGTTATCACTTAGGGCAATGTAAATCTCTGATAAAATTGCAGTCCCCCAATCATATGTTGGTGCTTGCTCTAAATCTTCTAATGCTTCGAGAAACCAAATTAACACAACTGAGCTAGAATTTGGAAACAGACATTGGCCTAGTGTCCACAATGCAAACAGACGTTCTAGCTCCTCAAAATGGTCGGGGATCAAATATTGATTACCAGCTGCCCTATTTTCATTCATTCTTACAGCCCATACGCTTTTAATTGTCCATGTGTAGGATTTCCTCCTAATTCATTTGAGTATAAACGAAGTCTTTCTTTCCATCTATCTTCTGATAACCACTTTAGTCTATTAAATGAAAGTAAGTTCTCTTGGCATGGAATTCCGGTTAACATGTATAAATCTATCGGTGTAACTCCTATTAACAATAATTATTCATAATTAGAATTTGTTGATTTTTATGAAACAAAACACATAATCTAAAAATTAAATTACTAGAAAAGACTGACTTACCGCATTCAAAGTCCTTGAAAAAGAACGTGTTTGTAGTCTTCCACCATCGTTCTAATATAACTTGAACACCTTGAGTCATGTGGTTTCTAGGTTGTATTTGATATAGATGTCGCCAAGGATATATTCTCACTCTCTCTTGAACAGCAGGAGGAAGTAATTGAAAAATTGTACGTAACTCAGTCCATCCACCTCTTAGATGTATAGCGTTACATCGCCCCTCATTATTAGAAAGGTGATTAGAGAATACACCTTCACCGGCTACTAGTCTAACATTATTAAACTCATAATTTGTATCCACGACAAAACTTACTCCACTGCCTGGAGTACTAGTAGATACTTTCCCTTTTTTGTTTCTTTTTTTTTCTCTCCATATCTGTTTAAGATAATCGTTTTAGAACAAAAGTTTAAAGAAAATCAGTGGTTTTCAGAAGGTTTTCAGAAGAAGAATTGAGAAGAGTTTAGAAGAGGTGGGAGTATAGTTGCGGTATTTATAGGCGTCAGAAACTCGAACGGTGGAGATATTGATTATATCGACAGCGATATAGTAAATTTCGAGCGATATTGACAATATCGCCAGCGATAAAGACTTTATCGCTGGAGATATTATGAATATCGCTCACTAAGGATTCGATCGCTCAGCGGTTTCCCCATAGTGGCGCAAATGGTTTGGCATGCCAAACACCATTTTTTTGGCATGTGCATAGGAATAGGCCTAAGCGCTATACTTCTTTGCTTTGTTTCTCTTAGACTAAGTCTTATGGGGTGCTAGTCTAGCACCTAGATTAGCAATCCACGTCAGCTAGCAAAATCACCTAAGTCTTATGGGACTGCTAGTCTAGCATGCTAGTCGCTGAAACAAAACAGTGCCGGGAGCTGAACCATTCAGCGTTACTACCTTTCGCGGAACAATCCCACGCTTGACCAGTCAACAGAGTCAAAGCGCGTAATCATTTCGCGTCGTACGCTGCACGGTTTAGCGTACAGCAAAATTTGAAGGTCAATCTTAGGTTAAATTTGGGTTTAGATCGAAATTTGAAAGCGATCTAAATCCAACATATCGATCTTCTTCTGAAGATCCTACGCCAAAATTTGAATGAAGTACAAGAATGGGAGATACCCCTTTACAAGAAATGGAGGAACGATATTTTGGTTCGTAATGGGTTAGAATTATGAGTGATATTTTAGTTATTAGAAGTTCATTTTCAAGTTTGAATTAAAAGTAGGATTTCAATTTCAATGTACTTTTTTAATTTTTAGAAGTAGGATTTCAATTTCAATGTATATTTTCAATTTTTTGAAGTAAGATTTTACATTTAATGTAGTACTTTTTAAATTTTTAGAAGTAGAATTTTAATTTAAAAAAACATTGTAACATTGTTTTGCAATGTAATCAAAAGAAAAAAATTAGTTTGCCAAATTTTAAGATTTTGAAACAAACAACCGTTGGAACAAATTGTCAAACTTTTCAAAATTCAAAATTGAAAACATAATTGTCTGGTGGTGTAACATGAGTGTGAGAAAACAAATAATAAAAACAATATAAAATTTAATTACTGAATGAGTGAAAAGTAAAAAAAAAAAGGTCAAGCGTTGAATGATGTAGCGCCTGCCTGTGGCGCGTTTCCATTCAGCGTAGATGCTTGGGATATTCTTTCGAGCGATGTTTCGTTCCGAAAAGGTACTTTTCCTCGCGCTGAATCATTCAGCACAACTCTCTAGCATGCTAGCTCACATGCTAGCAACTGGTAGGAAAGAGAACTATTGTTAACTTTTTTGCCACACTTTTTTTTTTTAAATTGCAACACTTATGTGCTAATCTAGCACCTCCAATCTAGCCCATAAAACTTAGTCTTACGAAGAGAAATAAATCCAAGCCAAACAAGATACTTTGAGAAAAAAGTGAGGTAGTATCTCTTTTTCCCGGGATCCAGATAGTATATTACTACTTTACTAGACAAGGAATAAAATATATAGTATTTCGCTATGACATCTGCTACTTCGTTACATAGACAAGGAACAAACCCACAAGACCTCAATAAGAAAGACCAACAGCATAGAATACGTCCGGTGAGCCATAGAGTTTAATTGGTGAAAAAGCTCTCTAACATCTTTATTGTCTCCTATATCACTTGCAGAGATTGAAGTTGGTCTACCCATTGAATTGCATCTTATGAAGAAGACACCATAACTCGTCGAACAACGAGGCAAAAGAAATGAACTTTACCAATTTGCAAGTACTGAAATACCTGCTGAGAAGCGATCGGATACTCACAAACTTTAGTAGCTGCATGCCCCTGCGCAGCATACTTCATTAGTTTTCCTTTTCTAACAAAACAATTCATCTATAAGCCCAAAGTTGTAGACTGGGCCTTGTTATTCAATGTATAGCAATAGCAATAGCATAGACATTCCTTGCCATGATCCTTTCCTTTCTTTCTTTACCAGGAATCAAATGAAACGAGTAAAGGAGGTACCGGCACACACACCAGATATATAGTGATGGAGCTAGGATTGACAGGTGAGGAGAGCCAGATACCAATGGCTGATAAGTGAGAGGGGATGTGATCTTTTTTAAATTTTTAGTGCTGAAGAACATTAAACAAAATGTCTTTGGAATTGAGCTTGTGCTTCTCAAATTCCGAGGGGGCAGCTACCCCTAATTCCGTCACCGGATAGGCGGCAATATGGTAGAAACAGTGTTTGTTGCTTTGTTTAGCACTTTTTCTTTTTCTTTTTTCAAAGTAGAGTGAGAGCCACTGGAGTCTGAAAAATGAAAATACTAGTATATGCCTTTGCAATATCAAAAGTGAAATTGCATACAATGTCACAAATGGCCTGTAGGCTAGAGGTCACTACACATTGTCTTACCCAAGTACATACATTTGTCTCCCCTATAAATCATGTGATGCTGATATATACAGCAATCAAGGTTCATGACGACCCAAAACAAAGAACATGTTTTTGCAGCCTCCTATTTACATACAACGATCCAAACCCATCGTGATATCATTATCAACCATTACCTAATATTTGCGGCTCCAATCTTTTCTCACTAAATCTCATTCCTCTTCTAGTTATCTCCTTTTAAAAAGACCAATCAAAACATGTTCGAAAATGACACATAGCTAAATTTATACCTAGGGGAGATGTATCTAAACCAAAAAACAAATGAACCCTAAAAGATGAAAGTTATTTAAGGTTGGTTGTGTCATTGTACTGTACCAACAATCCAATCACGTCAAAAAAACTCAGAATTTGTATAATGTCGGTTTAGAATTTAATTTTAGGTTTAATATTAGATATGTTGTGACTTTTTTGGTACAATAATCTTCATTAATTTGCATTTAAGAAAGAAAAAAAAGCACGTGTAATAAATTAGGTCGTGTATTTTTTTGAAAAAATGAAAAGTTATGGGATGATTCTTTGTAATCTGACTTTAATGGGGTTTAATTTATCATCCATTGTATGTGTCTTGCTTAGTTCTCAATCATCGTACCAATGAGAATCATGGATAGATAAGAAGATAACTTCCTAGGTAATGAAAAGGTTAATTGCCGCACCATGTCTTATCTTGGGCTATACATTGATAAAAAGGTCTCTCCTTTGATCATGCATAATGGATAAATCTTTTGGAAAAGATGGTTGATGGCCGTGATTTAATAATCTATAAATGTCAATCCTTAATTTAAAGTGCTAATGAACAGAGCTTGATCGGATTGATAAAGATATTTTATGATTTTACTCTAGTGATTCTATGGATGTAGTCAACAATATGAGTGTTGATTGATGGAAAATTAAAGAATTTTCGGATAACTTGAATATTTTTAATTGTCATAATGTTCATGAAAGAAGTGAAAGTGAGGGAGAAATTTAATATATTTGTCTTAGCACACCACAGATTAGTGACACTTATTACATTCAAATATAGTCGATTAAAGTCAATGATTATATAACACGTTATCACCACGAATTGTTCTGCGCTAATCGGAGTAGGGGACTGACGATACGGAAAAAGGATAATTCTCTTCAACCCTTGCATATTTAATTTAACTATTTCTGAGTAGTTTTATGCATACAATTTTTATTATGTCTAACTTTGTTTCCTATTTTGATTAGGAATTGTTAAATAAGGAGTTAGACATATTACCGTATTTGTATGAGATATTTGGAGAATTCTTGAAATATACGGTATATGAAGAGATATCCAGAATATATACGTATTGGCAAAGACTCATATTTGTGATACTATTCGATTTCCGAATTTAGCCAAATATTTGAGTTTTGCAGCGTTTTATACTTTTATTATTTTCCTCCTTAGCAACCAACGGAAGGTTTTTCCGCGTCCTTTTGGATAGCGTAGAAAATAAAATTTCCTTTGTTGGCACACCAATGATTTTTGGTGTTAACGATTTTAATACCGACAGAGCAAAGAATTATTGCATCCTTGGGGATAGCAAAATTTTAGTATTCCTTTGCTATAATAATCTCCAGAATTTAAAGTTGTTCCGCTTGAGGTTGGAATACGATGAAAAATGGACATTGGGCTAACACGATTAGCCAGTCTCTATCAGCGGTCTTTGAATTTAGCTGCAATTGATATTGAGACAATTTATTTTAAGAAATATGTGTTCATATTTCAACTTTGATAAATTAATATTTCGTCGAGCCCAACGGATGAAATTGGAGATTTATCGGTATTATATTAGAACCGTTTCACCATTGATATTTGTGGAAAATAGTTCGGCTTGATTTTAGAGAAGATATATGCACCGTATATATAATATAGTGGTGAGCAATAAGGAGAGATGCATATTTTGCGCCCTTATGTGTTCCTGCTAGTTTTACGGCGTGCATTATATGCACCTATTATATGCATCGGCGAGCTTTAAAGAGCTAGTGCTTAATTTGCACTTTGTATGTGTTGTGTCAACAACACCGAGTGCTGCAAATGTTAACTGCACCTCGTAGATATACAAACGTCGAGCGATAATGAGTGTTGCGTTTTTGTAAATGATATTTAGAGTTAATATCATGTCTTCTCATCGCCTGAGCTATTACATAAAATCTTGAATTTGGTGAATTAAATTTGCAACAATACCCATGCAAATAAGTTTATATTTGGCAAAGAAGGAAAATACAATTGTGGTAGGCATATTTTTGAATATGGGAACCACAATAGTTCTCGGGTTTTAAGAACCTGATGAACCCTGCACCACCAAAAGTGGAGAGATACGGGACGGTAGCATAATTTTTGGTTTGAATAAGCTGTCTTTGATCCTGGAAAAGCTCTGCTATCATTGTGACATAAAAGACACAGTACGTGCACCTGGAGTGATGTTCATTGTTTTAAATCTCTATCGGTCGTCTTGGCAGGACTGGTACTGATATTGAGATAGTGTCTATAGTCACAAAATTTGTTTACAGTTTACTGTTGATTTTACATGGAAATGTAAATTCTTTAACATTATTCCAGCTGGACAGTAAACGAGAGAGGAAACCTGATCAGTTACCTCTCCTGGGATGCGTGCTATTATTGATTTCTACACCCAGTTTCTCCCTTGATAGGTAGAGTAATGCGGAACTGGATGTTCCGTTGATGAGACATTCCCGCCTAAGGATCAGGGAGAGAATCGTCGACGATATTGGTTAATTCCAATTGTGTCTCATCTAAATTCTCACACCGAGAAATACCTGAGGTGTTGAAGATTACTTTGTTGCTAGATTTTTCAAGAGTACGCTTGCTTGATTCGGCATACATTAAAGTCCTTGCAAGGCTTTCCATGTAATCGCAACGATTATTTCGTCTGAAAATATGATTACATGCATAGACGAAAACCTCTAGTTTGAGGTATGCCAATCTAATCAGATAACGTCCATATTCTCTTTAAGTGATGAGTTGATATCTCTCCTGACGAGGAGCACATCCATAAAATTTGCGTTGATATCTCATGGAGAGGAATATCCGCATGTTAAATCTTGGTACCAATGGATTATGATATCCTCATACTCTGGAGAATGATGTAAGATCGTTTATTAACTGATTAATAACTTGATTGTCGATAATATTCAAAGTAGCTACTGAAATCGTTGTGGATAGATATCCCCTTTGCAAAGGAATTATCGACAAAGTTCATATGATTGGCAAATATGGATCTTAGTCCATTTTGAGTTGTTCTCTCACTTGTGTTTGCTTTCATGATCTCAGTCCTAGCATCCACGAATTTTAGTTCGAAAGATGATGCTTATAAGAAAGCATAATGAGAGAATTAAGGTCGCTTGTTATATAGCGATAACCTTGACAACGAGTTTCCACGGACACTAACCAGGTTCCTGGAAGTATGGTCTGGTAGTCATAAATGACTCGACACATCACCTGGATGATAACTGTGTATCTATACTCATATAGATTTAAAGGAAACTCTTGTTTGTCAATCGTTGATGTTGTATCATCCTAGTGATGTTTTGAGCATTGATGGTTTGATGTTCTTGTGCATTCTGAACTTATTACTCATGAAACCATTGTCATGTTTTGTTTTTGAGACATGCTATATTCCACTGTTGTTACTATTCTACTACAAGATTTGCAAATTTGATGAGAAAGTCTTCCCACCGTTTGGGGGAGGAAAGGCTGTCGCCTGAAAAATGGCGTGAAGTATCCTGGTTTGGACAAAGATAAACCAGGATGCATCTCATCTAGATGTTTTCAGCAATGAAAGACATGCAAAAGATTTAATATCTTCAGGAATTGCAAATCAAGTTGCTTCATGAGAATCTGTGAGTGTAGTAACTAATGTGTCATTTAAAACACACCTTGAGCGTGGATGACTTAAAATATTCTGCACCTCCTGAAAGTAAGAGCCAGTCACAATCATTGAAATATAGTACTCTTCAAGAGACTATTAGTGGAAGATCTAATTTCTCTAAGTATAGTTCTCTTAACAAGAGAATGTCTCTGCAAAGGCCATGGAACCTCAAAATGAGAGGATTTCCTTAAGGCATGCATGAAATATAGAAATTTGTGATAGTAATCCAATGATTGTTGATGATATTGTCAAAGTATCCACTGATACTGCCATAGATGATGTTGGTGTTGAACCACTCTCTATAAGAATGTCATCAAATGAATGATTGGTTAAACGAGAAAGGAGAGATTCAGTCAGAATAATAATTTCTCATAAAATGCATGGTTTTGATACTGCAACTAGAACACCCGATAATGTGAGCTACTATTTTCCACAGACAGGTGTTTGCAGTTCCGACATCCGATAATGTAACCCCTAGTGGCTACAGGTGGGTGTAAGTGCATAATGAGAAAAATAAAGTCAACTAATGGCACAAAGTCTTTTACAGGAACCTAATATGGATTTCTTGTAACATATTCCATATTATGGATGCAACAACCTCTTTGGTATCTGTATGGCAGTCTTTTAAGGACTCGACGTGCATCTAGAGGATGTGGTTATTGTGAGTCTGTGTGAAACCATGATACAGATAATCGCAGATAAATTCAAAGTATCCACATAAGTGACTGTTGCTATATTTCAATTGAAACTGGAACAGAGATCAAAGAAGAAGAATATTGATAAACATAGATGAAGGTTTTTCACCTTTCATATTATGGATGCAACAACCTCTTTGGTATACGTAATTATTCTAAACTGTTGAATTTTTGCAAAAAATTAGCAACCGAAAATTCTTTTAAGGACTAAACCCCGACGTGCATCTAGAGGATGTGGTTATTGTGAGTCGAAGACGTGTGTTTTGTGAAACCATGATACAGGAACTAATAGATTTCTTGTAACATATTCCATATTAACCGACCTCAGATAAATTCATCTAGAGGAAGGTTTTTACCTTTCCTAAGGTTTTTCACCTTTCAGTAGAATTACCATGTCATTTGAATTTTTCCTATAAAGACGAACATGGTCAATCGTCTAAGTGAATGCTTATTAAACCAGGGATATGTGAACCATGTTATGTGCTCATACATTGTGCATTTACTAAATTTGATGTATACAACATATACCTTATTGGAACTTCTGAAGAATTCTCCAAAGCACAAAAATGCTCAAAGCAGAAGTTCGAGATGAAACTCTCGGTAAAACAAGATCTCAAATTGATGGCTGAGTATTTTAAATGGAAGTCCATTAATTTCGTCATCCTTAAGGGTTTAGACATGTTTAAATAGACAAGGTGACCTGTTTTCAGTTCTTCGATCTCTTACAAGATTGATCGATTTGCATCTCAACAATAGAGATGTATCACTCTGTGGTTTGTATTACACAAAGATGTGTAAATGGTATATTAACTGAAATATGCTATAGATACCTGATATTGAGTTTGTAGTAAACATGTAAGTCTGGCTCTGCCCAGCACCAATATCGAGACATTGGTCCGAAGAAAATCTCTCCTCATCTTCGTGGTACCATTAAGCTTGACCTTGTGCATAAAAGATCGCTGAATGTCTCCCACAGAGAAAAGCTAATCAGACTGTTTAAGTTTTGATTTTGGCAGGTTTGTTAAAGCAGCTAAAATATTTTCTTAGTTGAAGTCTAGTTGTAGAGGATACTCGTTTATCCTCCAATCGATTATGATTGTTCATACAAAGCTAGTGAAGAATATATAAAAGCTGGCACAACCAAATGATCATTAAGAAATTGCACAAAGGAAAATCAGACTGGTTTTCTCAACTAAAGGAAGTTGGAGCTGCTGAAGACTTTAAAGGGTGGTTCGAAACTCTAAGAAGTACTACCGGGCATAATCATCAACCGATAAGACTTCTTATCAGGGGGAGTAAAGCCATGGAAGACTATGGATATGAGCATATTGGACATTACGTCGTGTACTCTTTTCCTTAGTCAAGGTTTTGTCCCACTGGGTTTTTCCCTGTCAAGGTTTTTTAATGAGGCATGCGAGTCCAATGATATCTGCAGTTCGACATGTTGTACTCTTTTTCCTTCGTCTTGGTTTTTATCCCTATGGATTTTTCCGGGCAAGGTTTTAACGAGGCAACATCTGCGGATTTATCATTGTTCTGAGGACTCATATTTTCCTCCGTTCAGGTTTTGTCCCTCTGGGTTTTCCTGACGAGGTTTTTAATGAGATAACAATCTTAGAACGATGATCACCATCTAATAAGATGCATATCCATAGAGGTTCTAGAGATGCGTCGCTCAGTTTTTTTTGTCCCAAGCGGTTTTCCTAGCACATGCTTTTTAGGCTTTGTCCCAAGTGGTTTTCCTGACGCAACTTTGACAGAAGAAGCATTTCATGGCAGTGACCAATCTCACTCCAAGTTCATGTTTTTCCGAAATAGTTTTCCTGACACGGTTTCGGCGATGGGAGAGAATTCGTGATGACCATCATCACTTTAAAGCTACCAACGTTGTATTCTTTCATTTCGACCGGATTTTGTCCCATCAGGTTTTACCGGGGAAAATGATATTCTCAAATGGTGGTCCAAGGGGGAGTATTGTATACATTGGTGGATGAGTGGCCCACCATCAAGTGTCGTGAACAATCCAAATTTTTAGTGGACTTATCTTTGGTTAGGATAAAGACCAATTTCTTATCTTAAGGATAAGTTATATCCATTTATCAACACATGTAACCCCATGTGGCTAATTTACATGTCATCTACCATCCAATGCTTAGGCTATAAATAGCCCATTAAGTTCGATGTAAAGCGATTCGATAGAAAGAAATGAAACTCTATTTTCTTCTTCTCATGTATGATTCTTTCACTATCTGTAGTAGTCGTGCAAATATTTGTCTTAGCACACCACAGATTAGTGACACTTATTACATTCAAATATAGTCGATTAAAGTCAATGATTATATAACAAAATGACTTTTATTAGTGAGATAACCAATATTTATTTATTTTTTGGAAAACAGACAAGCCTCAGAATATATATTAATAATGCCGATTTAGGAAATCGAAAACCTTACAAAATACTTTAAGATCATATAAAAGTCATTCAAGCCGGAGTATCTCCACCAATTCTCGCCTATCAATTCTATCATATCAGACCTAAGAGCAGTTTCAGAGGATCATTTTCTCTCTCGCAGAGGAGAGGAACAAACATCTCGGGCCAAATTGATTTTGAAAACAACATGAACTGGAATTTTTTAATTTTAGATTGACTAATGCAATCAAGGTAACAATGATCCAACTAGTAGTAGTAGTATCTATAAAGTAACCAAAGTGTCTCAAGCAATAACCAAACTGTCTCAAGCAACAGTGGTGATCTGAATCGGTCTTTAAGTGTCTGTATCAGAACTAATTGGGATGACTCAGCTTTTGAAATGTGGTAGCAGTTGTGGTAATGGATGAACTTGAAGATGATCTTGAACTGGTTGAAACTGTCTTTGTTTCCATTCCTAAATCTAAAACATTAAATACTGACATATTAACCATACATACTAAATCTAAAGCAAAATACAAAGAAAATTTAACAACACCACAAACAAGGAAATAAGCAGATCTGGAGCCATTAGGTGTAGTTAGAACCGGTGCAGATATTGTCATTGAAACTTTGTTTGCCTCGGACATCAGAAAAGAAGTAAGAACTTTGATGTTGAAGCTTTGATTTTCCTTTTTTCCCTGCCAGAGAAGCTTGCCCTGAAACAGCTGCTCGGTGCAAATCACATTAACTTCATCCCTTCTTACACTATAGCCCTTCTTACACAGGAACAACATACACAACAATAAATCCAATTTCAATACTATTTGCATCGAAACATGATCTAAATCAAACATAAAAGCCGATCTTGAGTTTCCGGAGATGAAAAGTAATACTACGATTTTGATGAAGATCTGCGATGGAAACAACCACCGATCCGCCAGAATAACTTGAAAAACGGTAGATTACAACCGAAAAAAACCCAAAACGAAGATTAAAACCGTTAAAAAAAAACAAAGATGGGTATGAAAATGGAAAATATGCTATGGGTAAAGATTTTCTGCTCAGATTTGTTTCAAAATGAGTCGATCTGAGCAGAACTGCGCTCAAAAGGGTAGGGTTTTTGTCGGAGTTTTTTACGGAGAAAGGGAGCTGTTTTTGGAGAGAGGGAGCTGTTATGTATAGGGGTCTTTTTTGAAACGGGGTTTTTTGTTGTCTTTTATCGTGTTTTGTTGTGATGTTAAAATAAAGTAATTAAACGTTGTGTTTATGGGTTGTGTTTAAATGCATCCACAACATGTTTATTCTAGCTTCTATCTTATCTAAGTATATTAACATGCCTAACTTCTACACATTCTGTAACCATAATGATGAGACCTTAGAGTGTTAGAGCACTGCTCGGTCGAACTCTCAAGCGTTGCTATCTCAAGCTTGTTTGTCAAGTTTAGTTGCCAAAACTATAAGTCTTGATTTCTAGTCTACTTATAGATAAGTCTCGGATTATGATATTAAGTGTAGTTGAGCTCTAGACTCCACGGCGTTCATCATGCAAAGACGAAGAACTACTCAAGGAACTGGTGGAACTTCATCGACAAAAAGGTATGTGGAGACTTGAACTTATCTATCACTCAAAAGTCTATCTACTCTATCTTCTATCTTGAGATAAAAGTCGTATTGCTATATAAACTTCTATTATACACATTTTCTATTTCGAGACGAATTTATCTCGCTTATCTATTTCTCGAAATATGTTTTGTTAAGCTTTCCCTTTGGCCAAGTTCATCTTTACTCGTGACGAAAGTCATGATGGTTATTTCAATATCTTGAAAGCTTTGATGAATAATAGTTTGTGAATAACAACTATATAACATCCTCTAAGAATGTTTCAATGATTGGAATAAGAGTATATAACATGTAATCATCTTTGGATATAAGCATAGTGTGTTTTCACATTTGTGTAAAAGTCAAAAATCGGGAACCCAAAGTATGCGTACCCGTACGTGTAATGGCAGTTGTTGGAAATCCGGGACAGTATGTGTACCCGTACACGTATTGGCGGAAAGTTCACGTCCGTGAATTTTTGCTGGAGTTTGGAAGTAAAAACAAACTCAATCCGGTTAATTAAGTACGCGTACCCGTTCGCATACTTAGGTAGGTTACTTTCTAAAATCGGTTTGTTCATGAACTAAAACATTTATATATATTAAGGAATGCAATCTTTGAAAACCGTGGCTATAATGTTCATGAATCAATTCAAGTGAATCAAAACAGATTTTGCTTCGATTGTTTCTTATACACTTCTATGAGATCTAAGCAATTGAACAACTCTCTAACTAGTTCATTTGAGTTATTTGAACTAGTTATGGTGAAGATGAATGAGGTTGATATGAAAGTGCTCATATGGCTAACCATTGGTTAACTATTTTTGAACCAACTAAGTGTACATGTTTAGGTATGGTTACTCAAACCTAAATGAAGTCACTTTTCATTTATGTATAACAAGCTAAGTTCGATCTAACGGTGGAAATATATTAGCTTGAATATAATTAGGTTTTCATCTACCGGTGAATATTGAATGCTTTGTTACCAAGGTAACTTAGATTGCAAACCCTGATTTGGATATTATATAAAGGAGAACTCTAACAATTGGGAAACCTAATCCCCATACCTCATGTGTGATACTAGTTGTATAAGCTAGAGTCGATTATCCTTTAACCTTAGGTTTCTCTCGAGACCATGTAGGTTAACGACTTAAAAACTTCATTGGGACTGTGAAGACATACCCAACTATTTTCTCTGTAGTTATGTGATCTGATCTTGCTGTTTCTATCGTGATTGAGTGAAATCGTAAGATTGGATTGAGATTTATATCTCCGATAGGAAAGATAGAAAAGTAGTCACAAACACCTTTGTTTCATCGTTTGTGATTCCACAATATCTTGTTTCGCTAGTCGATTAAGATTATTGTGTGGTGATTGATAATTCTAGGCTGTTCTTCGGGAATATAAGTCTTGTTTATCGATTGGTTCTTTTTAACCTTGATTTATCAAAAGACGGAACAAAACTCTTAGGTATTCCTGTGGGAGACATATTTATCTATTCATGTATACTTTTCTGTGTGAGACAGATTTTTTTATTAAAGTCCTCGACTTTGGGTCATAGCAACTCTTAGTTGTGGGTGGGATCAACTAAGGGAACCAAGTGCGTAGTATCCTGCTGGAATCAGAGACGTAAGGAACGCAACTGTACCTTGGATCAGTGTGAGTTTGATTGGGGTTCAACTACAGTCCAGACCGAAGTTAGTATATAGTAGGCTAGTGTTTGTAACGGCTTAATAAAGTATGACTAGGTCCTGGGGTTTTTCTGCATTTGCGGTTTCCTTGTTAACAAAACTTCTGGTGTCTATGTTATTTCTTTTCCGCATTATATTTTGTTATATAATTGAAATATCACAGGTTGTGCGTTGAATCGATCAATTGGTAAATTCAACCTTTGATTGTTGATTGAAATTGATTGATCCTTGAACATAGGTCTTTGGTACATTCAAGTTATTTCTCTTATATTCAATCAGGCTCGCAGATTTCTATTTGTTTGAGTAAGGACTGAATCGAGAAATTGAGATATAACTCTTTGATATACTTTTTATTAAGATTGAGTCTGACTGTCTAGTTGATTCTCTTAAAAATATATTGGAGTTAGTACATGCAGATTGCTAAGCTAAATATTGGGTGAGTTGTTAGACCCCCGCTTTTTCATAGAGCATCTCTTTTTCCGCTTCTTCTTTCCCATAGTGTGTGGTTTGCTAGCAGTGCAAACCTATTTCCCTTGATCTATCCTTAAACTCGGTTAAAATTTGGATTCTATTTTGGAATGTTAAACCTGCAGGTTGGGATAATAGTGAAAGTGATTGGAGTGCTTGTTGTGATTCCATCATATGGAATGGCCCATATGGAAAGCGAGATAGAGAAGACATTTAAGGGATCTTAGCCGCAACCAAGGAATATATTTGTTGCGGCAAGGGTCTTTTGGCTTGATAATGCAAGAGTGTAGGATCTAGGTCGTGGGACATAGGAGGTTAATTAAGGGTGATACTCACTAGGTGCTACCCCCAAGGGATTTACTCAAAATCAACCTGGGTACAACTTGGAACAAGGACTCCAAAATTGGTAATATGGCTTTAATTCTAAGAGATTGTTTTGGTGTTTGCAGGGACTTGAAGGTACTTACAACAAAGGCTCGGACTAGATACGATGCGGAGGTGCATGCTACCATTGAAGCTATGTAATGGAGCAGGCAAGATGGATTTCAAGAGATCATTTTAGAAGCAAATAACAACAACTTAGTTAAGGAACTGCAGGGATTCAAATCACATGAATCGGCAAGCACAATCCTAATTGATGGACTTGGAATCTTCAATCTCTGTAAACTTTCAATGCTACAATGTTCTTAGTGTCTTTAATTTTACTTGTATCCTTAAAGAAGCTAATCAGGTGGCATCTGCATTAGTATCGCATATTAATGCATATGCAACCTGTGCCCAAAGTTTCTACACTCATTCGACTATTTTCCTATCTTGTATAATTATAGGATTAATGCTCTTAGGCATAATCCAAGCAATATAATCTTTTAATTCTTTTTTGGAGAAAATCACTTTGAAAAATATTTACCGAACACCTGTTCTTAAAAAAGCTGTTACAAAGTGGTTTTGGTGGGAAAAAAAGAAGAAGAAAATCAATCCCAAACGGGGCTTATATATAGCCAGATACAAAGGATAATTATCTATTATACATCCTATAACAGAAATGTAATTGTAACATAAAATCGAATTAACATTTTTACACTCCACCTGATGCTACTACCATAGACTTATATTATGCTTTAGCAAAAGATCAGGAAATGGTAAGTTGCTTCTTTAAAGACCACAAAACACGAGAATGACCGGGTGTTGATAGTGGTTTTAAGCCTAGGGTTAAAATCATAAAATCCTAAACCCTAGTAGAGAATGACGTCACAACATTTAAGTAATAAGCATTTACTAGGCACATTTATTGAAATCTTTAATGTGTCAGTAAATAATTACCGGGGTATCTTTTTCAATTAGGGTTACGACAAGCCAAACCCTAATTCCCACGTCTGCCAATGGAAAACCATGCCAGCCACACTAACCGCACCAAAGCATGCCAACCATGCTAGTCGCACCTCTTTGCCAATGGAAAACCATGCCAGCCACACTAACCGAGCCAAAGCATGCCAACCATGCTAGCCGCACCTCTGTGCCAATGGAAAACCATGCCAGCCACACTAACCGTGCCAAAACATGCCAACCATGCTAGCCGCACCTCTGTGCCAATGGCAAACCATGCCATACACACTAGCCGCGCCAAAGCATGCCAACCATGCTAGACGCACCTCTGAGCCAATGGCAAACCATGCCAGCCACACTAACCGCGCCAAAGCATGCCAACCATGCTAGCCGCACCTCTGTGCCAATTGAAAACCATGCCAGCCACACTAACCGCGCCAAAGCATGCTAACCGCACCCCTGTGCCAACGTCAAACCATTCCATCCACACCTACCGTGCCATGCCAAACGCACCTCGCCATGGCCCCATGCCAAATTAGCCGCGCAACCATGCTGGCCTTCCCTACACAGCTACCAAAACGAAGGAGTGCAACAATCAACGGTTTCCCTTCAATCCCAGGAGCAAATCATGGCCATCTAATGTTACCAAACGACCCTTGGCCCCACATGCCAAGCCAAAACCGCACCTAGCCAAAGCTAGACATGACATGCGCCCATGGCAAGCCATTGGCCCCACATGCCAAGCCAAAACCGCACCTAGCCAAAGCTAGCCATGCCATGCGCCCATGGAAATCCCTTGGCCCCACACGTCAAGCCAAACCGCACTTAGCCAAACTCGACTTGCCTGGCAACAATGACATGCCACATATTTTCCACAAAACATTCGAGATATCAAACACATATCACAAACAGGTGGATCCTCTTTGGGTATTGGTTTGGCGGTTTACAGCGTGCGACATACACTACGCATGTCATAAGGAAATGTCATAAGGGTGAGGCGGTTAGTAAATACAAGGATTTAAAGGTGAAACGTTCACTAGACATCAATTCTATACGTTAACAGTTTTATGGAACATCAATTTCATGCATTGAAAATTTTATGGAACCTCAATTCCATGCATACGGTTACCACCTCCTCCCATTTACTTCCCCATTCCTTAATGAGACCAGAGTACGTTTCACTCCGACTTGTATAAATATGTCTTACATATTTCCATAGAACAACAAGTTCATTCAGGAATATACAACACTCAGAAAATACTTGCTTGCTAGCTCACCTTGTTAGCCTTCCCATTTTTCTGATACAAGTCGTAGTAACACAACTACTCTTCCAGAATTAACTATTCTGGTCTCATCACCTTCCTTGCTTCCCTCCCCAAAACCAACCCATTCTCCTCCGTTTTGTGACCGAAGCAAGTCTGGAATGACCATTTCTTGGTTTAGGACGGACTTGTACAGATTGATCTCTCGAATCTAAAGTACTCCCTTGCAGTACATTGTTTAGGGTTTAAATTTCTTCTCAACTTCACACCCGAAATTACCGAAATCAGTAGAAACCATTTTCACCCACAAACAATTGGCGACCACAACGGTAGGTTCGATCTTTCAGTTACAATGTCAATTTTCGAATGTCATTCTCGTCCTTTGACTCGGACATCAATATGGTAGAGGAAGACGATCCACTCCGACTCAGTTACCCGAAGACTCGATTATCAGTCATGACATGACAAGGAATGACTGGGGACTTCCCAGAGGATAGAAGCAAAACGATCTACCCAGGGATCAACGACTCGGTTATCAAACAACTCAGTAATGGTTGGGAACTTCTCACTGCCTTGTTTCTCGAAAATCTTGGTCCTACACCCGGAAGGTTTACTTTTCATCATAAAAACCTAAGAAACCGAGTAAGTCTTACCTAGACAAAATACATGGTTTTCGTTTTCAATGTTTCACAAGAATGACAAAACCGATAAACATGTTATGTTTCATCCCATGTCATCGACCAACACACGATTCCATGGTTTTCCTAGGATGTTTGCGCCACTTTCAATCACAACCAAAAACAATCCTAAACAGTTCATTCCAAAAGAATAATCCAAAACCGTCAAGGTAACATTTATCTATCAGCCCAAGAAAACCAGAAAATCAAAAACCATAAACTAGGCGTCTCATTTGCCTTTCAAAAAAACTAAAGATAAGAGGTTCAAAAGACAGAAATATATTCAAGGAAAGTTTTTCATCAGCGGCTTGCTCCTCTTAGCAAAGGCCTCCATTGTACTATGGAGAGCCTCCCTCTTCAATTTCAGCTACCTGCACAGCTTCTTGAATTCCGCTTCCTGCTTCTTCACCATGTCTGCGGAAGGACCTTCGACTGCATCGGCCAACAACTTTTCGACATCAGAGAGGCCTTCAACGAACCAATGGACATTGAATTCGAAGTCCACGCATACATCACGATAGAACCTCCATATCGAGATTACATCCTCAGAAACCGTATGACCAGTCACGTTGCACATATCGTCGATCGAAGACAAAGATTCCTCCACCGCTTAACCAACGCATGTCGACTAGTAATCTTCTTAGTCGTGGCAATATGACCGTAGCTTTTCCATATCTTGGTATACAATATCTCATGTTTAGCTGGCACGCTAAATCCACCGATCAACACATGACCCGGGAAAGGGACCAGATACGGAGGATTGAAGATGGGGCTTGCAACTGAGTCAGAAACCGATAAGATATCCCTAACTACAATTTCACCAGCATGCCCCGGAGTGTTCTTCGCCATCTGAGTCGTGGAAGCGCCTTCGGGATGATGAATTTCAATGTCCAAGTCACTAGATGGCACGGTTTCCGCAAATGGAAGTACAACTACATCTTCACTCTGGCGAATTTCCACTTCAAGACCATTCCCAGGAACGGTTTCCTCCTAGAAAGAAAAATAAGAAAAACATGGAGAAGACACACTGATTCAGTTTTAGACTGACAAGAGGAAGATTCAGCATTGTTATCAGAAGAACTACTCTCGCCATCGCTGGACCCTGAACCTTCATCATTTTAGGAATCCCCATCACCGTGGGTAGACTCGTCACCGCCACCCTCCGTTTCGAAAAATGATAGTTTCTGACTATTTGCAAGTGTGGCAAAGGCGTTCGTGCTGCTGAAACCCTAGACGAGATACAAGGACACATTCTCAGAAAAGAAACAAGGATATAAATGATCCAGCTAAAGCCAAGAGGAAAGTCATACATACCCGCATGTTGGATGAACTAAAAGTCGGTAGAGCTGCAGAATCTGACTGGAAACTGCCCGCACGATTCTTAGACCTTCGCTCCTTCGCTTGGGGACTGTCCACTTTCGGACCGATGGATCTTCTTTTGGTCAAAGAAGTATCCCTCAACAATGGATGTTTTTCTAAAATCACGGCAGAAGGCTTACCACGAGTGTTCTCCACTACGGCTTTCACAAATTCCTGGATGACGAGGAATGCACTCTGCCAGAATGCTTTATTCTTGGATGTAGTCGAAGGATTTCGTTCCGAAAGAAAGAAAGGGAGGCTTTTGCCCGGCGCAAGAACATTAGCGTCAAAAACGTCTGGTAATGATTCTCTGGAGCTTCCAGCTGACGAACGAGAGGGACCCCTTATTCGAAACCCATATGCCGAGCTACCCAATCAATATTATAAGGGATTGCTTTACACGATCCTCGAAAGAAGGACGGTATATAACCAGACGTGTAACTTCGCATGAATACAATCTCACCGACGCCCATATTCCCTCCATCAGAAAGCAGAGACATGTTTGGAGCGGAAGCAAAAGTATTAACCTGGACTATGGATATACACACAGGGGCTCATGGACGAAAATTAGCAGCGCATGAATTATCGAGGAAATCAGCCAGGTCTGAGCCATCTCTTGGGCGCCTATTCGACCAGCGAAGTATTCTCAAACCACTCCAAGATGCGGGAAGTGAAACCAACGGTTTAAGAGCATATCTTTCAAAATGCTCCCATAGCCGCGCTTGGAGAAAAACAACATGAACATACGAATCCACTTTCATGTAACCGTTTGAAGCACACATGTCCGCAGCCAAATGGTCCAAGTATGTATACAGAGAACCAAGAAACAAGCCACCAATGGGGAGAACGAATCCTTTCGCCAATCTTATAGAAAAATTGATGTGCTCAAGCCTTATCTCCTTCTTACCAGAGCCGTCATCGAAAATATACCGGGATAACTAGAGAGCCAAGAACGCTGCGACGTGGAGTGTACTATTCTTCTGATCCGGTGCCAACTCATCAGGGAACCATTGAGATATCCACCAAGCATAGAAACACTTTGTCTCGTTCTCCTTTCGGACAAACCCTTTCGACTTCGCAACCAGGGTGGTACACATTTTTTTCCTCATTATTAGACAGGTTCATGTTAAGGTTTCCTATTATGGGAAGATTCAGCAGGATAGCCACACTTTCTAAGGATATAGTCAGTTCTCTCCACCTGCATATGGCCGTGTGAGTATCTGGACACCACCTGGAGATGAAAGCAACCAAACCCGGGATGTCTTTCCTAATTTTAAGTGATGTGGAAGCTTCGACAGCATCAATAATTTTCCCCTTGGTCAAACTACCTCTTACATACTCTTGACTTATTATAAAATACATCCATTTATCAAACGAGCGCAATGGACTTACTAGGGTTTTTAAATCAATAAGAGAGACGGAATACTCTTTCCTCTGAATACAAAACCGTATTACATTTCCGGGAGGAACCGACCGATACCCTCCCTCACTCTCCGAACCAGTCAGAAGCAATGGCACATTCTTAAGAGGATTTCTCATGGCAGAGACTATCGTGAAGAATTTATCAGCCACGTTTGGCTTGGAGTTACCAACGTCCTTCGGTATGGAAGAAATTGTTGACATCCTAACTAAAATTCTCTTACACTGTTCTCACCGCCGAGATAACTACAATAGAGCAATATGAAGAGAGATTATTACAGAAAGAGCACGAAAATTATTTTCTCATGGGAAATCCATCCTGGACACAAGCCAATTTATTTTGAAATCATAAAACGCATAGGAAAGAAAACAGGGAATGACAGCTACCATCCTATGCCTACTTTACGTAGTAAAAGGAGACGGTCAACATTGCTACGATATTCATGCCTAAATGCTACTACAAGATCGTGCAAAACATACCTACGGCTAGGATTCACACCAATATTTTCTACAAAGTCGTGAAAAGTTACGCCTACAACTAGGGTTTTCACCAACACAAGAAAACAAAAGGAAAGAAAGTCAAAGAGGAAGTACTGGAAGACATACCTAGTCCGCTCGTCCGCTTCACCGCTACCAAACAACAACAAATATATATATAATGAAGGCGTGAATTAAAGGGAGAGGACGACCACCCTTTTATAGGCGTGATACTTGGGAGTTTGAACAAGGAAAGAATTTCCAATTTTGAGCCAAGAAAAGAAAAGAGGAAACCGGCCCCGCAAAGGCCAATTTTCACGCCCAGGACCACTCACGCCACGCCGCGGCCCCACCACGTCTAGTCGTATGTATACACCTCGCCTTGACCAAGGCCGCACCATGCCAGGCCTCCTGCTCCACCGTTGCGGCCCTATCACCCACGCGCGCTTGCCTTACCAAGACCACGCCACCCCTTGGCCCCACGAGCAAAGCCGTATGCTTTCTTCTCTTTCCAAGACCGCGCCCCCTTTGCCTCGGAGATGTATGACCAGATTTAGCCGGTAAATTTCGTCTTGCCACTCCACGGTCTGGTTCCCTAGTACGACTTACGCAGGGACGCCAACACGGGAAGCCAAAATTCTCTTCACCCCTCAAAAAGGTTAGTCGAATTTTCTTGACCATCTTTGCAATGATTTATGTCTCGATTCCTTCCTTATTTGCCACAATCATATGCTTACCTCGCAACAAGGCACCTGTTCCGATCTAAGCAGGGGACTTAATGTTGATGGTGGTTTTTAGCCTAGGGTTAAAATCGTAAAACCTTAAACCCTAGTAGACAGTGACGTCACAACATTTAAGTAATAAGCATTTACTAGGCGCATTTATTGAAATCTTTAATGTGTCTGTAAATAATTACCTGGGTATCTTTTTTAATTAGGGTTACAACAAGCCAAACCCTAATTCCCACGTGTGCCAATGGAAAACCATGCCATCCACACTAACCGCGCCAAAGCATGCCAACCATGCTAGCTGCACCTCTGTGCCAATGGCAAACCATGCCAGCCACACTAACCGCGCCAAATCATGCCAACCATGCTAGCCGCACCTATGTGCCAATGGAAAACCATGCCATCCACACTAACCGCGCCAAAGCATGCCAACCATGCTATCTGCACCTCTGTGTCAATGGAAAACCATGCCAGCCACACTAACCGCGCCAAAGAATGCTAACCGCACCCCTGTGCCAACGAAAAACCATGCCAGCCACACCTACCGCGCCATGCCAAACGCACCTCTCCATGGCCCCATGCCAACTTAGCCGCACCACCATGCTGGCCTTCCCTACGCGTCTACCAAAACGAAGGAGTGCAACAATCAACGGTCGCCCTTCAATCCCAGGAGCAAATCCTGGCCGTCTAAGGTTACCAAACGACCCTTGGACCCACATGCCAAGCCAAAAACGTACCAAGCCAAAGCTATCCACGCCATGCGCCCATGGAAAACCCTTGGTCCCACATGCCAAGCCAAAACCTCACCTAGCCAAAGATAGCTACGCCATGCGCCCATGGAAAACCCTTGGCCCCACACGCCAAGCCAAAACTGCACCTAGGCAAAGCTAGCCACGCCATGCACCCATGGAAAACCCTTGGCCCCACATGCCAACCTAATTGCGTGAAGGCATGCCATGCTAGCCTAGCCGTTCCACCATGCTGGCCTTCCCTACACGTCTACCCAAAACGAAGGCGTGCGATAATCAACGGCCCCCCTTTAGACTGTAACCCTAGTTTGGCCACGCCAAGGCATGCCATGCTAACCTAATTGCGCCAAGGCATGCCATGCTAACCTAGCCGTGCCACCTTGCTGGCCTTACCCACGCATCTACCAAAACAAAGGCATGCAATAATCAACGGTTGCCCTTCAATCCCATGAGCAAATCCTAACCATCCAAGGTTACCAGATAATGCATGGTAACCTTTGGCCCAAAAACCTAAGTTTGGCCATGCCAAACCATGCCATGCCAACGGCATGCCAACCTAGCCGCGCCACTACACTTTCCTTCCCTTTACGACCACCAACAAGCGAAAGCGTGCAATGATCAACGGCTACCTTTCCTCTTAAGATGCAAAATCTCGACTGTCGAAGGTCACCAAGCTACCAAGTCTCTTTAACTCGACTTGCCAGGCAACAACGACATGCCACATGTTTTCCACAAAATATTCGAGATATCAAACACATATCACAAACAGGGGGATCATCTTTGGGTATTGGTTTGGCGGTTTACAGCGTGCGGCGTACACTACGCCTGTCATAAGGAAATGTCATAAGGGTGAGGCGGTTAGTAAATACAATGAGTTAAAGGTGAAACATTCACGGGACATCAATTCCATATGATAAAAGTTTTATCTATCATCAATTCCATGCATTAACAAATTTATGGAATATCAATTCCATGCATACGGTTATCACGTCCTCCCATTTACTTCCCCATTCCTTAGTGAGACCAGAGTATATTTCACTTCGACTTGAATAAATAGGTCTTACCTATTTTCACAGAAAAACAAGTTCATTCGAGAATATACAACACTCAGAAAATACTTGCTTGCTAGCTCACCTTGTTATCCTTCCCACTTTTATGATACAAGTCGTAGTAACACAACTACTCTTCCATAATCAACTATTCTGATCTCATCACCTTCCTTGATTCCCTCCCCAAAACCAACCCATTCTCCTCCGCTTTGTGACCGAAGCAAGTCTGGAACGACCATTTCTTGGTTTAGGACGGACTTGTACAGATTGATCTCTCGAATCTAAAGTAATCCCTTTGCAGTACATTGTTTAGGGTTTAAATTTTTTCTCAACTTCACACCCGAAATTACCGAAATCAGCAGAAACCTTTCTGCGAATCCAGTTTGACGATGTATATGAGGACAAAAGACTCTATAAGAAACACCATATGCACAAGAATTCTCTAAATTTACCTTTAACCAATTCAAATGCACCAAAACCAAAACCAAAGTCTTTTCCAGTAGCAAGTACCGGGTCGACTAGAGAAAAACTCATGAGAGTTGGACTTAAGTTTTTACGCCGACTCATCCAAGCCTTGCACAACTTGTCCAATTCAAATGCACCATCACATTAAAATAATTTTATTGAGTTTTCTATTAAAAAGAGTTTGTCATATTTTTTGAAAAGGAAGAGGGTACCAAGTATACTACTAACATTTTCGTACGTGAACCTTGGATGATCTAAAAGATCAATATCCAATATCAACATAGTATGTACTCGAACTGTACAACATCTAAATTGGGCTAGAAAAACTATCTAGGTTGATTATTGAATCACTTAATTTTACTAGAATTATAATAATAAACACTATTATAATATGAAGTGAAAAGTAAGGCAAAACATGGAGAATTTTGTTAACGCGAAAAATTATAATGTGCAGAAAAACCCCGGGACTTAGTCCAGTTTGAACACCATACTCTCTTAAGATGCTACAATACTAACCGACTATCAGAGTTCGGACTAGAACGCAGTTGAGACCGAATTGATCCACCAAGAAATTTATCTTCATTTGTGTTCATTATGTATATTACATCTTGCGATACTCTATGTATTTGATTCCCCTAGCTTAGTTGCGTTATAGGCCTATGAGTTGCTTAAACTGTACCAAAGACTTTAAACCTACCATGCCTCCACCGAATACCTATTTGATTTATTTTTAAATATGAATCAAGATTTTGGAAATCTTTTGTTTGACTCGAAGAATACAAGGAAAAATGTAGATATGAAAAAAAACCGGGAGAAATAAGGTTTTTTCTCTTCAAAACTTATATAGAGAGAGATATATACCTAATTTATTCTACAATAAGATCAACTAAAATAATTTCAAAGATATCTTGTAAAGCTGCTTAAGGACTTGTGAGACACCTTATATGAAGTTTTCTTTCGTGTCTATAGATTTCGACCAACTAGTGTTGGTATACGATCTTAGGTTGAAATTTATCAAATCTAGGGTTTATGAACAATAATCTTTGAAAGGCCTTATAACAGAAGAGAAATACCTCAAAAATAGACAAAGATTACTGTAATCACCTAAACATAGGTTGAGTAACTATCTAAGAAGAAAATAAATAACACGTGCTTTACGATCCCCAAGTAAAGTCTTCAAAGTCTCACTCTTGTTTGTGAAGAACAAAAGAAGTAGAAAATAACTTGTTAGAGCATTGATCGGTTGAACCCACCAAGCGTTGGTATGTCAAGTTTGGTTGTCATATTTTAGTATCAAAACTCAATTAGAGTCGCTTCATTAAATGTACTAGAGTCAACTTCGTTTAGGTTAGACTATAAAGTCTAGAAATGTTGAGACATACAATTTTTACCTTGAAGACCTGAAGATAATACATATCAACTACACTGAACACATCATCCTTCCACTTGAGGTTAGTGATACTGACTTGACTTGTTTCCATTCCTATCATTCAGATTGAAAGCATAACATTCAGGGTTAAATTTACTCTGGAATTAAACTTGGTCATTTTATTATGATCAAAGTGTCAAGGAAGAATATTTGATTACGAAATATAGCGTTTATCTTTTGAACTTCGTAAATATGATATCGACATAATCTATGTAACTTGTTACTTAATTTTGTATTGGATAAAGGTGTGATTTAATCATAGGAAACTATGTTTGATTACAAAATATAAACTACTTTGTACTCTGTATAAGGTTGTGAAATGACGAGGGTACCCAAGTATCGCAAACCGCAAGTTCAGTTGGGGACTATTCATGAACCGGTGTGAACTGGAGTTTAAAAATTGGTTTTAAAGGATAGTAGTTGACGAAACCGGTTCACGAACCGTGGTCAACTGAGTTAAGTATCTAGTAGGGTTGATGAACCTGGTTCATGAACCGTTTCACCCTGACTCGTGAACAAGCCTAACAGTTCACGAACCGTTTTACCAACTATCCCAGTTTAAGTTTAGTATATTCTTAAAGACATATTTTTAATATATTTAACATTACTAGAACTCTCTCAAACACTTCTAAGACTTCATTGACCACTCAAATTCTTATGTGTGTGCATCAACATTAAATTTTTAGGTGTTTAAATGAACATCAAATTACTTTAGTTCTTTGGCATACTTGTCAACCCAAACAATCATTATACACGGTTCCAGAACCAGTTCATAGTGTATATTCTTCATTTGTATTTTCAAGACCTAAAGTGTTTGCTTAATTCTCAAGTTATCTTAGCTTGAATTCTTAGTAAACCCTGGTCCTTGAAATTATAAATAAATATGCTCTTTTAACTAGGAAATTCAATCCCTGACACTTTGTGTCCTAGTTGATTCTAGAGTTGTCCTCTATAGTCATAGGTTTCCTCTGAGAAACATATTTATGCCTACGACTACAAGACTTCTCTTTGGAGATTCGTGAAGCCATGTTCTACTATCTTTACTTTGATAGTTCGTGTATCCTAATCTTGCTTCTATGTTATCGAGAATTTCGTAATCTCTTTCAGGCAAGATAAATAGTAATCGCAAAATTTTATCCGTCTTATACTTTGTGATTCCTCAAGATAGATATCTGAAAACTGATCTTAATTGATCTTTTGAAGATTGTTCTTAAGAGGTGGTTAAGAATCAAGGTTGCTCTTCGGGAATCATTGGTTTCGGATTTGTGAGGTTTGCTAGCTTTATCTATTGCAAACAAATTTCCTCACCTTGATCTTTGATCTAAATGAAAATGAAATATGCTTATCTTTTAGAGGAAGATTAGTATCAAAAGTCTTCACTTAGGTTGAAGTAACTTTTAGGTTGTAATGGACGTCATCTATGAGGAAATCAATTGCGTAGAGCCTTGTGAGGTTCAAGAGACGTAAGGAGAACGAATGTAACTGAATCGCTTGGAGGGTCGTGGATTCGGTTTTAAATACATTCCAGTCCAAAGCCTGGTAGTAGGATAATATTTGTACTATGTAGCATCTCAATATAGTTTTGTGTTCAAATCTAGACGAGGTCCCGGGGTTTTTCTTCTATTGCGGTTTCCTCGTTAACAAAACTTCTGGTGTCTTGTGTTTTTCCTTTTCTGTATAATATTGTTTATCATTATAATTGGATTTACACAGGTTTGTACATATTCAATCTAAGTAGATATGTACCCTAATTGCAATCGATTACGAGACTAGTTTCTTGTAGAATTATTATCTTGAAAGATAGATAACAATTTTTGTTAAAGCATCACTCGGTTGAACCCACCAAGCGTTTGTATGTCAAGTTTGGTTGTCATATTTTAATATCAAAACTCATCTAGAGTCGCTTGATTAAATACTAGTCAACTTCGTTTAGGTTATGAAAAAGTGGGGGGTATAATAACCACATCCAACAATTCTTTCGGTAATCTATATGGACTAAAATCCAATATAATTCCGAGAGCAACAACTTAAAAGTGAGACTCAATCAAGAAATATATCAAAGAGCTTTATCTATCTTTCTCAATACAATCAGCAAATCGAACAAATAGAAATCCTTGAGCCTGATTGATATGAGAAATAACTTAGACGGTACCAAAGACCAATTCTCAAGTGTCAATCAAGTTATGTCCAACAATCAAGGTCGGATTTATCAATTTATTGAAAAATAACCTGTGATATTTCAATTATATAAACAAATATATTGCGGAAAAGAAATAACAAAGACACCATAAATTTTGTTAAAGAGGAAACCGCAAATGCAGAAAACCCCCAGGACCTAGTCCATCTTTGAACACCACAATGTATTAAGCCTCTACAGACACTAGCCTACTACAAGTTAACTTCGGACTGGAATGTTGTTGAGCCCTAAACAAGTCTCACACCGATTAAGGTACAATAGCGTTCCTTGAGCCTTTAGAAACACGCCGGATTCTACGCAGTTGATTTCCTTAGCTGATCTCACCCACAACTAAGAGTTGCCACGATCAAAAGTCGAAGGCTTATAAACAAATATGTCTCCCACATATATGTCTATCATTTATTATTTTTGTTCCGTCTTTTGATACAAGATCAAGGTGAACATGAACCAACTAATAATCATGTCTTACACTCCCGAAGATAATCCCGAAATAGTACTCACCTCACAATAACCTAACTGATTAACAAAAGAAGTTATTGCAGAATCACAATAGTCTGAGACGAAGAACTGTTGTGATTACTTTTTATATCTTACCCATCGGAGATAAATCTCGAGTAAATCTTAGAGAAGATAAAACTTAATACGATAAAAAAAAGTAAGATCAGAATACGCCACTACAGAGAGAATAGTTGGATCTGGCTTCACGAATCCAAAATGAAGTCTTCAAGTCGTTAACCTAATAATGGTTTTGGAAAACCTAGGTTAAAGGAGAATCGACTCTAGTTTGCAACCATGACACAGGAAAGTTCCGGGATTGAGTTTCCCAGTTGCTAGAGTTCTCCCTTATATAGCCTTTCAAATCAGGGTTGCTTACAATCAAAGCTAAGATAGCTTAGTAACAAAGCATTCAATATTCACCGTTAGATGAAATCCTGATTTAAGATTCAAGCTAAGACTGCTTAGAAATTAAGAAATCAATCTCCACCGTTATATGTTCTTAGCTTGTTACACACAAACTAAATATACTTATATTTAGATATGTGTAACCATACCTAAACGTGTATATTGGGTTGGCTCAATAACAGTTAACCGAAGTTAGCCATATGCACACTTTTTTCTTAGTCGTATTCATCTAACACTTCTAGTTAAAATATGATGATCAACCAATCATGATAGATAATCAAATGAATCTAATTGTGTTTCAAATAGAGTTGTTCAATTGTTCACTATCTCATAGAAATATCCATGAATAAATTGAAACAAAATCAGATTGATTCGTAATCGTACAAAGTACTTATATAAGAATCAATTCATGAACATTAATCCACGGTTTGCAAAGTTAATTTGCATTCCTTAAATCATAAATATTTTAGTTCATGAGTATGCGAATTATACATAACCGATTTTAGAACTTAACCATTGTGTTCGCAAACTGGGTACGCGAACAGTAGCTCCGTACCTTGGCCTAGTCAAGCCGTTCGCAAACTTGGTTCGCGAACAACTGTTCTGGACCAACTCAGGTAAACCCGTTCGCATACTAGGTACGTAAACAAGAGTTTCGGACCTTCTCAGGCAAATCCGTTCGCATACTAGGTACGCAAACAAGAGTTCCGGACCTGAATTATCACAATACAGTTCGCATACTGGATATGCATACTGCATTGTATCCAGACATGAGTAATTGTTCTAAACTCTCATTTCAATCATTGAAATATCCTTAGAAGAAGACAATGGTAATCTCAAAAATATCATTAACTTCAAGTAATTTTCAAGTGATCGAATGATCAGTTCGAAACTTCCCAAGATAACATCAAATGACTGTCTCACACAAATCATATAAGATGTTCAAGGTAATTTTCACATGATCATCTTTTGACTTAATATTTAGTTTCCAACAAATAAATTGTCTCCAACTAAACTCGTCAAGAATACGATAAACATAAGCAAAAAGCATCCAACACATATTTCGAGAAATAGATAAGAGAGATAAACTCATCTCGAAATATCAAATGTGTATAAAGTAAAAGTCTATATAGCTATACGACTTAGTCTCATTAGAAGATAAAATATAATAGGCTTCTGAGTGATAGATAAGTTTTAATCTCCATATACCTTTTGTTGGTGAAGTTCCTCTAAGCTCCTCAGTAGATCTTCTTCTTCAATTGTTGAACGCCGTGAAGTCTAAAGCTCATCTACACATTCTATCCTAATCCGAGACATAGCTATAAGTAGACTAGAAATGAAGTATATAGTTTGATCAACTAAACTTGACAAACAAACTTGAGATAGCAAAGCTTGCGAGTTCGACCGAGCAGTGTTCTAATTGGTTAGACTAGAAAGTATAGGAATGTTGAGACGTACAAGTATTACTCCAAAGACCTGAAGAATGAGAAGAAGTAACGACTGCAACGAAGACATCATCCTTCCAATTGAGGTTAGTAATACTGACTTGACTTGTTTTCATTCCTAACGTATCGTTCAAGTCGTATTATATTGAAAACAGAACATGCAAAGTTGTATATATATAATACTCTAGTGGTTAGACTTGGTCATATCATTATGATCAAAGTGTCAAGGAATTTATAAAATTACGAACTATAAACGCTTATCTTTTGAAACTTCGAAATACGACATCAACATAATCTTTGTATTTAGTTACTTGATTATGTGTAACATATATGTATTAGATTTTGTATAGCGTCTTAATTCTGAGAGTATTCAAAACTATACTAGGTCCCAGAGTTTTTCTGCATTTGTTGTTTTCTCGTTAACAAAATCTTTTGTTGTGTTATTTACTTTACTTCTGCATTATAATTATTTTATATTATAATAAAATAAATACACTTGTGCATTAATCCTAATCACTCAATAGTGATCCTATAGTGTTTCGATTTTATACCGTAGCTATTATCAAGTGATCACTTTGTTGTTGTATTGTCTCTATCTCTTATCCATAGACAATCACACAAAGTGTATACCATAGTTGTTGTATTGTCTCGAATTTGTCCATAGACGATCACACTTGGTAAAGGACTTATATGTTGATATTTAAAAGATTGTGGTGTATTTGGGTACCCTCGTCTTTTCAAGTTTAATTACTTGGAAGAGTTCCGATCGAATCATCGGATGCGACTAGAATGATCTTGGATATTTATTTTCGAGATCGTCCAAGTACTATGCTTAACAATCAATTTCGCGGACCTTGTGTCTACATACATACTGATTGAGTTGAGGTTAAGATATTAACTCTATATACATACTATCAAGGATCATTAAGTTGTTCTACTTGCAATTGTCTTAAGTATTGTCTATACAGGTTGCTGAACAATTTTTTTTTTGGTGTATTTCGTATCCCCCGCGTTTTCATATTTGACATGTTATGTATGATATCTTTTTATTACAAAATAGTTGGGTTTTACGTCAGCTCGATAGTAAAAATATTCTCAACCTGATTACAAATAACACAACTTAGTAGTATTTTAAAGATAACAATAATTATGGAATCGATAAATGACCAAGTTAGTCTTTAAAACTGCATCTTTCTGTTGCCCTTGAGCATAAGGAAACTATATAAGCACGCAACGTAGGAGTGTTGCAAGGCAATTCAACAAGAACTCAAATGCGATTCGCTGTGTTTTTATGCCTCTTTAAAGAAACTTCAACTTTTAATTGAAATTAGTCAGATAAATCTGAGAGTTATCCACCATAATATATGTAATACCCCGATTTCGGCAGTGGTTGGCCGAATGGAATATAAGTAATGATTTGTCCTTTCTTAACACCGAGGTCTTTTCAGCACAATTGGCTCCAGAGTTGGAAGAAAACTCTGCAGTTAAGCGTGCTCGGGCGGGAGTAATCCAGGGATGGGTGACCATCCCGGAGTTTCTGCTGGATTACCGCATCGATGCCCGTTAAAAACCCCATACTGCCGGATAACTGCAGTGGCTAAGAGGGGACAGTATCGGTGGAGGTACGTGTCATTACAAATGGTATCAGAGCCGACGACGGTTCACCTGCCGAGGGTGGGAAGGTACGCTGGCGGGAATTGTCTAGGTGCTTCTCATGAGGGGCAGGGAACGTCGGAGATCTGGGATTGAAAGTATATTTCGGAGCCGAGGACGACTCCAATTTAAGGTGGTGGTATTGTAATACCCCGATTTTGGCAGTGGTTGGCCGAATGGAATATAAGTAATGATTTGTCCTTTCTTAACACCGAGGCCTTTTCAGTACAATTGGCTCCAGAGTTGGAAGAAAACTCTGTAGTTAAGCGTACTCGGGCGGGAGTAATCCAGGGATGGGTGACCATCCGGGAGTTTCTGCTGGATTACCGCAGCGATGCCCGTTAAAAACCCCATACTGCCGGATAACCGCAGTGGCTAAGAGGGGACAATATCGGTGGAGGGACGGGTCATTACAATATATATATATATATTCTGCAGTAAACAAATGAATTATGTTTCTTAAACCCAAAGTTGTTCTTTGATTCTGTCAAATCTTCACCAACTACAAGGCGAAATCCTAGAAGTCCCAAATCATAATTTTTTTTTGTTATGAATGTAAAATGAGATCATAACACATAGTTCTCAACTCAACTTGAATTTTACCAGTTACATTTCTTTCGTGGTAATTCACGGTTTAGATGTCATGCATTAAAGACCACTCTCTTTAATTCCATATTCCTCCCGTTTGTCTATTATGCATGGTAAATATTATATTTAATCTTTTTATTTTATATACCTGCGCTACATTTGTTGTGCAGATGATCATTGCAACAATTTATGACGTATTCTTCTATGTCAAGCTTCACATGTTACTGAGTGGATTAGAACAATCCATATTAAATTATGCCCGATCGATGCACAATTCGTCTCTACAAGATGCAATCGCATCAGGAGCCTTGGTTCAGATGGGTTTCCTCGCGTCACTAGAAGTGGTTTTTGTGGTTCGGAATAAAAAGTTTTCTGAGAATTATAGGATATATATATTCGAGGAGTCATTTCGTGAAAACTTTGGCGCTGATTCTACTATTGGTTGTTTATGGGATATATGGTTCTCCAATAACTACTTGTTCATGGTCATATCTTGGTCGATTGAATTTACAAATATTCCAGATTCGATTTGAGATTTTCAGATATTTTGCAAATATTTGGTTACATGTATAATTAGAGGCGTAGTTTTTTTTTTTTTTTTTTGTGACATTATATTTTATTTCAATATTTCATCTCTAATATCTAATAGATTTTGTATGCCAAATAGATGATTCAGATAGCCATACAAGTGATTCATTTGATTGCTATAATCATTTCAAATATATCACCGATAGCAATTTATCGGAAGTAGTCGTGATTTTACAATTTGCTGAAGATCAATGAATACCGAAAATGATTATGATAATGATGAGTTGCGCATATTCACAAGCCATCTTTCAATATCGTCGGTTCCGTCTTTGAACACGATATCAGTATTTCTCATTATTTTTACCATTCTTATGTATTAACAAAATTAAAGAATTACTTTATGAAAAAGATCAATTTTATTTTAAAGATAGCTGTAATCCAACAATATGTAATCTGACCTTCTAGGGTGTTGGTGCCCAACTTATTTGCAGGCTACCCACCAACATAATGTAATCTGACCTTCTAAGGCTTTTTATATGTATATATGTAATTATCAACGGCTAACGTTTTAGCCTTTTAAAAAAAAAATTGAATATGTGAAGTATAAAAATAATTACCTCACTTGTCATATTGTATAAATTAATATAAGAATGGGCCCCTAGCTCAGCTGGTCATCCTCGTTCCCCAAAGTTTAATGCGCTCCAGGAGGTCCCATGTTTGAGTCCCCAATGACGTAATATTGCAGGAATTAACATGGAAGGTAGTGTTAGTTTGCCCCCTCAGCCCCCCCTCCCGCCGTTTCGGCTCCCTTGGCTAGGTTACCCATGAGGCTCGCTGGTAGGTTAGCCCAGCAACCTGTTCAATTAATGTAGTAATATGTCGTTGGAGCTTAGCTTGTTAGGCTTCCAACTAGTTTCATGTAATAATATTTATTTAATATAAAGTTTTTTTTATTCTTGTGTTTCTATAAAATTTGTATATTTAAAAAAAAAAATTGAACATGGAACTTTTATCCACTTTAATCATATGAAACCATAATTATATTCATTTAACTTTTTATTTTTGAACAAAGATATATACTTTATTTTTGAAGGCACAACTTAATTAGATTGATTGACACCATAATTCATTATTTGATTCCTCACCTATAGGTATTTATAAAATAGGCCAAACAATCAAAGCGCATGTTTTCATAGTTAATGTTCTTTGTTGTGGTTTGATATTATGCATGGATTTAGAACTCCTCTCTTTTCACCAACAACAAGAATCTGAGTTTGGCAAATGTGGTGGGACAAACTACCATTTTCTTAGAAGTTGCTCATTACACATGCACATCTTGTAGTGATGGTGTTTATCCAATTTGGTTGTTTTCTATAATTTGACACTTTAATTACTTTCTAGGTATAATCATTATCCGATTGGGATCATCATTCTAATCTTGGCCAAGTTTTCTAGTATCACCCAGATGACACGTTTAAGAATAATGAACAACCATGGTGAATCTTCTTGGAAAGTTACCTTCGTTAGCATGAGCAATGGGACTTGTGTTTATTGAAAACGACTACATCAAATCTAAGTAACAAAGAATTTCCAAGAAAAGCTTAATGAAGTGAGATACACTTTATCTTCAATGCTAACTCAACCTTGTCTATAGATATATTTATTATGATAAAGTTGCTTATAAGGCTGTTTGGTAACCATCGTTATAATAGATTATGAGCTTATAATCAATCATCTAGCCTATAATTCATCATACCAGTGTTTGTTAAAATTTATAATAACAGATTGTTTTAATAATCATAATTGAGAAAACTCATTATTTTCATAAATAGAAAAAATTACTTTTAAAAATTATCATAATCAATTATTTATTAACAAATTCGAGTTTGATTTTTTTTCTTCTTATTTTCTCTAAACTATCAAGAGATTCAAAAATAAAAGCAGACTAAATAAATTATCTTAGATCATCATTATTTTCTCTCTTATTTGAGAGCATTTTCTAAGATAATTAATTATTTTAAAAAAATGTTTGTGAAAATTTGTTACAAGTCCACCACCTAAAAAAATAATATTAAGTCCAAATGGTGGATCTAAAATGTAACTTTACCCAAATCGATTTATTATTTTTTTTTGGAAGAACTTATAAGAATGTCGGAGAGTTCACCTTTGAGACATGATAATGTTTCAACAACGGGACTGATTATTTCATCCAAAATGATATGTTATGCATAACGTGATGCGAGGCGGAAAGATCTCACGGATACATCATATCATAAATATTCTCATGACTTTACTAAATGCCAATCATATTACGGTATTCAATTCTTGCACATTGGATCGAAAGGGAAGAAGAAGAACTTGCTTTGGATAGGATGATTGGGAATTTAGAACGGTGTTGAGTGAACCCACATTCCTAAGCGGGCATCTATACTCACGTCCCCAGCGGTCTGCTTATACGGCTAACGTTCATTAATTCTCTTAATCTAAATCTATCAAATTATAAATACATACTAAATACATTTGAAAAATATCCATTAACACCGGATTGGAAACTTGTCAAGGTTCTTTAGTTGCTGACCCGAGAAAGAAATGGAGAACGTCGTCAAAAGTTAGACCAAATATAAGATACTGAGGCAAAAGACTTGTGGGGCGAAAGAAAAAGAGGGTATACAAGACGAGTGATCGTGTGGCCTTGATAGTCTTTGGTGTTGTTTATGTTTGTTTGTGTGGAGGAACATCTTTGCTTCATTTGTTTTTCGGTTTGGAAAAGTTTTTGCTTATGTCATTTTATGGGATTAGATCTTTGCTTATGTTATTTTATGTGTCTTGCAATATCCGATTTCTAAGTTTATTTTTTATTGTGAACCATGCCGGGTTTATTTTTAGTTTATATTGAAAAAATAGAGTTCAGGCATAGTAGAATTATACTACCGGTACTCTAAAATTCCTATGTGAATAAACTTTCTATGTGTTACCGGTGGTGTTATGCATTTTTTCCAATGACGGCACAAAAAAATATCTGGAACTTATGGTGTTATTTAGGCACAAAAGAGTACATAATTCAGTACAATTTAAAGTTTGAATCAAATCACATTGGCACATATGGTTTAATGATTACAATTCAAACTTCCAAAACTACTAAAAATGGGGCGTATAAGTAAACCACATATATCCAAATTACTCATCATCACTTCCACACGTATGAAGTTGCAAGTCATCCTCTTGAGGTTTCTTTGATAATGCCAAAGCATCCCATAATTGGTGATTCTCCTCATTCAATGCCATCCATCCCTTCCATATATTTGGATCAAGTTCCTTGTTTTTAACCGGATGGCAATGGACAATTGTCCTTGAGTTTTAGAATAACGAAATGATTGCGCGTTTCACGTACGCGAAAACAACTCTTCTCATCTTAAGGATCCCCTCGCGTTTTTGCCATTTGGTGTAAATGTGGAGACTATGGTGGGGGAAAAATAATGAACAACAATTAAATGTATCCGGCTACTAGATGCCCACAAAGGCATACTCATCCAATATTGAGAAGGAAGAAATGTCATTTCTTTTCCGGGTCCTAACACTTGAGATAAAAGCTCCTCTTCTTCACAAGTTGATCGGGTTATGGGATCCTTATACATACCATCTTTTAGCTTAATTATATCCAAACCCACTGGCTACATCGACTATTGGTGTAGGTTAGCTTCAAAGACATGCCCTTGGTTGCTTAATGTTGGTACCTTCGGCGGCCTTCCCCTTTCCTTTGAACCGGATACATCGACTATTGGTGTAGGTTCGGAATGTTGACCTTGTTGTCCTTCGTAGCTTATAACCAAAACCTCGGATACAATACACCAGACATATCGAATGTTCCTTGTTTTCGGTCTTTGAACCTCGGATACATCGATTTGGTAGCCCCAACTCAGCCGATTGTTGTTGACTTAGCTTTATGACCGGATTTTCCATGAATCTTGCTTCTTGAAATCTCACTTGCAGATAGAAGTTCCTCTTCACGGCGAGTCATTTCTTTGAATTCTTTTCTTTGTTTTTTCCTTGGAATTTTAGTTTGTGGTCTACCCGACGGATCTCCTTTGTTGGATCTTCACTCCGTGCTATCCACTTAGTAGTGTAATTAGTCTTAGTTGACTCACACTTGTCGGCTAGCCGAGTTGCCACGTGAGTAAGCGAAAAATTCTTGGGCCTCTTTGTATCCCATGGTGATTGTGGAACCGGTAGGGGGAAGGTCGAAGATAATTGCTTCCAAAAAGGATCAATAACACCAATAGGTATCACTTCTTCATACTTCACAAGCATATGTCGACACGGAAGCCCCAAAGAAGACATGTCGGGACAAATACACACATCACCGGTTTTCCATAATTTTTTTCATATTGCATTTGTCTCATCATATGTTTTATTGCCCACTGAGAAGACGTTTCTATTCCTTGGAGCAACTTGGTATGTTTAAGAAATGGAGTCATCTCCATGGAGCTTTTCTCAAAACCCGCTTCTTTTGATCTATCCAATATCGGCCTTAAAGTTTTGTTCCATTGCCTTAAGGATCGTAACCCGTTTATTTGGATGAGATCTTTAAATCTCCCATGAGGACTCCGCTATACTAGTTGCTTCATTCGTAATGTCTATAACGATTTGTCCACGCATAAATTTTTCCTTGGACAATATGAAACGGCACTTGGATACACTTCATTATAGATGGCAATAAACATTTTCAATCTCTTTTCATACATTCTCTAATCTTTCTCTTTCATTTTCTTCTTAACCGGGTGATAGTTTCTCATTACGAACATCTCAAGTTGACCAACCATTCTTTTTAATATCAGCCTTAGAGGGTTCAAACAAAGCATGACAATGTTTTTTCACATTTTAACCTATATGAAATGTACATCGGATATGGTTGTCAGGTCAAATTGATCGGTTATGATGAACCACGATTTTATAATTTCAACGATTGTAAATTGTTAAGAACATCACAACGATGAGGTTTCATATATCCCCCACTGGCCAAGGCTTAACCTAAAGCTACATTATAACCAAAAAAATACACCAGCATATTTGGTCTTAGCTATAATGTAACCAAAACGAAGGAAAATTACCACACACTCACATAGTAATTGGCCTAATGTGTGCACTCGAAGAATAACTACTAAAAATATATATTCTCCCGTCTCTAAATAATAATCAGATTTGTGTGTATATTTAGAGATAGAGGGAGTAGAAGGTAAAGCTCAATGAAAATTCGTTGGATTAGGGTATACCTAAACTAATTACTAAAAACTTAAGTGGACTAATGAGGCATGTTAGAGTATGTCAAAATTATGTAAAGTTACAAAATTATCCTTACCAAATCTTTCTATTTCATCCCTTTCCTTCTACCTCTTACCCTAACAACCGATTGGTCCTCTCTATCTCTCCATAGTTGTTGTCCTATTTTTTTTTTTTTTTTTTTTTTTGCTTAGCTATATTGAAACCATAGCCAACCAAAACGACTGAAGCAGGATTGAAAATCTAAGTGGGCTAAATCAAATATATTAAGCTGAAAATCAAATTTTAGGGTGGGCTAAAAAAAAATTCCCAAAAATTTTGCCTTTGAAAAAATAAAAAATGGGTTGTATTTAGAATTTTGGGGGTGACTGGAGCACCCCAAGCCACCCCAGTTCCGTCACTGGCCAACCATATTGCTTGCCTTGAGCTCATCCATTTTATTGTTCTCCAACCTTTCCATTTTACTAAGCAAATACGTATTATCATTTATCATTGTTGAATTGAATTCAATCATTCTAGAAATGGCAAATTTTTTTTTTTTTTACACCACACAACAAATGTCACGTTTTAAAACAAACCATATCGGTGAATCTTCTCAAAAATCCAAGTGGTTATTGATAATGACTACATGAAATCCAAGTCCAAAGAAATTTCTAGGAAAGGTTAATCTTCACAAGTAATACACTTTTCTTTCAAAAAAATTCCATTTGACAAATGGATTTTGATGACATAAAATCTGATCACTAATTCTCTTTTAAAGACTAGAGTGGAGAATATTAAATACTTTAGGATGCAGCTGTGCCTAGAGTCAATATTGACTTCACTTGACCTTGCAAAAGGTAAACATTGACCTCAGCATGGACATCATCAGTAGTAGTGATTCATCACAACTAAAGTGTACGCAAAGTGTAAGAAACAAATCGTCTGACCCACCTAAGCCACCTTCCCTAACTTTTATAGTTCGTTAATGGGACCACTAACCACCGAATTTTATCATAAAACCCACCAGTTTGTCACTTGTTAACCATTGGATCTAATCAACCAATTCACCCACCCTCAACGGCCTAGATCGAAAGGTATCATAACTCATTACTTGCAGCTGCATCAGGTTTTGGTGTGGTATGCCACGTTGGTTAATCCTCAGTTTCTGGAAAAAAGTTACTATAGTTTTTTTTTATTTCAGCCTTTTTCGCCCTCAAAATAGGCCAAATCCAAAAAATGATGATTACTCTTTCCCAAAAAAACGGATAGTTAATAAAATTCATTTCAGCCAGATATAGAACTGAAATAAAAGGATACATACATCTTAATCTTAAGGATCTTTTATTAGCATGTTCTATCACAAATGCGATAAAGATCCGATATTGACTGGTGGTGAACTCAGATAACACCATGAATTTACTACTGTATTACACTGACATCGGCTACTACCAGATTTATCAAAACCCACAAATCCTAACTCTCCTTGCTCCTCGTTACACATTATCACAAAAAAGAAAAGAAAAGATACACTAAAATCTAATTTTTCATTAATTAATCAAAGTTTTTTTTTTTTTTTTTTTTGACAACAAATAATAAATTAATAAAAATACATGAAATAAATATAATAATCACACACACACTCTATCAGACAAAACTCCATTTCTTTGCAGCTCAGACTTGAGACATACCCTCTCTCTTTCTGCTTTCTCTTTCTTCTTCTTCTTCTTCTTCTTCTCCTTCTTCTCTTCTCCGCAGCCCCTCTCTCTCTCTAACCCACCCCCCACACAGCAATCCTCTCTCTAAATCTCACAGAAATTAAACTTCTTTTTACTCTTTTCCATTTTCCCCTAAATTTTTTGATTTTTTTTTTCTAGGGTTTCATTTTTTTTTGGTTGATTGGAGCCCCAAATTCAGTTGATTACTTCATGGTTAGTAGTATCATTTTAGTAGGTTACTTTGATTTGGGGGAGATTGGTTACAGTTACTGGATATCAATTTGCAGAAAGTGAAGAAGAAGCAGAAGGGATTCAATTTGGGCGTGGTTTTGGCTGTTTAAAGGTTAGTAGAGTGAAGTTGCTTTTTTTAGTTTAATTGTTGATTTCTTGAGTGTTTTGTACTTGTAAAGTTGTGTTTCTGTAAGGGTTTTTAGTTGAATTTGTAGATCTGTGTTGAAAGGGGGGTTTTTGATTTGAGGATTTTGGTTTAGTAGTGAGTAATGAGTAGAGGGATAATAAGGAATCTAGGTATGTGGGTGAAATTTTAGGAATTTTGATGGAATGATCTGTTAAGTGTACTTGGGATGAAAAAGTAGGAATTTCGAAGAATAGATTTTTTTGGTGGAAATTTGATATCACTAGACTTGGAGATGTGGAATTTATTGAAATTACGGTGGAATTGTAACCTAGTGGGTAAACAGTGTGAAATTGTGGATCTTTGAAGGATGAAATAGTCTATTTGTTTGTATTATAATGAGTAGACGAAAGGTTGGGTTGAGGAGAAACATGCAACTGTCGATTTCGAATGACAATGTGCTCAAGAGATTTTGTATTGGGTGGCTTATCAGACCAAAATGAAACTAATTTGGAAATCTTCTATCATCGTTTTGTTGGTGTAACCTAGGTTGACGTTTTGGGTAGAAATGTTAATAAACCTAGAAAGATCCATGTTTTCTTTTTAGTGCAAGAAAGTGAACCATCTTGTCATTGGGAGTCAATTTGGATTTTAGAGATACGCCTGTAAGTTACTACTATTAAGTGAAGTGTTTAGCAAACAAATACTGAGAAATTTCTAGTCATGCTGGTGCTGTTTTTGTTTGGAAGCTTCGTGGTGGTGTCCATATTGTGTTGGATACTTAATTTTCCAATTGTTGGTACCATGTATTCAATGGGGCCTGGTCGTACGTTTGCCAGTGACCAACTAACCCAAGTCTCTAGGGAGTATATCTATGTTATCTTGCGGTTAAAGATGCGATTAAACTGTTTTCACTAGTGTGTTTATTGTTTTGTTGATGGAGTTACTAGATAACCATATTTGGAAGGGCATTTCTGATATGCTTTTTAGCATATGCTTTTGAAGGGGACTTACCAGATTACCCGTACCTCTAATTTGTCATGGTTTTAGAGGCATATTTGTGTGATCAGCAATACTATTTGGAGATTGAAATGCCTGTATATAGCAGTTAGTCACATTAGAGGGTCGATGCAGCTTCAGCGTGCCATCAACTAGGGCTTTTAACCAGGCTTTACTTTATCATCAGAGCACTAATTTACTCTCTAGGATTGGCTTTTCGTTGGCCATTATGGTATCAAATATCATTTGTATTATTTCGAAACATGTTATTGACGGTTGCTGGAACTCTAATTAGTTTACCTTTTATATTCTATGTTTACATCATCGTTCTGCGTAACTGCTAATTAGTTCCTGGTGTACCTTTTAGTGCATGCCAGCATGATATTTGATTGTAATGGTAATTTTACTAACTTTAATCTTCTTTATAGGTCCTTCAACCAGCAGTTTCGTATTGATAACTGCATTTCAATGAAATGCTCCGAGAGTGGTAGCTGTGGGCATCTGTGACTGCTCTTTTGTTTGGGAGCTCACTATTAGACTTCAGCAAGAGGACCTTCTAATGAAACGGACGCGTCCTTGTGGGCAAACATCCACATATTTATCCTACTGATGAGCACAGATAATTCTTTTTTTCCTGGGTGCTGAGACTATTGAACTACATCAGTTAGTAGTCAAAACTTTGTTGATTTGTATAAGAAAGTAGTTAATCATGCCTTCGTGGTGGGGCAAATCTTCATCCAAAGAAGTAAAGAAGAAAACAAACAAGGAGAGCTTCATGGACACACTACACCGGAAATTCAAAACTCCGACTGAAGAAAAAGTCACTGTTAGAACAGGAGGATCTCGAAGACGTAATAGTGATATAGTTTCAGAAAGGGGTTCTCGATCTCGAGCAGCATCAAGATCACCATCACCGTCATCCCAAGTATCACGATGTCAAAGTTTTGCAGAAAGGACCCAGGCACAACCGCTTCCACTTCCTGTAGGGTCCTCTGCAAAAGTAGGTCGCACCGACTCGGCCCTTAGTGTACAAAGACCTGGACGTGAAAAATCCTCCATAACCTCATTGTTTCCTCTTCCAAAACCCGGTTGTATTTCGAACAGGACTGATGCTACTGATGTTGATGGAGATTTGGCCACTGCTTCAGTTTCTAGTTCTACATCTACTGAGAGTGAGGATCCATCCGACTCTCGTCTTCTTAGCCCCCAGGGAACTACTGTTGCCAATAGCCCTTCAAGGTCTGATTGCATGAAACTTTTAGATATTTTTTATCAGTACACTTACTAATCTGCTTTTTTGTTTGGATCTTTTTCTGACTTCTTTGTCGTACCTCTCTGCAGGGGCACACTCAACAAGGATCAGTTTCCTGCTGTCACTTTAAAGAACTCGAGAGAGTCACTAAAGCCAGCTAATCTAGTGTTCAATCATCAAGTTCTTTCAACCTCACCTAGGCGGGGCCCTTTAAGCAATTATGCCCCCACATTGCAGATCCCTCAAAACAGTGCTTTTGCTAGTGCTCCAGATAGTTCTATGTCAAGTCCTTCTAGAAGTCCTATGAGAGGGTTTGGTCCGGAGCAAGTTGCAAGCTCTGTTGCTTTTTGGGCAGGTAAACCTTATGAAGCTGCTCATCTTGGATCTGGCCACTGCTCGAGTCCAGGTTCTGGTCATAATTCTGGGCATAATTCTATGGGAGGAGATGCTATGGCGCCGTTGTTTTGGCAGCACAGCAGGGGTAGCCCCGAGTGTTCCCCGATACCTAGCCCTAGATTGACAAGTCCAGGACCTAGCTCCCGGATCCATAGCGGTGCTGTCACTCCCCTTCATCCACGGGCTTGTGGAACAGCTACAGATGCAACAGCAAACTGGCCTGATGATGGGAAGCAACAAAGTCACCGTTTGCCACTTCCTCCTTCAAATTCATCTCCTTTCTCTCCATCAAGCTCAGCTGCAGGATCTTCTTCAGTTCCGCGAAGTCCTGGAAGGGCAGAGACGCCGGTACCCCCAGGATCGCGCTGGAAGAAGGGAAAGCTACTAGGCAGAGGCACATTTGGACATGTTTATGTTGGATTCAATAGGTACACCCAGTTTCTTGTTAGTTTTCCCTTGATTTTCTTGTTACAATTTTCTGTTGTTATTAGTACTGATATTTCTGTGTGATTATGCCTGAATTTAGCCTTGCAACCTAGTATAGTATACATCATTTTAGCCTGCCCCATGTACTATATTGTTCTTCTCAGTCAATGTATAGGGTTCCCTGCACAAGCAATTTGTAATTTTGGTCTCTTTTTATATAGTCAGCCTTGATCACGTATTGTTGTTGAAACTTCCCTCTTATTTCATGCTGTTTCTGTTACAGGGAAAGTGGGGAAATGTGTGCAATGAAGGAGGTTACACTTTTTGCTGATGATGCCAAGTCAAGAGAAAGTGCGAAGCAGCTGGGGCAAGTAAGACTTCCAATAGATTGTAGGAGCCTGGTTGTCTTCTTTATGTTCTCTGCAACTCAACGTATTCTTCCTCTTCATTGATATGTAAATTTTGGATGTCATTTAGGAAATTATCCTGCTGAGTCGGTTGCGGCATCCAAATATAGTACAGTACTACGGGACTGAGACAGTAAGTATTCGGCTGATGGTTTTAAAAATATCTTACTCTTTGTAGACTTCTTGTGGTTGCCATCTCATGAATATTTTCTTACTATCACGACCTTAACTCTTCATCAATTGCTATGTCACACTGATCCTATCCTCCAATAAACATTCTTTCTTATAACTTCAATCTCAAATAAGAGATGATTTCATACTCTACTTTGTGCTATGACTTGTGACATTTCTTCCATTTGAAGGAAATTAAATGGCAGCTGATGTCTTGAAGATTTTGCCTTCTCTTTTGTCCGCTGATGGTTTAATATGTTTTTCTGGAACAGGTAGATGATAGGCTTTACATCTACTTAGAATATGTATCTGGTGGCTCCATCTATAAGCTCCTTCAAGACTATGGGCAGTTTGGTGAACTAGTAATACGTAGCTATACCCAGCAAATTCTTTCAGGGCTTGCTTATTTGCATGCAAAGAATACAGTTCACAGGTATTCTCTTCTCATTTTAAAGCATTGCGGGTAGTAATCATGTGAATAATTTATATAACTGTTTTTTTTTTTTTTTTTTGCTGTTCAGGGATATCAAAGGAGCAAATATACTAGTGGACCCCAATGGGCGGGTCAAACTAGCGGACTTTGGGATGGCTAAACATGTAAATCTTCTCATCTCCTCTACCTTTCGCCTGTTTCATTTTTAAGGGAGTCATAATAGTGTCTCTAATTCTCTGATTCTAGAAAAGATTCTCCTTGTTTAGGTTATGTACCCTAGTTTAATTACCTATAAGTTCACTTTTCTACTTTCCCCCATTCTTATGAGTTACTCTTTTGTTGTGCCTTTTAAAGACGTTAAAAATATACTCATTTGTGTTTAAAAGGCATACCGTACTTTGTGCTGCTAAATATGACCTATTCTCAAATATGAAGTATTTGATTTTAACATACCCATATCTAGTTCATTATGTTCCTTTTACCAAATATGCCTTCTTCACTGTGGGTAAAGTTCCTATTTGCTAATAGCCTAATACTTATCCGTTTTTTAGTTCATAATGTGATCTAAAATGAGTATGGGTTTCAATGAGTGTGGGTTTCACTATGCTTATCCATAACTAGTTCATTATGCTTCATTTTAACTTGTCCTCTTCAGCATATATTTCATTTTGTGGTTTGTGAGTGCTCTATCGGTGAAGTTCTACATGACAAAGTATGCCCCAAATGAGTACTCATAGGCATTAGTACATTCATAGTTATTTTTCTTGGATTATCCGGTTTTGCTTAGATTTTTAAATCTCGACTGTGCTGATTACAGATTACTGGGCAGTCTTGTCCATTATCGTTCAAGGGAAGTCCTTACTGGATGGCACCTGAGGTAAAAGTTGTTTCATGACCGAGCTACTGCTGCTGTTTGGTTTTGATCATACTTTCAATTGCATCTTAGCTTTTCTATCTTTCATGCAGGTTATAAAAAATTCTAGTGGCTGCAATCTTGCTGTTGATATATGGAGCCTTGGATGTACAGTTTTGGAGATGGCAACTACAAAGCCTCCTTGGAGCACTTATGAAGGGGTCAGTTGCTTGGATTCTGGAACCTACATGATGTCCTTTTATTTGCATATCAAAATTGATCTAAGAAGTTCAGTTTTTACAAACTAAAGATACTAATTCTTTTATCTCTGAAAACATATAGTCCAAGATAGCATTATTCCACTCGGCATTCTGTTGGCAAATGTCTGATCTTCTTTGTATTCTGTGAAGGTTGCTGCAATGTTTAAGATCGGGAACAGTAAGGAACTTCCCGCAATTCCTGATCATCTTTCTGATGAAGGTAAGGAATTTGTGAAGCTGTGCTTGCAACGGAATCCACTCCATCGTCCTACAGCTGCTCAGCTTTTGGAGCACCCGTTTGTGAAAAATGCTGCTCCAGTTGAAAGACCGATTCTCGGACCTGAGCCTTTAGAATCTCCGGGGGTTACAAATGGCATGAGATCTCTGGTTAGATGCTAATACTCCTTTACTTCGCAATCTATTATTGTCATGTTATTATTGTTGTGTTTTCTTTGCTTCTAACTTATTTTTTTATATTAATAATTTAAAAGTCTCTATTTTAATGAAATCCATGCTTATGAGGACTCTAAATGCTTCATTTCTTATCATGTCTCAGTTGTAAACCTTGCTTTCTCTTCCTTCTGTTTTTCTTTTTCTTTTTCTTTATAAATGTCAGTTATAATTTTAATGGTTTGGGCAGTTAAACAACAAAGATCAGCACTGATACAAGGGCGCACTGTTCGATCTTAGATTATTCTCGTTTAAGAAAATGTCGGTTTTGTAAGTGATATAACCTTGGCGAATGGGTGTTGGTTGTTTGTGGTAGAGCATGATTCTTGTAGCTGGCGCAGTATTTGGTTATAGAAACGATGATAAGGGGGTTGGTGTTTATCAACATAATTTATATTTGGAAAGAAACCTACAAAAGAGGTAGGACATTATCTTCCCTCAGAGAAGAGAGGACTAGGAATTTGATAACCTTTTGGGTTCACTGTGGGTTTAGTGATATATGGGAAGTATAGGATGTCACCATTGGATAAAGCACACAAAGCACTGAAAAAAAAAGTTTTGTTTTGTTACAGAAGATATAATATTAGGATTCTTAGGGAAGACGAGTATGGTTTTATGGGCCTTGACATCCCGATTATTTCTATCCTATAACTGGGCTGTTCTTGCTAAAGGGTGATGAGAGTGTAAGATCTTATGCAATGGGATGTGTAAAGGGGGAGTTAAGGTAGACAAGAGATTTTTGGAAGTTGTCAGGACTGTATTGGATCTTCTATGGATTTATGGCCTAAATGCAACTTTAGATGTAGCTTGCTTTCACATCTTCCGAATCTTAAATTTGCTATTGTGGTCGTGTGCAAGTGTTATTCCCTTGTGTAGTAGAGTGAATTATGCAAACCTCTTTCGGAAACATTATTTAAAGTATCTGTTGATACTCGTGACTTGTGTAATTAGACTACTTTCAGATGTTAATGTGGTCACTATTCAGGGCGTTGCGCATGCAAGGAACCTTTCTTCCTTGGATTCTGAAGGATTAGGACCAGGGTCAGGATTACATCAGTATAGGGGTGTAAAAACATTTCCAACTTCCAGGTCAGATTTATGTCCTCAGTTTCTTTTATATATCAGTTGTAAATCGAAACTTGAGTTTGACTTGATTACCTTTCTGATTTTATTTGTGTGTTCCCAGTGATAGCCAAATGCTGAAAAACTTATCATGCCCGGTATCGCCCATTGGAAGCCCTCTTCTGCATGGAAGATCGCAACATATGAATGGAAGAATGTCGCCGTCTCCCATATCTAGTCCACGTACAACCTCTGGATCATCGACACCTCTAACTGGTGGCAATGGAGCCATACCATTTCATCATTTGAAGCAGGGTTACTCCCATGAAGGTTTTAGCATTTCAAGGTCTCCAAACAGCCACTATGGCAATGGCTCTACCTATCATGACACGAAACCTGATCTCTTTCGGGGGGTTCAGCCCTCATCTCATGGGTTCCGGGAATTAATGGCATCAGATAATGAAGTTCGCGGAAAGCAATTTGGCAGGCCTGCTCATGAACACCAAAGAGAACTTTATGATGTACAGACAGTTTTGGCAGACCGTGTATCTCAGCAGCTCTTGAGGGATCAAATAAAGTTGAACCCATCTCTGGATCTTAATCCTGGCTCTCCAATGCTTGGGCGCAGTAATGGTATGTAATTTCGCATAGACCCATACAGTCCAAGCCTGTCCCATGAGCAAATCACATGATCTATCCAGGTCGGTTCATTTTGGGGGTTACAACTAACCCATTTGTACATTAAGGCCAAGAAAAGGTTAGTCAAGAATTCATGGAATAAAATTATTTTGAAGCTGTGGCTGGAAAGGAGAAGATGGTTCTGATAAGTGAAGTGACCGCATTATTTGGGACTTGTTGGCAGATAGTACGGGGATTCGAGTATGATATCTAAAGCCTTCCTTTTCAGCTAAACTAACTTATTGGGAACTGACAAGAAAGTCCACACTCTGAAGTGAAAAACGGGAACAGCTTACAGTGAACCAAATTTCAGCAGTTCTGAGAACAGGCGAAAAGGCATTCCTAGTAGTGGAAAGAACTGTAAATTATTATATAGGTCATCATAGCACAAATGAAAAAAGAAAAGAAAATGAGCATGTTGCAAAGATTCTAGTAGCATTTGGCACCAACTTTCTATTTTTTTTTTTTTTGTCTTTCCTAATATCTTGTTCTGAAATCGGGTGTACAGAAGGTGGGGGAAGGATTTTAAGGACTGGATTTTGCCAATGTTGTGGAGAATTTTTGGAGCCTCTACAAAAATCATGATAAATCATTTTTTTCTTTCTTTTTTCATATTAACCTCTAAAAAACCAAGGTGATATTCTTTGAGTTACATAAACTCCAATCATATGTTGGGATTTATACAAACTCCATTTCCAATAATACAAAAACCCCATACTTTTTTTTAGCGGGTACTGGCGGGTCTTGTGCAGCCGTAACCATCACCAAAATCTCGATTATTTCCTGAGCCTCCACCAACACCGCCACCTTATCTTCTTTCCCCATCGCCACCAGCACATCCTTTTTCTTCTTCATTTTAGTTATTGTGTAAAATCTAGGGTTTGAAATTGTTTGAAATAAAAAATAAAAAAATTGATATTGAATTACGATGTGATGATCATCAATAACACAATGACAATTCGACTGAATATTAAAATCTGTAAGTAATAATTCCAACGCCAATTCATCATCTTTTTAATTGAATATCTTCATCCCCAAATTTCAATTTTGGTTAATTTTAATTGTCGTCTTGTTAGGTTCAACTTTTTTCGATCTTTCATTTTAGGTTAGAATTCAGTATTATTCAATTCTTAATTGTTTTGAGAAATCATATTGACCAATCGGGTCTTGTGAAATTAGTCATTTAATTTATGTTTGGTTTTCATCATTTTTCTTTTGTTGGTTTCATCATTTTTTTTTGATGATTTTTTTTCCCCCCTGGTTTTGTTGCAACATTTTTTCCCTGTTAGTTTCATTGTATTTTATGCTAAAGCATTTTTCAAGTTCTTTTTGTGTTCATGTTGTAGAAATTTATCCTTTAGCTTATGTTATCCATTGTATCATGTTGAAAGGAGAAGATTCGTGTAATTACGTTGAATATTACTTTACGTTGAAGTTCTCTCGAGAAGCATATTCAAGAGCAACTAATCTAGTTCACAGTTGAAAGTCCAGTTATAGTGTTTCCAAAAATCCCTTGTTATTAGTCCCGATACTCTGCCGCAACCAGGTCTTCCTTAGAAGAAGATAATTTTTAATACATGTTCACTTCACAAGAAGAAGATGAGAACTTGTGGTAGCTGCCATGTTTTTACTACCCATAACCGAACGGCATCCCATTCTCGACAGATGTGAAGCCATTTCGATTACAATTCTTCAGAATTTCAGTTTCGATTTAGTTTAGACTACATACAATATGTATTTAATATACTTTTCAGATTTCATTTTGATGTTTGTTTTGGAGTTATTTTCATTTATTCTCTTTTCTATTCTTTCTACTGTTAAACATGTTACTTTGCTGCAGGTGTGTCATGTTTGTTTCATTTTTATATTAAGTTTGGCAGAGCGTGCAAGCTTTTACAATTTGTTGGAACCAAAATAACATCATATTTTTGCTGGAGCCCTTTTTGGTTTCATCGTATTTTTGCTGAAACCTTTTTGGTTTCATCATTTTTTACTGCTATTTTTATTTCGTATCTTGACAATATAAAAGATAATGTTGTCTAGTGTCTGCTAAAATAAAATTACTAAGTGGTGTTTTCTTGGTGTCGCAGATATATGTAAAATAAAATTACTAAGTGGTGTTTTCTTGGTGTCGCAGATATATGATATACCGTTTATGGATTTTGAAAATCTGGTTACATGCTTATCAAGTGTTACAACATACTTTAGTGAAAATTTGTTTCATTTTTTTATTAGTGACAACCAATGTTCCCAGAAAAATTATACATCATATTTTGTAGACATAAGCTATAAGGAACTACAAACTCTAATTTGTCACCTTTACAATTAGTCGATAACCATTTTACAAGTAGTGTTTAAATTTCAACAAAAATTGAAATCTGCCAAAGGAACTGCATTTTATGCACGACATGCGAGTACTATTCTCTTTTGTCAAGGAGGATCTTACAGGTCAACTTTGCTCTCACATTTTGCAGCTTTTCTTGTTGATCATCTTGATGGCTTTCGTCTTTTTCTTTAACTCGTCTTTTTTCAATAGATTTTCATAGCTACATATGTTGTCCCTTCTTTTATATAAAAGACTTTATTGCAGATGATTCGGTGCACAAATGATGCAACGAGCACCTAGATGGCTATGTTTCTCTAGTTTTCCCTGTTGTGAAACCAAAAGTAAACCATAAGCACCAAAAAAATGATGAAACCATAATTGAAAAATGATGAAACCATAACTGAAAATGGTGAAACCAAATCTGGTTACATCAAGCAAACATCAAGTAAACACACCCAATAAAAATTGTAGAGCTTGGTCTACAATTGATATTCAGGAACAACTCAAGAAGAATTAGGTTAAGAGAATGAGAAGATCATAGAGTTAAGACTGAGAATGAGGAGAGGGTTTGAGAGAGATTCAGAGAGAATAAAATCATTCACTCATTTTCTAAAACAACATCCAACAACCAACAACCACAAGACAAGTATATGGACAACACTTGCCCGGCCATCATATGGAGCACACGAGTTACACAAGGAAAAACTATTACTACTCAAGACATTACTAAGGGCACCTCACATGCAAGGTTAACCCATAACTCACACTATGAAGGGACATGACAATACCCACTACTACAAAGGATCCTTGTCCTCAAGGATCAGTTTTGGGAACTGTGTTTTCATTAATCGAGTGTCTTCCCAAGTAGATTCATAATTAGTAAGGCCCTTCTATTTCACCAACACCTGAGATATAGCTTGCTGACCCTTCATAATCTCTCTAGTAGCTAAGACCTTGTCAGGGATTATTTGGAGTTGTCCATTGTTGTCAGTTGCAGGTAAGACAGTTTGAGCCACCACCCAGCACCAATTTTTGGCTTCAGTTGAGATACATGGAAGGTGGAATGAACTCTACAGCCAGCTGGTAATTTCAGTTGATAAGACACAACACCAATCTTAGCAATTACCTGATAGGGACCATAAAACTTGGAAGATAACTTTAAACTCCTCTTTAATTGAACACTGGTTTGTCTATAAGGCTGCAACCTTAAGTATACCTAGTCACCAACATTGAAGGACCTCTCAGACCTTTTCTTATCTGCTTGTTGTTTGATTCTATGTTGTGCAAACTTTAGTGCCTCCTTGAGAATATGCCCCATTTCCTGTCTTTGCAGTAAATAATCCTCAACTGCAGCATAGATACCTGCCTGAGAAGAAAGAATGCCAAAATGTGGTGGTGCATACCCATACAAAGCTTCAAAAGGGGTTAGCTTCAAGTTGGTGAGGTAAGAAGTGTTAAACCACCATTCAACTAAAGATAACAAAGATACCCATTTGGTAGGCTTAGCACTAGTCATGAATCTCAAATATGATTCTAGACAAGCATTTACCCTCTCTGTCTTCCCATCTGTCTGGGGGTGATAAGCAGTGCTCAAGTGCAGAGAGGTTCCTACCTGGGAAAAATGCACTTGCCAAAAGTTACTGATGAATACACTGTCTCTATTAGACACAATGGACTTGGGCATGCCATGCAGTTTAAAAAGTGTATCTATAAACCTCTTGGATACTGAGGAAGCAGTGTAAGGGTGGCTTAGAGCAATAAAACATATGTACTTATAAAACATGTCCACTACCACCAATATAACTTCCCTGCCCTCTGATTTTGGTAACCCTGTGATAAAGTCCATGCAAATGTGTTCCCATGCCTGGTATGGAATGGGTAGAGGTTGTAGTAACCCTGATGGAAAGGTATTAAAACTTTTGTGCTGCTGACATATATCACATTTCCTGACCCAAGTTAATATTTGCTGCTTCATTCCTACCCAGTAGAAGTATAATTTGGCCCTTTGGTAAGTAGCTTGCCCCCCCTGAATGTCCCCCGATAGGTGAAGAATGTAAGGCAGTTATTATTGTCTTCATTAAGTTGCCACTCAACCCAATGTATGTTATTTTCTTGTATCTTAAGATCCCATACTGGTAAGTATATCCTTCTGACTTTTGATTGCTGATAGTAAGCTATGGTATCCACCTATGAGTAAGGGGGTCATTCATGTAGCTGTCCTGTACTTCCTGAAGCCATGTTGGCTGAACTTGAGTGATAGATTGGCATGATAATTCTTCACCCCATTTGAACCTTGATAAAGCATCTGCTACCAAGTTGTCAGCCCCTTTTCTGTACTTGAGTTCATAAGTGTAGTCTAGTAATTTGGAAAGCCACTTCTGTTGTATGACTGAGTGAATTCTTTGATCCATGAAATACTTTATACTCTGGTGATCAGTGTAGATAGTAAATTTGGCACCCAATAATTAGGTCCTCCATTTAGAGACTGCTAAGACTATGGCCATCATCTCTTTCTCATAAGTAGATAAAGTTAGGAATCTAGCCCCCATACCTTTGCTGAAGGATGCTATTGGTCTCCTCTCTTGCATCAAGGAAGCTCCAACTCTATTGTAACAAGCATCAGTGGACACTTCAAAGGGATTTGTAAAGTCAGGTAGTGCAAACACATGGGTGGTAGTGACATCTTCCTTCAACTGTTCAAAAGATGTTTATGCAGGTTCGCTCCACTGAAATTTGTTCTTCTTAAGTAACTCAGTTAAAGGCTTGCGGATGAGGCCATAATCCTTGAAAAACTTTCTATAATACCCAGTAAGACCCAAAAATCCCCTGATATCCCTTAAGGTGGTAGGCACTGGCCATTTGATCATACATGCAACCTTTTCAGGGTCATCAGCAACACCATCTCCTGATATAATGTGCCCTAAGTAATCAATTTGTGACTGACCAAAAGAGCACTTGCTAAGCTTAGCAAAGAGGGAATTCTCCTTAAGTAACCCCAATGTGATGGACATATGCTTCATATGGGTGGAAATATCAGGACTATAAATAAGTATGTCATCAAAGAATACCAGTATAAACTTTCTTAGATAAAGCTAGAATATGTCATTCATCAAAGCTTGGAAACTTGCATGGGCATTGGTAATCCCAAATGGCATCACTAAAAACTCATAGTAGCCTTGGTGTGTCTTGAAGGATGTTTCATGAATGTCATAAGGATATACCCTTATTTGATGATACCCAACTCTTAAGTCAATTTTTTGAAAAAACCTTGTCACCCTTGAGCTCATCCAATAACTCATAAATAAATGGTATTGGATACTTATTCTTGATAGTAATCTCATTCAACCTCCTGTAATCCACACAGAATCTCCATCTTCCATCCTTCTTCTTTATTAGTAAAATTGGGGATGAAAATGGGCTGTGTCTTTGTCTGATAACACCAGAAGCTAACATATCTTGCACCAGCTTCTCTACAACATCCTTCTGAATGTATGGAATTCTGTGGGTCTTTGATTTGGTGGAGTTGAGAGTGGTTGTAATGGTATATGATGGTCATGGCTCCTGGTGGGTGGTAAAGAAGTTGGTTCTTGAAATATGAACTGAAAGGAATATAAAAGAGGTTGGAGTGAGGGGGAGTTAAGGTCTATTTATCTTCCCCAGAAATGGCATATAAGTGACCAACTATCCCATGTTTATGTTTCCTCATATACTTATCGCATTCCTTTCCAGTCATACGGGATATACTGGCAGAATCAGTATTGCCCTGTAATACTACCTTCTGTCCATTCTTAATAAAGGTGATGGTTAAGGACTGGAAATCAAACTGCACTGGACTGATTCCCCTCATCCAATCTACCCCTAACACCATATCAAAGCCCCCTAATGGTAAAACTCTCATATCAAATTAAAATTATTTATCCTGCATTTCCCACTTAAATCTAGGACACTTAGAAGAGCTTACTAACTTGTTTCCATCAGCCACAGCAACTTGGAAGGTAGCTGTAGGCTCAATGTGACACCCACTCAATTTTTCTATTTCAGGGTTTATAAAGCTGTGGGTGCTACCACTATCTACTAGAATAGAAATGGGATGCTTGTTTAAAGTCATTCTATGAATATTAATAGTGCTTGGGGAAGTGTTACCTTCTAAGGCATGGACTGATATTTCAACCTCCTCATCCATCATTTATGGTGCCATAGTTGCACTGGAAGGTGATTCCTCCTCTGAAACATTAACTTCTTCCTCATCTGCTACCAACATGAATAGTTGTTACTTGAGACACTTATGTCCAGCTTTAAATTCTCCATCACAGTTGTAGCATAAACCTTTATCCTTCCTAGCCTTCATTTCAGCATAAGTAAGTCTTATTATAGGAGGAAGCTTTGGGCTGGTAGAGAAACTATTCCTTGGGGATGGAGTGGTAGATTTTGGACTTGTTGTCACACTTTTTTAGCCTTGAGGGATGAACAATGGGGGTGGCATGCTGTCTTTAGCCTTCTTAATGGTATTTTCTAGCAGTACCTCTTGCATTCTGGCTAAGTACATGGCCTTTTCTAGTGTGCCTGGTGAGAACATCTGCACAACAATCCTTAACTCCTCTTTCAGCCCACTGATAAAAATAGATGTGAAATAATCCTCATTGAGATGCCTATTCTTGGCAACCATCAATGCCTTTAATTCCTCAAATACTTCTTGGTACTCTAAAATAGTACCTACTTGGTGAAGTTTGTTAAACTCCCCCACAATATCATCATGTCCAAGCTCTTGAAATCTAGCACAAACATCTTTTGTAAATCTCTCCCATCTAATAATATCCCTATTCACCTGGTAATCCTAAAACCATATATCTGCCTTCCCATATAAATACATTGAAGCAACATGAACCTTTTGCTCTTCATTCATTGGATGTAACTGGAAATATTTGTTATATTTACGCACCCATGACCTAGGATTTACCCCATCAAATCTAGGAAAGTCGACTTTGAGCTTATGAGTATGATCGATCTCTTTGGTGTATCAAGTATTCCATCTCCACTTCTAGCATTTTTCTCACATAACTCCTCCAATAATTTCCTTGACTCTTATTTAAAGCACTCCATCATAGCAGACATCATTACCAAAGAAGGTGTATCTTGTTTAGCCTTGATATCCAATACTTCCTTTGCAAGGTTTTCATTAGCTTGTAGTACCGAGGTGATTTTCTTTGTTAAAGATTCAAATTCATATTTACTTACCATGGTTAAGGTCACTCAGAATCGAGTGCTCTGATACCACTTGTAGAGCTTGGTTTACAATTGATATTCAGGAACAAATCAAGAAGAATTAGGTTAAGAGAATGAAAAGATCAGAGAGTTAAGATTGAAAATGAGAAGAGGGTTTGAGATAGATTAAGAGAGAAGAAAATCATTCATTCATTTGCTAAAACAACATCCAACAACCACAAGAAAAGTATATGAACAACACTTGCCCGTCCATCGTTTGGAGCACACGAGTTACACAAGGAAAAGCTATTACTACTCAAGACATTACTAAGGACACCTCACATGCAAGGTTAGCCCATAACTCACTATATGAAGGGACATGACAAAAATAAGTAACCATAAGCGGAGATGGTGAAACCAAATATGTTTTCATCAAAAAATTGAAATAATATAACACACCAACAAAAAAAATTCAAGCATACATATTTAGTTGAAAAAAATGAAACCTAAGCCTAATTAATGGAGTGACACTGATCAACTTGCCAGACTAAACCTAAACCTAACAAAAAACCCAAAAAATCAAGAAAGATTAAACTTAATAATCTTTGTTTCAGATTCAATTGAAAAAAAGAAGAAGTATCAATCTAATTAATGGTTGCGCTCATGTGGATTTCATCAAAAAAAGACCAAAATAATTAACAGTATAGACGCCACCACTACAGAGTTGGAACGATTCTTACCTTTTAGAGTTTTTTTTTTCACTGTTTTCTTTAACTTTTCATCTTTTTTTTTTCTTCTGTTGAGTTTGCTCTTCACCATTTTGTTGTTTAAAAGGATTTAGGTCAGAAAATTGAGAAGATTTAGGTCATAATTGGTTTCAATGGTTGAAGTATGTATTGAAGAAGAGAAGAAGGGAAAATCGAAAATCGGAGGATGATTTTCGATACATATGAAGACAGATTTTTTTTTTCTTCTATGTTTCAAAGAAAAGGAAAGAGAAATATGAGAAGATAAAGATGGAATCGATGAAATGAGTTAGGAAAGTTGAAAAAACAAGGGGCGTTTTCAGACAGTTCCGGTACTTTAGGTTTTTTTTTTTTTTATAACATTTGTTTTGTTGGGCCTTTTTTACATCGATGTTGACAACCTAGGGGATGTAATGCTGTTTTTTTTTTTTTGAGAAATAGTCTTATATTGAAAAAAAATCAGCTAGATGTTTTCCCTAGATAGGGATATGTCTGCAATACGCTCCCAAAGAATAATATGAAACGTAAATGTAAAAATTTATGAAAAAGATTCAAAAAAAAAACTTATGAAATAATTGGGCTTGCACATGTTATCCACGTTAAAATCTTGACAAGGAAAATCCATAGGGTTATCTCAGTCCACTGCCGACACAACCAGTTAATTCTCGAGCATGCCGGTACTGCGAACAGCATAGTATGTTGCTTAAATTTCTTTGCCATCATATGATGTAACATATCCAGAAATTGATTTTTTTTTCACTTGACTATCGACATTGATAGATTTTTATCGAGCATACCGGCATTTAGTTATTACATTGAATGTTAGTTACCAAGCATGCTGGCACCATTTTTCAGCATGGTCTTCATCACTTCCGGCGATGTGAATTTTTTTTTATTTCAGACATGCTCTTCATCACTACCGGTCTTCATCACTTCCGACATGGTATTTATCATACCGGCATGGTCTTCATCACTTCCGAATGTAAAATAAAAAAAAACAGTTATCAAAATTGAGAATATGTGGCCGATTGTAGCAGAAGATATAGTGAAAATGGTTCAAGCATTCTTTCATTCAAAACACTTGCTCAAACAACTAAACCACAACTTCACTGCCTTCATCCATAAAAAGAATTGTCATGTTTCTGCTGTGGACTTCATACCAATTAGTCTTTGTAATATAAGCTACAAGATCATATCGAAATTACTAGTCACTTGAATATAACCTCTGTTAAATAAGTTTATATCTCCATTCTAATCTGTATTTGTTCCTGGTAGAATGATCACTGATAATATTGTTATGGCTCATGAATTGATTGATACTATGAAAAAGACTAGAAGCATGAAGGGTTTGATGGTCATAAAACTAGGCATGAGTAAGCCTTTGACAGAATTGAATGGAGCTTTGCGATTGATAGATTTAAAAGCCTAGGTTACTCTAATGACTGGTGTGAACTTGTAGGAAAATGCATTAGTACTGTTTCAATATCTATTATGTTGAATGGTTCACCGGGTGAGGTGTACAAACCTCAAATTAAGGGGTTTGAGACAAGGTGACCCTCCATCACCTTATCTTTCTATACTTTGGATGGAATCCTTGTATAGAAAAATTTTTGATGCTAAGAAAAACAATAATATTCATGGTTATACTGTTATTAAAAATTATCTTGCTGTCAATCATTTATTTTTTGCTGATGATTGCTTGTTATTTGCTAGAGCCAATACTAATGAAGCTAAACATTTAATTTCCAGTATCATAGAAGACTTTAGTAAATACTCAGGACGGTCAGTAAACTTTGAGAAATATGGTCTAGCTTTCAGCACTAAAGTGCCTAATAATATCAAGCATGAAATCTCAAATATATATTTTGCATATAAAAAAGATGACTTTGCAGGACAAATATTTGGGTGTACCCCTCTTACTGCAGAAAAAAAAAGTTGAGTCTTTCACTCCTTTGGTGGATAAGTTCAATGAAAGGCTCACTCCAGGGAAGTCAAAATACGTTGCTCAACCATGTAAGACCGCTCTTACTCAATATGTCCTAGGAACTATTGCTAGCCATCATATGGTTGTATTCCCTATGCCTAATAAAATCATAGACAAAATGGATGCCATCTAAAGGAACTCCTGGTGGAATAAAAAACAAGGTGAGAAAGGTGTGTTTAGTCAAAAAATGGAATCATGTTACTCTTCCAAAAGACCTAGGTGGCCTAAATATAAGACAATTTGATGTCCTTAATCAATCACTCCTAGCTAAATTAGCTTAGAGGATGCTCGAAGACCATGAAACCCCTTGTCTACTCTCTTTTGTCATAAATATTTTCATGCCTTTAACCATATGAATTGTGTGTTGAATAAGAATGGATCCTGGGTGTTGAAAGGCATTTGTGATGGTCTATAAATCATCAAATAATTTTATTATTGGCAGATTGGTGATGGGACTAACATTAGTATATGGAAGGATACTTGGATTCCCACCATAAATGGGCCTCCCAAATATAATTTCATTTATGCCAATGTTAGAGTTGTCTCTCAGCTTATAGATACTGCTACAAATTCTTGGAATGTTGACACCTTAGAAGACTTGTTTGATGGAGACACTTCCAATGCTATAAGAAATATTAGAATTCCTATAAAATAAAAAGATACTCTTAGGTGGAACTTAGAAGAAAATGGCGAATTCTCTATCAAGACTGCTTACAGAGCCATCTTAGAATCAACCCAATCTAAACCAACTAATAGTGATGTTATAGATTGGAAATCGGCGTGGAAAGCTAACTTACCTATAAACGTTCATCATTTTATTTGGAAATTTCTTCAACAGTTCCTCCCAACTATGGCCAGAACCTTTAGATTTACTTCACACACTCAGGAAGATTTGCACTGACCATATAAAATCTATCCAACACTTTTTTATTTTATGGAATGCAATGTTTCACTTTAATTCTTTCTAATATTGATATTAATTGTGTTCATATGTTATAGAGTGAAAACATTTATAACTGGATGGAAACATGGTTTGCCAAAGAAACATTAATTCCAGTATATATGCTTTACAATGTGGCACATATGTAAACTGAGATGTAAAATGAACAGTTTAACATGGATTCAGTTATAAAAAGTATTAAGACCCATATTCCATATTGACAAAGAATTCAGAGAATTCATCACACAGAGAACATAGACAATACATCTCTAGTTTAACAAAAGAAATGGTAAAAGCCTGAACATAACGATATCAAAGTTAACTTTGATGCAGCTTATTGAAAATTTAACAATCTGACAGGCATTGGAATAATTATTCGTGATGCAACAGGTGAAAGAAATAGAGCTAGGGGAAGTCGCACTTCAGCAATGAATCCATAGCAAGCAGAAGTATTGGCAGCATTTTAAAGCAGTGATGCGGGCTAAAAAGAAGGGTTTTATGAATCTTCACCTGGAAGGTGACAGTCAGAGAGTAGTGAATGCAATTAACGGAAAAAGAGGAGCTATCAAATCTACCAATGCTAATATCATCAAAGAATATTGAGCAAAAAGAGTATGACAAGGTTATGAGATTTTCCCACCATTAGAGCATCCACAATGGACGACCAAAACTAAAAATTTGGATAAAATTTTGGGCTGTCAAGAGAGCATCGCCAAAAATTAAATCCTTTTTATGTCGTGCGTTACATAACAGGATAGCAGTTTCTCATCGAATTGGTAGACACATTGAAGGAGTATCAACTACTTGCAACATTTGTAATACTGAGGATGAAACTGTAAGCCATTTACTGGTTCATTGTAATTTTTCTCAGAAAGTTTGGTTCGCCTCTCCGTTAGGCCTCCGTCTTCAAGGTAATCCTAACATGTCTCTCTCAAACTTAATTGAATCCTGGCTACTCCAGAATGACAATGAATGGTCCACGCCGATGGGTATGGAAATATGTTAGGCTATTTGGAAAGTCAGGAATGCTAAAGTTTTCGAGTAGAAAACCCCAACAGTTCAAAGTGCTCTAGCCATTGCATATTACTGGCACGATTTATACTATAAATCCACTGAAGAAGAGGAAATAGTGGCAGTGGAAGCTAATTCCAGAACTGAAGCTTTAGCAATTCCATAGACTTGGGAGCCTCATTCACATCCTTTCATTAAAATCAATGTTGATGCAGCGTGGAAAGATGTCTCTTACATTTGTGCGGAAGTTATTAAAGATAACAATGGTTCTTGCATGGGTGTAGGTACCAGAACTGGAAAATCTGACACAATATTTTTTTTGCAGAAACAGACGGTTTCAAGCTATCTGCATAACTGGATATCAAATGGGATTTAGGCTCCATCTTCATAGAAGGGGATACTCAGCTGGTGGTGAAGTATTTGTCTGGAATTCTGAAAAGAAACTCCTTGGAGAATTTGGAGGTTAAAGGAGGACATCATCAATAGCATGTCCATTCTCACTGTGATAGTCCTTTTTAGTTTGTGCCAAAGTCAGCTAATGTTGTTGCTCATAACTTGGCCACTTGTACTTTAGCTCAACAAGTCCAAGGTTGCTGGACTAGTTTTGTTCTTCCGATTAATATTGCTTCGCTTGTGAACAATAGTTAGTCTTTGGTTAAATATTTTGTTAAAAAAAAAAACAAACTAAAAAGATAAGAATTTGGTCCATAAACCAATCACAGTTGGACGAAATAAAAACTAAAAAGTGGAGTAAAACCAAATATCATATCATATAGAGAACTTTGCTGTTTAGTCCACTAAACCCGACCCGGGTTAATGGCTAGTCCAACGGTAAAATATATTTACTCGTTAGTACAAAAAAGTTTTGAAAAGAGTAAAATTAGTCTACTAACCATATAACACTATGTATGTTACTACATATATTACTACATACTAGTAGTATGTATTGATACTACATATTGATATGTAGTATCAATAAGTTATGACTACATATAAATAAATATTGTTATGTTATTATTGATACTACATATCAATATGTTATGTACTACATATAAATAAATACTGTTATGGTATGTATTGATACTACATATCAATATGTTATGTACTACATATCAATAATGTTATGTTATGTATTGATACTACATATTAATATTGTTATGTTATACTACATATGTTACTACTAGTGTAGTAAAGTAGTTACCTAATTTACTAGTAACATATTTTTGTTACTACTAGTATAGTACATATTAATATGTAGTATCACCATATTTATACTTCTAGTATGTAGTAATATACTACTAGTAACATTTACATGTGTTGATACTAATTATATCTGGAAGGGTGTTTTAGACATTTAGAAAACACATTTTATAATCTCCATAATTTTTTTGGACTAGGGAGTAAATGTTTTTCATGGGTGAACTAGCCATTAACTGGGTCACGAAAAACTGGACAAACCAGTAATTCCTACTATCATATTTGATCCGGACCAAAATATTTGGTGTAGCGGAAGTTAAAAGTAAATATCGGGAAGAAGGTGAGATAGATGTATATTTACCGTGCGTGTAGTGAGGCGTAGATATATGGGGAGGATGTATAAGACTGCCGCGCGTGAGAGCAAAACCCTAAATTCTTTTACCTCTTCTCTTCTATGCCACCAGAAGAAGGAGAAATAAGACGCAAACAATGTTAGTATCAAATTCAAGTGCTCGAGAAGATATCTCTCAAGAGATTTTATTGAGGTTACCAGTTGAATCTCTTCTGAGATTCAAATCCGTCAGTAAGTACTTCAATTTCTTAATCCACAGCTCTATTTTCATTAATAAGCACTTTTTTTAATAGTATCCAAACAAACAATGTTACATTTATTTCCCAAATTATGTTCTAAGCGAAACCCAGTTCATTTCATTGAAATCTTTGTTAGATTCTCCATCTACTAAACCTGATGGGTTTATGAAAAATTATAGACATTTTTCATTCATTAATTCTGGTTGGAAAATTGATTATATCTGTGATTCATCGAATAGATTTTTATGCATATGCTGTATTAATACTTGTGTTGATGAAGATTTAGATGAAGTAGGTATTAGAGAGGAACAAATTTTTATTTTGAATCCGTCGACTAGGGAATTTTAAAAAAATTTGGTTCCGCGAAGAGTTGGTGACAGAGGGGCATTGCTAATAAGTTTATTTTGGCTTGGTTATGATTGGAAGGTTGGTGATTATAAGGACAGTTCCTATGGGAGATGGTATAAAGATTGTTTTTCCATGACACATGGCATGGAAAACTAGTTTCCTCACTATGGTAAAACTGGCAAATTTTATTAAAGTAATATATTATATTATATTGTGTTTTGTAGGACCCTTGTGTGTTAATAAAAAATCTAGTTATTTGTACTAGTTTGAAACCCGTGCTACGTACTGGGACTGATGGAATTTCTTACAGTATTAGTTCATATCCACTAAGGAGGGCTTCGCCCCACACCCGTCCCTATAAAAGTTATAATAAGCTTATACAATTATTATCCGACAAATTGACAATTAACGGTTAAAACTTTATAATAATCAAATATATAATATTATTATAATTTAAAGATCTAACATGGTTTTGAAAACTAATTTCATGCAATATAATAAAATAATAAACAATTCTACAAATAAACTAAAATAAATGGACCTAAGTAATTTTAAACGTAAAATATTTTAAGCTACAAAGACATAATTATATATTTCTTTTAGTATTTAACCCGTTCTTCGAACCGGAAACGACGGAAATTGATCCTTAGTTGGGCTAAACCCCGAACCCGTCCAAGAAGGGATCTCAATTAACAACTAAAGTGTACAATGAAAACACCAATTATCATTTTTTTTAAAGCAATCATTTAGTAGATTAACAATCAGAACCAAATTATTCACCAATTAATTACGTACTGTTTAAACTTTAAAGTGTTGGAGATTAAGAAATCCTCTTAAAGAAAATACTTTTGATAAATTATAAGACCTTTGAAATCAATAAGTAGTTCATTACATTACCTATATCAGTATTATTGGTAGTTAAATGAAACATCACACCTTTATATAGTTGTAATATATGATATTGGAGACACTAAAAAACATGATATTAGAGTAGATTACCGATCGGTATATGATATTAGAGACATTAAAAAAATATAGATTACCGATCAAAATCACACTCATAAGTCATTATACATGCATCGGTATATGATATTAGAGACATTAAAAAAATCACACTCATAAGTCATTATACATGCATCGGTATATGATATTAGAGACATTAAAAAAAATAATCATGATATTAATATAAATATATTTCCAACTCTAAATAGTGCAAAACATATGAAGTGCTTCTCGTCGAAGAAAATGTAATTTAGGAAGCGCACATATATATTTTTCTTCAAAAATCATATACTTGCGTTAAATATAAAGCGGCTAACTCAACTGTTTTCCAGGATCCAATTTCTTGTTGTTGGATGAAAAATCACACATATTATGTAGTTGTGTTGATATCTGACATTAAACACACTAAAAATAACACGATATTAGTATAAAATAGATTGTCAACCCCAAATATTGCAAAGCATACAATGCACTTCCCGTCAAAGAAGTAATCAAGGAAATGTCATAATCCATTATATAGGAATCGATATCTAATATTAGAGACATTAAAAAACTATGTTATTAATATAAAATATATTGCCAACTCTAAATAGTGTAAAGCACATGAAGTGGTTCCCATCAAAGAAAGTGTAATTAAGAAAGCACACATATATATTTTTTTTTCATAAATCATGTACTTGCGTTTGAAATAAAGCGACTAACTCAACTGTGTTTCCAGGATCCAACTTCTTGTAGTTGAACGAAAAATCACACATATTATATAGTTGTCTTGATATCTGACATTAGAGACGCTAAAAATAACACAATCTAATTATAAAATATAGATTGCCAACCCTAAATACTGCAAAGCATGTAAAGTGCTTCCCATCAAAGAAGTAATCAATAAAATGCACTGATATGTCTTTCTTAAGAATCATAAACTTATTGTGTTAGGAATCAAGCAGCCAACTCTAGTTCTCTTCCAAGCTCCAAGTCCGTATAGTTGAATGAAAAATCACGCTGATCATATAGTTGTATAGATATTTGATATTAGAGATACTAAAAATCGATATTAATAGAAAATAAAATTTTAACCCTAAATAGTGCAAAGAATATGAAGTGTTTCCCGTCGAAGATGATGTAATCAAGTAAATACATTGATATATATTTCTTCAGAAATCATATACTTGTGTTAAGAATCAAGCGACCAACCCAACCCAGATACCAACTCCATATAGTTAAATGAAAAATCACACTCAATATATAGTTGTATCAAGTGTATGATATTGATGACATTAAAAGAACACACGATATAACATAAAATAGTTTTCCAATTCTAAATAGTACAAAACAGATGAAATGCTTACCGTTAAAGAACTTTAATCAAGGAAATAAACTAATTCCCACTAAGACTCTGTTTGATTGGTACTTTAACCACAAGGATTGTCTACTAATTAATGATTGGAGTACTTTATTGGAAAATGGAATCTAAATTGTATTGGTTAATTAAATAATGTGGTTGTTGGATTTTTAGTGATGGATATGGCTAATTTCATTATGCATGGACATTATTTTTGTTTGAAACAAAACAGAGAACCCTATTGGAATTGAACGATTAAAGAGACTATTTTTTTTTACATCAACCGTAGGTCAAGTTATCTAAGTGTCGTTACGTACAGAATGGTCTATAAAACAAAGCAATTTCCTACTGTTGATGGTGGTTTTTAGCCTAGGGATAACATCATAAAACCCTAAACCCTAGTAGACAGTGATGTCATAACATTTAAAGTAATAAGCATTTACTAGGCGCATTTATTGAAATCTTTAATTTGTCTATAAAAGAATTAACGGGGTATCTTTTTTAATGTTAATTAGGGTTACGATAATCGAAACCCTAATTCTCACGTGTGAAAATGGCAAACCATGCCAGCCACACTAACCACGTCAAAGCATGCCAACCATACTAGCCGCACCTCTGTACCAATGGAAAATCATGCCATCCACACCAACCGCGCCAATGCATGCCAACCATGCTAGCCGCACCCCTGTGCCAATGGAAAACCATGCCAGCCATACCAACCGCGCCAAAGCATGCCAGCCATGCTAGCTGCACCTCTGTTCCAATGGAAAACCATGCTAGCAATAACAACCGCGCCAAACCATGCCAACCGTGCTATCTGCACCTCTGTGCCAATGGAAAATCATGCTAGACACACCAACCGCGCCAAAGCATGCCAACCATGCTAGTTGCACCTTTGTGCCAATGGAAAATCATGCCAGCCACACCAACCGCGCCAAGGAATGCCAACCATGCTAGCCGCACCCCTGTGCCAATGGAAAAATATGCCAGCCACACCAACCGCGCTAAAGCATGCCAACCATGCTAGCCACACCGCCGTGCCAGTGGAAAACCATGATAGAAATAACAACCGCGCCAAAGCATGCCAACCATGCTAGCCGCACCTATGTGCCAATGGAAAATCATGCCAAGCCACTTTTTTTTTTACTCGGTCAATAAAATTAAAAAACGAAAAACTGCACAGGGGCTAGGCCTTACTAGTGCACAGCCGTGAGGCCATCACTAGTAGAAAACCTAATTGAAACGAAATTATACCTCTCCATGCCATTCAAAAGAAGGAATGAAGCCTGGCCTACCCTCAAAAAACTCATAGATATCTTCGGCCAACAAACATGCTTGTTTGGCCAAAGCATCAGCTGAAAAATTAACTTCTCTATAGCTATGGACATAACGAATATTATCATAAAAAATCCTAGCTAATCTCCACTTCTGCATTAACTCCCAAGGTAGCTTGCATGATTGAAAAATTTAAATGCAACTCATCGAATCTGATCGAACACAAAGATTCCTGACCTTCCATTTTTTAGCTATCATCGCCCCATAAATGACTGCACAAACTTCCGCATAGTAGTTATTCTACCAGCCAAGTCCAACGCTAAGGACACCAAACACCGTAGAGTTTGAATCATGAAAAGTAATGCCACAACCAGCTTGGCATGGATTGCCAAGAGACGCACCATCACAACAAATCATAATTTCACCTTGATTTGGAGGAAACCAACTCACCTGAATTGGAATCGAAACCTTACAAGACCTATGAGGCACACTAAAATAGTTTAAAATAAGCAAGTCCTCAATAGTATTAAACATATGACCCTTAATGCGAATTGAATTGTCACGAATTAATTGATAAACCCCCCCTTTGAAGCCAAGCCACTGAACGACGACATCATAAAAATATTTTTTGTTGCACGCCTTCTAGAGTTCTATTGCTATTGCAAGATTCACAACAAGCCACGGATCCTTTATCATCCTGCTTCGCCCTTTAGCAGCCTTATAAGAGGCCACAAGATCTTCCATTGGCTGCAGATTAAAGATACGAGCCACCCAAGCCCAAATACTCTTAGCAAACCTGCAATGCCAAGTGATATGACTCATAGATTCACCATTCTTCCTACAGAAGCGGAAAATAGTAGGCATAGACCTACCCGTTTTCTTGATAATATTGTCTTCAGTTGCACAGTTAGCCCAAATCTTCCAATACTGTACACTCAAAGTAGGGTGCACAACATTCCTAGAAAACAAAGCCGCAATTGGTACAATCTCCGCAGGAGCTTTAATAGCAGCCTTTGCAGATTTAACCTAGAAAACGCCTTTCTTGTCCAAGTCCCAAATCTTATAATCATATCCACCAGAAATAATAGGCAAATTATCAACATCAATATTGCAACATAACATCAAATCTCTAGTTACCTGAGGTATGGACCAAGCGCCATCAACAATAATATCACTCACCCTCGCCTTGAAGTCATTAGGCCCTTTGGAAGAAATTTCAAGCCGCCTTCCAATCGAGAAATCACCACACCAATTATCAAAGAATAAGGAAGTATTAGCACCATTACCTATAATTGTGCATGTGTGCTTTTGGAAAAAATTGTAGACCAAACGAATTTCAGGGAAAACCGATGAACCCAATTTGTAATCTATTAAGTTTCCATTTATTTTGAAATACTTCTCCTTTAAAAATCTAGCCCAGGTTTTATTTGAATCTCTAATAGAAATCCATAATTTTATAAGCATCACCTTGTTAACATCATTTAACCTCTTCATACCCAGGCCACCTTCATGTTTGGAACAACACAGATTATCATAATTAACCGTAAAAAACTTACACTTTTCAGCATCTCCCGACCAAAGAAGGTTTCTAATGGCCCTTTCAACCTGTATAATCATAGTGCACGGACACTTGTATACATCCATAGAATGAATGACATAGATAGAAATCACAGATTTAATCAAAACAAGCCTGGCTTGAAAAGAAAGAAGCATACCCTTCCAACCATCCAACTTGTCCATAATTTTCTCCACCACCTGACGAACATGAATGTGGCGCGCAATACCAGCTTCAATTGAATTCCAAAATATTTATCAGGGAAAAGAGCTCTTTCCATCCCTATAAAATTTGAAATAGCAATCGCACGAGAAGCTCGATCACCACCAAAGTAGAAATTACTCTTGGAATATCTAACACACTGACCATAGGCACGTTGATACATGCCAAGCATATCCTTCAAGTTACGCAAACTGTGCAAATTTCCTTTGCAAAAAATAAGAAATCCGCAAAGAGTAAATGCCAAGGCGCCACCCCTTTTTTTTTTACTAACCATCGCATGCATACTTTTCAAAGCAAACAATTTCGAAATATTGCGACTTAGGATATCTTCAATAAGAACAAAAATCAAAGGAGAAAGAGGATCACCTTGGCGCAAACCTCTAGATATGCTAAAAAACACCTTCAGGATTTCCATTAATCATAATAGAAATCCTAGACGAATGAAGAATATTGAGCAACCACTTGCACCAGACATCTGAGAACCCATACTGGCGAAAAACCTCAGCAATGAAATCCCAACTGACTGTATCAAAAGCTTGGGCAATGTCCAATTTGAGGCCAATATTCCCATGCTTCCACTCAATACATAGCTCATTGATTAACTCTGACGCCAAAGCTATATTCTCATTTATATTTCTTCCCTTCATAAACGCCACTTGTTCTTCAAAAATCAACTTGTTAAGCAAAATACCCAGCATGGTAGCCATAATTTTTGTAATGATTTTGAAGAAAAAGTTGCTTAAACCGATTGGCCTATAATCTTTGATAGCATCAGACTTGTTATTTTTTGGAATTAACACAATAAAACTAGAGTTCATGCTATTTGGAATATTTCGCATCACCCAACAATTAGTAATGGCTTTAAAAAGATCTCCAGAAATAATATTCCAACAATGTCTATAGAAAGAACCCGTAAAACCGTCAGGGCCAGGGGCAGAGTCCGCTCCCAAGTCAAAAACCGCCACCTTCACTTCTTCAAAAGATGGCAGCGTCCATAAAATCACTTTCCGCAGTTGAGATGCTGATAGGTGTGTAAAAACACCTCTCTAAGTATCGATTAGTATTGCTTTCTTGACTATTTTTCGTGTGAAATTGTATTATTATCTTTCTTTTTATATTTTACGGGAATTTTGGAGCTTATTCCCAAAAAGAACACAGAATCGTCCAATTTGCCAAAAAGAGAGACGGAATTATCATTGCGTGGGAAATCACTATGGTCAGTTGTATGGGCGTTAAGAATAACCAGCTGAAATCCATTGCGAATTACCGGAGGAGCTCTAACCATTAGATTTTGGGCCTTAGCTCAACAGTTTACACCACAAGTGGAGTTTGGGGTTTTAGTGCATCAGTGCTAATGGGTTTGAGAATGAAGGTTGAATGGGCTTGAGTGCATCAGTGCTAATGGGTTTGTATGGCCATTTGATGGGTTAAGAAGGAAATATGAAGATATGATGGGTTTTGTTACCATTGGCTATTACGGAGTTGAGTCGAGTTCTGCTATTGATATTTTTCACTGATGGGAAATAGATTGGACGAAATGGCATGCATGGTTATAATGGAATGGAGTCGAGGAAGCTGTAGTTGCTGGTAGTCGATGAAGTTTCAGTCTCTTGGCTTGAGTCTCGGTGATGGGTTTACAAAGATGAGAATGCTGTAGTGATGGCATGCATGTCTGTGGTGACTGATGAGAGAAGCTAGGGACGGTCAGTGACGGAACTGGGGGTGTCTTGGGTGTGCTCCAGCCACCCTCAAAATTCTAAATACACACCATTTTTTATTTTTTCAAAGGAAAAATTTTTAGGAATTTTTTTTTCCCACCCTAAAATTTGATTTTTAGCCTAATATATTTGATTTAGCCCACCCAAATTTTTAATCCTGCTTCCGTCGCTGGGGACGGTAGCTGCTGTTGGGAAAAGGACTTCACGGATATTGTTGCATTGATGTCATGGAACTTTGACAAAGAGATGAAGCTGAGCTCGTGAGTACATGAGCAGTGATGCTGCTGACAAGTTGGAAAGATGGCGAGAGAGCAGTTCAGGAAATGGTGTTAACGGGAGAAGCTTGAGTGTACGCATATTATGGCATGCATGGCGATGAGTAATGGATGGCAGAGATGATGTGTGTGGTGGTTTTGCTAGTAGTTGCAGTCATTGAGAAGATGGTGCTGTCAGGAGCTGTGGTCGATGGCAGTGGAGATGAGGTGACGCTGTTGCTGGCAGTTGATGGTGGAGCTCGTACAGATGGAGAGCCAGGATCGGTGGTTGAATGGTAGTGACGAAGCAATGAATGAGCATGGAGATGAACTGGTGATTGGGATGGTTGATGGCTTGTACCGTGAAGAATGAGCAGAGATGATAATGGGTGTTGTTACGTTATCGTGCATGGCAGCAGCAACGTTGGAGTTGGTGAGTGAAGTTGACGTATATGCATGGCTGCTGATGGCTCGAGCTGTGAAATATATAATGTGCTCGATCAAGCTCGAGAATGGTGATGGAACAACGGAGTGAGAAGTGAGCTTGGAAGAGTTTGATAGCAATGGAGAAGTGGGAAGAGATGGATGGAAACATAGCAGCAATGGTCGAGTTTGAGAAATGGAGATAATGGGCTGGATTTGCAAGCCCACTGTAAAGGCCAATAAAGACATCAGCCGGGCTTCTGCAGCTATAGTGCAAACCCAATAGGCTTAGCCAAAGTTTTACACGATCTAAAGGGCGCAACTATTCCAGCTTTGGCCGTGACTTGGCAAGTTACTTTGCACGGGGTTTGATGCACGAGATATAATTTTAAGGAGGTGCACTTCCCTATTTTTACTAGGTTTCCTAGTTTTCTTAAAGAGGAGGTTACAAAACTCTATATATAGGGAACCCTAGATACAATTTTATATATCTTCTTTACACATATCTTCTTTTCATCGTTTTTCTCCCCCTTAGGGGGGAGAACTATCTCTTTTCTATATTCTTTTTATTGTAAGGATGAATTCAAAGTTCTAATTGTGAAGCTCAATTATTTTCAAGTTTGTTTCAAGTTTTAAATTGATTAATTGTGGATTGTTTTTACTATATCGAAGGTTTATGATTGGTTCTTAGATTGGTTTGGGTGCGCAACCAGATTAGTTTATTAATCATTCTAATGCTAGTAGAGAGGTGAGTCGACCCGTAATTGTCTCTTATCTCCTACACAAGTAGAAATCGCAAGACCTTACGGAGGGATTTTGTGGAGCAATTGTGAGTAAAGACAACACCAGTAAGTGGACCGAGCGTATCGAGTTTTACTGCTGGGATCAAACCTAAATTCACAAATCTTAATGCGTTCTGGGAATTACATCTTGTAGTCGAGCGCTTCCGTGCCAAGGTGGTTCTTTTGAATAGAATCCGGTAGTCGAGCGCTTCCGTATCCGGTGATATAAGGAGTTTTGGGAATTGCTAAGCGTACCTTCTTTCCTACGGTTGGTGACAATTGTTTCTAACAAGAGATGAACGGGTACAATGTTGAGTTAACGGTTAGTAACGGCGAAAGATTTCTTCAATATCTTTATCTTTTTATCCTTCTTTTATATTTTCGCCGATTTAGATAACATAACAATTGCATTACTCTTCGTGGGAACGATCTCTTACTACCGCTATATTATATTTAATTAGTGGGAAATATATTTTTATTTTGTTGAGTAAACGACGCTCACCAGATGCGCTCATTCTCAATATCGAAAAGTTTTGGATCAATATTAACTTCTCCACCATTGAATTTAGCCTTATAGTGATTGACAATATAGTCATTAATCTCATCCTGCAAAATCAAAATAGAGTTAGAAGAAACTTTAAGCTATGAAATGGTGTTTTGACTCCTCCTCATGCGAATGCTATTGTGGAAGAATCGAGTGTTTTGGTCACCATCCTCCAACCAAGTAACTCTCGATTTCATCTTTAGCATAACTATTAACTCAGTGCGCACGTCTTCAACAACCTTCTTAGCATCCGCAACCTTGATAAATTGCACTTCATTCCGATGATCGTAATAAAGCAAGTCAGATTCCGCCTCTAATTTTAGCTCAGCTTGCTTCAAACGAAATTGAACATCACCAAAAACTTCTCTATTCCAAATCTTCAATGCTTCCTTCAATCTTTTTAATTTTGTCATGAAAACAAAAGGTGGCTCACCCAAAAATAGTATTCTTCCAAATATCCTCAACCAACTTCAAAAAAGTAGGATGAGAAAGACACATTTTTTGAATTCTAAAAGGAGTTCTTCTCGGCCTTGGATTCTCAAAAGAAAACCTAAAAATAGGAGAATGATCCGAGCAAATCCTAGGCAAAGCCTTGCACCTCCAATTAGGGTATTTATCATACCATGTGATTTAAGATTTTTCTCAATGTTTTCGTTGTAGTAATTGAGATTCGTTCTCTCGAAAGTTGTTAAGATTAAATTAAAAGGTTTAACGAAAATAATAAAAGAGAGAGTCAATGGGTTTAGGATTTCACCGCATTCATAACATAGGGTTCCATTTACTTGTTCTCAACAATTTAAGCTCATTAAACAAAACAACACCGACTCTTATTTTTTTGCCAGAATAGATCCTCAAAATATTAATTGTATACCCTAAGCATAGATTATCTAAACAAAGCATAACCTATCTAATTGAATCACAACTAATTTAATCGAATCATAAATCAATTCAAAACAAGTGCAAAAGTCATATAGAAAATACAACAAATTCACCCCTGTATAAAGTTCGGCTTCCTCCGTCGACCCAGTGTAGGGGTCTAGCTTCTCATGATAAAAACACACTCAAAAATATAATTTATGGCTCAAATGGTGTTTTTATTAAAGAAAACTAATAATACAACGTGTTTGCAACGCTTTTCCGGTGTTACAAAGCCCACCGTTGCAATGAAATTCCAAAACTGTTGCTAGTGTTGTCTGTTACGAGAAAACAAATGTTTTACTCGTCATGTAAAAACTGTCATTCATGGGAAAGAACTATGACAGTTTAAAACGACAGACTACAAGTGTAGTCTGTTCTTCTTCTTCTTCTCTGCAGCAGCAGAGAAGTTGCTCTGCAACTCTTGATTCTTGTCCCCCTACTCTTGATACCCCTACTACAACATCCCAGCAGCTCTTTTATACTCTTGACCAAACAAATATTTTTTCGGTTCAATGCAAAATATTCTTTCTTCAATTCATTATTCTCTACTGCCATTACACGGATTTGTTTCCATGTTTATCTTCTTCTCGTGGTGAAGAAGTCCACACACGTCTCTTGGTTGAGCTAAAATCTATCCACCACACGCTACCACCAAGAATATCTCAACAAAATACCAAAAATATCTCTCGAGAATATTATTTCACCTGTTTCAACCAATCTCCACGTTGCAGCCATATTTTATCAATTCCAAGACACATACCTTCCCCGTTTGAATGAAACAGTCATTCCGCAACCAATTCGACCAAAAATACGATTAAATTTCAACCAAATCACTTCCACAAATACGCGCAGATACAGTCAAACCCGTGAACCCTGATTTCTTTAAACCCGATTATCCAACCAATTCTGAACGAGTACAAGACGATTACCATCCCTGTTAAGCCTTAACAGACTCATCCAAGAATTTTCAGCGATTTAATCTCATTAAAACTTCTTCAAATTGTCAACCCTAATTTCGGCCGCTCAAGAACAAACTTTCCCGCCAAAACTGTTTCTTCCCGTTTTCATCAATCGGTGATTATCCACCAAATTTAATCGAATCGGAGAACATTACCATCTCTATTTGGACCCTAGAAACAAACCCATTTGATTTCATCGCTTTAATCTCAACCAAACACCTCCAAATCTTCAACCCTAAATCTCGCACCCATTTTCCCGCCAAAATTTGAAATTCAAACGAAGAAGATGATCGCCCTTATCCAATCCGGAGTGCGAATAGTAATTAGGGTGTAAATAGAAATTCCTGGGGTGTGAATAACCACAGGTTCCAAATAACAAAGAAGGTGCCCCTTAGCAACTGGGTGACCCTTAGTTAATGAGGTACCCCTTAGCCAACAATGAGAGTCCGTATAGCAAATGTCCTCCAGAGGTGCCTTTAACAGTTTTTCGAGCCGATTCTTCTAAAAACATTTATTTCTTAAAAATACCTACAAAGAAGTTTATTAGTGATAAAATTGAGACCTAGCTAATATAAATATGGGTATAAAATGGTGCACTTACATGCTCATCACCATGCCTCATTGACAATTGCCCTATCATGTTTAGAAACAATTCTATGGACGCCACTCCGACAATTAGACCAAGTGTATTTCTTTCCAATAGCATCAGCTTCTACCAAGCCATTTTCGGAAATCCAATTTCTAAACTCATTCATGTAAACTTCTTTCATCGGCCTACCACCCTTATTCTCATCCAAGCGCAAAACGCAATTAAAATCCCCCAACACCAACCACGTAATAGATATAAAACCTAGCCCCAATTGACGCCAAAGTCTTTTCCTTGCCATCAGATCCCAAGAAGCATGAACAGCAGTAATAAAATTACCATCAAAATTCAAAGTGATATCCTTCTTAGAGGAAGATAGAATATCTGGCCTTGCTAGAGAATTTCTCCATAAGACCCAAATATTACCTTTCTTTTTACCCACCTCATTAGTAATAACATCTTCAAAGAAATCAACTAAACTTAAATTCCTAACAAAACGAGTAGTGCATTTTACCTGCGGCTCAGCAATACAGATTATGTCAGGATTATGCAAGTGATATAGATTTTGCAGCTTGGCCCTTGCACCATCCTTAGCTAAGCCTTGAGCATTCCAATAGAAGACCTGCATTAATTACCACGGTTTTTTTTAGGGCTTGCCGAACCCTGTCTTGAATTAATTTTTGCCTCCTCAAGTAGTAACCGTGTTAATATTAGCCGCGCCAGGTTTCTTCTTATTAATCTTTGGATTTTTTACTTTTTTTCGTTCAGCTTGTTCCTCCGCCTCACGCTCTTCTTGCTCATTCTCCGCTTCCCAATCCAATTTATTTGTCTCATCTTCAACTGCAGTATTAGTACTTAACGATTGTAAAGTACTAGGAGGGTTATCAGCATCAATGTTCTCAACTTATTCATTATTCTACTCAGTGCCAATCTCAAACCTGTTGGAAGTCTCAAGAGGTTCCGATATGTTTGGTGGCGTGCCACTTCTTGATGTTTTAGTTGGAGAACTAAAAACATAATCTAATATTTTCTCTATAACATAATCGGTGCCTGGAAGATCACCACCTAGCCCTTCCTCAATACGTGGAATAGAATCACCGTGAGCATCTCGTGCCGCACTCGCCTCCAATCTAATATGCTCAGCATCAGCTTCTATACTTTTTTACTCTTCTACTCTTTTACGTTCCATGATTTCTTCTCTAGCTTTTTCCAATTTTTGTAATGCTATGTCTTGCTCCAATTTGGCTACATCAGCAGACTTGGCAATCTTTCTTTGCTCTTCATAATGGGCATAGAGTTCCATCTCTTCCCTCTCCAAACTATCACCACTATCTGTTACGGCCATATCGGCCATATTAGCCATAGTGGAATCATCCATATCACCAGGCAACGGGGAACCAGGAGTCAGTTGAGCAGCAACATCATTACGCGAGCCACCCACAGTGCTACTCGCAGGACTTTGAAATCTCGTGTGTGTACCAGTAAAATTAGCTCCACCAATTGGGGGGTTTGGATTAACTGGTGGCACAGTATTGTCATCTTCTTTTGATTTTTCATTGGATTTATCCTTTGGCGGCTCACTACCTTTTGACGGATCTCTTTTGAATCTTCTCATACTCCAAACATTCTTCAACTCTTCCAACTCATCTTGGAAAGTAGCACGCTTCTATTGATTGGTTTCAACATCATATTTTTTCTTCAATTCAATGTATTTTTTATCTCTACAATCATCTTCCATGTGGCCAATTGATTTACAATGATCACAAAAGTCCGGATCATTCAAAATTTCATAATCAAGGTAAAAACCTTCAGGCGAATCTTCATCATCAATAACAATATTAGCAAGAGGCTTAGAAAAATCAATATCAATTAGAACCGCAGTAAAATAGCCATATTCATGGTTTAGGGTTCTCAGATCCACAACCACAGGCTTGCCCATACCCCGAGAAATTCTAAATAGAATTTCTTCATCCCAATATTCAAGACGAAGCTGTTTGAAACGCACCCAAACAACAACCCTAGTCATCTTCTCTGATTCTGGATCAAACATAGGTGTCCATGGCATCACTTTCAATTTTTTATCCTTCACCTTCCACGGACCCTCATAGCTCACACGTTTTCTATCAAATTCATTGAACAACTTAATAACAAAATAGCCTTTAATCCATGGAATAAACTGGACAACACCGGTTAAGTTCCATTGTTTGCTCAAACTAGTTTTAACTTCATCAAACTTCACGCCTAGGGTTTCAGAATCAAAACGACCAACTAGGCTAAATTTCCAAACTTCTTTTGAACGCAACATAGCTTCTTTTGGAATTTTAACAATCATATCACCTGTTGAAGAACGAACATGTGGAAGGGATAAAGCGTCCGCATCAATATTAGACATGACATGATTTATTCTTTTGACAGCATTAGCATAGGAACAATTTCCTTCAATTGAAACCGCACCTGCAGTGTTTCCGGAACCCTGTTGGTTTCCAGATTTCGGTATATACACTTGCCTAACCCTAGAACGTGATCGATTTCTATTTCTTAGCCTGTTTGGATCACGATCATCACCTTGCTGTTGATTATTCACGCCCTGATCAGGCATAATTGGATGATTTTGCGCAATGAATTGACGCCAAACCCTAAAATCGTGAAGAAAACAAAAGAAAAAAGAAGAGAGAAAAAACCAGAGTTAAACCGGCCAAACCCTAGGATTTTCGTTTTCCAAATCATGCCAGCCACACCCACCCCGCCAAAGCATGCAAACCATGCTATCCACACCACTTTGCCAATGGGAAATCATGACAGCCTCACCAACCGCGCCAAAGAATGCTAACCATGCTAGCCGCACCTCTGTGCCAATGGAAAATCATGCCAGCCACACCAACCACGCCAAATTATGCTAACCATGCTAGCCGCACCTCTGTGCCAATGGAAAATAATGCAAACCACACCAACCGTGCCAAGGCATGCCAACCATGCTAGCCACACCCCTGTGCCAATGAAAAAGCATGCCAGCCACAACAATCACGCCAAGGCATGCTAACCATGCTAGACGCACCTCGTGCCAATGGCAAACCATGCCAGCCACACCAGCCGCGCTAAGGCATGCCAACCATGCTAGCCGCATCCATGTGTCAATGGAAAACCATGCCAGCCACACCAATTGCGCCAAGGCATGCGAACCATGCTAGCCGTACCTATGTGCCAATGGCAAACCATGCCAGCCACACTAGCCGCGCCAAGGCATGCCAACCATGCTATCCGCACCCCTGTGCCAATGGAAAACCATGCCATCCACACCGACCGCGCCATGCCAAACGCACCTCACCATGGACCCATGGAAACTTAGCCGCGCCACCATGCTGGCCTTCCCTATGCAGCTACCAAAACGAAGGCGTGCAACAATCAACGGTTTCCCTTTAATACCAGGAGCAAATCCTGGCCGTCTAAGGTTACCAAACGACCTTTGGCCCAAAACCCTAGCTTGGTCACACACCTAGCCAAAGCTAGCCACGCCATGCGCCCATGGCAAACCCTTGGCCCCACATGCCATGCCAAAACCGCACCTAGCCAAAGATATCCAACTTATGCTCCCATGGAAAACCCTTGGCCCCACATGCCAAGCCAAAACCACACCTAGCCAAAGCTATCCAAGCCATGCGCCCATGGAAAACCATTGGCCCCACATGCCAAGCCAAAACCACACCTATCCAAAGCTATCCACCCTATACGCCCAAGGCAAACCCTTGGTCCCACATGCCAAGCCAAAACCGCGCCCAGGCATGTCATACCAACCTAACTGCGCCAAGGCATGCCAACCTAGCCGTGCCACCCTGCTGTCCTTCCCTACACGACTACCCAAAACGAAGACATGCAAAAATCAACGGTTTCCCTTTAATCCCAGGAGAAAATCCTAGCCATCCAAGGTTACCAGACGACACATGGTAACATTTGACCCGAAACCCTAGTTTGTCTACGCCAAACCACGCCAAGGCATGCCATGCCAACCTAATTGCGCCAAGGCATGCCATGCTAACCTAGCCATGCCACCTTGTTGTCATTCCCTATGCGCTTACCAAAACAAAGGCATGCAACAATCAACGGTTGCCCTTCAATCCCCGGAGCAAATCCTAGCCATCCAAGGTTACCAGACGATGCATGGTAGCCTTTGGCCCAAAAACCTAAGTTTGTCCATGCCAAACCATGCCAACGGCATGCCAACCCACCCACGCCACCATGCTGGCCTTCCCTGTGCGGCTACCAACAAGCGAAAGCGTGCAATGATCAACGGATACCTTTCCTCTTAAGATGCAAAATCTCGACCATCGAAGGTCACCAAGATACCAAGTCTCCCAAGATTGACTTTCCAAGCAACAACGACATGCCACATGTTTTCCATAAAAATATTCGAGATATCAAACACATATCACAAACTGGGGGATCCTCTTTGGGTATTGGTTTGGAGGTTTACAACGTGCGGCGTACACTACACCCATCATAAGGAAGTGTCATAAGGGTGAGGCGGTTAGTAAATACGGGGAGTTAAAGGTGAAGCGTTCATGGGACATCAATTCTATACGTTAACAGTTTCATGGAATATCAATTCCATTCGTTAACAACTTTATGAAACATCAATTCCATGCATACGGTTACCACCTCCTCCCATTTACTTCCCCACTCCTTAATAAGACCAGGGTACGTTCCACTCCAACTTGTATAAATAGGTCTTACCTATTTCCACAGAACAACAAGTTCATACGGGAGATACAACACTCAGAAATTACTTACTTTCTAGCTTACCTTGTTAGCCTTCCTACTTTTCTGATACAAGTCTTAGTAATACAACTACTCTTCCAGAATTAACTATTATGGTCTCATCACTTTCCTTTCTTCCATCCCCAAAACCAACCCATTCTCCTCCACTTTGTGACCGAAGCAAGTCTGGAACGACAGTTTCTTGGTTTAGCCCGGACTTGTACTGTGATGGACCGGAAAATTACTCCTTTGGCGCGTCACCCTGCATGCCATAACTCCCCCGATGCGCCATGATGAAGCTACTATCCGGGCCTCATCCCCAGGAAAATGCACGCTCATTTTCCCTTGCAAGCATGCTCGTGGAGCATGATTCAGCTATTTAAGCTTCCATAGCTTTCACAACGTTCCAAAGTCACCGGGTTTAAGGCCATAAGGCCAATGCCAATGCATTTTTCATGCATCTATGGCTTTTCCTTTACATAAGGAATTCATCACTGAATTTCCTAGCTAGCTGAGCAACCGTCGTATTGCCGTGTCTTGTCCAGGCATAGGCCTTGGACATTGGCATAGGCCGCACCAAGCCCTTGTCATTTCCTACGTTACTTCTCTTACCAACTCTTTATAACTTGATAGGAAGTATGAGCATACACTTACTGGCATGCAACTAAGCCTCATCAAGTTTGTCCACAATCATCTCTTGCATCGAGCTACCGAGCTTAGATGATATGAGGGGATAACGTGCTGGACCGGCAATGCTGCAACTCATTGCGGATGACTACGTACCCTTCCCTACTCTAAAGGGATCAAGCACAGACCGTAGTTCATCCGAAGGGACAAGAAACTTAATCCAACTCGTTTGCTAGGACGTGGACAAACAATGATGGTAATGACCTAGTCTGTATAGGCCGTTCCGTCAAATACATCCAAGTGATGCATCATCGAGTACGTGGAATGGCATAGTGATTCCTTAGCATCATATGCTCCATTCGTAAGGCTACGCAACTATAAATGAGCCTTATGCATCATTTATACTCTTCCGGATGAGCTATGAATCTTACTTGGTAGATAGTCCACATATGCACCATCAACCAACTACCCTTCCCTATATATGTTTATTTGGTACATATGCATCTTGCCAATTGTATACATTTCGGATTGGCGATGAAAAGATATTCCACTTCATTTTCTTCATTCGTACCATAGGCGGTAGAGTACTTTGCCTCCTCAAACAAAAACAATAATTGTTGAATAAGCACTCTCTCTTTCCATGACTCTTTTCTAAATTTTTCTCTTTCGAAATAGATTGTTGACAATGAGGATGAGTTTTGGGGGTTTAACACCTGAACGGCACTAAGAATATCAATAGGACTTGTGCGTCTTTTACTCAACACGTATACTAACTCCTTCTCTAAGGAGTTCAGCCTTGCTGAATAAGGATGGTTGATCAAACTATCCGGAATAGGATGATTATGATAACCCGAGACGACGTTAGCCATATACCATATTTCTATATCGGCGTTATATTTAAATTGAAGCTTAAAAGGGCATCCGCACTTCTTCGTATTATATACTCCCTTCTTCCTTGTGGTTTTTCGTATATACTCACTACCCTTTTTCCAATGGCTCTCATACTTTCCACTACACTCGCAAACCATTTCAAAGCGGTCGGATTTAACTTGTTTATTCTGGACTATGATGCACATCTTTTTCAACCCTTGTGCTCGAGCCCACTTCTTTGCATCTTATTTATCTTTCCACTCATAGTTGTTTGCATTGTGAGCACTTGTGTCCTCGAAAACTTGCACAGGTTGGGGTTGATCAATAAACACCTCTTCATCTTCCATACACACCTCTTCATCTTCCATACGCACCTCTTGGTCTTCCACCAGAATGTATGGTACAATCTATAATACAATGACACATGTCATATAATTATTCACAAAAGAAATTTAAACACTCAAAAATGTCTGGGTAAACCAGTGATATTCCAGCCATCATATAGTAAACGGATGGGTCGATATGTTATCTCCCAACCGTCATAAATAAAACAGCTGGGTCGAAAAGTATAATTCTGAAACGTAACATTGTTACGTCTAGGTATTCCAAGACGTAAATTATCCTGTAACTACAACAGTTTATCTATGGCCTATAAAACGAGACGTAAGACAAGTTACGGCCGGGTAACCCAACCGCCACCGACAGTATTAAATGCTTCCCATGCACGTAGAAAAACCTGGCCGTATTTTTTTAAGTAACGGTCGGGAAATTTTATCGTCCCAGCCGAAAGTACTTGGTAACGGATGGGAGTTCATTATTTCCTGGTCGTAGAACATCACAACGGCCATGAGTTCTTGGTTTCCCAGCCGTTATTACTACTGGTGGCTTGAAACCTAGGGTTTTCGGAGGGAAAATATCGAAAAGTTGAGCTTAAAAACTGAAATTGGAGTTAGAAAAGAGGCATACCTGGTAATCTTCAGCATTGATCTCTTCTTCTTCTTCTGCTTCTTGGGTTGGTCCTTCGAAATCATTGTAAGGTTCATAAGGGTTAGGTTGAGTTTGAGAAAAGATTTCTTGATTTTCTTAAAAATCAGCAAATAACTCATCGTTGTTGATGGGTATTAATATGTTATCATATTTTGAAGATGAAGGCTCACCTACATCAAAAGTCTTGCTTGAATCACTCATTTTCAAAAACAAATCCCCAATTTTTTTTTCCTCTCCTTCTTCTTCTTCTCCTTTTCCCTCTGATTTTTTTTTTGTTTTCATTTCATGAATTACACTTAACTTAAACACATGAATTACTATTAATTCATCTTCTAATCACGATTACAAATGTTAATCAAGTTTATTATCTAAAATCATATGGGGGCACTTTAGTCATTATATAAGTATTAGATAGGGGGTAACCCAATTGCTATTTTGTGACCCAAGATAGCCCCCAATTGACCAAGAGTTTTTCATCCCCAATAATAGAGTTCATATACTTACCAAACGTATTCCTCACATACGTCCAAAAGTTCATATCATCTTCTTCTTTGGTCGAACAAAACTTAAGAACCCTAGAAAAACCAATTTGGCAATGTTATTCTTAGAGATAATAGTTATGAAATTAATCAATCTTCGGGTTCAATTGTTGAAATCAAAACTTAAAAAGAAAATCTAAATCGGATGATTCTCTGCTTAAATAATAACAACCGATTATCGTTGCTCTTTAATGTCAACAACAAGGTTACTTTACCGTTGCCCACACACCAAATCTTTTATATAGTTGCAAACATAAACCAGAATATCAATTTTTATACAAGCAAAAATATGTACATACGATGTCAATAACTACGATGCTGAATATTAACAACCTCTCATGAATAGTCAGATCAAGTATAATCACCTTTACAACTACTGTGTGAATCATTCACCCTTTTTCCTTTATGTTCCAGGTTCACAATTTTTTCACAACGATAACAAAGAAAAGAGATTTGTTTAACCCGTGGGAGGAATGTGTGTGATAAGTGAGGGAATCTTAATCTAAGTCAAAAAATTATACCGAGTTGGTCCTAGTTAGCGAGTAGACTATGTTTTTTTCACTCCTCAGATCACATTTTTCTCTCCCTTTAACAAAAATCTTAATCTAACAGGCTGGACATGCTGGGCTATTACTATTCGCAACTAGTATCACACAGGAGGTGTGGGGATTAGGTTTCCCAGTTGCTAGAGTTCTCCCTTATATAGTCTGCAAATCAGGGTTTGCAATCAATGTTACCTTGGTAACAAAGCATTATTCAGCGTTAGATGAAAACCTGATTAGACTCAAGCTAATATCTTTCAACCGTTAGATAGAACTTAGCTTGTGACACATAAATGAAAAAGTGACTTCATTTAGATATGGGTAACCGTACCTAAACATGTACACCTTGTTGGCTCAACAATAGTTAACCGAAGTTAGCCATATGAACACTTTCATATAAACCTTGTTCATCTTAACACAACTAGTTCAGATGACTCAAATGAAACTAGTTATAGAGTTGTTCAATTGTTTATATTCTCATAGAAGTATACAAGACAAAATTGAAGCAAAATCGAATTTGATTCACTTGAATCAATTCATGAACATTATAGCCACGGTTTGCAAAAGATTTCATTCCTTATTACATAAATATATTAGTTCATGAACAAACCGATTTTAGAACATAACCTACTCAAGTATGCATATGGGTACGCATACCTAAGCGACCAGACAGTTTGGGTTCGCCAATTTGCGAATGGGTATGCATACCTTCCAAACTCAGTTGAATTTCCGGACGTGAACTTACGCCAATACGCATTAGGGTATGCATACTAAGTTCCCAGACTTTCATTAAACCAACCAGTACGCATACAGGTATGCATACCATGGTTCCCGGACTTGGATAACTTGCAACAGTTAGTATACAAGTACGCACACTATGCTATATCCAATCATGGTTAGTTGTTCTAAAATCCCCTTTAATCATTAAAACGTTCTTGGAAGACGACAATAGTTGTCTCACACAAACTATTAGCTTCAAAGGAATTTTATAGTGATTAATGGATCAATACAAAATATTCCAATTCTACATCAAATGACCATCTCAAACAAATCATGTTAGATTTTACCAGACGATTTTCACATGATCATCCTTTGAATTTCGTTAAGAATATAAGATGAACTTGGTTAAGGTGCACACGGTACGGTTCGGCTCGGTTCTTGCCGAGGTCGAGTACCTGTACCTCCCTAATCTCGGTTCTTAGTTTTTGGACCAGTACCTGTAACTCTTTCCTTGGTTCTGGTACCATTCGGGACAAGTACGGTACATGGGACGGTTCTGGTACTAGTCGGTACTTTCTGTCAGAAAGAGGAAAAAGAAAATTAGAAACTATTTTTGTCTATTTCAGCTCACTCTAGAAAACCAACCATAGAACGAAAATTTGCAGAAACAACCCCAATTCCTTGAATCTGCTCCACCATATCTGCTTGAATTCAATTGCATAGCCCATCTCTTATTAGCTTCTATTAACTGCCATTAAACCACGTTAAACTGCAGTTCCAACTCAACCCATCACTGCAACTCTCAAGGAATTCAACGGTCCCTACTATTCTTCATTTATCGCTGGCAATAACAACTACCATAACTTCTTTATCTCCAATCACAATAATCCCATAACTTCTGCAGTGATAAAAACATCAACCTAGTTGTTTCTACTTTATTACCACACCAACAGAGCCACAGATAGTCACAACTAACTAATTACCAACTCAATTGAATCTTTGCATCTCCTGCATTACTGTCAACATCATCACCACCTGTATTCATCCATTACATTCAATCAGAAAAAGAGGATCCGCAAAGAATAAGGAGGAAAAAGAAAATGAGAAACCCATCTATTCTTATGATCTAATTTCTATATATACCGCCATCAGATTAAATCCCTAAATCTAATGGTCACTACTTTTCGACACAAACAGGACGGGACGATACATGACATGAATAGGGCAGTGTACCTATACCCTTAGAGGCCGGTTCTCAGTTTTTCGACCGGTACCTGTACCCCCTTCCTCGGTTCGGTACAAAACCAGGTACGCTCCACCGGTGCGGGCACGGTCTGGTTTTTCGGCTCGGTTCCTGTGCATGCTTAAACTTGGTTAAAGTGAAAGCTTACCAACATATATTTAGAGAAATATGTAAGCGATTTAAACTCATCTCGAATTATCAAATGTTATAATCGAAGTCTATATAGCTATATGACTTTTGTCTCAAATAGGAGATAAAGTAGATAAACTTTTGAGTGATAGATGAGTTCAAGTCTCCACATACCTTTTGTTGATGAAGTTCCATAAGCTCCCCTTAATAGTTCTCCGTATTCAATCGATGAACGCCGTGAAATCTAATGCTCAACTACACTTTTTATCCTAATCCGAGACTTAGCTACAAGTAGACTAGAAATAAAGACTTATAGTTTTGGAAACTAAACTTGACAAACAAGCTTGACATAGCAACACTTGCGAGTTTGATCGAGCAGTGCTCTAACAATCTCCTCCTTTGTCAATTTTAGTGACAAAACTATCAATACATATAAATTACAAAATAAATAAACTTTGTAGCTTCTCATCCAAATGCTTGATATCCTTGGTTCTTCAACATTACTCGAAATTTTCATCACTTCCAAGTACTCCAGTGATTCTGAACGTGGTCAACTCAGCATCATAGTTGTTAAAGATCCGTAGCTATAACAATGAAAAAACAGTAGCTCTCAATCATTGTTATACAGTGTCATAGTATTATTACATAATATTAAAGTCTAATTGTATCACAACTTTGAAAACAATACTATGGTGATATGTATCACTCCCCCTTAGTCAATACGTCATCTCACAATGAAAGCCATTCCCCCTTGAATAATGATTCGTAAACCATATGTATTTGTAGTGTGAACTACACATTAATTCTCCCTCTTTTTGTCAATATAATTTGGCAAAGGTATGAAAACTAGTGGGATCATAATGAAATTCTCATAGAGATACTTCATGACTAAAAGAGAACATATCAACTTTGTTTCGATGATTTCACATAGTCGAAACTTAATGTATTCATCGAGTAGTTTATAAAGATACAAGAAAACTCCTACAATATTCCACATCCGCACTCCCCATAATTATTTGGCAATTAAGCACAAGTTCAATTAAGAACTCTCCCCCATAAAATGCCATTCCCGAAAGAACAACAAGAGCGACCTTACTTTTACAAGAAAATAAGGATTTATTTGGATATTAACAAATTACATGAAACATGAATTTGTATCCAGAAAAATCAATTAAATTAACCACAAAAGAACTTACGGAGCCGCACAGTACTTTGACATAGAAGTGGATCATGCAAAACATACAAAGATTCATTATATTTCATCAATATTTTCATAATGACACCATAGACTTAATCTTTGTTAACAAAAGCTCATTCTATTTTCCATCAATATTTGCATAAAGATATATAATCGACTTTTTCTTATGACATATATGGGACAATCATAGTTCACGAACCTAAACACTCATATCCCATAAAATTATTTTTGCAATATATAAAACCAATAATGATTAATACTACAAAATCATCTTCCAAATGAACTTTAGAATTTAAATAAACAAATCTGCAAACATTGCAAGATGAAAATCGTTTGCAATAGATATGTGTACTAGGCATGGCTACCTTATTATCTACCGTTTTACCACTCCTAAGAGTTGTTATAAAGTTCACATGGTTTGATGATTTTTCACCAGCTAAAGATATTTGATGGAATCCTCTAAGATTGGGTTGTGGTTGACTAGGGAACTTTCCTTTTTCCCTTTCTCTTAAAGACTCAGCAATTAGACCAACCTGTCTTTTTAACTCGGAAATAGGCTGAGAGTTAGCCTGGATCATCTTGTTATTTTCATCTAGACCTTGTGCAATCGATTGCTGAAATTCTATAGTATTCCGAGTTAACAAGGCGAGAGACTCTTATAAACTCGTGATTTTCTTATTTGAAGGGATCTGAAACTGTGTTGGTCCTGAAGGATTCTTAGTATAGCTAAAACCTGGGGGAATAACCTGAGAGTTACTAGACTGACCTTGACTCTTTTTATTAGACAAATAAAGGTTTGGATGGTTTCTCCAACTAGGGTTATATGTTTCTAAATATGGGTCAAACTTCCGATGGTTCTCAAATACAGCGTTATTACAAATAGCATGGTATGTCTCTTCAGTAGTTTGTCCATCCCCAAAAGGCTCTACTCTAATACTAGTTTGACTCAATTCTAAAACTTCTAACCTTTTTGCTATATCTGCTATTTTGGCATCAGATTCGAAGTTTCTTCTACCCTATTAACGTTTCCTCTACTTAGAAGAATTTTTTCCGAGGCTCCCTACTAATTTCCCATTGCTGGGTCTTTTCGGTGATTTCATTCAAAAATGTCATCGCCTGATCAACATCTTTATTCTCAAACCCACCTGTGCATAGAGACTCAACCATGGTTGTTGTTGAATAATCTAAACCCTCGTAAAGGATCTGAACTAGCCTAACCTTCTCTAAACCATGATGAAGACATTGGGATATCAAATCACTGAACCTTTCCAAATACCTATATAGAGATTCTCCCTATTGTTGAGCAAAAGTACAGATCTACGTCCTAATAGACGATGTTTTGTGCCTAGGGAAAAACTTATGTAAAAGGGAATATGTAAGTTGGTTATAGGTTTCAATTGACTCAGAAGGCAAACTATACAACCAAGATTTGGATTTATCTTTCCGGGAAAAGGGGAATAACCTAAGTTTCAAAGCATCATCATCTAGTTTTTTTTATTTTTAGAGTACTACGAATTTCCTGGAATTCCCTAACATAAAAATCGGGGTTTTCATTCTCTTTCCCTAAAAAGATTGGGAACATTTGTATGGTCCCAAGTTTAAGTTCATAATTTGCCTCAGTTTCAGCTAATTTGATACATGATGGACGAGAGGTCCTAGTTGGGTTCAACAAAGCTTTCAAAGTTGCCATTTCTGGCACTACCAAAGGACTATAAGTACTTTCTTCACTAAGTGTCAAGTTTTCAAATCTGAAATTTCCAAATACAGGGCTCTCAAAAGAATAATCTACGATCTCCACGCCTTCACAAGAAGAACTACTAGGTTTCTCACTAATTAAACGAAAGATATTGTCTTTTTTCCAAGCCCGTTCTCTAATGACCTCAGGCATACACTAGAAAAAACAAAAACAAGAAAAATCCTAAAAGGAAGGGAAGTTCTAAGCAAACACACACAAGGATAACTCCGCCAAAGTAAACCTACTGATTTCTAGCAAACAACAAGCATGATGACTCCCTTAGATTGTTTCTAGACCAGCTTCTACTCTTCCAAGAGGAAATTAGGTACAATTTTAGCAAACCTCGTAGGACTATCCGAATAAAATAAGTAGAAGATAAGTAGGAGAAGCTCATAGGATCTTTGATATCCACACCTCTTTGGAAAAGCTTCCCTGGGTTACAAGGTGGCTCTAATCGACTTCCAGTATTCTTCCTGAAATCGAGCACTAACAATGAAGAAAATTGAGGATAACTTAGACACAAAAATGTGTCTAACAACTGCATATCTTCTTTCGGATCTCATACCATTTTCTAGGATCTATTTGAGTAGTGGGAGTGTCTTAAAGAGGTTGTGTTAATATAGATAAAGAATCAACGACTATTTTTTTTCTGAAATCAATTCGCACAATCGGTTTTTAGGATTGTCCATATAGACCAATTTTGTCCCAGCAAAATCATATAAAACCTGCCTTGCCACAATTGGTTTATAATATTGCACATGTAATCCAATTATTGTCGCAAAAAGATATAAAAAGTTTGCCACTTTTTCTTACAAGCATCGGATTACATGTAATGCCCACTTAGACCGATTATGAAGGTTTTCAAAATTCTGGTTTTTTATTTTTTCAGAATCGGTCTTTAATAATCGATTATGAACACTTACAAAGCAAGTGAATGAAATTCCCAGAATCGGGCTATGTGGTGCACTCCAAAAACCCGATTCTGAAATTGTACCCCGGAAAAATCTAATAGAAGCGCATTACTCTATTTTAATTTTTTTTATTTCTAAATACTCAAAAACAATATTTTAGGTTTTATTTCGTTGTCTTTCTAAGGAGTACATGTTTTCTTTTTATTTTTATGTTTTATTATTTTTCTTTTTTTGGGTGTGATTCCCAATTTAAAATCTCTTTAGAAGCATGAAATAATAAACTAGCCGACTAGGTATATAATGTAAATTTTCGAATAAGCCAACGAGCTTGGTATTATTGTTGGATTAACATCCAATTTCCGGGCTGAGAAACATCACTCAATACATGCATCTTTTAACCGACACATTTATCAAATATGCGTACATCCCGATTACATTGAGACGACCCTGACCCTGGTGGTGTCATCATGGATATGTTATTTCTATAGGTGTTAGAGCAGTTCCTATGGGAATGAACAAACCCATTCGTTTGTTGATCCAGGTGGATGGCCAAACTAGGTTTTCCACTATGGTAAAGCATTGGGAGTTAAATCAATAGGCGTGCGATCCAGGTAAAAACGCTAGCATCGGTAGGTCCAACGCTGGCGTTGGGAGGAAAACCGCTGGCGTCGGGAGATCCAACGCGGCGTCATAAGTTAAAACGCAGGCGTTATTGCTACAAACGCCAACGGGTAGTTTTTTAAAATTCGAAATTCACTTTTTACCTCTATAAATTACCACCATCTTCAAACAATTCACTCATACCAAAATTCACTTGAATTTTCTCTTCTAAAATGACTGAAAATGCGATCACACTTTTTTGCGATGCAAAACTTGAAGCTGTTGTTTCTAAGATATGTGGGAGTTTTAAAAAGATTGAAAATTTTGTAAAAGGGAAGTGCAAGTTTTAGAAGTTTCTCTAATAAAATATTCCGCTAAAATGCAAAGAAGAGCTCCGGTTTTGAAAGTTAACAACAAAAAATTCAAAAGCAAAGTTGAAACTGTCAAAGAGCGCGTTGAATGGAAAATACATCAAATGAAGATAAACAGGAGGCCAAAACTTGTACTTGATTTTTATTGAAGTTTTTATTATTGTCTAAGTTTATATCTTGTAAAAGAATTGGCAGTAATATCAATGAATGAAAATGTTTATATTTTAAAATAGATTTTCACTTCAGGTTAAGTGAAATTTATTACAATTTAAACTTGCAAATAACATCAAACTACATTTTAATAAACCACAACAAAAACATCAAACTACATCAAATACACCGACATTTTCTCTGTAAAGTTCATAGCATTCAAAATGCCTAAACTCTCTTCTGCTTTCTTCGATAAACTTGGTTTGAGCGATGGTTTTCTTTAAAACAAATAAATAACAAGTTCAGATATTTTTATGATGCAGTTGAGCCCACGAGGAAAAAGGTAAGATACTCACCAGTTCTTCGTTGGATAATCCAGAATTGCTACGATGGACCATCCACAATACTTCCGTATAATGTTTCACTTCCTTGGTGATGAATGCAATTCTTAGTTTTAGGCTCTTACTGTTTCTTATGGATTCATTCCGCGATGCTACAAAATGTCCCAATACTCTTTCCCAGAAATTGTCATTTTCATTGGTCTCATCATACGATGTAACCAACATTAAACAAGAGCAACATCTTCTTCAATTGTAAAGACCAAAAACGACATTCGAGTGCAGTAACGATATGCTTGATATGAACCATCTTTTAGAATTCTGAAACACGCTTCGTAACGAAAAGGTTTACCACGAGCTTCCTCTCAATTATCAAGAGATGTTTGGATTACTTCATCTTCAATTACACCGACAAACTTTTCTCGATCAATTTCCATTACCAGAGCAAGAAATGGCTGGATTTCAAGCCTAATAGAATGAAAACTAGCACGCAATCGACGAGCATCTCGTTTTTTATGGGTTTCCCGTCAGTAAGACGAACATTGAAAAAATGTTCTCCCAAAAAGAATCGTTATGAGAAATAACAACACCAGTGATTACCCTATGAAAGAAATACGCTTTGCATAGAATTATATCCTCTTCTTGAGAAAATTTGGGACCACAATTTCTAACAGACATTTCTGTCAAAGAGGGAAAGAGATTTAGCGAAAAAAGAAGAAGAAGAAGATGCGATTTTGGAAATGGGAGGAATGAAATTTATAGGTCGAGAAAGAAAAGGGAGCCGTTAGAAAATTTTCCGTTGGTGTTTGAAGTAAAAGCGCTAGCGGATTTTCTTTGAGCGCCTAATCGAATTACATAGAATTTGGCGCTTGTAGTAAAACCGAGCGACTTTACTAAAACCGCCCGTTTAAATTACCAACGCCTATTTTCTATTATAAATACATCACTAGGCTTTATTCTAAACCAAACCAAATGATTTCTTTCTCAACATCCACCATGTTTTCTAAAGGCAAAGCGAAGCAAATATTCTGTGTCGATGCAAAAGAGGTTTGTCCATTATGTTTCATGGATAACCACAGTTTTATGCAATTTCCTTGGATGTATTCAAAGTGTCCGCGGGAAGGTTGTTCAGGTATCAAAATGGTGATTGAATCACAACCGGAAAAGCTCATGTATTTGCAATGTCAAGATCCCAACTGTCCTGAGGAACCACATATGCTGGATGATGCTATGAAGATTAAAAAAGAAGAAGAAGAAAATATTGCAACACTCTGCAAAAATTTCAAACTTAAAGCCAAATTGAAGAAGGATCTATTACACTTCAAGCATTGTGGATATGGAGATCACGAATACAAACATTGTCCACAGAGAATCAGTGCATGCTCAAAGCCCAGTTGCAAGACTTTTATGCAATTGCGGACGTCTTCTGAAGAAGACACATATGGAAGGAATTTCTGGGAATGTCCCAGGTGTTTTTTGGTGGAGTGTGATGATTGAAGTTGTATGACAAATCGATTCACTATGGTATTATGTTATTTAATTTGTTATTTATTTTGTGTTATTATTATCTAAAACCATCAATATCAAGTAATTTAAATTTTTCCTCGATCAAACATTGCACCATTAATTTCATAAATAAAAACATACTACCTTGAACAACCACACCATACATGAGAATAAAATAAATACATCAGATTCAAACAACTACTACATAGGCGGCGTCAGTTCTCGGAGGGTGGTGGAATTCCTATGGCGATGTAGGGATCGTATTTTTTGAGCACCCTAAGAATGTTGAAACAAACATGGAAGTAGAAATGACGACCTCGGTGAGATGATGGCCACATCGCTAGAATTCTGGGTTCCACTTCATGTTCGGCTTCACCGTTGGGCTTATTTTTGTGATTCTCCATTAGTTGACCGATGAACTCCGATACATTACAAACTAATTACACTAAAACGATGCACCAATCCATGATAATCATGCCTATGAATGTTCATCGTTTCAGCAGAGAACATTTCAAAAACTTTCTCACAGAACGTCGTTTGTGATACATTCCTACCGGTAGCAACATCAGCGGCAACATCTTGTGTTTGAAAAACATATGCTCTGCAAATAGCTAAATCCTTTTGTTGAGTGTATCTAACACCATGAACTCTGGGAGGAATTTTTGTAGATGATTTGAGAGTGAAGAATGTGTAGAATGTGTGAATTTAGAGTTGAAATAAGGAGTATTTATATAATTCAAAAAATATAGCCGTTGGATCACAATATTTTTCAGCCGTTCAGATTGAGCCGTAAGCGCCATCGGGTCAGACACTGGCGTTTCTAATACGGACACGGTCGCTTTAAGTAAAAACGCGTGTTAGATGTAAAAACGCTGGTGTTTTTTCTTCATACGCCAGCGTTGGTAGAAAGCTCGCCCGTCCTTACCACAGACGCGCGATGGTTGTTCCATCTCGATGTTCAAATTCAAAGCAATAGATTTTTTGATTTGAACATCCATTTTTCATATTTGTTCATTCCATAGTGGGAGCAAAATGAACAAACTCCAAGTTTGTTCATTCCATAGGAAGTGCTCTTATCTCCTTAAGTTCAACCAATAGGAGTACTAATTAACAACAAGGTTGATATAACTAATCATATGCATACATGCTAAATATGAGTGTTAAGGATAACACAATTGAGAACTCAACTGAATATGTTTGAGTCAGTCAGATGAAAATGTATAAGAGTTTCCTACTGCTATGTTTATGTTCAGTTAGAGTCATAGCATAGAATTTATTAAAGTCTTCATTTTATTGAGTCAATAATGAAAATCATGTAACTGCATTGCAGAATTCTATTGATATAAATAACACTGTAATCTCCACATAATAACTGTAGAAGATCTTCTACCCAATATCAAGTTTCAACTTGGTATCATCCATTCGATCTTACCCACGCTTCTTCATCAAAAAAAAAAACAAACAACAACAACAATGTCAATAAACAACAATACCAATACCTTAAGAAATATCCAGATTCATCATCTTGTGACTCTAAAACTCATAGATACCAACTACTCTCTTTGGAAAACTCAATTTCAGCATATTCTCAAAGGATATGGTCTACAGGGTTTCATTGATGGAACCGAAGAAATCCCCTCAAAAACTCTTCCTAATTCAACAGCAGTAAACCCAAATTTTACAGACTATGAATCACATGATTCACTGCTTATAGGGTGGTTAAACTATATATTAACACCAGAAGTTCTCTGTCATGTATGAGGATTGACTACTGCCAAACAATTTTGGGACAAAATTGAAATCTATTTTGTACTTAAAACTAAGATTCATGTGATGAATCTTAAGAAGCAACTTCATTCTCTAAGCAAAGGTAACAAGTCGTTAAAAAAATTCTTGAATAATGCTAAGAATCTGTTTGATCAACTTGCAGCATCAGGATATACTGTTACTGATGATGAAAAAAAATAAGCAATCTACAACGGACTGAATCAGTCTTATGATCCCATTGTCACTGCACTAGGAACCCTACAAGAAAAAAAATCTTTGACAACATGGGAAAGCCGTTGTCGAAATGGTATGACAACGTTTTTCTAGACGTTGTATGGGGGGGTTGTTAAAAGTTCTGTCACTTCAACAACGATTAATCTCCATTGTAGGCAACGTTGTCATACATGACCCAATGACAACAACTTTGTTCCATTGTGAGTTGTTATCTCAACAACATTGAAAAAACGTTGTCTAAATATTTTTAGATTTAAAAAAATAATATAAAAAACGTCACAATATATCACATATGAAATTTGTATATATAAATGTAATTCAATTCTTTACATTAAATCAATATTCATAATAGATCAGAAACAAAAGACAAGGTCAATGAATCCCTTCAGTGTAAGATCATTTCAAGACAATGAATATTCAAAAGACGATCACTCAAGGCTTGAGAGCAAGGGACAATCCGAATCTGGAAGCATTATCCAAGGAATTTGTGTCAAACTCACCAGAGTTTCAAGATGGACTCGAGTTTGAGCTCGTGTTGCATGAGAGCAGCAAGCTTCCCATGGTTTTTGAGAAGCCTATGCTTCACATGTGTTACAGGATCAACTGCATACGAACCTCCTACTGTGATTGTGTTCTCATTATATAGTACTCGAGTTGAGCAGCATGTGATTGTGTTCTCATTATGCCAAGTGAAGTACTATATAGTGGTCTTCAAAGCATCAAGATGGTGCACATATGAGTATGTCCCCTATTAGACCTAAAAATAAAATCCAAAGAAAGGGTCATGCTAAGTGCTACGGAGTAAAACATTCCCATAATCCAATAACCCAAACGACCAAAACCGTTGTTGTGGTTGCTTGAAGTTGGAATACTTACAAAATAATTGAAGCTTTGTAGTATGGAATCTTTGGATTATCCGGATTAATTCCAGCATTGTACTTTGTCAAAGCACCCACATAACCAGCCTCTGCACCAAAAGCAAAGCTAGGGGAACCAAGTCAACGACGGTCGTTGTAACATCAATTGCAGGGGACAGGTTCAGGTCAACAACGGATGTGTCCTACACATAACGTACTAGCAGGTGCACACACTCAAATATATGTAAACTACCTTTTAAAGCAAGAAATAACCACCTTATGATTCCCGTGGTTCTTATAAATGACACCCACGTTACAATACGAATCAACATACACATGACTTCGCTGTTCAGCCTTCCCGTAATATCTAAGAGCCATATCATATTGCATCATCTCAGAATATAAAACTGCAAGGTTGTAATATGCGGGCAATATGTATAAATACACATCTGTGAGAGCTATACAGAGTCAGTAAGCGCACAAGTATAAGCCAATAGAAAGAAAGCATGTGCGACAGAGGAAAGAGATAATACAACATAGTGAGGGTCTATTTTGATAGCTTCAAAATACTTCTGCATTCCCTCATGAGGGCAACCAGCGATCTTTAAACTAGTACCAAGGTCATCATAACCCCTGTAACTCAATTCACAAATAAGCGAATAGTCAACCTGTTTTGAGTAGGTTCTTTCCCAAGAGGTGTTGATTCAAATCCCATATCTCAAATATAATTAATCCTCCATATAAATTGGTCAGGGAACTTTCACAGCTTACAAATTACATGGAATTTTCAGAGCTTTGTTTAATACTGATAGCCATCAATAAATTCAAAAAAACTTGCAAAAAAATTATTATAAGAATGAAAAGCCCCATACAAATTAACTGGATCTACTAATATAAAAAATCATAGAAATGATTGACACAAACAAACACTAAAAATCTTAAACACTAACCTCCAGATGCCAAGTTGCCAACAAACCATTTCCATTAACTATCTCTGTCCTTCTTGAAATTAAAGAACCTCTTGAAGTAATCCTTAAATGCAAACTTCAAGGCCTGACAAAAGATTTTAAACAAGTTAGTGATCAAGCTACAACAAATTCCAGAATACTTCAGAACAAATTTAGGTTAAATTAAACAACAAACATGTCGAGATATGATGCAACCTTAGTAGGGAAGTATTTCCTCTCCACAATAACCATTCCCTGTCGCCCTTCATGGTTTACTCTACTCTTCCACCACCAAAACTGAAATACAAAATCAGATATGGTAGGTGCCATTTAATATTTGAAATATGTAACAATTAGTACAAAAAAGCCAAATGAGCAACCATGTGCAAACGGAAGATGCAAACTTACGTGATTTTCTTGTCTGTGGTTTCACCAAATCCCAGCAATTTAGATAAATGGAAACCACGTCATGCTTGAGATGCTTTTTTCCAATTTAAGCTGCGACAACCATACATGGTGAAAATTCTGACTAATTTGAGGACATTTTAGTAAAAGAAATTACAACTTCCTCTAGAGTAGATACAACATATATTTAAAATAAAATCACAAACCATCGAGATAACTTAAGGTGGGTAAAAGAACATACCACGAATTTCCAGTGTGGGCATATGACACGTAAAATCATTTCCAACAAAGACGAAGTCCTCCATAAGACGTTCACGATCAATATCAAATGGTGGATTAACAAGTCTTATCTCATAAATCTAACTACTCTCAAAGTGTCCAGATGTTTGGGGACTGCAAAACAGTAATCCAATCACGTATCACAAATAGACGGAAACCATTAAATATGCAAAGACGACATCCAGTGAGGACCTCTAAACCAGATTGCATTCTGGACTAACCTGGTATGGCTTATTCGCTGTTACAGCACTGCCCTGCTTTCATGTAACTCCTAAATTTTCTATTCGCCTTTCCCTCACAATTTGCAGCTAAATGACCCACCTGATTGCATATGAAGCATTTGTCTTGATGTGCAGTGAAGACAATTTACAGAGTGTAATGTATGATCACATTTATTATTAATTGCATAAAAAAAATGCGAACATCTATTAGTAGTTGTATAAAAAAAATGCATGCAAAGAAACGAGAACTAATGCATGTTATCAGCTTTAGGAAGTGAAACCTCTATCCATCTGATAAACTTCAGGGATCTTATTCTTGTATGTAATGAAAATACAATAACATGGTTTTCCTTCTACTTCATGTGTAGCCAACGCCAGCATAATTAAACCTGCATCCTGCGACATAAGCACCATTACATTGAAGTGTTTGTATCCCAGCATAAACAACAGGAAATATTTCTATCAAATTGAAACAATCTTTACGACTATGAAAAGAAAATACTTACCAAACCTTACAGGAAGTGATGGGTACTGGGATCAAAACCAGGAAGGTTTCTTTGTAGATGAACATAAGACATAATTTTGTGTTCCCCTTCTCACACCAAAAACAGTCAATACCCTCTCACACCTAACCATTACAACCTCCTAATTTTAGATCAGGTGATTCAGCAAAGTTTGGGGTTTTAACAAAACACAGAGCTGAAATTAGATCTGATCTAAATTTTCTTTTAGAGAAAGTTCTAAAAATAACAAAAAGAAAGAAACCCAGAGCTCAAAAACTAGTGATACAGAAAATTAAAGGATGAACAAAATAAAAGAACAAAATACAGAGAAAAAACTTATCTTTAATTTCTTTTAGATCGAGAAGGTTAAACAATGATTCAAGTGAAAATCCCACAAAACTAAGCAAATTCTACCTTCAAAAAGCATAAATCAAGCTTTAGATCAACAATTTAGTTTTTCTCAGTAGTGAAAAACCAGTCAAAATTAGGAAAATAAACCTATCATACAAACATAAATCCACCAAACCCCCAATCTAAATAAAACCCTAGATTCTCAATACACAAATTACCCAACAAATCATACATATTACAAAAACAGGAATGCAAAACGAACCACTAGTTTACAAAGACATCGAATCAATACTTTTAATTTCACAAAATATCAACAAATTTATAAGAAGAGAAAATCTGGAGATGAAAAAAAAAACCTAATACCTATACACGAATATGCCACATGAAACTCTTACTTGTAACTTCTTTTCAAGTGGAATGAAGACAAGAATTAGGTTGTATAAACCTAACATTACTTCATATCTCTGTGTAATAAAAAGAGATGGTAAGGGAGCGGCGGAGAAGAAGATAAGATTTAGGTTTATTCTGATTTTTCTCTCTCATCTGCCTTATATAGAAGATCTTTGTTATAGTGCAGCAGAGATGGATAACTATAGTACAACACCCTCCGTAACTGTTGTTGGGATTCAACAATGTTTTTCTAGGATAAGTGTTGTGGATACCTCACTTCTAGACAACGATTCTCAAAACTTTGTCATATATCCGTTGTCAATAGCTATTTTTCTTGTAGTGGAACCATTGAAGATATGGAGATGGAGACATTCTATGCATATCTTCTCATCTTTGATATGCGGCTTGAACAATAACTGGCCTTGACACAACAACCTATTGCCAGTGTTGCTGTATCAAACTCAGCATCGAGTAGTAGAGGAGGACCAAGGCATTACAATCAACAATATCGTGGACCATCTCAGATGAATAAAAATCATATTCAACGCCGTAATCAACCTGCTCAGAAGATGTATGAACAACCATGTCAGATTTGTAAGAAGAAGAACCATCAAGCTAACAGGTGCTAGTTTTGTTATGAAAAACCTAACAACAATCATCAGAAAGCACTTGAATCTTACATAGCATTTCCTAGAAGCGAATACGATAATCAATGGGTAACTGACACTGGAGCTACCCATCATCTAACTTCAGATATGAGGAACTTAACTATTCCTCAAGAATATGATGGAACTGAACAGGTGCACGTTGGTAATGGCAATGTACTGAATATTTCCAATGTTGGTAATGCATCCTTCACCTATAACTCAAGAATGTTTAAATTGTACTACATGTCTCTTAGATTAAAAAAAAAATTCTATTTGTTTCGCAATTTTGTAAGGGAAATTATGTTTACTTTGATTTTCACAATTATTATTTCTTTGTGAAGGACAAGAACACGGGAACGGTGCTGCTTAAAGGGATGGATAGGAATGGGATGTATATCTTTGAGGGAATTCATGATCTAGATCCAGGAAAGCCACAATAAAATGTTGCATCTTCCCTCCCTGTTGGGCATCAACGCATAGGTCATCTAATGATGCGTACTGTCTCTAGCATCTGTTATAGTTTTTCTTTACCAGTTTCCAATAAGCAAGTTGATTATTGTCATTCCTGTCATGTTAGCAAAAGAAAGAAATTATCCTTTCCTATCAACAAAACTATTTATGATAAGCCATTAAGTTTAGTTGTTTCATATATTTGGGTTTCACCACATTTATCTAGATCAGGTTTTCGTTACTATATGCTAATAATGGATGTTTACTCGCATTTCACTTGGATTTTTCTACTAGTGCAACGTTCATATGCTTTAAACACATTTATTCAGTTTCGCAAACAAGTCAAAAATCTCACATATCATAAAATAAAAGTTTTTCAGTCTGATAATGCTTTAGAGTATAAAATTTTCACTGCATATCTGAATGAATCTGGTATACAACATATATTATCTTGTCCTCATACATCTCCACAAAATGGTATTGCCGAAAGACGAATTTTCCATGTTACTGACTGGCTTAGCACTTCCTTTCAGGCATATATGCATGTCTCTTATTGGCCTGATGTATTCACCAATGCATGTTATCTGATAAACAAACTTCCAAAATCATCAACAAATCCCAAAACTCCACTAGAACTCCTTTTTCACAAAGAACCTGACTATTATTTTCTTAAAGTGTTTGGCTATCTTGCATATCCATGTTTTCAACCATACAACAAAAACAAACTAGAACCCGGATCATTAGCATGTGTGTTCATAGGATACAACAATGCACATAAGGGTTATTTGTGCTTGCATAGAAAATCTGGAAGAATTTACATTTCACGTCATGTGAGATTTGAAGAAAAGATATTCCCATTCATGCCAAGGCAGCAACAACTACCGGTGCAAGGTTCATGTATTGTACCATCTAATACTAGTCTATTATAATTAAGACCCCCATTTCGAAATAGATACTTACAATGTAATCAGGGTACTGCTGCTGAACAAACTCCATTGCAATTATGTGTCATGAGTCATTCAGATTGTGTGGCTTCACCAAATGTTAATGCACCATATCCAGAGCACTCCTTCCAAAAACAATATGCATCTCAGGACTCTATAGCAGAATATGCTACATCCAGTACTCATCCACAAATTCAAGTGAAAGTGCAATCATATAAAAGTGGTGTTGTTTCTCTTCCAACGGTGACAAGATCCAAGTCTGGTATTAGTAAGCCCATACAAAAGCTTTGATTAACTGTCACCAAACATACTTTCCCGGACTATGATTTCATGGAACCAACATGCTACTCCGAAGCCTGTAAGAACCTTTAATGGAGAGCCTCAATGGATGTTCAAATTAATGCACTTATTCAGAATGGTACGTACTCACTTGTGAAGTATGAAAAAGGAATGAATGTTGTTGGATCAAAGTAGGTTTTTAGGCGGAATCCAGATAAATCAATTGAGCATAGAAAAGATCGTTTGGTTGCTAAGGTCTTCAACCAGCAAGAAGGAATCGATTACAGTGAGACATTCAGTCCTGTCATAAAGCCATGTACAATAAGATTGGTGTTGTCAATTTCTGTTATGAATAATTGGCCACTCAAGCAATTGGATGTCGAAAATGCTTTATTACATGGTCATCTGGAAGAAGATGTCTACATGAAGCAACCAACTTGGTATGTTGATCAAAATTTCCCTAATCATGTCTCCAAAATTTCCCTAATCATGTATGGACTTAAACATGTGCCGCATGCTTTATTCCCCAGGCTAAGTACGTACTTAACTAAAATAGTTTTCAAAGGTTCTGTTGCAGATAGCTCCTTATTTGTCCTCCAAACAAAAGCATCGATTACGTATGTTCTTGTGTATATTGATGACATCATTGTCACAGGTTCTGATTCATCTAAAATTAGAGAGCTAATTGCATCACTTGGGTCTGAGTTTGCAATTAAAGACATGGGCGATTTGTCTTTCTTCTTGGGAGTAGAAGTTATAAGAAGTGAAAGAGAATTGGTTCTGACTAAGAGAAAATATGTGTCGGATCTACTGAAACGTACAAAGATGGATGGATGGTGTTAAACCGGTGTGCACGCCATTAGCTACAAATGTGATTCAACAAGGAGGCACAAAGAGATTTGAAGATGCAACTTTGTATCGCAGTGTGGTGGGTTCACTGCAATACTTGCACTTAACAAGACCAGATATTTCTTTGGCAGTAAACAAAGTGTGCCAATATATGCATGATCCATACATTGAACACTAGAAGCTTGTCAAAAGAATACTGCGATATCTTAAATGTACTGTGGATTATGGTCTTCATCTGCATGCCTCGAAGGACTTCTCTCTACATGCATACTCTGATGCAGATTGGGAAGAGAGATTGGATGATCATCGATCCACTAGTGGATATTGCATTTATTTTGGGGGTAATTTGATTTCATGAAGTGCTCGTAAGCAAAAAACGGCTTCTAAGTCCAGCACGTAAGCTGAATATTATGGAATAGCTATTTCAACATCTGAGATACTTTGGATTCAGTCCTTATTATCAGAACTTGGTGTTTTATCAATTGTTCCAATTCTGTGGTGCGATAATCTGGGAGCTACATATCTTACTGCTAATCCAATATTTCATGCACGGACTAAGCATATCGAGATAGATTATCACTTTGTGAGAGAACGTGTTGCAAATAAACAGCTCAATGTCAGGTTCATCAGCTCAAGAGATCAGTTGGCAAATATCTTCACAAAAGGTCTTTCTTGACCAAGATTTCAGATTCCGGGGTCCAAGTTGCACATTCGCCAGCTCCGGTACAACTTGAGGGGGATGTTAAGGATAACACAGTTGAGAACTCAACTGAATCTGTTTGAGTCAGTCAGATGAAAATGTATACGAATTTCCTACTGCTATGTTTACGTTCTGTTAGAGTCATATCTTAGAATTTATTAAAATCTTTAGTTTGTTGAGTCAATAACGAAAATCATGTAACTGCAGAATTCTATTAATATAAATAACATTGTAATCTCCACATAATAATTGTGGAAGATCTTCTACCTAATATCAAGTTTCAACTATGAGTTGGTCAATTTAGTTTGATGCATGCTTTTCCCCAAACTTTACTGATCATGATATACAAGCGTAATTTCTAAATAACAACATTTTCTAGTGGTATATGGCGCCTGCGACACAATGCAGGAGAGTCTATAAAGTTGAATTGATGCAACCATCTTTTTTTTAGGTGATATTATTTTTTTATTAATATTATTACATAATTAACTAATTGTAAGCCTAACAAGCTAAGCTTCAAGCACCGTATTACTACATTAGTTAACAGGTTTCCGTGCTAGCCTACCAGCAAGCCTCATGAGGAACAAAGCAGCGGATAGTATGGCTAATGTTGTCGCAAGGGGGTAAGCTAACTCTATCGTCCATGTCAAACTCTGTAATATTACGCCATCTGGGACTCAAACCTGAGACCTCCTGGAGCGCATGGAATCTTTGTGGAGCGCACGGAATCTTTGTGGAGTGCATGAAACCAGCTGAGCTACAAGCCGATTTTAGGTGATCAGTTTCCATAATTTTTTTTTTTTTTTTTTGATCCGATGGTGCAACCATCTTGATAACATAACTGAAAGATGTTAAAATCTCAAAAGGTTTAAGCCAGCATCAAACAGATTCATCTCAAATACCAATTTATTCAAAAGAGTACGTAATTTTATTGAAACTCGATACTACCATGAAGAAGAAAAAAAAAACACATATAGATCATGACAAAGCTTTAACTAGTAGTTTCACATTATATCCAAATTTTCGTTTATGAAAGACAAAATTAAGCTGCTCGAAGGAATCTTTACCTCATTCTTTATATCTACGTACACAAGTACCGGTGTTAGGCGAAACCAGGCTCTCCATATAAATCACTGGCTCTCCGAGAAAATATGTATATTGGAATTCCCGGACTTTCAACATTACCTGTGATCCATTTCTTGGATCAAATAAAAGAAATCCGTAGTCAACATCGATCAGAATTTCCCCATTTCTAAGAGACCATATGGGCTTCAAGTAAAGGAAATTGGATATCCTTTGATGGGTAAAGGTGTACTGTTTGGTCCAAGATGCATCAACTCCGTAATCCTGCATCACCCATATATACGTATGAACAGCAAGGAGATTTAAGACTAAACAAAGACAATCACTCAACATTCCTATATTTTTACGGGCATCTTGATTTCCTAGTTGTAACATAGTCTCTTCTGGCAATGTCAGTGCAAGGGCTTTCTCATTGCTAATATCAAAAGACACAATAACTTCAGGAGAGATTTCTTGGGTGATGGCGAAACCCAACCAGTGAAGATTTCCATTGAAAAGCAAACCACAGAAACTACTTGCATGAGGAAATGTGTAAGGAATTGTTTGAGTGCAATTCCATGTACTTGAACCGAATGCATAAACTTCAACTTCAAAGCAACTGCAACTCGAGTTTTCGTAACCTGAGATCCTTACCAACTTGTAGTCATTGATGGTGCCATCATAACCAAACCCATATCTTACGTTGCAAGAATCATCTGAGTAGAGACTAGTATCATGTGCAGGTACTGGTATTTTCTTATACTCCCTAGTTGATGGGTTCCATATACAAATACTACTGTCTTTGTCTTTATATAACTTAGTGGCAGAATCGGGATCACTTGAAATGCCCATGCAAATCAATCCATTACAAGAACCCAAAATGTCAATACAATTACCCTTTTTATATTCAAACGGGTAATCCATCCGAACAGCTTCATTACATTCACAAGATGATGGATTCAGCAACGACGAGTATGATGATAGTGAAGCATAATCTATTGAGTAAGTTTCACATAAAAACGTATTTCCATCAAACTGGTCTGCTGTAAACATTAGCTTAGGGTTGTTGTTGTTTTGGATTGTATGATTAAGGTGATATTTAATAAAATCAGGGCTACAAAGTAGAGTATGCCAGAGCTTGCATACACACCTACAACTTAAGACGGAATTCACCGGTAACCTTTGAAATATACTTACTTGAATATCTTGGGGAAGGGTCGACAAAGTCGACTCAGATGTTTTCTCCATCTTCTTATTCTACCAGATGATTAGGGTTTCCTTAAACCTGCAGAACGGCTTATAAACTGAAAAATAGGGATCGTTCCCTTGGCATAATATATGTACTAGTCTAGGTTGGGTTAAAAATCAGGCCACGCCTTGAAGCCCGGCCGATTTATTTACAAATCCAGTTAAGGCGGCCCCCTAGAGACCCATGACCAAGGACCATCTTTTGGGGACTACCCAATAAATGTGGGGACTACCCATAAGTTTTTGGGAAGATATTAGAAGTAATATTTGGTCACCCCTTATAAATTTTTTTTATACCCACTTTACCCTTGATGATAAACATAGTTAGTGATTAGTGATTAGTTAAAAACTGATTAGTGATTGTTTTGTTTTTAACATTTTTTTTGAGAGATAAGAAGAAGAAGGAAATAGGAAGAAGAGGATGGGTGAACCCAAAAATCTTTTTTTGAGTTTAGTAATTATAATATGAGTGATTCATGTGATGATACCTTAGATCTTTTTCTTTAAGAGCCACAACAAGAGTATGATGTTTTGGGTACTCATGGATACTTCAAATTTAGTTAATGGTGCTTGAATTGGCCAAAACATTCCTAAAAATGAACAATTTACAAATTGATTTCCGTTTGGTTTACAAAGTTCGGCTACAACATTTGAAGACCAGGTTACCGAACTCATCTGCAAGTGTAGTTCGGTTAATGTTTCTAAAAACAAAGGTAGCCGAACTCAGCTTTAATGGAGTTTTTTTTGTTTCAGAGAAAAGTTCAGTTAGGAATTTTTTTTTACGACGTAACCGAACTAAAAGTTCGGCTGGGAAAAAAAATGAAAAAAGTTGCGACGTAACCGAACTCAATATATAGGTTTTCAGAGAAAAGTTAGGTTAGGAGAAAAAAATTGCGACGTAAGTTAGGAAAAAAAAATTGCGACGTAACCGAACTTTTCTCTGATAGAAAAACCTCCATTAAAAGTTGAGTTCGGCTAGTTCGATAAAGTTTTTCACATAATTCCTAACCGAACTTCTCTCTGCAACTTACATTTTCAACTCATTTTAATGATTACTTCTCATTTTTGAATACACCACCATCAACTGCTACACCATCATCTCCAGCACCACCACCTGCTACACTACCATAAACTGCTACACCATCATCATGAGTACCACCAAAAGCTACACCATCATCACGAGCAACACCACCTTTTGATTGGTGAAAAATTGAAGATTAATGACCACAATGAATATTAGGGTTCTTAATTTCTTTTATTTTTTGTCTAATTAGTTATATTTCATGGGTTTCAAATCTTACTTGTGTTGTTGGTGTGTTGATGGATGTTTATTTAATTGGATCTGTTTCATGTAATCTGAAAAAATTGCAGATCTGGAAGAAAATATACAACTTCAGGGTTCTTAAGAATCCATTTTTTTAGTTTTATTTATTTTTTGATTGTTATCTCTATATTGGGTTTGTAATCTGATGATATGTAATATACATCCATGCAATTGAGATTTGAGAAGCATATGCAATAATATTTCATTCTCTGTATAATATTTCTTTCTTCTCTGTAGTTTGTATGGGTATGAGTCGGTTAAAAACCGATGAAAACTGTAACCGAACCGCGACGATGGAAACCATAACCAATGGAAACCAAAACTGAACAGTTCGGTTACGGTTTCAAATATGATAACCGTGTTATACACGGTTAGGTGAACGGTTTGATCCATAACCGTACCGAACCGCAACGTGTGCTGCCTTAGCCGTATCCTAGTACAATGGGTGCAAATAGCCGTCCCATCCCTTTTGACCTAAACCTAGTCGATGAGAAATTAGTTTCTCATATTCAGTACTTCCCCAAATCTCATTCTGCATCTGAAAGAGGATATGCCATGGAGTAAAATTAATGTTTGCGTCCATGGATGATCGAAAAGATTTCAGTGATATAGAGAAGAGATAAATAAGGTCAGCTAGATTCTCAAATCAAGAAGCCGAGATGGTGGTAATGATTCGAAGAACAAAATGATTTAAGGCTTACTGTGGATTGGAGATTTTGAGGTAATAAATGAAGTTCAATCGAAGAATTTGTGTGATGTATAGCTCTGTGGGTTGCGTTTGGGGATAAATAAGATATAGAAGCAGACGCTGCTTCAGTGGTGTTGGTTGCTGGAAATTATAAAGAATACCTGCTGCTGCTGTCGAATCACGACCAGAATTAAAATGGGATTTTCTGTGATTTGAGGAATTAGAGATTGAGATGAACAAGGGAAATAATGGGTTTGTAATGATTCAGATGGAGAAAATATTGTTGCTGCTGATTTTCATGAGGTTATGTATGAGTTCAACACAAAATATGGGTTCGATGGTGGAGGAGAAATCAGTGGCTATAAGGTGGTGATTGAGATTCAAAGAATGTTAGATTGAATGGAAATTGGGTCATGTGTGCTTGTGTATGAACTGCAGGGAAGAAGATGGGCAAGTGATGAAATTGAAGCTTCTGATGCTTCTAATGACGCAGGAAAATAGCTCAAAATAGAACTCAGAAGAATGGGTTCTCAAAACTGTGTTGAATGAATGCTAAAATTTGTGCACGGAGGTGAAGAAAGGAAGGCCTAAAATTGGCCGGGAAAATACCAGAAAACAGCCGAGACTCTGTCGGATTTTAATACCTACGATTCGACTCATACCGGTCGATGACCGATACAACTCAGTTGAGTAAGACTAGTTAGCCGAGTAAGATGCTGACTCAGTGTCTGACTTCCTCTTCCTTGACCCGGTTGACTAACTGAGACTGTTAGTTTGACAGTTATATTTAACGGCGACGTGACAGAATATTCCGTCGACGGAGAAGATTATACTAGTGACCTGCAGAGAGCTTTCTCACCGGATTCCGGTGATTCCATTAATTTTCCGGCAACTTAAGGTTACAGATTTCTTGTATGAGTATTTATCATGGGTATGAAGACATAGACTTGGAATTGGACGAAGAATTGGGCTTGAATTCGGAAAGAGAGGATGGAAGATTTGAGAAAGACTTGGATTTGGAAGTTGAGCTACAAAGGGAAAGGGATTCTATTCCTAAGAGGATTCAATCAAATTGAAGCCTATGAATAGAGTAGTTCTCTACTTTTCTATACATCTTTGCACACCTCTACACACACAACACTTCTCTTTTCTTTATTCTTTGTGTGAACTCCTTAGCATGAGTAGATAATTTTATTATTGATTGAGGATGAATTCCTAGCTCTTAACATATGATTTGAGTTTTGTTTTAAATCTACTTTGAAGTTTTCACATGATTATCGTTTGTTTTTTCTATTAAGAGTGTTTATGATTGATTGATAGGTTGTTTAGAGTGCACGCTAAATTGATTTGTTAATTTGATCTAAAGCTAGTGAAAGTTAGGTAATACGTAATAGTTTCTTGACTCTTTACATAAGTAAAAAACACGAGACCTTGCGGAGGGATTCCGTGGAGTAATTGTGTGTGAAAACAATGCTAGAACGTGGACCAAGCGAACCGAGTCTAACTACTAGTACTAAACCTAAATTCATAAATATTAATGCGTTCGGGGAATTACATCTTGTAAGCAAACCTCAAGGTGGTTCTTTTGAATAGAATCTGATAACTAAGCGGACCTGTTACTCAGTGAAATAAGGAATTTTGTGGTTAGCTAAGAGAACTTGCTATCATACGGTTGGTGATAATCTGTGACTAATAAAAAGTGGAAAAGAACATAACTTGATTCATTGTTTTGCAACGAAGAACGATTCCTTGATCTAATTTCTCTTATTGATTTCAACTTACACTTTTGATTGCTTTATTTACTTTCTTTTGCTTTTGCTTTTAAAATCTAAAACCAAAAACCCCTTTTTGTGATAATTAAACAACTAAAACCTCTTGCTCCTCGTGGGAACGAACTTGATTACACTATATTACTTGTTAATTAGGTAATAAAATATTAATTAATTTGTTGTGGTTATGACACGCATTAGATATATACAGGAAGGTGAGAATGAACCCTAACGAGGACGTCGCAAAGAAGATTGACGGGAGAGAAATGTAGAGGATGACCGCATCCAAGATGAATCAGAATAAGAAAATGATCCAGAATAAGCAAGGATGATACTCCATGGAAGAGAAATATTGAGACGATAGAGCCGCACAAGAGCACGCAAGGGATGATAGAGAAAGACGGAGAATGAGGAGAGAAGAGGCCGAACAACATGAATTAGAGGAGGCTATGCATCAAAACAAGAATGAAAACAGAATGAGGCAAGCACGCTTGAAAATACCGATGCACCAACAGGGGAACCCATTCTCTAATGGTAAAATTTTAAGAGAAATAACAAAGTTAAGAGAATTAATGGAAAAAGGTAAGGCTGAAGGAATAAGGAAGCTAGAAGAGGCGATAGAAGAAGCAGCAAAAACACCCTTCACGCGAGAGATACAGTTAGTAACGGTGCCAGCAAAATGCACATTACCCATATTTCCTAGTATCTTTGATGGATCTACATGTGCAGTCCAACATATAAGGGCGTATAGTTTCGCTTTGTTACAGTGGGAGGATAACGATGCAGTCTTATGCAAGTTTTTTCAAGCAAGACTCATGGGAGAAGCTTTAAAATGGTTCGACGGATTCTCGGTAGGTACAATAAGGTCATTTCAACACTTGCAGAGTCTGTTCTTGGAACAGTACATCAGTAACAATATGATAAATCCCAGGATCAAGAAAGTGTTCAACCTGCGAAAGAGAACAAAAGAAACTCTACGAGCCATGACCAATTGATGAAGAACCATGTATAGCAAAGTGGCAGGGTGAGTGGATGAAAGAAATCTGATCTTATCATTTATCAATGCACTACTTCCAACTGATTTGTTGTACATGCAGATATTTAGGATGAAGGGCAGAATAACGATGGAAGAGCTACGCGAGTACCAGGAAGAGTACATTGCTCTCGAAAAGAAAGCAGAGAGATATGGAGACTTACCCAGTTGCATTTACGAGAAAAAAGGAAGGAAATGCGAGACTATTACCAAGTAGGACGAATACTATTACGAGCACTTCACAGGGAAATAAAGAGAAAATAACCGCACAAGATCAACAAAAGTAGGTAGAGATGAGTAGCAGAGACCAAGAAGTTAATGTATGAGCGAGAATACAGAGAGAGGAAGTACAATAATCATAGATAAAACAACAAAATTGCAAGATTCGACAATCAAGAAGAAGGATAAGAAGGAAATAGGAGATACTACAATCAAGGACCTGGTGGGAGCAGTAGAACCTATGAAGAAATCACGATGCCGCCTATTAACACAACAGTGGAAAAAAATTAGGAAGCTGTTATATTAATGGAAGATATAACACCACCACCTAATCCAGGGCAAGAGCCACCATCCGGGAGAAGAAGTAAAGAATTCAGTTCTTATCATTGCTTCCACGGGCGCACAACGAATAACTATAGGAATATAAAATGAATCATATTAAGAATGATCGGACAAGGGAAGCTCCATCACTTTCTAGTTGAACCACCACCAGCAACAGGGGGACAACCATCATGTGTGGACAAAGGAAAAAACACATTTCTTATCAAAGTAGGAGCGAATGCCAAGGATCTATATTGCAACTCAATAATACACTCATTCAAAAGTATAGAGGACTTCCACGACAATGTGTTGAGTCGCGTGTATGCATGGGATGTTGAAGGAAAGGAAATACTCAACCTAGCAAAGATACCAAAAATCAAGGAATGACAGAAACAACCAATCAAATTCAGCGTAGAGGAAGTACCTGGAGGAGGCGAACTTCATGAGAGTCTATTAGTGGTTAAGTTGGAGATAATACCAAAACAAAAATTGGATATGGGAGAAGATGAAGAGGATGACACTTGGGCGATAAATATAATACTAATTGACTCCGGGAGCTCGGTAGACATTTTGTTTTATCATGCATACAAGACAATGGGAGGAAAAGCTGAAGACTTAATTCCTTCAACCTATAAAATCTACGGTTTCAATGGATCAGCCAACAAACCCAAAGTAGAAGTTATTTTGAGAATTTCTCTTAAAAAAATAACCACAGACATAACTTTTTGTGTTGTGGATATAGAATCTCCATACAATGCATTGATAGGGAGGCCATGGTTACACGACATTCTAGGTGTGGCTTCTACATAACATCAATGCATTAATTTTCCATTACCTGAGGGAGTGGGAATTATCGGAGGAAATACAGCAGAAGCATAGACATGCAATGATATTGATGTGGAAAAAAGCGAAAGGAATGTGAGTAAAACAAGAAATTGGAAGAATGAAATAAAAAATAGCAAGCGAGGAGAAAGACTAATGGTGGATTTCATAGCAAAAGAAGAGAAGTTGATGGTGAAGCTGCATTATCGTCAAAGAATAAAAGTATCTTGATTAGGGAGAAGAATGAAGAAACAAACAATACATGTCGGATTTCTATGGGGGCGATAACGGTAACAAACAAAAATGAACATGGCGAGCGAGCAAAGCAAGGAGAATTTCAACCAGAAAACCTGTTTATGAGCGAATTATCACCCTATCAAAAGCAAGGAAATAAATAGAGGAAGGCATCATGGGATGGGTCATATGTAATAAAAAGAAATGCGGGAGCTGGTATGTATGAGTTGATGGAGAAAAGTGGGGGAAATATAGAAAAAATGCATAATCGACTTCATAACAAAAAATATCTGAAGAAGTACAACATATAAAGCGCAAGGTACCAAAAGGTTTGAATGAATTAATCACTATGCGAAGTCATCAAAGAAGAAAAGGAAAAAAGTAGGAAGTAGGCTATTATCAAGATATTATTATTATGTATGCGAATAAAGAAAAGAATAAATCAACATTGTATGAGATAAAGACATGAAAACTAATGATTCTACTTCTTCATATTGAATCCTATACAAATATAAGAATAAAAGAGGCAATAATAAGACCTCACTAGGGAGCAACAAAATTTAAAACCTATAACTAGGGAGGATAGGCATCCAATTTTGGTGTGCACCCTGGTTCGCACTTGTGCAAAAGGAAATATAAATAAGCCCTGACGTGCATCATAATTTGGGAAAAACCTAGTAATGCATGGCTCGGGCGAAAGCCATACCAACCCTGGAACCTGAGTCATGGATATTTGGGGAAAAATAAAAGATTATTCGGTAGAGACTCCTTAGTCGAAAGGCTAAGTTACTAAGTTCTCTATCATGGAGTGTAGAAACTCGATCAGGTCGTCGGGGTACATGATTGAGCCAAGGGTGCCGGGGGCGTATGGAGCGTACCTCTCCGATCTTGGAAAATCATGGATATGATACACTCGGTCCTCAACAAACCCCACTTAGGGTGAAGTCTCGCAAGAGGCCGCGAAAATAGATGGTTGTTGTATCGCTGGGTGGGAGGATCCCACCCTAACTCGGTAGGGGTACGCTTCCTTGAAGGGGAAATCAGGGGGACTATAAGGACGGCACCCTCCATTAGGGAGTTGAATTGTGTCAAAAGAAGTCAATATCATGGGTCTATAACTAATAATACGAAATATGATAAGGCGAGATCAATGGGTCATTGCGCGAGAGCATAAAGACCTCCTGCGTTTTCGTCGCACGACCAAAATGAATACCCTAGGGCAAAAATAAGTCCCATTAACATGGAAGGCTGATTAAGACCTCTACTTAGGGAAGCTCAATAAGACCTCAAGAACAAACACAAAAGACTGCACTAACATTATTTTTGCAGGATGAAATAAATCAGATACAAAGGTATAATTAAAAACCAAAATACAACCATGAAGGAAAAAAGGAGAATTACTAAGGTATTGTATAGAATTAAAAATTTAATAGAGGCAATCATACTTCCGCGAATAACAGAGGAAAGAAGGGGATTATAAACAAAACAAGAATATGTTATTCGCATCATCATGATAGCCTTATGTTAAACATAATAGAGGTAGATAATTCGCATGCATATGATAGACTCATGCACATACATTACTATAATCGCTCCTATAAATTATCCTAAAACTAACACAAACTATTAGAAAGGAAAGTGTCTTCCTTTTGGTAAACAGCCAGGAGAAGAATCAAGAAAGGAAGAAAGAAAGAAAGAAAGATGACATCTATTAGAAGATGAAGAATAATTAGTATATGTACAAAAAAGAAGATATAGTACTGTTTGTAGGTGAAAATGGTTTCTGCTGATTTAGGTAATTGCGGGTGTGCAGGTGAGAAATAATTTAAACCATAAACAATGTATTGCAAGGGAGTACTTTAGATTCGATAGATCAATCTGTACAAGTCCGTCCTAAACCAAGAAATGGCCGTTCCAGACTTGCTTCATTCAAAAAATGGAGGAGAATGGGTTGGTTTTGGGGAGGGAAGCAAGGAAAGTGGTGAGACCAAAATAGTTGATTCTGGAAGAGTATTTGGGTTACTACGACTTATTATCAGAAAAGTGAGAGAGCTAACAAGGTGAGCTAGAAAGTAAGTATTTCTGAGTGTTGTATCTCTCGTATGAACTTGTTGTTCAATGAAAATATGTAAGACCTATTTATATAAGTCGGAGTAAAAACGTACCCTGGTCTCATTAAGGAGTGGGGAAGTAAATGAGAGGAGGTGGTAACCGTATGCATGGAATTGATGTTCCATAAAGTGGTTAACGCGTGAAACTGGTTTTCATGAAACTGCTAACGTTATGGAATTGATGTCCCATAAAATTGTTAACGCATGTGCTTTATGTCCAATGAACGTTTCACACATAACTTCCTGTATTTACTAACCGCATCACACTTATGACACTTCCTTATGACAGGCGTAGTGTACGCCGCACACTGTAAACCTCCAAACTAATACCCAAAGAGGATCCCCCAGTTTGTGTTGATGTCTCGAATGTTTTTGGAAAACATGTAGCATGTTGTTGTGGCTTGGCAAGTAAAGCTTGGGAAACTTGCTAGCCTGGTGACCTTCGACGGTCGAGATTTTGCATCTTGAGAGGAGGGGAAACCGTTGATCGTTGTACGCATTCGTTTTGGTAGTCGCGTAGTGAGGGGAAACATGGTGGTGCGGCTAGGTTGGCATGACGTTGGCATGGCATGGTTTGGCGTGGCCAAACTTAGGTTTTCGGAGCAAAGGTTACCATATGTCATCTGATAACATTGGATGGCTAGGATTTGCTCATGGGATTGAAGGGAAACCGTTGATTGTTGCACGCCTTCGTTTTTGTGGACGCGTGGGACGACCAACAGGTGGCGCGGCTAGGTTGGCATGCCGTTGGCATGGCATGGTTTGGCGTGGCTAAACTTAGGTTTTTGGGCCAAAGGTTACCATGTGTCGTCTGGTAACCTTGGATGGCTAGGATTTGCTCGTGGGATTGAAGGGCAACCGTTGATTGCACGCCTTCGTTTTGGTATCCGCGTATGGAATGCCAACAGGGTGGCGCAGCTAGGGTGTGGTTAGGCTTGGTTTGGATTGTCATGTGGGGCCAAGGGTTTTCCATGAGCGCATGGCATAGTTAGGGCCAAGGCAAGGGAATTTGGCTTGTCATGGTGTGACTAGCATAGCTAGGGCTAAGGAAAAGTGCGTTTAGCATCGCGCGGCTAGCTTGGTCTAAGTGCGGTTATGGATTGGCATGTAGGGCCAAGGGGTTTCCATAGGCGTATGGAGTGGCTAAACTTGGGCTAGGTGCGGTTTTGGATTGGCATGTGGGGCCAAGGGTTTGCCATTGGCGCATGGCGTGACTAGATTGGGCTAGGTGCGGTTTTGGATTGGCATGTGGGGCCAAGGGTTTTCCATAGGCGCATGGCGTGACTAGCTTGGTCTAGGTGCGTGACCAAGCTAGGGTCCGGGGCAAAGGTCGTTTGGTAACCTTAGACGCCCAGGATTTGATCATGGGATTGAAGGGAAAGCGTTTATTGTTGCACGCCTTCGTTTTGATAGCCGCGTAGTGAAGGCCAGTATGGTGGCGCGGCATAGGGGCCATGGCGAGGTGCGTTTGGCATGGCGCGGTAGGTCTGAATGGCATGATTTTCCATTGGCACGGAGGTGTGGCTATCATGGTTGGCATGCTTTGGCACGGTTGGTGTGGATGTAATGATTTTCCATTGGCACAGAGGTGCGTCTAGCATGGTTGGAATGCTTTGGCGCGGTCGGTGTGGCTGGCATGATTTTCCATTGACATAGAGGTGTGGATAGCATGGTTGGCATGCTTTGGCGCAGTCGGTGTGGCTGACACGATTTTCCATTGGCACAGAGGTGCGGATAGCATGGTTGGTATGCTTTGGAGCGGTCGGTGTGGCTGACATGATTTTCCATTGGCACAGAGGTGCGGCTAGCATGCTTTGGCGCGGTCGGTGTGGCTGTCATGATTTTCCATTGGCACAGAGGTGCGGATAGCATGGTCGGCATGCTTTGGTGCAGTTGGTGTGGCTGGCATGATTTTCCATTAGCACACGTGGGAATTAAGATTTGTCTTGTTGTAACCCTAATTTGAAAAAAATACCCTGGTAATTATTTAGAGACACATTAAAGGTTTCAGTAAATGTGCCTAGTAAATGCTTATTACTTTAAATGTTGTGACATCACTGTCTGCTAGGGTTTAGTGTTTTACGATTTTAACCCTATGCTAAAAACCACCATCAACATTAAGTCCCATGCTTATCTCGGAACAGGTGCCTTGTTGTGAGGTAAGCATATGATGGTGACATACAAGGACGGAATCGAGGTGTAAATCATTGCAAATATGGTCATGAGAATCCGACTAACCTTTTTGAGGAGTGAAAAGAGTTTTTACTTCCCGCGTTGGCGGACCTACATGATTTGTACTGGGGATGCAGATCGTGGAGTGGTGAGACGAAAGTTTCCGGCTTGGTCTAGTCATACATCACCGAGGCACATCGGGCACGGTCTTGGAAGGCGAAGCATAGCGGATGGTTTGGCATGAGGCAAGCATGGCGTCGGCAATGGAAGCGCGACAAGGGGAAACACAGGTTTCTGGCAAGGCTATGACATAGTCCACCGGCAGGGCATTGGCATGGAAAGCGCGGATTATCCTGGGAGTGGCACGGCTTGCTCTTGTGGGGACTATTCCCTTTCTTCATGCGTGGCTTTAACATGGAATTCTTTCCTTATTCAAAGATCTTTTTCGAGAGGTAGGTAGCATCCACAATCCTTTCATATGGTAGTTTTGCGCAAATCCCGGTATGATTGTGTGTCTGCAGGGCTAGGCTTTGGAACGCGAGGCGGAGCTTCTAGCACGAACTTGGCACGAATAGGGCTTATTAGCACTGACGGGCATGGAATGGGTGTGGGGCGCTCTGCAAAAAGCTTGATGAGGCATGACATTGGTAAGGAAAATGCTTTGTAAGGGAAGCGCTTTCAAGGGAAACGCTTGCGGTTTAGGGTTTGACACGCCGAAACCCTAATTAGCGTCCTTTACTATAATTGCTGTAGAATCCGCGTACGGACTCGGATTTTGATGGTCCGCCCATTTATCGGACACGAAATAGAATTATCTATCTCCAAATGAGGGAATATTTAGGTTTCGAGCATGCTTAGGAGGTTAAAACGGCCCGACAGTGAAAATCAGGAAGAAGTCGGAGGGATGTTGCGGGCCCGGGGTGGCATAGTCGCGCGCCAGTCACCTATTCCCGTTCATGGAGCAAGAAGGAATATTCATTCTGTTCAAACTCTAAAAACTCTGTCCGCATGAAAAGAGGTATCAACCCTTTTCTGTTCTTCTGTTCTTCGTCTGTAGTGTCTCTCCAGTGGATTCCAAAAATTTATCAAAACTCCGCTGTATTCTTAGGACGGATTGATGAAATATATGCTCGAAAACGATCACGTCAGGGATAATCTTGGAGATAATCTTAGGTTGTTCAGTGAACCTTCTGATCGTGATGATGATGTGTTGTGAATGCTTGCATGGATGAAAACTTCTGGCGCCCCTGGATGAAATAGGGAGACGTTTCATTGCCGATGCGCTGCTATCAAGTCTCTCGGGACTTTGTTCCAAGTTACATCCTTAGAACCATCTTCTGAATCTTGGACTATCGTACAGAATGGGATGCGGTGATAAGTCCCCAGTTACACTTTGGTTTGATATGATGGCATGGATTAATATGTGAATGTAACCTTCTGGCGTGCTTTTGGAGTCCTCGGTGCACATGTAGGGTTTCATGTTGAGAAATTCCCGCGGCTCGTAAAACCTCGACAGTGATGATGTTGAAATTAGTAGTAACCTGGTTGAGGGGAGTGAAAGCGTCTCATGCCGGTAGTCCCCATGCGTAACCTTATTTCATTACATTTGCTTGAATACCCGTCCATGGGATTTGATATAAGCCTATCGTACTCTTCTGGATGTGACACTGGGATGTTCAGAAATTACATGATGAAATATTCTGGATAGTGCAGGATTGGGATCCTCCGCAGCCTCGTAAAGTGTTGAAGGCATCTTCTAAACAGAGAAGTGATGTATTCTTGTGCTCCATCCTTGAAGAGTAAATGACCTTGTTGTGGTTACGACTTTTGGTTGACTGCGTCTTCTTAGCTTTGACATTGAAGGGATTATGTGCATACCCTTAGTTCCCAAGTATGGTTTACATATTTCCATCTTGTATGGTCAGTGGGTTGACCATGATAAAAACGTCACCATCGTGCGTTCGTACTGGTGATTTTGTTACTTCTCCTACGTGGAACTAAGAACATGGAGGGGTATGGGTTACCTTTGTAGTGATTGCTGTTATGGTGAAGCTTTGACCGATTTCAACAAATGAGCGACAACATCTCTTGGTAGTGGATGTAATCATAAGAGACTATATTGTCGCGGTAACAAAGTAGGTTGGTTGGAATTGTATAGGAATCCATGAAAGTTAAAGGATTGGCTGGATGAGTAAGCAAGCAAGCTGTCCATGATCATGAGCTTTGGCGGGCTGGATCATAGGGCGTCCATGACTACGAAGATTGGTTGGATGCGATCATGATCCTTGACATGGGGAGCGTGGTGGCACGAACCTTTGCTAGAAGGAGTGTTGTTGAAGCGATCGTTGAAGCGGAGCCGCTGCCGGAGAACGTTGAAGCGGAGCCACTTCTGGGGAGAATGTTGAAACGAAGCCTTGCAACTCTCAGAGCCTTGACGGTTACTATGTTAAAGTCGGAGGCTGCGTCACATTCTGCTAAACTCGACATCCCTCAAGTGAACGGGGGTTAGGAGTCCCCTGTTTCATCTATCGATCGTGCTTTCCTGGAGAGGTTGGGGTTTGGGAACGACTTCCCTGAATGAACAATTCTGCTTTCCTGATGCTGTGCGGTTATGGGATGAAAATATGTCTTGCTAGAGGGTCTTTGTGAACTCAGGAGGGTTGATGATTTCCTTTGCTTTTAGATTTTGGAGAAGTCGTTCCTGATCTTCACGTGTGATGAAATTGGACTTCTTATTTCCTTCTACTGGGCGTTCAAGAGCAACACGAGCCCCTTCATCTATAAAGGCATGTCCAGCTGAAGTGCCAACACCATATGTTAAAAGTGTTCCTTAGTCAGATCCCTCTTAGGTTGACGTGACTCTTATGGTGGCCGCTCCATCAGTGTCTTGAGGAAATAGTTATCTTCTTCCGAGTTATAAACACGTCTGTCTGAGCCTTACGAGAACATTTTATCTTTCCATCAAACCAACAGTGGTAAAAGTAGGCCTGCTTCTTCCGGATCTTCCAGCATCTTGCCTTGATGGTGGAGTAGCAGCGTCTCTGGTGACGGTTGGATCTTTCATACTTGAAGAAACGTTGGGGTGATGAAGCGGCTCTAGTTCAGGTGATCATAGGTGTATCGTGCAGCGATGGCGCAATTTTGATCATGGAGTGCTGGATCCATGGAGAAATTTTGAAGGGTGAGGATATCGCTGCTTTGGATGGACGTGGAGCGGAGAAGATGGCGCTGGAAGGGTGCAAGATTTTTAACGTTGGAAGGATGCAAGTTGTTAGCACATGGTATGGTATTGTGTCTGGTAAGCGCGTCTGGTATACGCATCTGGTTTGCACATATGGTAAGCGTATCTGGAAAGCGCGTCTGGAAAGACCGTCTGGTTTGCGCGTCTGGAAAACGCATCTGGGAAGCACGTCTGGCAAGAGCGTCTGGTTAGCGCTGGATCGGCTTGGAATGGGCGCTGGCTTGTATTTGGTACGACGTGGACCGTTGGATGGGCATGGACCCTGGCTTGGATTTGGTATGACGTGGAACGTTGGCTGGACATGGCGCAGACTGTTAGCTTGGCACGGCGCTGGCTTGGAACGACGCTAGCTTGGAACGACGCTGGCTTGGTGTGGTTCAGACTTGTTCTTACGGGCCCAGTTGCCTCTTCCCATACATAGCTCAAATAGGAAATCCTTTCCTTATTCAAATTCCAAAAAAGTGTTATGCTTATGAGGTAGGAGGGATACCCTTTTCATCTCGTATCTTTGTTATCACGTCCTAGTGTTAGAGGTAGCGTGGTAGCAATAAAGAGGGTAAGCATATTCCATCTATGTACTCCAACGTTTCTCTTTCAATTCGTTCTCTTGTTTCTTGTGTTGGTGCAAACCTTATCCATAGGTATGCCTTCCATAAACTTGTAGAAATATTTCATCATAAAAAATTCCTATTCGAATATCACCGTAGTTACGTCGGCTACCTCATAAATTGTGATGGGTAATTATAATGCGAAGTAGGAACGTACGGGTAGATGACTATATTTTTTTTTGAAAGGAAAACAAAGCTTATGGTTTATGGTTTGATTTGAATTGATAGATAACTGTTATCTACGAGGGTTTTGAAATGAATTGTTTAGGAATGGATTTTTTTTTTGAAAGGAAAATGAGACGCCTAGTTTATGGTTTTTGATTTTCTGGTTTTCTTGGGTTGATAGATAAATGTTACCTTGACGATTTTGGATTATTATTTTGAAATGAAATGTTTAGGATTGTTTCTGGTTGTGATTGAAAGTGGCGCAAACCTCCCAGGAATTCCATGGAACCGTGTGTTGGTAGATGACATGGGATGAAACATAACATGGTTATCATTTCTATCATTCTTGTGAAACTTTGAAAACACAAACCATGTATTTTGTCTAGGTAAGACTTACTTGGTTTCTCAGGTCTTCTGATGAGAATAAACTTTCAGGGTGTAGGACCAAGTTTTCTTTTTTCGAGAAACATGGTCATGGGAAGTCCCTAGTCTTCCGAGTCATTAACGAGTTTTCTGATAACTGCGCCGTTAATCCCTGGGCGGATCGTTTTCCTTCTAGCCTCTGAGCAGTCCCCAGTCATCCCTTGTCGTGTCATGACTGATAATCAAGCCGACGAGTGACCGAGTCAGAGTGGATCGTATTCCTCTACCATCTTGACGTTTGGGTCGAAGAACGAGATTGACGGTCAAAAATTGACATTGTAACCGAAAGATCGAACCTCCCGCTGTGGTCGCCAATTATTTGTAGGTGAAAATGGTTTCTGCTGATTTTGGTAATTGCGGGTGTGCAGGTGAGAAACAATTTAAACCCTAAACAATGTACTGCAAGAGAGTACTTTATATTCAAGAGATCAATTTGTACAAGTCCGGCCTAAACCAAAAAATAGCCGTTCCAGACTTGCTTCGGTCACAAAGTGGAGGAGAATGGGTTGGTTTTTGGGAAGGAAGCTAGGAAAGTGGTGAGACCAAATTCACCAGAATAGTTGATTCTGGAAGAGTAGTTGGGTTACTACGACTTGTTATCAGAAAAGTGAGAGAGCTAACAAGGTGAGCTAGCAAGTAAGTATTTTTGAGTGTTGTATCACCCGTATGAACTTGTTGTTCAATGAAAATAGGTAAGACATATTTATACAAGTCGGAGTGAAAATGTACCATGGTCTCATTAAGGAATGGGGAAGTAAATGAGAGGAGGTGGTAACCGTATGCATGGAATTGATGTTTCATAAAGTGGTTAACGCATGAAACTGCTAACGTTCTGGAATTAATGTCCCATAAAATTGTTAACGCATGTGATTTATGTCCCATGAATGTTTCACACATAACTTCCCGTATTTACTAACCGCATCACCCTTATGACACTTCCTTATGACGGGCGTAGTGTACGCCGCACGCTGTAAACCTCCAAACCAATACCCAAAGAGGATCCCCCAGTTTGTGTTGATGTCTCGAATATTTTTGGAAAACATGAAGCATGTTGTTGTGGCTTGGAAAGTCAAGCTCGGGAAACTTGCTAGCCTGGTGACCTTTGACGGTCGATATTTCGCATCTTGAGAGGAGGGGCAACCATTGATCGTTGCACTCCTTCGTTTTTGTGGCCGCGTAGGGAAGGACAACAGGGTGGCGCGACTAGGGTGTGTTTAGGCTTGATTTGGATTGGCATGTGGGGCCAAGGGTTTGCCATGGGCGCATGGAGTGACTAGGGCATTTGGGTTTCCATGGTGTGACTAGCATTTCTAGGGCCAAGACAGAGTTCGTTTGGCATGGCGCGGCTAGCTTGGGCTAGGGGCGGTTTTGGCTTGGCATGTGGGGCCAAGGGTTTGCCATAGGCACATGGCGTGACTAGCTTGGGCTAGGTGCGGTTTTGGCTTGTCATGTGGGTCCAAGGGTTTTCCATAGGCGCATGGTGTGACTAGCTTTGTATGGGTGCGGTTTTGACTTGGCATGTGGGGCCAAGGGTTTTCCATAAGCGCATGGCGTGACTAGCTTGGGATAGGTGCGGTTTTGGCTTGGAATATGGGGCCAAGGGTTTGCCATAGGCGCATGGCGGGACTAGCTTGAGCTAGGTGCGGTTTTGGCTTGGCATGTGGGACCAAGGGTTTTCCATAGGCGCATGACGTGACTAGCTTGGTCTAGGTGCGTGACCAAGCTAGGGTTTTGGGGAAAAGGTAGTTTGGTAACCTTATACGGACATGATTTGCTCTTGGGATTGAAGGGAAACCATTGATTGTTGCACTCCTTCGTTTTGATAGCCGCGTAGTGAAGGCAAGTATGGTGGCGCGTCATGGGGCCATGGAGAGGTGCGTTTGGCATGGCACGGTAGGTGTGGCTGGCATAATTTTCCATTGACACGGAGGTGCGGCTAGCATGGTTGGCATGCTTTGGCGCGGTTGGTGTGGCTGGCATTATTTTCCATTGGCACAAAGGTGCGGCTAGAATGTTTGGCATGCTTTTCCGCGGTCGGTGTGGCTAGCATGCTTTGCTATTGGCACAGAGGTGCGGCTAGCATGGTTTGCATGCTTTGGCGCGGTCGGTGTGGCTGGCATGATTTTCCATTGGCAGAGAGGTGCGACTAGCATGGTTGGCATGCTTTGGTGCGGTCGGTGTGGCTGGCATGATTTTCCATTGGCACAGAGGTGCGGCTAGCATGGTTGGCATGCTTTGGCGCGGTCGGTGTGGCTGGCATGATTTTCCATTGGCACATAGGTACGGCTAGCATGATCGGCATGCTTTGGCGCGGTTGGTGTGGCTGGCATGATTTGCCATTGGCACACGTGGGAATTAGGGTTTGTCTTGTCGCAACCCTAATTTGAAAAAGATACCCCGGTAATTATTTAGAGACACATTAAAGGTTTCAGTAAATATGCCTAGTAAATGCTTATTACTTTAAATATTGTGACATCACTGTCTGGTAGGGTTTAGTGTTTTACGATTTTAACCCTAAGATAAAAACCACCATCAACAAGTACACCGAACGTGTAAAAAGAAGGAAAAAGGGTCGGATACTCCTCGCCAGCATTATCTTCATCAACTTCAGAATCATGATCTTCCTCAACGGTCTTCATATTCAACATCACTATCAGAAATATCGGAAGTTTCTTCATTTTATGAAGGGTCCTGAAACTCAGAATCTAATTGAAAGGGAATGTGATGTTTAGATCCGATCTCGCCCACTTCTTCTTTAACAGCCTCATCACGTATGCGAATGGAATCCTTGGTCAAATTGGAAACGGTGACTTTGAGCTTCTTCTTGAGTCTGCGACACTTATTGTCACGTGATGTAAAGCTCGCTTCCAATCTTCCAATTTCAGCGGAAGAATTTTCATGTAGACTTTCAATATCCTTCAGATACTTCCCTTCCTTTTTCAGGAATTTTTTCTCGGCAACTCCAAAGAGAGAATGAAAATGGTTAAGTTCGCACGTAGACAATGTAAGAAACAAAAGCAGGGGCGAAATTATTAGTAAGGATAATGAAAAATATTATTTTTCATAAAGGATGGTTTTAACCAAAGATGCATGATCAGATTCTAAACTAACACTTGTTCCCAACTCCAATTTAGCATTATTAAGGATTCTAGCAACCCACTCAAACTCAGCATCATTCTCTATTATAAAACAAGAGCGAAATTCCTTCAGAGCCTTCGCACCATTAGAGATTATTTGATCTTTCACAATAACAAGTTCATTCTTTCTCGCTCCTAAAGTCCTAATTCTATCTTTGTCCTCACGGGCGCGATGATGAAAAGTCTTATTAGAAATTAACATCGGCATATGGTCACAAATGAGGGATTTATACTTCGACCTCAATTCCTCCAAGTATGATCTTCAAAAACACGTAGGGGAAAATTATTCAAGGAAGCATTAAGACGCTTAAGAAGGGCATCATTATCGAGAAGACTAGCCACCTCTTTGGTCAAATTATAAATTTCTGCAAATTTAAATAGTTGAATGAAGATATATAGAAAGTTGTAAGGTGTGAGCGAGCGAAAATAAATCCACCTATTAATTGATTATTCATTTGGAGAAGATCATCTTCCTCGCGTGTGTTACCCGGAAGCTCCCCCTTAACCTTCAATACACTCGCCTTCTAAGGAGTGAATTTTTCTATGTAAGTCAGAGGCGACCGCATGAGAATCTCGCACAATTTGTAACGATAAAAGGAAAAGAAATTTTAAAGAAATTGAAGTGTGAAAAAGAAATACTAACTCGAAACAAACTTACAAAATAAAGAGGGAACATACCAAAGAGCTCATAGAGAACAAAAAATCTAGAAATATAGCAGAGGCAGATCTCCGCAGAGATTCATGACTTAAGGTGGGAGCATTGCATATGGAAGAAACCATTTCACAAGTGAGAGTTAAATCATCATCACCAACAACAGAGAATGAGTCTTTGAAGATGAGAGATAGTTGAGCCATGGGAGAAGCTGAAGCAGACTCATCAGGGAATGGATGCTCGCCACCATGAAAGCAAGAAACAAAAGGAGTGGGAGAAGAGGTAGTAGAAGTGATATTTCTTCTCTTCTTGGGATTCACTTTCGTATTTCTGTTCTCGTAGAGTACTTAGAAGCAATGTATTTTCCCTTAGCCTTCGCACGAAAAGAAACCTCTTCCACACCCTCAGGAGAATCCTCAGCATCAACGCCATCAATATCTAGATCGCCCAACTTCACACACAAATAACGATAAGAAATAGAGGCAATAATATTGTTAAAATTCAAATAAAAGTATATTTACTTCATTGTTAATCTAACGTAGCGCTTCAAGGGTGCCTTGCCTTCTGTGAGCCCTAAAATATTTCTTCAATTTGGAAATATGAAGACAAGGAAACTAATGCAACAAAGATAAAGAAAATAAATAAACGAAAATGGGTAAACAAGCGAAGCTTATAATAGTATACCACAACTTCTCTCTCAGTCCAATTAAACTCCCAAGGGGAATAGGCAGAGAAACCCCCAGGGAGAGAATTTACCGGCTTATCATCACCAAAGCCAGTAATGTAAGGACCCTCAAGGAGAACAGGATAAACGTCCCAAAAATTGTCATTATATTTTCGTACGGTGCGGTTAGTCCTATCGTGAAAATCGACATCTCGCATAATCCTTTCATTCTCCGCGATTCCATCTTTCCTCACCAGGCGAAAATCCCACTAGGAGGATTCACTATTCATGATCACAACTTCATAATTAGCGAAGAATCTCTCAACAGTATATTCAGAAGGGATAATTTCCAAGTCACCATACGCTTCATTCTTGTATTCTCTAGGGTAAAGGGATCATAATCCAGTCGCACGACGAGCGAATTCCACCATGATCCTGATAGCATCTCCACTCAACTGAAATATCGCACGCTTAAAATTATCATGAGATAAAGTTTTATAAAATAAAGGAATTCGCGGGTCCAAGAGAGGAATAGGGAGACCAGCGAGAAGTTGCACCAAGGAGATGATAATTTTTCGATCATTCCATTGATTAGTCTCAAACCATTTAGGATTAAGCGTCGAAGTAGGTCCTGATAAATGAAGAGCGGATAATTTAAAACCTTTATCTCTGAATTCAACTTCAAGTCTCTCAAAATCTTGAACCATTTTGAAAAGATGATCAAGATAAGCAGGATGACCAAGAAAAATCAAGAAGGCGAGATAAAGACAGTAAATAAGAGTTTGAAGCGGCAGTTGGATCAGGGGGGGGGAAGGCAAAAGGTATGGTGAAAATAAAAAGCGCGAAATAAGAAGGATCAAGATCAATCAGAAAAACAGCAGTAGTAAGAAAAGAAAAGTTGCAGAGACGAAAGAAAAGAGTAAAAAGAAGAAGATAAAAACGAAAGGGATGTATAAAGAATTCTCTTTTCTTCTTTCAAAATCCACTTTTATGAATGCATTAATGGGTGAGAAAATTTGAAGCAACAGTTGTATAGATCAATTGCGACGTGTCCAAAGATAAGATGATGAGAGCAACACGTGGAGAAGTTAAGTCTGAGATCCATGAGTACTGTAAGTCAATGAATATGAAAAGTTAAGAGGGAGAGGCAAATGATATGTAAAGGTGCGAAAGTGACTAAGGAAAATTTCTCTCATCGCTTTTTCTTCGACAAAGATCTTTAAGAGAAGAGGCAAAATGTAGGGGTTAAATATCGCTCACGTAGTTATCACGCGAAGCGGTATCATTATAAGGGAGCGAATTGCCACCACTATTAAGGGAGGTAGTTATCACGCGAAGCTGTATCATTATAAGGGAGCGAATTGATTTCGTATGTAGCATATCCCAGATGACAGAATCAATGACGTCGTGAAGTCACGAGTAAAGTGTAAAAGCTGTGCGAAGTTCAAGAGCACGTTCGAGAAAGTCCGGTATAAGCGTCCGAGAACATCGCATGTCAGATCCGAAAATAGGAGCTTCATTATCTATCCTCCGCTATGTAAACTCCTATATATAGGACCAACCACTATTGTATCGAGAGAGAGATCTTTTTGAGAATGGAGGTAGAACTTAAGGGGAGAGAAAGTTATTTGCTTCCCAAGTTAGAGTTTTATCTTATTCTTTGTATTGATTTCTAAACTTAATAAAATTCTTCTAAGTGTTCTTCATCATGATTCCTTAGTTTATTCTTAATATTATCAAAGGGGTGTAGTTGCAAGAAATCCCACAACTACACTCCTTTCATATCTAAAGAATAAACTAAGGAACCCATATAAAAAGGGTCTAGTTGTGGGAATTCCTGTAACTACAACTCTTGCGTAAAATATTTGATCCAATGTGCGATAAATTTAACCAGAACACATATAAGAACCCATAGAATAAAATTAGTCTTATACGTACATTCCATTTCCACGGATTAAATGATAGGGGATCCTCAAATTTATCTGGGTTTATATCCCTAGCTGTTTGAACAACCACTAGATTTTGTGCCCGTCCTACGCACCGGACGGACCCCAAAAACCATAAAGCTCGATTTCGGTTTCGCCTCGTCCTGTCCCGATTTGATTTGGTGGGTCTCAGCTTCGCCTTGCCCCAATTTGAGAAGGATATTAATGTGTTGTAAATCCAATAACCTTTAATCTCCGAATTCCTCGTAGAATCAGGTGTATCTTCTTCCAACATAAACCAAGAATATGCATGGTTAAAAGAAAAAAAAACTGATGGCGAATGGTTTGGTGTGATGTGGTTTCGCATCGCTTCTTTTCACCCCATCCCGTCCCATCACATTGCATTTTTAATTTGGTGAGTCTCAACCTCGCCTTGCCCCGATGCATTTTTAATTTGGTAATTTTTCATTTTGTGTGGCTCGGCCTCGCCTCGCGTCGTCCTGATGCATTTTTGACTTGGTATTGCGCGGCTATAATCTTGTAATAGTAAAACAAAAATCTATAAATCATGTCTCATAATCATTTTACATTAATATTAATGAGATTCCAAATAGTAAAACAACTAACTTATAATTATATAATTATGTTATACAGATTCCAGACCTCTACACTAAAATTATTAGTGTAAGCTATAATTTCGTATTTCATTCGTAAAAAGTCACTTTGCATGCACGAAACAACTTAAGAATTTCAAGAATAAGTATATACCGAAGTAAGTTAGCATGTGTGGACATATATAGAAAAAATTGAAAAAAGAAAGAAAGCAGGAATTACAATTAGAATCGGAATTGGAGGTCATAGATACATAATTAAGTATACATACCGGTATACATTTAGTTCCCATATCTCCATTTCCCCATAGTCAAAACTCAGCTCACCATCATCATTGGCATCTTTCATATAATTCTTCATCATCATCATAGCCATCCTCTAGGACATTGCATTGGAATCAATATGTTGATGCTTAGTCACCAATCTCACTTGTGGGTCTATTGGCCTTGGAAGATTTTAGTCTCTTGCTAAAAGATAAAACTACTGATCCAACACAAAGACAATGAACTTAATAAATTAACAGAACATAAGTTAATTGATGAGCAAGTGCAACATGTAGGTAACTAAAACTTGCTAGAAAATTGAAAACAACAACACTATGTGGACGTCAGCTTCCAAAAAGAGGAGTTCATGACAATGATAAACACCCCAGTTCTTCACAGAAATAGATTTGCAAACCAGTGAAGTAACAACAATACAAAATCAAGCAGATGAGTTAGATCCTTAGAAATTGAAAAGTGTATGTCAAGGTTCCGATGACTCAAAGATTTGTTTTGAAGTGCTCCCATTGCATTAAGTGCAGCCCTTATATGATAGTAAGAGATCATAACAAAGCGACACTGCTTACAGGAAGCATACAAAGTGCAGATATCTCCATATTGATGAAAAACATTGTAAGCATGAAAAGTACCTCAAAAATAATGTGACGCTGTAAGATCAGTGTACCAAGTAAAACTGGCAAGAAAAGTACCTCAAAAAGAACCTCTGATTCGAACTTCTTCGATATTCTTATTGATATTTCTCGCAAGAAGTATTTTCATCAAATTGATGCTCCGCAACAGCTGCGCTGCTTGCAGTCCTTGTTCCACAAATTCTGCACTCATTTGATCCTCTCTCTCTCGAGTTCTGTTCTTCCACGACTGCTAAACGGATTAAACTCTTCTAATGCGTCGTTACTACTGGGCTTAGTGACATAATTCAAGGCCATAAATTATCCGAGAGACGAAGTCATCGTCATCCAGAAGTAGGCCCTATTAGTCTGAGCCACAAGTTCTTCAAGTGATTGAAAAGGTTCCTCCTTGTTTAGAGGTCACATCATCAATAGATTATGAAATACCATTTCACTGCATGAAAAATATAGAAGTTAACTAAAAAACTTGGACCGTGGGATGTGTGATAAGAAAATAATTTAGCCAAGCCAAATTAGTCAATTCTTGGTATACTTTATCCAACAATGTGAGTGCTCACAAACAGCCAAACATCCCATTGAGCAGCCATGGTGTCTCAGTCCCCAGCAAAACTGCCGTCCTCTCGAAAAGAAAACCACCTGAAAGAAGCATACTATATTCAAAATAATATATGAAAATGTTTGCACAAAAGTATATCATATCATATACCTGTTGGAGAAAATGTCACGTATTTTAAGAAATATCGGGTTCTTAATTAACTAAAAGTAATCATATCATATCCTAAGTTTGAGCAATATTTGAGTTGCTACAGAGAAATGCTTAAAAAGTAATCATTCTACCAAATAGGGTGGCCAGCAATGTGGATGAATACAAACACTGACCAGATTTTGCATAGACAGCACACTACAGACTCTGTATATTTATTCGGTGGTTTAGCAGCTGTGTGAGGTTTAATACTACTTCTCTTGTAATTCTTGGTTGTTCTCACCGTGCGATGTGGGAATAGGCAAATTCAATTACGTTTTTTTGGACAGCTTCAGCAAGTGTTAATCGAGTCGAGCCTCTTGAGATGTTAATCCGTCTTCCTCTCTACCTACAACACATACACTTGTGAGATTAGTCTTCTCTATAATCATATGATAACTTCTGGACAACTATTTACAAACCTTATTGACTACATATAAGTAACACCTTGTTTGTTTGCAGCTGACTCATCTGGATCTGAGTCGTCTGGATCTGAGTGTAATCATCTGACTCATATGGGTCTGAGTCACTAAGGTCTGACTCAGAAAATATGTTTGTTTAGTGAGTCAGATCTGACTCAACTGACTGAATTTTATGGGTCAAAAAATACCCTTGTACACATTTTAGACCATAATCATTTACCACTACTAACTTATTCATTACCTAGCTAAATTCTAAAGTAAACTTCAATTTTAAAATCTTAAAAAGCATAAAAAACTTCTTATCCTCCAAAAAGTTGTAAACAGGTACTCCCAGTTCTTTGGTGCTGGGACCTCTCGAATTCTGCCTGAAATGACGTAGTGAGAACCATGGCATGGACAGAGCAAACCAACAAAATCCCCAGCCATTAGGCAAAGGGATGCAACCAAGATGGGTTCAGACACCAACAACAATAAGCCATTCTGGGTTCTTGATTCTAAGTGCATCGTCCTCTGGATCACACATGGTGCCTTGGTCGACAGACTCGACACTACTGGCAAGTTTTATATCATCCTCAGTGCGGCGTCTTCTCAAGTCACTTGACAGTGGCAGTAGAGACAGGCTCAATGCTTGACATATCAACTTTGAGAGAGGCCAGGCCCAAGACATCCTTACTGGCATACATGCTCAAAACAAAATTGGGACTAGCAGATGAATCAGGGAAGAGAAACCAGGTCCAAGACATCCTTAGTCGCAGACGTGCTCACCACAAAGTATCCGAGGAGTTGCTAGGGTTTGTTCCTCCATCCCAATGTTAGATATTTGCTGGGAAATAGAATCCGAAGCAACCATGGCACAATTAACAAACCCATTAGACCTAACGAAAACTTGGCATATAATGTTAAAAAACTAGGCACTTTAGATATCAGTTGAACAAGTCATTCATCAATAGCCGGACTAGGTTGCATTCATATATGGGTTTAAAAATGAAGATATAGGCGAAGGACATATAAGAGAGAGTGCTAGCTACTTCTCCACCATACATTTAATTTGGTATGATCGTCCGGGGAAAGCATTTACTTAAATAAGGAAGCATAGTTCAGTGCATATTATAGAGAGTGAGAGTGAGAGCTCTTAGGAACTTACAAAAATTAAGATGTACGACCAGAATCATTCAAAGGAAAAATGAGCAAGATGTACCATAAAGTTATTTTCCACAGCATGGTAGTATAGTTTTACCGCACTCTCCGATCAGTAATATAATTTACGTCTATGTTACCGAAAGCATACCATAAGAGGGCCAAGGCTTAATTGTTACATAATCGCTATGCTCTTTACAGATGCATGGTAAATTTCTACACAGGATTTGGTGGTTGTCAGAGCGCCAGAAGTACTTCCGTAGGTTCCCATAATCTTAACGACTGTAAAAATTCTTTAGTAGTGGGGCACTGGGGCTCCTACCTTTACTGGTGTACTTTTTACTAGATTGATATTGTAGTCAGTAAAATACACATTTGATTAATGGGGTTTCCAAATCCTTTTTAAACATTTCATCAAACCCGATGCGTGCAATTACGTCTATCGATTATTAATCTACTTAAATCAGGAAACATTACATGAATCAATTGATTAATTCCAGTAAAACCAATAAAAACAAATGTGGGTTTAATCAAATTTAAAACGCTGCAAAGGTATAATAGCTAATGCTACAACATTTACTAGTTCTAACACAAGCAGAAGACCCAATAAAGATGGAATTATAACCTAAACCCTAACAATTGATTTCACAACAAAGAAAACCCTAGAATCTTATTACAATAAAAACCAAGCAGTAAGAGAACTCATGCAATAGAGAAGTTATACCTACCTACAGTTGATGAAACCAAAATCCTCAATGAAACCTTTCTTTTTATCAAACCAAAATCGCCAAAAATGCTTCAATAAAATAAAGAAGATCAGCTGAAATATATGAACCGATCAAATAAAAGAGATGAATGAGATCAGGTGAAAGAGGTGGACGAGATCTAGGGTTTTAGTTTCTCCATTTTGCTGTCGATGTGAAAGAAAGGAAGGAATGGAAGTTTTCTTTTAAGGGATGGAGGGTTATTACAGTAATTAGTCGCGACTCAGAGGCAAGGGCCAGCGACTCAGGGGCGTTTCTACGCCTGACTCAATACTGCCCGAGTCAGGGGTTCCCACTGAGTCAGATTGCGAGTCAGGGGCAACCAAAAAAATGAAAACAAAGGGTCTAAACTGCTGACTCGGCACGAGTCAGGGGTTGACTCAGATCCAGACGCCGAGTCAGCTGCAAATAAACATGGTGTAAGTCTTCGGGGCAAATCAACAAATAACTAATACACGTTTGGGTTAATTCTATATGAGATTCAGCAACATCAATGAACAACAACAAAAAAAAAAAATACTCATAGGAACCCATAGGAAAATCAAAGGAATACCTGTTTTGCAATCCAAAAATAATAAAATACCTTTAAGACGGAATCTATGAATATCACTGTGATTTATTATTGTTTGGTGGATGGAGTCATCGTTGTATAATCTACTAAGAAAAAAAATGAAATTGTATACAGAAATTTTACATCTCTAATGAGGCAAATCATAATTCATCATCAACTAAACATCTAACTCTGTAAATATCTTCAATAGAATCATCAAGATTGTCAATGATATAAGCATTAAACCCTGTATTTGATAGTTGAATAATAGACCCGAAAAAAATATCTTTGATAAATTGGCGGACCTAGGGATGACTGGAATGAAGATGGCGGTGGAATGTATGATTAATTTATGAGAAAATTAATCAAACGACCTAGGGTTAACATTGAAACTCTCCAAGAGAATGAAAGACGGCGGAGAAAAAGAAGAAGAAGAAGTTTATTTGGTATCTCCGTTAACTATAGGTTTAGTTTTTGATGTAGGCCCTGTCCACTCCAACAGCGTCAATTAACATCCTGTTAAGATTCGGTGTAAACAAAATGTAATAAATTATTTAGGCACAAAATCTAATAGAAGTATTGTATACCTAGGTTTTCCTTAATGGCATTATTAACTGCCAGTTAAATAAAGGGTGTAAATATAGTGTAATCCAGCTTTTAATGTCTCAACTAGGGGTAGGACTTGGGTTGGTTGGGCGGGTTAGAAGGCTTGGATGAGGCAGACCCGAGCTAGGAATTCTTTAACCAGATTGCCCATCGAACCCGTGGAACCCATTGAGGTGTTGCCCAAGTCCGCCCAAGTTATGTTCCTCGGGTTCCTTAGGTTGGCCCAAGTTCCACTAGACATACAAGTTTGTTAATGTGATAACAATAAATTTAATAATAATAAGATTTAATTGCTCCATTTATTTTAAATTTCCAAATAACTAAAGATTATTTACAATAATATAAACTCTTTTCATATCAAATGATTAATGAGATATATATAATTTATATTTTCATTAATAGATTTGAAGAGAATATCTAAAATTTCTCTAAATAGATGATATACTAATTATAAAAAATGTCTTATATATAGTTTTTCGGGTTGGGCGGGTTGTTTGGGTTAGAAATATGTGTGCCCATTCTTGCCCAAATTTAACTCGGGTTCATAAAATTTATGCCCAAGCTTGCCCAAAGTTTTGAAATACGTTGCCCATGTCCGCCCAACGTTCGGGTTGGGCATGGGTTGGGTGGGTTGACCCAACCCAAGTCCCACCCCTAGTCTCAACCAATAGAGTTCCGCTACTTGTCCTCTCAAAAATTGCTCTTATTAAAAGCTTTTATCTAATTTAATTTGAAAAGGATGTCATACTCACCGTGCGACGTGGGAGCTCATATGACTTAGCATTTTAAAGGAGTGGAGATAATTATCCATACCGGAACACTAAAAATGAGTATTTTAAAAAGAACGCTTCTTAAACCAAGAAAAAATAACACTCCCCACAGACGACCCTAGTGCATTAGTTGCATGTTTCACGACCTACACCCTGATTTAATTATATACTAAACATACGACTCTTCTACAAAATTTCTCTTCGGGTAAATATGAACCCTTATTTCGTACAGTTGCTTCAAGTCTAAGCTTTATAAGTCAATTTACATTTTTTTTATGTGCTTGTGTTTACGTGTGTAGCTCATAACATGATTATGCTGTTGTTGAAGAGTACACCAGTCGATCATAGATTTGTATATTCCATTTTCTATTTTCATAAGAACGTCATGTTTTCCTTTCTCAGTGATCATACCATTTTTTACTACTGCAATTATATCAGCCCCTTTAATGCTAGAAAGATGGTGAGCAATGACAATAGTTGTTCTATTTTGCATCACTCTTTCAAATGCTTCTTGTATTATGTGTTCTGATTCTGCGTCTAATGCTTGCCTCGTCGAGTAAAAGGATCTTAGGATTTTTCAGTATCGCTCTAGCAATGGCAATGCGTTGTTTTTGGCCACCTGATATGAACTTGGATCCCTCTCTCCCCAACTAAAGTATCGTATCCATTTGGTAATGCTGATATGAACTTGTGCGCATTGGATGTTTTTGTGGCTGCAATAATCTCGTCTTCAGATGTTATTCCTTGTTTACCATAAGCAACATTTGCTTTGATTGTGTCATTAAAGAGTATAGGTTCTTGACTTACTACTCCCATTTGTTGCCGCAACCATTTAATCTGAAATTCTTGGATTTTCACTCCAACGGTATACTCCCCAACTCAATATCGTAAAACCTGTGTAATAGATTGATTACCGTTGATTTACCACAGCCACTCTCTCCAACAAGAGCAACAGTCTGGCAAACATTAAGAACGATCAATCGTCAGTTAGTAATAGTGCATGCTAGAAGAATTTTAGTACGATGCATTTGTGCACATTAATGAACGATATTGCGTACCTTGCCCGCTGGGAAGTTGAGGCATAAACCTGTGAATATTTGTACATTGGGACGTGTCGGGTATCTAAAGTTGACGTTATCAAAATCAATATCACCTTTCACATTGTCAAGTGTTATACCAATGTTATTGCTTGAATCAATCTTTGGTTTGCTATACAAAATTTTGAAAATAGAAGCAGCAGAAGTCCTAGCTTTGCTGAAATCTGGAGCCAATGCATTAGTTTCTGCATTTTCCAGAACTGAAACAAGCAAAACAAAAATTACCTACGCCAAGAAAAGAAAAGAAAAAACCATTCATTAGAGACTAATCAAACTATAGTAACATCTTCTTACTTTGGAATCTCAAAAGTTTAAAATGCATGAATGTACCCTGAAAACTTGCTCGAAAGTTGCTTTCCCATCTTTCACAAGACTGCCCCGACATAAAAACAAAGAGAACCACCAGCAAAGATTATGAAAATAGCAAAACCAAGGGAAATGCCACTTTTATATCCCCGTTGAAATCCTTGTTCCATCAAATTTGTGCATTTTTCCTTGTACAGATGAACAACTTTATCTTCTGCGTTAAACGATGAAACTGTTCGAATTCCTCCTACGGCACCATATGCAACTTGATTTGCTTCTTCATACTTCACCTACATATACACACACATACATAGAAAATGATTAATTTTGTGGTGCATACTGCTACAGTTTACCACACGGTGAATGACTTACCGTGCCATCACCGTTTGAACTTTGTATAAGCTTCATTCGTAAGTATCCTTCCGAAGCTAATAATGGTAATATTGCAACAATTACTAGTGTTAATTGCCAGTTAGATATAAAAGCTATGATAACTGCTGCTATAATTGTTGTTAAGCTTTGAACCCATAGAGCCAATGAGTCTCCTACAAGGTTCTGAACCCTCAAAGCATCAGTCGATAACCATGTTTCGATTGCTCCGCTGCAAATGCCACAAAAAAAATGAGAATAGAGCTATTCCAGATATAACGTACAATAAACTTGTTGGATACGTTACCTTGAATTTGCATTGTCATCAAACCAACTTATTTCTTGGTGAACTATCTTTTCAAAGCACATGGATCAGATCCTATGAACTAGTTTAGATCCTGCAATTCCTATCAAGTACTGTTGCATAGGTATAAAGATGAGACCAATACAACCTAGTGCTAGAAACATCAAAGACCAAAAAATTGTATCTTTTCGAAGCTCATCTGGTGGTTCATAAAAAGTTTTGAATATTTTCAAGAACAAGAATCCGAGAGTTGGTGGCATTAGACCTTTAATAACCGAGGCAATTGATCCCAACAGTAAGATCACCAGTTCTGGCTTGTTCAGATAGGCTAATTGGTAATTGCTTAAATGAAGCACGTCGAAGTAGTTGATCTTTTTGCCCAGTTCTTTCATCATTGTTCCCATCTTCTAATGTATGCATTTCTCGGTCAGATGCGGAACTGATTGGACTCCTTTTCGGAAACCTTCTTATAGATGTATCCTCGTCATAAATACAGTCGTCTGAAGGTAGCATACATTCAACTTCAGTCGCATTTTCTTGTACATTTATAAGCTGAGAGTAGGCTACATCGGGTTTCAAGATCAAATCCTCATGATTACCTAAACCAAGGAAGGTGCATGTACCAATAAAAATGAGGATTTTCATGGAAAAATAGAAATATTGATACATGAATTTATATGATGCGCTGCTGACCATCAAAACTTACCTTGCTCCACATTTTTTCCTTGATGTACCACAGATATGGTTTGGGCATATCTGATTGTAGTCGAGCGATGGGCGACAATTATGGTTGTTCGATTAAGCATGACGCATTCTAAAGCATCTTTCACTAGTTTCTCGGATTTAACATCTAATGCGCTTGTGGCTTCATCTAGAAGTAGGATCTTTGGGTTCTTCAAAATGGCTCTAGCAATCGCAATCCTCTGTTTTTGCCCACCGGAGAGCTGAATCCCACTTATTATTGTCTCAATTCCCTGCCAATAATACTTTTTTTTTTTATTTATTTATTTATTTATTTATAAATTGCGACAAAAATTTATAGGCCATTCATTGCTCAAAAGTAAACTTATCTTTGCGAGAAAAGAGTATAACCATTACCATAGGCAGTTTGTCAACAAAAGCCGCAGCATTTACAAGCTTGACTGCTTGCTTAATTTCTTTATCAGTTGCATTTTCGTTTCCGTAGATAATGTTTTCTCTTATCGTAGTTGCAAACAATGTTGGTTCTTGGCTTACTAGTCCAATAACATTCTGCCTAACCCATTTAAGCTGTAATTCCTTCAAGTTAACACCATCTATAAGTACGCTACCAGTTAACTCATTAATAACGGTAGATTTTCCACTTCCACTCTTTCCGACCAAAGCTGAGGTTGTTCCACTTGGAACATATAATGAAAAACCGGACAACACTAGAACTTCGGGTCTTGTTGGATAACTGAAGTAGATTCCATCCAGTGTTACTTCACCCTCTATGTTTTCTAGTATGATTCCTTTTGTTTCTGCGATACTGATCAGAGGCTTTCTTTCAAATACTCTAAACATCTTGTAACTTTCCGTTTTCCCCGCTGCAAATGCGTTCAAGCAAGGAAATGCTTGACCCAGTGCCATATATGTCAAAATGACAACGGGTGAGGACGATATATAGAACCGGAAAATAGTGGAACAATTATCGGTGTAGTTATTGTTACTTACATTCCACCAATTATTAGACAAAATATGATGTTGATGATATTACCACCATTGAAGCCTTTCTCAGTGATCAACTTAGAGCCATACCACATTGCAAGTCCATCAAAACTGTATAAGATTGAAAGCGCAATGCCCATTCCTAATCCCGAAGCAAATGCTTGTCTTGTCATGAAGACATGCGTTTGTTTTAGTACTTTGTTATATTTTTCTTTTGCTTCCTCTTCCCCTGTAAAAGATGCTACAGTACGTATCGCTCCCACTGTTTGTTCCACAACTTCTGAAGCCTCAGCATTTGCTTCTTGTTTTTGAAGTGAAAGTCTCGATATGTATTTGGACATGAAGACACCAGTAATTGCAAGGGGATGAATGCATGACAATACCAAAAGGGATAGGAGCCAACCTTTTGTAAATGCAATTGCATATGAAGTTATGAAAGTCGAAAAGAGTTGTATGAACTTCCCAACCTAATTAGAAAACAATTTGGACAAAATTTTCAGCCTTCAATACAACAGGTAAAATCTAACCTACAGATCCATTACTAAACAAATTACTCATATTTAACATTAACGTGCAAATATATAATCACTAAAGCGAGGCAATTGATAGAATATTACCTTGTCACCAATGGCATCATGGATAAGTACAGTGTCATCAGTTAAGCTTCCAATGATCTCCCCAGTTGTTTCCATGTCGAAGAATGTAATGTCTTGTTTGAGTACCGCTTCTAGATATGCAACCCTCATTCGTCTTGCTTGTCTTTCTCCACTTGTAATCCAGCAAGACATTTCTACAATATGTGAAGCAAAATCATGACAAAACAAAATTTTCAATTCTCACCATCCCAACCAAATAGACAAAAACAGAAGAAGAAAAATTACTCACTTACTGATCGCTGTCGTATGCGTCAAAAATAAATTTACTTTCTCACTACTCAAAATATATCATATAACAAGGGCAAGAAAGGATCGTTCCCACAGAGAGGACTAGGTTGTCAATATATTTTCGGTTTCCTATAAATACCAATGGGAGTTTTTCTGATTTTTATAGGGTAAAAATAAAATAAAAGCAAACAAACAAACAAATCAAGGTAGTGAGAATATTGGGTAAAGATTTCATATTCAATTGTAAACAAGTATTTGAATGTATGAATATAATTCGTATTTAATCTCGCTATCATCAAAAGCCCTAGAATACCTTATTGCAAGAGTACTCCGTAAATTTCCTAAGTCATCAACACACACATTAGAGTTGTGTATGTGAATTCTACCTAAAGAATAACCTAACGCCTTGCGCTAATCAGGTTCAATTCCTAGGAGCATTAAGTTTCAGAAATAGGCTAATCAATTCAATTTTAATACATTGCGCAAACAATTAGAACAAAAGTCAAACTTTACATATGATTACAAGAGTGTATCACTACAAACCGTAATCATATCATGCTACTCGTATTCAAGGTTATCGCTTGATGAAAACCCTAAAATAGCTATAGATATAGATGTATGTTTAATCAATTCTAGACTCAACCAAACAAACATTCAATCATATTGCAATACATCAATCATGCAATTATTATAATCAGTAGAAAGTGAACGATGGTTTTGAGAGAAAACTAACTCATAAAGATCAAAACTTGTTTTCAAAATCCAACTACATCTTTAACCAATAAGAAAAACTTAGTTACTCATGGCATAGGAGTTCATAAAAAGAAGGAAGAGAAAACCTATCATGTTTCTAAACCCTAGAACAAAAGTAGAAGCCTCCCTAATGGAGATATATCTAGGTTTAAAGAAAAAGTTATCTATTTATATGCCTCTCCCAAAAGGATACTCAAAAGTAGGTCAAGTTTTCTCAAAACCCGTCTCCAATTCGTCCACCAAGCCCACGTGTGAGAAATATGTCTCTGGATTTTTTGGGTCCAAAACTGGTCACCGGATTGCTGATGTCATCGCCGGAATATGGTCACCGGTTGCCGGAATTTGTTCACCGGAAAACTATCTCCGGCCACTGAGCTATCGGAAACTGTCACCAGCAAGTGCCCACTCCTAGCAACTCATCCTTGCTTCTCTATAGTTCATACATTCACAAAAACCATCTAACCTATTTCTCGTTTCTTGCGAAAACGGGCTCAAAAGAGTGACTCGTAGCTCATATATGCAGCGGCCAAATCATGCATCCAACACATACCCCCTTCGTGATTCAATGAAACATTATGATTCACACTTTCCTTTCTGAAATCCGGCAACCAGAACTAGTACCACCGGCTCTCCATTCTCGTTGTGTTTTCGCACAATTTCTGCAGCTTTGATTAATTTTCAATATCATCAACAGCATCTGTAACTGCTCCCCTTTGTAACTAACTCCATTCCATTGCAACATTACTGGAGGCCACTGCAACCATTCAAATTCTCCATCTGTAACAAACCTTACTTCCCATTTCAGTTCACCACCTTATCTCTAATCCATTGTACCACCAGATTCATATCAGCTACAGCTCAAGTTAACTCCTTGCAGCTGCAAATCCAATTTCTTGCACTTGACAGTGACGGCACACACAACTGCAACAGCGACCCATATCTGAAAGACAAGTACCACCAACCTGTTCTCCAGTTTTCCGCAACCACCTCTCCTTTACAGCATCAGACTGCAACATGTTCATCTGACCAGCTGCATACTGCCTAGCCATTTCGCCTGCACTGCAATACACAGCACACATACACCTCCATTTGAGATGTAACTGCACCTTAATTTTATAACACCATAACTCCCTTCAAATCTGTCTCGCAACCCTGCAATCACTAAAGATTGAATTCAAAATCATCCCAACCTTTTCAGAACCCATCATAAACATCCACCAGATCTACCACTGCATCACTGGCAACATATTTCAGTACCGAAACTTTCTTCATCAATCAATATCGAGCTCAAACACAGAGTCGCTCTCTTCCTTCACTGCCAGTAACGATTCCCTGACTTCTTTCATCACAGTATACTCGGTCTGTTCCTTTACAGCAAACCATAGCTCATTTTCTTCATTCCCTGAACTCGCAAGACCAAAGCCATCATGTGAAATCTGCTATCAAAACTCCAGCCTTAGAATAGGAACCACTAAGCATATCCTCATCACTTTCAATTCCATCCAACAACCACCAACACAAAACTATCTTTTCTGTCACAGTCATAACAACACCAGCCCAGCTCCCTCATTTATCACCTGCACCACCACCATTAACTTCATAACAGATTCTCAACTGCCTCCTTATCACTGCAACACAAACCACCACCTGCAGCTCAGCTGCTACTTCATATTCAAACCCTGAGGTACCACCTGCAATTTCTTCCACTCCAGCTCAGGTCACAGCCAGCACAGCCAATTCCAGCCAACAGTCTCCACCTGAGTTGTTCAATACATGCCCTGTAACAAGCCTATTCAGCTTCAAACTCTCCCTGTAACTCACATCACACAGAAATCTTCAGTCCATCTTACCACCACCTGCAAAGCCACAGCAAGAACACCTGCTACAAGAACTTGAAATTGTAAAAAATTAGTCTTTCAGGACTTTTCTCAAACAGTGGGTGTGCCATTTGCAAACTGATAATGGCTATGTAATGGCTGTACAAATCCATAAAAACCACTCCTTCCCTGTAATACACAAAGAACCCATTCATTCACAACCCATGATCTCAGGAGCTCACAACTTCAACTACCATTCATCTTCGATCCGTGCAGCAGAGAGCTAGTCGCTTCACTGAGTTTTACGGTAAAAATATCACATATTCATCCACTAACTCGGTTCTTAGATGCTATTCACAAATCCAGATAGAACCCAATGATCTTGAACATGTATGGAATCTGAACGCTTGAAACCCATTCCATTAATCTCCATCTTCAATGGCAGTACTTGTTTTTGCCTGCTTTCTCTTTCTTTTGCACATTTATTCTCAGGTGGAGAAAAATGATTGATAGTTCTCAGATGGGTTGGGTGTAATAAAGATGGGATGGATATTGGGTGTACTAAAACTGAGATGATTACTGCCACCATTCCAGTGGATAAAGGCAGCCACAGTGATGTACCCTTCAACAATTTCTGCTTCATATGCAATTGAGACTTGCTAACTTCACGGCCATCAACGGCCAATGACTCCAAATAATGCGTTGAGCTACTAATTTTTTTTTTTTTTTCGCCTTATGATTCCAGAGTACCTAATAACTCAAAAACAAATGTAAAATACATAATTTACAAGAAAACATAGCAAAGAAAGCATAAACTCTAAATAGTAAATACGGTGTATTCTACACCTATCACTTACGTTTAAATGTAGCCATCCCTACCCCAATACCTAAGTACACACCTTTCAACGTGATCTACAACCATAGTTTTTGCATAAGCTGTCTATAATTGAGAAACAGTAGTTGATCCATAAAAGTCTCAACCCAGCTAGTTGATCCCATTAGCTGAGGTCGATAAATGTAATGCGTTTTGTTTACTAATAAACAAAAAGATAAAAATGGCGATGGACAAATTTACCTTGAGCACGTAAGGAACGATAGTAGAAGGGTCAAACGTTCCGAAGGCATCGATGTATTGACCAACCAAGAGCATCAATATCGGCATACCAATGCAACTTCCCATTGAAGAAATTGTCCCCATAAACATCATCAACACATCATATCAGTCTGCAAATGAGAATAACATGTAGAATGACACTAGTTTATCTTTTTTCCGACGATCACCCATAGCTTCTACTCATGCATCAACAACCTCAGAATCATATGTACACTTCATTCGTACGAGATTACTAAAAGCTCTTACTTTTTCCATGGTTGATCATTTCCTTTCAAAAATGCTTGCCATAGAGGATAGTGGGAATCATTTCTGATAAGCATTCTTATTTTGGACCCTTTCCTAATTCATCAAGCAACACTTTAGTTGTTTATTTACATTGACTTCTTTGAGTTCGTGTTTAGAGCGTCCAAATTTTTTCACACTCCTCTAACGAGTGTATGTTTCACATAGTCTTCCGATTGGTTAATTATTTAACTGATGACCCTATTACCCTCCATGTTTAGAATCACGACCTTCGTTATATAACTCCCTAAATAGAATCAATGATTGAGATTAAAATGTTACGTGCACACTCGTTAAGGAGTGTGCACAAATTCGCACTCGTGTTTAGCATATTATTCAGAACATCATAATAGTAATCTGGGAGAGTGTGATGCGCCATTCAGAACGGCGTAATATATATAGTATATCTCAACCATCACGCTGGCTCGATACAAACTCTCGCCGCCGTCTCCGATAACAAAAGTCATTAACAATTCAGTATTTTTGATTTCAGTAGGATATGTGCCCAATATTAAATCATCTACAACATGATAACTCACTCAAATAACTTCGAGTCAGATCTATAAATCAAGTCAGACTCCGAAACTGACATCAGAAAAATAAGAAAACAAATGCTCTCACATCTGATAGGTCCAAATTAGATGCGAAGTCTAATTCAGAATCAGATCGCAAGTAAGATTCAAATGAACAAGATGTAAGTATGGGCCTACTGAATGTGATGCGTCATAACAACATAATATAAATAGGGTTTTGTTATCTTGTGCATCCATGCACAAGAGAACACCCAATTATTGTATTGAGAATGTGCAAAAACAATTAAAAAAATTAAAAAAATGTGTTTATTTGCATTGGATATTGAAAAACTTCATTCTTGAAAATGCATATATATTTAGTAAATATATGTTTCATTGCATTGTCCAATGCAACTAAACACAATATGTTTTATTTTTTAATTATTTTTGCACATTCCCAATGCAATGATTGAGTGTTATTTTGTGCATGGATGCAAAAGATAACAAAATTATGACATTGTCTGATTTTGTCAAGCTTATTTCCAACGAGAAATTTTTTGACGGAGGTTTTTTCGAAGGGGGCATCGGGATCAATGATATGTTGACACATGTCAATGAATTATGTTTTCAAAAATACGAACACCAATTAAGATAATAAATTTTGTGTCCAATTTTTTTTTTTTTTTTTTATATTTTTGGAAACATAATTTATGAGAATCAATTAATATTAAAAACATGTGTCAACATGTTATTGGTCCCCATGCCACCTTCAAAAAAAAAAAACAAAAAACCATCAGAAAATTTCTCATTTTCAACGGCCATGACAGTGGTGGGAGAATGACAGAATGTTATGCGCCATTAAGAACGGCATAATAGATCTCAACCACCACGGCTTGATTTAGTACTTAAATGGGAAACAAATTGCCCACGTATGGGAGAATGTAATGCCAACTCAAGTGAGTTTTTCAAAGATCTGGTTGAAAATACTTTTGTTGATTTAAAAGTCTCCTTCTACATTCACCGAATTGCACAACACGATAAGCAAATTAATACTATTTTTAATTTGGGCCTTCTTAACTTGTAGTCCAATATACAAGTTAAGGATTAATATAATAATATTTTTTTCTCTTGAAAATTGTAATTCTAGTTGGTTGGAAACTTAAATTTACTTGGAAATCTAGTACCCAATTCTCTAGAATGGATCATTTACTTTTTAGGGTTTAAATCTAGTACCCATTTCTCTCGAATCTAAAGTACTTCCTTACAGTACATTGTTTAGGGTTTAAATTGTTTCTCACTTGCACACCCTCAATTACCGAAATCAGTAGAAACCATTTTCACCTACAAACAATATGATATCATGAACTTATACTTTACTGTTGGTGCGTCGACAAATGTATTTTTTTTTTTACTTATTAAACATTGGCTGACTTTTGTTTGCAGACATTTGTAAGTGTAATGCGTAAACCGCCGATCACTATCTTGACTGATCAAGATCCATGGCTAACAATAGCTATTATAACAGAATTACCTAGTACGAAGCATAGCTTTTGCATCTGGCATATTACAACTAAGTTCAGTGGCTGGTTTTTGTCAGTCCTTCGTGGCAATATTTTGAATGGTGCATCGATTTTTATAAGCTATATAGGTCAGAGATAAAAGAAGAATTTGAGGATGAATGGCAAATTACAATTTCAAAGTATAAATTGAACAATAACAAAAATGTTATTGGATTGTACAATGCTAGAAAATTCTTGGTTCCGGCTTATCTTAGAGATTACTTTTTCGGTGGAATGACGACCACCGGGCGTTCAAAAAGCATCAATGCTTTTATTAAGCGATTCATTAATTCGCATACAACTCTACGAGAGTTTTTAAATCAGGTGAGTACCTAACCTAAATCTTAGAAGGTGTTCCTTTTCTATTTATTCAGTAGATTTATTGTGATCTTCTTTTCGCCCAAAATGTATAATGAGCAATGTAAATTTCAGGTGGATTTTGCTATTGAAACTATCAAAAATAAAGAAACACATGATTCGATGTTGGAGAAACATCACTTTCCCATATCTAAGATAATGTCACCTCTAGAAGAACAAGTTCGAAAGATTCTAACACCATATGCCTACAATATGTTTAGAGAAGAACTAGAAAGGGCAAGTCAGTATGGAGTTTATATAATATCCGGCTCTGAATACATGTTGAAATACTTTGAAGAAGGCAAACACACAAAGCGTCACAGAGTGTTTTGGGATGGTCAGGTAATTATTTGTAGCTATAAGCAATTTGAATTTTGTGGCATAGTTTGTCGTCACATATTGCATGTTTATCCACACCGGTTGCTTTAAAATTCCCATAACTTGTTTACCATTTCGGTGGCATCGAGATGATTTATGTTATGAACAAGTGAATTCACTTCATAATAACGCTGTTGCATTTCAAGAAGAAATAGTCAGAGATGTTGTAAGTAGTAATGCTATTGCATTTCAAGAAGAAATCGTCAGAGATGTTGTTGCAGATCCAGTAGTTGTAGATGATCCTCCTCCTTGAGTGACTAAAGGGCGGCGTCGTGGTAAGAGTGCTAAGAGACTTAAAGGGGGCATTGTTTTTCTAACAATAGAGTTAAAACAGATAAAACACGAGAAAACATAAGGCAACAAAATGGTATGCGCTTGATGCCTTGAAGCTCTTGGTTGTGCCCAAACTAAAATCCAGGACTTAATGAATGTCTCTAGAGAATTAGTGAGCTTTAGTCCCATCCCCCTCGATGTAAATTTAACTTTCTCTCCGGTTAAGCCTTTGTCAAAGGATCTGCAAGATTATCTTTGGATTTTACAAAGTCTAAACGTAACGTAAAACTCTGAAGAGAGCATTCCTGTAAAGGGCATTATGGGCCAAAACTTGTTTCAGTTCTAACCTCTTACTTCTTCTTGGTTCAGTCTCATACTCCAAAGTTGAGTTTGACTAGTCGATGGAACATCCGAGAGGTCATCATGGACCCTTTTCCTCGAGGTGTTGAAAGGAAATATGTGTTCATAAAACACAACATCTCTAGATTCTAATATGGTATACCAATGTTATTATTGAACCGATGACCATAAACCTGTGTGCAATTGCATGTCGGGATACCCCTAAGAAAACACAGTCGACTATTTTTGGGACCTATTTTAGTTTTCTTGGGAAGAACCTTGGCCAAACACCCCCACACTTTAAAGTATGCATAAAGGTTGTTTACCATTCCACAATTCGTAGGGAGTTTTATCTGATTTTTAAATGGAACTCTGTTTCAAAATATAGCATGCCGAGAGGATAGCTTTTCGAAGGAACTTGTCAACATAGCATTTACCATATCTATGAGTGTCATTCGATTCGAGGTGAATATGGTGCGTGGTTTCATGAATGATTCCATTATTTATACAAAACTCTCCTATGGGTATCACATACTCACCGAAGACCTAGTTTTAATCTTAACTCCTTTTTCTACTTCAAGTCTAAGGCCTCATCTTTACTTCTTGAAGATGAACTTTGTGATTATCGTGAGTAATCATCTATAAAAGTGATGTACCATTTTCTACCACCTCTTGTTGGTGTTGTTTCAAGTCTCCTAAATCCGAGTGGCATATTTAGATTCAACACAAACATCTTTGTTTTTTATCAAAGTTTATTTTTGGTATGCAACCTAAATTAGCAAGTCTTTCTAGCGATTTTGTGAATATAACCTTTTCTTTGGGCTTAATTATGCTTAGAAATCACAAAGATGGACTCAAAGAACAATTTTAAAACCTTTTTCCTAGCAGGATGGTTTCTGAGATGAGATTTTTGCATGATATGTCTGGGAAGAATACGTCATTCAATGCGAGTTTTTCCCTTGAGTTATCCAGGTTTTCCCCACCAATGTACGGTTTCTCATCATCTCCTACTATGGCATAGGAGGAGAAAGAAGAATGCTTGGTCTCCAGAATCAAGCCACCAGTCTCACATTAGTCATACTAGAGACAAGGTCGACTTGACACCAGGTGAAATATCCGTAGTCCTCTACTATGTTTGCCTTATTTTTCTCTGCTTTGGATCATATTTGATCCTTTAGGGCCCAGTCTTTAGCCATATGTCCAGGTTTCAATTAAAAGGGGTCGCCTTTGATGGTGTGCTTTAGTGACACCACCTCTAGGCTTAAAATTGTTAGTTCACATGCCTATTACCCATTTTGTCGATCTCCAGAGTTTTCTTTGAAGCGGGCCTTTATCGTCCAAAACATGAGCTTTTGTTGGACATGTTTTGCTCAAAGATCAGCACATCATCTCCTCAACCTCGGATCTTTTTGCAAAGCTCTACCATGGTGATTTCAATAGCTCCCTCCTCTTGTATTGCTCCATGAGGGTGAAATCACATGCCTTGAAGAATCTCTCTGATGAGGAGTTGAAGTTCAACGAAACACCCCGTCATGTTGTATTCTAAGAACTTAGTCGAAGTCATACAAGGAGTCATCAAGTGTTTATGGATTCTGGAGTGAAGTTTTCTCGAGGGTTTTTCTAGCATATCCATCTAACTCGGGTCGTTTAGGAAGAATAGCATTTTAGACCGCCATCTTTTAAAGTCCTTACCACTGAACTTTGACGGTATTTTTTTCCATTTTATAATATCACAATATTACAATCGGCAAGTATTACTCAGATTGTTGAAATAAATTACAATTTCATTGTAAACGAGAAATAATACTTTGATTACAATGATAATAGTAACAAAACAACTCAAGAAAACATGAGAAAAATACTAACACTCACTGATGTTATTGTTGTTATTAGATCTGCTGATGATAGTATTTAAAACTTAGTGAGAGGCACGTATGAGATATGAGCTAAAGGTAATATTGCCTGCTACTCTCCGAGATGCTATAACAATTAACAAATTACTCCAGGATTTCTTTTGTTAGTTCTCCTCTATGTGTAGCATACACAAGAGAGAACCCTTAGTAATTTATGTTTCTGAACTAACAAGTATAGAAGTAGAATAAACCACAACTCGCTTTTTACTAAACCAAGAACTCTTATTTAATCAGAACTAAGAATTTCTATTTAATGAAATTCTTCTCAGAACTTAAATAAAATTTCCAAAGAATAAAAGAAGAAGAAGAATTTCAGAGAAAGAGTTAAAAAAGGTAAAAATGGTTTCAAATGAAATTCTTCTCTCGTATTTATAGCATTTTTTTCAAAAACAAATCGACCAAGAATCCAGAGATGTTGATTCACCCTTCAGTAGTAATCCGCAAAGAAAAATTGTCTTAATTGCCAAATCAACAAAAGATTAAAACAAAACATTGCTAACAAAAAGACTTAGGCAACAAAAGGCTAAGGTGCAAAGATAGAGTTAATGATAGAACCTAAATGTCTTGAAGCCAACAAAGAATGGGAATAACAGCCACACTTTGGTTCTTGAAAAAATCATAAAATTGTTTTGCTTGTTTTAAACCGTATAGAGATTTGTTCAACTTGCATGTCATTATAGATCCATTGAACTTATCGAGAAATATGGTGGTAAAACATCATTTAGCAAGAAAAAGAAGGTAACTGCCGAAGATTTAGGAATAAATCCAATCTTCTGCGTGAAGTACTAGGATGGAGATTTTCTTTTGTTTTCCTGTTGATGATTTTCTGTTATTTTTGGATGTAAGACCGAAAGTTTCAATTTTTGATTACAAGTATCAACAAAGAAATCTAATCATAGCGATGATAGTATTTATACCAAAGGCGACTTGAAATTTAAAGTTGTTTTCTTTTGGTTGTTTTTTTCTTTTTGAAGCATATTGTTTTCTTTTGGTGATTGGTACGTCATTTTGTTATTTAATTTAAATTACCTTTTAAAAGAAAATCGTATTATCTAAGAGTGTTGTTGCCGTGTAATTTTAAGTAACTAAATAAGAATAAATTCTCAACAAATTTTAATTTGTCTAACAATAAAATAAGTGGATTTTTAAGGGTAGAAAAGTAAATGATCCATCCTAGAGAATTGGGTACTAGATTTCCAAATAAATTTAAGTTTCCAATGAGAATTACAATCTCCAAGAGAAGAAAATATTATTATATTGATCATTTAACTTGTACTCACTCCGTTTCTAAAAAATAGTCAAGTTTGTTTTTCACAAAAATTAAGAAAACCAATCATTATAGCCACTTTTTCATGTTTTTTTCTAAACTATCCTTTGGTCCCCACTCATTTGGTATTAGAGAAAGAGGAGAGAGGAGTGGTGGTCCCTTTTTTATATTAGAGAGAAAAATGAGAGAGAGAAGTGGTCCCTCTATGAGTATAGTAGTAAAATCATAACATTTGACTTTCCACATATGGAAACAAGCCTAATTTTTTTGACATACCCAAATAAGTAAACCTGACTATATTTTAGAAACGGAAGGAGTATATAGGAATAGGACTACAAGTTAAGAAGCCTCTTTTAATTTAATTAGTTTACTGTTACAAGAACTACTGGGTTTGACCAGTGGGCATGACTGGTGGGTTGAGTAGAACTACAGGCAGTAACAATTTTCAAGAGGCACTAACTACTTCAACTTGTTTAAATTTTGCTAAGATTCTAGGAAGATTGACATTTTTTAATTTCAAAAGTCCAGCTTTGGGTAACTCTTTCCTACTTCTCCTTTGAGGGTATCAGACTTGTTCAGTATTCCGGCCAGGAATCCTCAACATGTGGCCTGTTATTGTACTATTTTTTATAGCTCTGGGAACAATCAGTTTTACACATTATGCTTATAGATGGAAGAATCCAAAGTGCAAAAACGGAAAACTTCCACCAGGTTCAATGGGGTTCCCTCTCATCGGCGAGACCATTCAGTTCTTGATCCCAAGTTACTCCTTGGATACACCGGCTTTTATAAAAAGGAGAGTCTCCAGGTAATATTCCATTGATCTCCATAGCATAGGCTAGTTTATGGAACTATACGATTATAACAGCTAGTCCCCATAATGTGTTTTCTCGGTCGGTGTACTATCTAATGCAATTTTTGCATTTCTTAGGTACGGAACATTGTTTAAAACTAGTCTGGCAGGTAAGAAAATGGTTATAACGACAGACCCAGAGATCAGCAATTATATATTCATGGAAGAAGGAAAGTCGGTTCATCTTTGGTACTTGGATTCATTTGATAACTTTCTAGGAGAGTCTCTAATAAATACAACTGCAACTGCTTACATCCACAAGTCTCTTAAAAGTCTAGTTCTCAATCATGTCGGCACTGAGAGCCTGAAAGACAAGTTGCTTCCAAAATTAGAATTAATGGCCAACCAAGCTTTACATTCTTGGTCGACTCAACCTTCGGTCGAAATAAAAGAGTCCACTGCCACTGTACGTATGCATATACTGCATTCTGCATAAAGCCTTAGTGATCCGTCCTTGCTAATTATTTGGTTTCTGAAATTTTGTATTGCTTTTCTGTTATTGATTGTTTTGTGGATTTGATCATCAGATGATTATTGAGTTCGTATTGAAGGAACAGTTAGGTTATGACTCGACTAAATCCACAAATAATTTGGTTAAGATGTTGTCTGAATTCATTAAAGGTATTATCAACATTCCCCTCAACATACCCGGTACTACATTCCATCGATGTATGAAGGTACGTAAAGCGTTAATTGCAAACAGCTAGCTATATATAGCCTTCAAAAATGCATGCAATAAGCTAATGATGGATTACCTTCTGCGTGTGTGTTTAACCAGAACCAAAAGAAAGTGTTGGAACTAATGAAGGACATCCTACATGAGAGACAAAATTCTAGCGCAGAACGTAGAGGGGATTTTCTTGATCAACTCATAGATGACATAGAGAAGGAGACGTTCTTGAGTGACGATTTCGCTGCAGTTGTAATGACTGCGCTTGTCTTTGCTAGCTTTGAAACAATTTCTACAGCTCTTAGTGTTGCTATGATGTTTCTAACAGACCAGAAAGCACCTTTGGTGGTGAATCAATTATTGGTTTGTCCTGCCCCTATTCAGATTTTTTTTTTTTCTTTGTTCTTTTTAGTGATTACCATGGCCTGATGTCAAAACTCGTACGTCTACATTCTCATTTACCTTTTTTCTTTGTTTTCCAGGAAGAGCAACAAGCTATTATTAGTAGAAGAGAAAATGCTAATTCTCAACTTACATGGCAAGAATACAAGTCCATGACTTTTACGTCTCAGGTACAGATGATTAAAACGCTCACATGTATATACAAATTTATGATGCCATCCATCAACTCAATTGTGGAATATATACTTGCAGGTTATTAATGAAACACTTAGGATGACAAATGGTATACCTGGGATAGTGAGGAAGGCCAGTAAAGATGTACATATAAATGGTATATATCTCTCCTCTTTTTTGCCCCGTCTCAAGAATAATGGTTATTTTGACCCGCCGTCATAAACAATTTGGTGATGTTTTTCTTGTAGGATATGTAATTCCCAAAGGCTGGATAATCATGGTTGTTCAAACGGCAATACACATGAACCAAGACAAATTCAAGGACCCCCTCTCTTTTAATCCGTGGAGATGGAATGTAAGTATTGTGAGATGAATCAAATCATAAGTAAATCAAAATAAACACCTTATTTTACCTTTTCATAATTTGGTTCCATCGGTGTTGTTTAAACTGTAGGACATTGGTTCAAATATTGTGGGAAAAAGTTTCATTCCGTTTGGCGGAGGCAAGAGGAACTGTGCTGGCACTGAGTTCACTAAGGTTTTGATGTCCGTATTTTTTCATGTTCTGGTCACCAAATTCAGGTATTACTACTTATAAAGTTATATGTCCATCATCACCGTCTTTAGTGAGACTCTGAGTAAATTGTGATAAATTTGTCTGCAAAATGTTGTCAGTTGGTTAAAAGTCAAAGGTGGACAAGCAGTTCGATGGCCTGGTTTATCCGTCAAGGATGGTTTTCACGTTGAATTCTCACCCAAAAAGGCAGTTGTATAACATGTCAAGGAGGAATAGATGAGGAAATTTAGTGCAAACGACATGGGTTTTTCTTAAATTTCCACTGTGAACTGAAGTCATGTTGTGTACTATTTTTTAACGGATGGTACATGGGATATATCATCGGTTGACAAGAAAGTCTTTGTGTCTTATTATATAAATTTACTCCTAAATACCGATTACCTTTACGTTTTTTGATCGGCTCCTTTATTGTTGTATCCGAATGGAATGGGTAATTCATTCGAATGGCTCTATTGCATTCACATGATGTTGATGATGAATACAACGACAATAAGCATCATGAAGCATGATGATATTGAAGCATAATCTATATTGTTTTGGATACCAAGATTAATGTGATATTTAATAAAACTAGGGTTACAAAGTAGAGTATCCCACAGCTGGCATATACACCTACAACTTAAGATGGAATTCGCCGGTGACCTTAGAAATATATCCACTTGTATTTCTTTTGGAAGAAACGACAAATGCGACTCAGATGTTTTCTTCATCTGCTGCTAGCAGTAAACAATTGGGAGCTACGTTTATAGGTGCTCTCTCATAAGTATCACCCTTTACATCCACCACCAGTACTTACTACAAGTGACGTTGATATCAACTAATCATGGATGCACATATACATTAATACAAGGCGTATAGAGAGCAAGAACTGAATATTAATATGATGCACTGATATACAAGCGTAATTGCAAGGATATGGGCATATGAAGAAATACATTTGACACCTCCTTGAGTGAATAAGAAGAGTTCAGTATGATAGTAGATGGCGCCTTGTATGCTGCAAAGTATACCGTTATGATGTGTGATCAAGATTTATGACTGACTCAATTCAAAAAGGGAAAGTTTGCTTACCTATTTCTAAGAATTAATCCTTCTTCGTCAATTTATATTTCTTAGAACCCTGTCAATAAGCAGTAACAAGTAACAACCGTACTTGATTGGCACAAGTGCAACCATCATATTGAAAAATCAGAATCTCAAAAAGCATCAAACAGGCTCAATTCGGATCACCAATATTTTAGTAGTATAGCGGGCACTGAAAGCACAAATTTTTTGACTAACCTTTAACTAGTAGTTTCGCAATATATCTGATATTTTGTTTGAAAATAGATAAAGTTGTAGTATCTCCTAGGAAACCTTTACCTCATTCTTTTCTGGCTCGGGACCTCTCTACATAAGTACCTGTATTCAGTGAAACCAAGCTCTCCATGTAAGCCACAGAAGGTTCTCTCTTCCATCCGGAGCAAGGACCTTCCCGCGCATGCAATCTTCTCTCTATTCCATCGTTTATATCAAATAAAACAAAACCGTATTCTGTATGAATCAGAATTTCCCCATTTTCAAGAGACCATATCAGCTCCGAGTATGGGTATTCGGATACGATTTGCTGTGAAAAGGTGAATTGCTTAGTCCAAGATGCTCCAACTCCATATTCTTGCATCACCCATATATCGGTACAAACCGAAAGGTGAGAAGAAACTAAACAAAGGAAATCTTTCCAGATTCCTAGATTTTTAGGAACGGTTTTATGTTCTAGAGTTATCATAGTTTCTCCTGGCAATGGCACATCAACAATTGTCTCGTTGCTAATATTAAAACACATAATAATTTCAGAAGAGACTTCTTGGGTGATTGCAGTAGCTAACCAATGAAGAGCTCCATTGAAGAGTAAACCACGAGGGCTTCTTTCATTAGCACCATCCGAAAATGTGTAAGGAAATGATCGAGGGCAGATCCATGTACTTGATCCTAATGTATAAACTTCAATTTTAAAACAAACAGAGTTTTTGTAACCAGAGATCCTCATCAACTTGTAGTCATTGATGATGCAATCATAACCAAACCCATATCTAACACTGTAAGGATTTAGTGAGCAGAGATCAACATCGTGCATTGTAACAGGTATTTCCTTATACTCCCTGGTTGATGGGTTCCAAATGCAAATACTATTGAAAGCAAATTTTGTGTTGAAAGTATTATCCTCATAAAACATACTCGCATCACTTGAAATACTCATGCAAATTAAGCCATTGCACGAACCCAAAATGTTAATATGATTACCTTTTTTATATTCGAATGGATAATCCATCCGGACAGCTCCATCGCATTTACACGATGATGATAATGAATCTTCCGACAATGAGTAAGATTGAAGCATAATTTATGGAGTAAATTGCTGGTTCATACACATCTCTATCTGAGTTGTAATCTTTAAACATGAGCTTAGGGTTGTTTCGGGTAGTAAGATTAAGGTGATATTTAATAAAATTAGGGCTAGAGAGTAGAGTACGCCAGAGCTTGCACACACACCTAGAAATCGAGATGGAATTCAGTGGTAACCTTAAGAATATATCAAATTGAGTATCTTGTGGAAGGCTCGACAAAGTCGACTCAAATGTTTTTTTCATTTTCGGTAGAGAATCAGGATTCCCTTGAACCCTATCAGCAAAAACGTTCTATAAACTGGAAAAAATAGGGTTTGCAAGAATAAATTTTCGTGCATTGCGCATGCCGGAACTCTTGTCCAGGTTGAAATAGATAGGCAACAGGCCCGGCCCATCACCAAGGGAAACTCATATAAAAAGTGTAGCTTTGAGTGCAAATCATATGCCAAATGGTCATCCTTGTCATATTTCTGAACAAAAGGGTTACAGTAGTTCAAATTAAACTCAAGATCATAAAGAGATGGACTATACGGGAAGGTACGGAAGGTGAAAAGGAAACCAACCTCAACACAGTAAGAAATAAATAGCACAAATGCAAGAATCGGGTCGAAGTACTTCTAAGAACGGGGTAAGTGGGTAACCCCCTTTCTCAAATTTTACAGTACAACTCCAATGATCTGCATGGGACGAGAACTTATATAAACCTTAAGCACTATAATGACAAAAAAGAAAACACTACTATTTAATCTTCTTCTTCCCTTGGAGAAACATGAGCCCACAATGGATTCTTCATGACCGTAGTAAACTCTTGTTTCTCTGAGAAGTCTATATCATCTCCAACGTTAGCCGTCCACTTGAATTCTTTGATGAAGTTAGCAACAAAATACTCAAGATGCAGCATTGCCAAACCAAAAGCAGGACACATTCTTCTACCAGCTCCAAATGGAATCATCTTAACCTCTTTGTTACCTGTAATATCTGATAATTCTTCATTTAACATACCATTATCTTCATTCAAGAATCTCTCAGGTTTAAACACCATTGGAGCTTCCCATACTTTTGGATCCCACCCAGTTTCTGCTATCATGACATTTACTGTAGCTTCTTTTGGTATAACATATCCATTTAACGTTACATCTTGACTAACTGCATGAGGGAGAACAAAATGGCCAGGTGGATGTCTTCTTAGTCCCTCCAGAATCACAGCTTTCAAATATGAGAGTCTCTTCAAATCTTCCTCTTGTATCTCATCAGAATCTAATGTTCTGATTTCATCATATAATTTGGATTGAATCTCTTGGTGTTTCACTAAATTAGCCATAATCCATTGTAAAGCTGTTGATGTAGTATCAGTACCTGCATTTAAGAACTCAGAACATAAACAAACAATTTCATTGTCTGTCAATCTTCTTCCACCTTCATCAGGTAACTCAAGATTCAATAATGAATCAACATAACATAGCCCTAAAGATTTTTCGTTCTCTTCACACGTTTTCTTCATTTGTTCTTGTCTTGATCTAATCAAAGGTATTAGTACCTTTCCTTGATCACTTCTCAACTTATAAAAATCTTTCCATTTTTTCTTGAAAAATATTCTACTGACCAATCTGGGAAGAAGATTTAGAATTTGAAATCTACTAAACCCTAATAAGAAGCTTCTCTGAACAGATTCAATTTCTCTAATCTTTTTCTCATCAAGTTTTTCCCCAAAACACATAAAAATAAGTAAACAAAACATACCAAATTGTAAATGCTCACCAACAAGAACAGGGTTTTTCCCTAAATTTGATTCATTTTGTATACGTTTTTTTATTATATTCAAAACCCATTTTCGAGCTGGTGAAAATGATTTGATCTTTGATGGATGAAGAATATGAAGAGTAAGATTTCTCCGAAGTAGTCTCCATAGAGGACCATAAGAAGCTCCACTGATATTATGTTGATTACTTGAATTAATTTTTAATGTTTCTGATGGAGTTGGACGATCAGCGAAAATTGCTCCATTCTGAATTAAGGCTTGATGAACTAAACTTGAGCTTGTAATGAAAATAAATTTACGATGACCAATTGATAAAGTTATGATTGGTCCATATTTGGTTTTGAGATTTATAAGAGTTGGTTCTAAATCTGCGAAAGATTTTCTAAGCCATTGGAAACTTGTTATGATTGGGATTGAAACAGGACCAGGTGGTAATTTCTCACATGAGGTCTGAAGATGGGTGAATAGAGCTTTAAGAGTTGCACAAAAGGAGAGTGTGATTATGAGCCAAATAGAATATTCCATTGGAGACATGTGAAATGGTTTCGGGAGATGGTTGTTAGTGTGCATGCATGTGTATTTAAATGGTGAGGATTGATAACAATATGAACCAGGAACTAACACTCATGCACCATTAACCAAAAGGTTAGGAGACGTTACAACTGTATATCAAAATAAAGAATTGAACTAATCATGCGTGCACTTATACATAAACATGCATGGGGCTCATAGCGAGCCATAACTGAATATTAAAATGAAATGAGAACATAATTTCTACGAACTCTAAAAGTCCATCCTGTTTTCTGTTATTCCTTTCTTTTGTTTGTTGCTTTCAGTTGCCTGTATTGTGATTCTGTTTTGGGTATATATTCAACTTTACTTTGCAATTTTTTTTTATAAAACTGCTCCACGTTTATTTCTTTCGTGAACAAACGATTCTTTTATTTGCAACCAAAAGTCATCTCTTACCTTTCGTGAACAAACGATTCTTTTATTTGTAACCAAAAGTCATCTCTTACAAAATGGAGAAAATATCCAGTCGAGATTGAGGCTTACGGCCTACCCCTAGTTAAAAAGTGAGGATTCCGTCGATAACAATATGAACCATTAATTAACCAAAACGTAAGGAGGAGACCGTACTTATACTTTTCTATATTAAAATATCAAAACTAGTGAATTGAACTACTTATACATAAACACGCATGGGGCTGATAGCAAGCCGGAACTGAATATTAACATGATAGAATTTTGGGTAGTCTCAGTCCATTTTATTTGTTCTATATATGTGAACGGATTTTGGTAGTTTCAGACTCTCAGCCCATCGTTTGTCAAGAATTTTTTATGATAAGCACAAGGTCATCAGTACAATCTTGCAAGAGACAGAGAGAGGAGGGAAGTTAGAGCACCTCAAAGATACGGCCATGCTGATTTGGTTGCATATGCATTTGTAGTAGGTGAGAGCATAGATAGGGATGATCCAACAACCTATGAAGAAGCAATCGGTGGTGAAGAATCAGCAGAATGGGGAGCATCCGCAATTGAAGAAATTGAGTCTCTTGACAAGAATGGCACTTGGGAGATAGTATCAAGACCAAAAGGGCAGAAGATTGTTGGAAGCAAATGGGTCTTCAAGAAGAAACAAGGCACTTCAGATGGTGAAGGAACAAGGTACAAGGCAAGGCTTGTGGCAAAGGGGTTTACGCAAAGAGAAGGCATTGACTACAATGAGGTATTCTCTCCTGTTGTTAAACATAGTTCTATTAGAACATTGCTTGCTATAGTTGCTTTGAAAGATCTAGAATTAGAACAACTAGATGTTAAGACAGCTTTCCTTCACGGTGATTTGGAAGAGCGTATTTATATGCAACAACCAAAGGGGTTTGAAGTTCCTGGCAAAGAAGACCATGTATGTTTGTTGAAGAAATCTTTGTATGGTTTGAAGAAATCTCCAAGGAAGTGGTATAAACGTTTTGACACGTGTATGGTAGCAAATGGCTATGACAGGAGTAAGTATGATAGTTGTGTATATCACAGGAAACTCCAAGATGGTTCATTTGTGTATTTACTCTTGTATGTTGATGATATGTTGATTGCTTGCAAAGACATGTCAGATCTGGTTTGAAGGAACAGCTTGAGTAGTGAGTTTGAGATGAAGGATTTAAGCAGCAAAGAAGATATTGGGCATGGAGATTCATAGAAACCGAGCTGAAGGCAAGTTGCATTTGTCCCAGAAGGCTTACATCGAGAAGGTGTTGGAGCGGTTTGGTATGAAAGATGCAAAACCAGTAAGTACTCCTTTGGCAGCTCATTTTAAACTTTCTAGAAAGCAATCACCTCAAACTGCAGATGAGACAGAGTATATGTCTCGAGTTCCATATGCAAGCGCAGTTGGTAGCATCATGTATGCTATGGTTTGTACAAGGCCGGATATCGCACAAGCTGTGAGTGTGGTAAGCAGATACATGGGAAGTCCCGGGAAGGCTCATTGGCAAGCTGTAAAGTGGATTTTGAAGTATCTAAGGGGAAGTACAGATGTTGGTTTAGTGTTTGATAAACACTATGGTGATTCGACAAATGTTGTGGGTTATGTTGATTCTGATTATGCAGGTGATCTTGATAGAAGAAGGTCATTGACAGGTTATACTTTTACATTGTGTGGAAGTACTATCAGTTAGAGGTCGGTTTTGCAAAGCACGGTTGCATTGTCTACAACTGAGGCAGAGTACATGGCAGCTGCGGAAGCAGTGAAGGAAGGTATATGGTTGATGGGTTTGGTTGGTGATTTAGGTTTCAAGCAAGAGAATGCAACTTTGTTCTGTGACAGTCAAAGTGCCATTCACTTGACCAAGAACCAGATGTATCATGAGAGAACGAAGCACATCGATGTCAGGTATCATTTTATCAAGGATGCAGTTGAAGAAGGTAGGATAGCGATGCTAAAGTCAATGTGGAGATTTGTAGTGTAATGTGCCTTGATACCACTAAGAGAAGTGGAACAACCACTAAGAAGTGGAACAACCACTAAGAGAAGTGGAACAACCAATAAGAAGTGGAGCTCCCATTATGTTGCTTGTGTGCTCTATGTCAACATATACACTACCTCATAGAACCTATATAAGGCCTTCTAGTTTCCATTGTATAAGCATCCCAAAATCAGTTCAAGTTCCTAAACAAAAGAGAGAAACATTAGTAGTGTATAGAGAGAGTAAGAGCAAGAACAAGGTCTTGTTCTTGAGAGGAGTTTACACTCTTGTAATCTTGTTCATATCATAGTACAACGTTATCGTCGTCTTCCAAAGTGGATGTAGATCATCTTGATCGAACCACTATAAATCCTTGTGTTATGTGTGTGCCTATTTTACATTTGTTTTCATTTCTATTTCAATTCTCTATTGATTGTGCTTAGAAGAGCCATTGGTCATAACAAATTGGTATCAGAGCTCCGGTTAAAAACGATCTACGATGGCGGCAAAGTATGAGATTGAGAAATTTGATGGAAGAAATGATTTCAATTTATGGAGGCTAAAGATGAGGGCTGTTTTGGTGCAACAAGTTTTGGTGAAAACTTTGAAGGGGAAAACGTCTCTAGCAGAAACATTGAAGGAAGAAGAAAAAGAAGAACTCATGGAGAAAGCACATGGATTAATTCTTTTGTGTTTGAGCAACGAGGTCTTGAGAGAAGTGGCGACGGAAACGACACCGGACTGGCTATGGAACAAGTTGGAGAAAAGGTATATGACTAAATCTGTAACTAATCGTTTATATCTTAAGAAGAAATTACATACTATTAAAATGCATGAAGGAACGTCTATTATAAATCATATTGATGATTATAATAAAATTCTCTTGGATTTGGCAAATATTGATGTCAAAATTGAAGATGAAGACCAAGCTTTGGGTTTGCTTTGTTCCTTACCACCATCTTATGAAAATTTTGTTGATACCGTAATGTATGGAAAAAATTCAATTTCCATGGAAGACGTTAAAGCGGCCTTGAACTCTAAGGAGTTAAAGAAGACGGGTATCGACGGTAAAGATAATTCAGGAGATGGGTTGTTCGTTAGAGCAAGAGGAAACCAAAAAGGTGGATTTGATAGGAGTAGATCAAAGTCAAGGTCTAAATCAAAATCCGGTAAATTCTATTGCTTTCATTGTAAGGAAAAGGGGCATTTCAAGAAGGATTGTCCAAAATTGAAGACTTTCGAGAAGAATACCAACCAAGGCACCACAACAAATGTTGAAAAAGAAAGTTATGATGGAGCGGTTCTCACGGTTCATACCGAAAGCTCGTAGAACGGGTGGATTCTTGATTCGGGGTGTACCTTTCACATGTGTCCTCATAAAGAGTGGTTTACTACTTATCAAGCTAGAGAAGGTGGTAAAGTTCTTATGGGAAACAATGTCACTTGTAAATTGGTGGGTGTAGGTACAATTCAAATTAAGATGTATGACGGTATGGTGAGGACTTTAACTAAAGTTAGACATGTTCTGGACCTGAGAAGAAATATTATTTCTTTGGGTACGCTTGATTCAAATGGCTGCAAGTATCAAGGTGAAGGTGGAGTTATTCATGTCTCAAGAGGAAGTCTTACAATTATGAAGGGCGAGAGAATTAATGGTCTTTATACGCTGCAAGGTACTACTGTGACGGGTGATGCATCTGTATGTTCTTCAAGTTCTGATGATGATACTACCAAGTTGTGGCATATGCGTCTAGGGCATATGAGCGAGAGGGGGTTGGCTGTTTTGAGCAAGAAGGGATTGCTTTGTGGTCATAAAACAGACAAGCTTGATTTCTGTGAACATTGTGTCTTTGGAAAGCAGTGTAGATTCAAGTTTAGTACATCTATTCATAACACCAAGGGTATTCTGGATTATATTCATTCTGATCTTTGGGGTCCTTCTCGGGTCGATTCACATGGTTGTGGTAGATATATGCTGACGTTCATTGATGATTTCTCAAGGAAAGTATGGGTATTCATACTTAAACACAAAGATGAAACTTTTGTCAAGTTCAAGCAATGGAAGACTATGGTTGAGAAGCAAACCGGAAGACAAATCAAGTGCTTGAGGACAGACAATGGTTTGGAATTTTTTGGGGGTGAGTTCAACGAGTTCTACAAGGAGCAAGGGATTGTGAGACACCGCATAGTCAGAAAAACACCACAGCAAAATGGTGTTGCAGAAAGGATGAACAGAACCATAATGGAGAAGGCACGGTGCATGCTCTCTAATGCCGGGTTACCAAAGCAGTTTTGGGCAGAAGCAGCAAACACATCAGCTTATTTAGTGAACAGATCTCCATCGACTACCATTGAGTGCAAGACTCCAAATGAAGTTTGGACAGGTTCGCATGCTAACTATGAAGACTTGAAGATATTCGGATGTCCATCCTATGCTCATTTGAATGAGGGGAAGCTAGAGCCTAGAGCAAAGAAGTGTATATTTCTTGGGTATGCAAAGGGCATGAAAGGCTACAGGTTATGGTGTCCAGCAGAAAGATCAAACAAGTTTCTTATCAGCAGAGATGTGAAATTTGATGAGCAATCGATGTTGAAGCCAAAGAATGAAGAACTAGATGGAGAAGCTGAAGAGGGTGTTAGTGATAAGGTGGAGCTTGGTGACAAGGTGGAACTTGATGTGCAAGTTCAAGGAAGCAATAAGACTGTTGTTTCTGATGATGATGATGATCAAGATATTGTGCAAGAACCTTCCCAGGAAGAAGAAGCACAAGGTCATCAGTACAATCTTGCAAGAGACAGAGAGAGGACGGAAGTTAGAGCACCTCAAAGATACGGCCATGCTGATTTGGTTTAATATGCATTTGAAGTAGGTGAGAGCATAGATAGGGATGATCCAACAACCTATGAAGAAGCAATCGGTGGTGAAGAATCAACAGAATGGGGAGCATCAGCAATTGAAGAAATTGAGTCTCTTGACAAGAATGGCACTTGGGAGATAGTATCAAGACCAAAAGGGAAGAAGATTGTTGGAAGCAAATGGGTCTTCAAGAAGAAACAAGGCACTTCAGATGGTGAAGGAACAAGGTACAAGGCAAGGCTTGTGGCAAAGGGGTTTACGCAAAGAGAAGGCATTGACTACAATGAGGTATTCTCTCCTGTTGTTTATATCATAGTACAACGTTATCGTCGTCTTCCAAAGTGGATGTAGATCATCTTGATCGAACCACTATAAATCCATGTGTTGTGTGTGTGCTTATTTTACATTTGTTTTCATTTGTATTTCAATTCTCTATTGATTGTGCTTAGAAGAGCCATTGGTCAAAACAATTATATACATCAGGACCATGCCCCAGTGGTTATTACAGTGTTTTTTACATTATTATTTTCAATAAGATCCCAAAAATCAAGCAGTATACATCGTCTTCACCGTCAGATTAACGAAAGAAAAAAAAATCGATAAATTCCCGCCATCCTATAATCCCTGATTCCCGAACCTTATAATATAAACCCTAAAGGGTCTTCCATTTCTCCTCCAGAACCAATGGAAACCCCAACACCAAAATCAACAAACCTAGTCTTAATCCTTTATTTCGGTTCACAATGCACACGTCTCATAACTCGCCGTATTAGAAAACTGTCCATCTTCTCACTCTGTATCTCCGGCACATCATCACTCGAAACCATCACAGACTTAAACCCTAAAGTCATAATCTTATCAGGTGAACCCCACTCTGTTCATTTAGAACAAGCACCAACTTTACCAAATGGGTTTATTGAATATGTCAAGCTTTTTGCAGTAATTTTGGCGCAAAGAACCTGTATGGACTTCATTGTTCATGTAGGTTTATCTGGCGCCATATATTTAAATGTTTCCAATGGTTGCATATTTTATTATCCTTTCAAGTTCTGCAGAAAACTCTTGTATGGGTGATTTTCTGTAGAAAACTCTTATATTGACTTGTTGGTGTTTTATCTGTTTACGGGGAGGAAAAACAAGAAAAAAGAAAATCAACTTATATAATCTGATATTACCTTTTGTAGGTGTAAATTATCTACAGATCCATGTGGCAACATCCTAGAACCGGTGTACCCAAATACGAAGAGACGCGAAGTATAGAGCGAAGATTATCGGGCGCGAGATCTAACGAGCCACGTGGATCGGGCGTAATAATGTCGGACAAGACTTGACCCAGACTTCTGATAAATCTGATAGGGTAAGGCGTGGAGGGTCAAACGAGGAACTATGGTCAAACGAATAAATAAGAACGGGTCACATCGGATAACCATAAAGATGACAGAAAAGATAGGAAAAATTGCGTTAATAATACACCTAAAAAGATCGGCCCGAACGGAGGATAGGCGAGGAGTCAGGATACATCGGCCACATGAGACGACGTGAACCGGCCCGATCACAGAACTGATAAATAGATGTAACATGACCAACACCTTAATTTCTTTGTATAGAACTTCTCCTATAAATAGATGGACTTGTATTCAAGAGAGGTAGGTTGTATTTTGAGGGAGAGAAAGGGAGAAAAACTCGAGTAAGCACGAAGAAGAAGAAAAGTGAGTAGTAAGTGCATCTTGTAAGGAAATCCCACGGAGACCAACACCTTTGTAACACTTCAAAGTAATAAGATTCATCCTTTCACCCCCGTGGACGTAGGTAATCATACTGAACCACGTAAATCTTGTGTTCATTGTGGAGTGTTTACTTTCATTTGAGATGAGCATTGTTTTCTATCCTTTGGATGTTGTTTGTAGTAAAATGCATCTACATTCTGGCGCCGACTAAGGGGACCACGACTAAGATCCCCGGATACCTTGCCGTAAAAACCTTCAGAGACGATCAACAGCTCCTCAATACACGATTAACGTGTTGAAGTTGAAGCTATGATGAACTCTGTTGGCCGAAATAACGGTTGTTTTGAGTCATTTACTTCAAAGCCAGAATAGTAGCAGCGTATTTTTAACATCTTCAACAGTTTGATCAACAGAGAGACTTCACGAGCTCACCAGCGACTAACAGTTCGGGTTAGAAGCTATGTGAAGAATCTGTTGAAAGGACGACTGTTTGTTCTTGATAGTTGTATAATTGATAGCGTTAAACGAGTTGTTTTTATCTACGGCATGAAGTCGGGTGCTTGGAATAACCAAAAGTTTGTGTTTGTAGCTGTTTTCATCGTGAGATAAACTGTCAAACCGTATAGAATTTTTTAACCAGCGGTGTAGCATAAGTCGTCGGAGAGTTCATAATTAGATATCGAGAAAGTGGAGCTGGTACAAGTATGATTTGATTCTAGGGGTTGCTTTCCGTACTTTTTTCTAAGCATCATGTGAATAAGATCAATGATTTGGAACATATAGAATAAAGGACAAAACTAACTTAAATGCATAGGTCGAGTACAGAGAGCGACGTCGTACGGAGTGATAGCGACGGGAAAATAAGGTCAGCCACAGATTCAGCATAGGGACAAAATAGGGTAGAAGGACAGTACCCACCTAACAACTGAAGTAGATCTTACACAGTGACAGCAGTCGTACAGTCGAACTTTTTGCCCTTATGTCTGAATTTTTTATTTTGAAAATTAGGTCAAAGTAAGGGGTTCTTTTCGTATTTGCTGACGTAGGGACGGGAGATACTCGGCTTATCACGTGACGTGACCGATGGCTAGCATTTCAGGGACGATTAGGATGTTAAGGAATCGTACAGTAACTAGCAGTAGCATGCAGGCAGGGATAACGGGGCAGAGGCAAGAAGACAGTCGCCAACCACCGCCCGAGGAATCTCATGTATCTGCGCGAGGAATGCCTGTTGTAGACGAGGAAGTAGATTTGGGGCGAGACGATAACACCTTACCTCTGGACCATGTTATACCGACTCAGAGAAGAGTTGACCAAATCGATGGACTCACAGCTTCAGACACCGATGACGATGAGGAAGCACTTGCAGCACAAGCTCAGAGGCAAAGGATGAGGCAACAAGCTGAGTACCAAAAAGCCTTGGGAAGGGAACAATAGCATCTTAGGCAGATTCAGCTGGGGCGAGCAGCATCCAGTAACATCGGCCCGACAACTGTTCACGCGGTCGATAGTGTAACCAACCCGATACTACCCCCACCACCCACATCTGCACCATTACAGCCTCGGCCACACCAACCCAATGGACATTCCAGTTATGAAAGTAAGGACCCGACGTTGTTGGCCATTTTGGAGAGTCAGAGGAGACAAGAAGCGACACTAAGGGAACTCCAGCAGCGGAATTTATCCTTGGAGTATGAGAACTACCAGCTGAGAAACCAACGGACCAGATCAAGAGGGTCGTCCAGCCGAGGAACATCGGGTTATCGTGGCCGATCCGAACACTCACCACCCACGATGGGGCCAAGTAACCTTAATCAGCCCAATCAGTCGGGTCAGCCATTATTACCTCCGGTACCCCCCACGCAGAGATATGGACCACCCGAGGACTCGTCCACCGACGAAGAATGGAGAGGAAGGGACGAGCGACAAGATCAGACAAGTAAATCCAAGCTTAAGGAGTTGGAATCAAAAATCAAGGAACTCTCGGGCGGAAGCGAAGAGAATAAGTTGGCCGAGATTATGAGTGAAGCCAAGAAGACGCCTTTCTCTCAAGAACTGGAACAAATGCCGTTCCCACCTAAGTGTACTTTACCTTCATTCCCATCTAGATTTGATGGAACGGGAGATGCGATCGAGCATCTTAATATGTATACCATGTCACTAATCCAATGGAGAAGCAACCCGGTAGTTATGTGCAAATTCTTTCCAGCTAGTTTGGAGGGAGAGGCGCGAGATTGGTTTTATTCGCTCACACCTGGTTCGATTAACGGGTACGATGAGCTAGTCGAGGCCTTCCTTGATACCTACATGCATAACAGTCTACCTCGTCCAAGAATGAACAAGATGTTTACTCTCGCTCGAAGATTCAGAGATCCCTTGAGAACCCTGACCGACAGGTGGAGGAAACTGTGTACTGAAATTGGGAAGGTACCGGTGGACCAAGCCATCTTTGGGTTTGAAAACGCGTTGGGGAGATCAGACCCCATCTGGATTGCCATGTTTTCTGAAAAACCTAAAACCTTAAAGGAGATGAGAAGAATGCAAGAACACTACATCGCCTTGGAAGAAATTCAGGACGAATCAAGAGATAGAGGAGTACAAGAAGCCAGTGCTGAAGTTGGTACCGAAACTAAAACGGTCATGGACGACCATATCAGGCGATCAGAAAAGATATCGGACCCTCCCCCATGGAGCAGTGAGAAGAGGGAATGGATGGCCAAACGGAAGAAGCCAAAACAGGAAGCCCGATCGTATACCCCTCTAAACGCTTCTTTGGAAGAGGTGTTCAAGGAAGTTGAGAAGAGAAACGAAATCAACTACCTAGCATCGAGGGGGGTACAGTTCCAAGAGACCCGGGACCATCCTGAATACTGTCACTACCATCAGTACAGGGGCCATTCCACCAACAACTGACGAGAAGTGAAAGATATCGTTTAGCACCTCATCCGCGATGGATATTTGAGGCAATATGTTCGACAACCCCCTCGGCCGGAAGCAACACCCGACGCACCAGTTCATCAAGTCCGCATCGATAGGGCGAGTCAGTTCGTAAGCACTATTTCACATTCGGCTATGAAAAACTACACCCTCGGCCCATTAATCACCACCAGGATCCATAAAAGGGATCGTGAAGGTAAAGAGATATTTAGCGTAGCCAAGTCCCTTCCAATGGAACCTTGGATGACGCTGCCTATTTCGTTCTCGGCTAAGGATGTCCCATCAAATGGACAGGCACACAGTGATCCACTGGTCATCACGCTATTGATTGAGAAGTGGGGAGTAAGAAGGATTCTCGTGGATAGCGGAAGTTCAGTAGAGGTGCTATTCTACGACACGTTCAGAAGAATGAAACTCTCAGATGACATGCTCGTCCCATCAACATATCGCATCTACGGCTTTAACGACACAGTAACATCCCAAAGGGCGAAGTAACTTTGAGGGTTTCAGATGGTGGTGGCTACCTCGAAACACTAACCACCTTTTGTGTGGTCGACGTCGCCTCACCTTATGAGGCCATTATCGGGCGCCCATGGATTGCTGGGATTAAGGGAGTAGCATCGGCATACTATCAAAGGTTAAGATTCCCGACTTGCAAGGGAATAGCGGAAGTTTTGGGCGACTCCCAGGCGGCACGACAATGCATGAAAGTTGATATAGAAATAAATGAATAACGGCGAGCTCGGCAAAGGCAAGAAAAGAACAAAGCAAAGGAATTGAAGGCGGCAAAATAATTGGAGGAGGTGATTTCACAAGCGGTCCTGGTACACGAGACTCGAGAACAAGACCCTTTATAGCAATTAAAGGAAGCGACCCCAGTCAGGGAGACCAAATCAAACTTCTCGACAGTCGAGCCGACTAAAGAAGTAAACTTGGGAATGATAGAAGAGCCCAAGGTAGTGAGGATCGGGGCATTACTATCGGACGAACAAGCAAGTAAACTCATGATGCTATTAAAAGAAAACCTGGATGCATTCTCTTGGGAAGTGCATGATTTGGAGGGTATTGAACCGAAGGTCTGCTGTCACCACTTAAAAATTGATCCGAGGTTCAAACCGGTTAGACAAAAAATGAGGCGTATCGCGCCAGAGTTACAAGCAGCGGTCGAGGTCGAGCTGAAGAAGTTACAAGAATCCGGAATAATAAGGAAGTCCCACTACCCACAGTGGATATCTAACATGGTCTTGGTACCGAAAAATAAAGTGGGAGTCATAATATGTATTGATTTCAGCGACTTGAACAAGGCCTGCCTGAAGGAAAGTTTCCCCCTTCCCAGCATAGATCAACTAGTAGAATCAATAGTGGGATACGAAGCGATGACCTTAATGGATGGATACATGGGCTACAACCAAATACCAATGGCGCCCAAGGACCAGGAACACACTTCCTTCTTCACACCAAGAGGATTGTATTGTTACACCAAGATGCCATTCGGACTTAGGAATGCCGGGGCTATGTACCATAGATTGGTAGGCGACATGTTTGAAGACAAGATTCACGATACCATAGAAGTTTACGTGGACGACATGTTAGTTAAGAGACGGAAATCAAAAAACCACGTTCGAGACCTTCGAGAGATTTTTCAGACAATGAGGAAACACAAAATGAAAATTAACCTGCCAAGTGCGACTTCTGGGTCACGTCGGGGAAATTCCTAGGCTACATCATCACCCCCATGGGAATATAAGCAGATCCCGAGAAGGTACGAGCCGTCCTTGAAATGCCATCCCCCGCAACGGTAAAAGACGTGCAGAAACTAAACGGTTGCATAGCCGCATTGGGGCGATTCGTATCACGGTCATCGGAAAAATGCAAGGCCTTTTACGACATCTTGAAGAAAGGAGAAAAATTCCAATGGACGGACACCAGCGAAGAGGCCTTTCATAATATCAAGCTACATCTATCTAGCCTCCCGGTTCTTCAAAGGCCCGAGCCGTAAGAAATTCTCACTCTATACTTAGGCGCGACACCCTATGCCATCAGTGCGGTATTGGTCAAAACAGAGATAGGCGTGGAGAAGCCGGTATACTTCGCTAGAAAAACCTTAAGTCCGGCCGAGAAGAACTACACCAGAATGGAAAAAATGGTGCTCGCACTAGCCTTTGATGCCTCTAAATTACGAACATATTTTCAAGCTCATCGAATACGGGTGCTCACCAAATCGCCTATCGAAGCGGTCTTGGATAGTGCTGGGCTATCGGGGAGAATCTCCAAGTGGGGAGCCATAATTAAACAATATGACGTGATATACGAGACAAGAACCGCGATCAAAGGGCAAGTAGTGGCCGATTTCTTGGAAGATTTCCCCCTCAGTGATGAGGACGAGGTAGAAGATATACCGGGAATGGCAGAAGAACAAGAGGAGCCAGCGGACCTACTAGCCGCCAGTAGTTCAACACGATGGGAAGTATTTGTTGATGGGGCATCAAACAAAGACGGATCGGGTCTCGGGTTGGTGTTTACCACGGAAAAATGGAGTAAAATCGTGCATTCGTTCGGGTTAGAATTCAAGGCGACAAATAATGTCACCGAGTATGAGGCGGTGATCCATGCCTTACGAATAATTGTGGAAATGGGGCTGCATGAGGTTCGATTGACTAGTGACTCACAACTAGTGATCCGGAAAATTACGGGCCAATACGCTACACACGATCCGGTGCTGCAAAAATATTGGGAGCTCGCCCAATTTTACATCGAGCAAATACCAGATATTAAGTTCCGCCATATCTGCCGAAAGGATAACAAACACTCGGACGCTCTATCGTACATCGCCTCACAACTAGTAGACTTGAGCATCGAATGGATACGCGTTATGAGGCTTCTTAACCCATCTATCCCAGAAACACCAGACGTACGGATCGAGGTCGCCGTTAGCACAGTCGAGAGATACAAAGAAGGCGACTGGAGAAAGCCAATACATCAATACTTAGAGACGAGTGAGCTACCTAAGAGTCGGCCCGAGATGAATAATATCAAAAGCAAATCGGGCGCCTACGAGTTAAGGGAAGGGATTTTATATCGAAAATCTTACCTAGGACCACTCCTACGATGCTTAAGAAGGGAAGAGGGCCATATAATCCTACACGAGCTACACTATGGGGCGGCTGGAAATCACAGCTCGGGAAGAAGTTTGTCGATTAAGGCAAAAACAATGGGCTAATTTTGGATGTATATGAACGAGGACGCAAAGCAAATGGCAAGAGCTTGCGAAGAATGTCAGCGTTTTGGGAAGAAAATCCATGCTCCCGGCGTCCCGTTGAACTCAATCATAAGTCCGTAGCCCTTTGCTAAATGGGGGGTGGAAATTGTCGGGCCATTACATGTAGGAACGGGGCAAAGGAAGTATTTGATCATGGCCACTGATTACTTTTCCAAGTGGGTAGAGGCGGCACCACTAAGGCATATTCGGGACAAAGATGTCTTTAAGTTTATTTGGGAACATATCATTTGTCGCTTCGGGGTCCCGGCTGCAATCGTCTCTGATAATGGAAAACAACTACAGGGCGAGAATATTGATCTTCTATTCAACACTTACAACATCAGGAAGAGCAAAGCTACCCCGATTTACCCCCAGTGCAATGGGCATGCCGAGATCACTAATAAGACAACCGCCGATAACATGAAGAAAAAACTGGACGGGGAATATGGCAACTGGTGCGAGGAGCTATATAACATCCTATGGGCATACATGACCACACGAAGGGAAGCTACGGGATACTCTCCATTCATGCTTACCTAAGGAACCGAGGCGATTCTACCAACAGAAGGGATGATTCCTACCACAAGAACCGAAGCCTGGAGGCGAAACGTGTCATCCGATCTGATTTTGGCTAAACTCGACGACTTGGAAGAAACAAGAGAAATGGCGTTATAAAAAATGGAAAATTATCAAAGGAGGTTACAACGGGAATACAACAAGCGCGTTCGACCAAGAGAATTTCATCCCGGGCAGCAGGTATTGAAATTTCTGGCTGAATGGGAGCGCGACAAAAAAGGCGGAAAACTAGCACCAAAGTGGGGTGGGCCATATATAATCTAATCTAAGGCGGGAGAGGGATCATATCGACTACTGCGACTCGACGGAACAAGAGAGCTCAAACCATGGAACATCCGATTCCTGAAACTCTACCATCCTTGACAAGCGATGCGGAAAAACGGTAAGCAAACGTTTCTTCTATCTCTGTGAAACCGTGAGGGGTATGGGATAGGGTATGAGCGACTAATGGTCATTCGTACTCGGGGCAATGCCAGTGTGGAAGTGCCGAGGTGACTTACACTCGATTGGTCATTCGTACTCGGGGCAAATCCAGTGTGGAATTGCCGAGGTGACTTACACTCGAATGGGAATTCGTACTCGGGGTAACGCCAGTGTGGAAGTGCCGAGGTGCTTTACAGTCGCCTGGCTATTCGAACTCGGGGCAGTGGCAGTGTGCAAGTGCCGAGGTAGCCTAAGGGTTCTGGTGGTTGGAAACCAGTTCCAAAGGTTGTTTAGACGTGAGGTCTACTCAGCTAGGTGGCCTACTTACATCTGAAAGGTCACCACCATCGCAAGTGGGCGTGTCCACTTGCCCGAGATCGGTTGGTCGATAAACACTCGGGATTGTGGGCCTAGAACTAGGATGAATGGTACCCTTCCACTGAATCCAAAGAGATAGTGATGAGATACCCCAATCAGGACATGGCATAGGGACCGATGACCCTCCTTGTTGGGTGTGTTCGACAGAAATGGTTAGAATACTGACTTACTTGAACAATTATTGCAGGAATAACATATGAAAGAAAGAAGAACTCGATTGCATCATGTGACTATTAAGAAAATACGAAAAGCGTCATGTGACCAAGCAAAATGAAGCGTCTAATGAAAATAAAACAAACACCATCGGTGACGCAGCACCCCCATTAAAACAAACAAGCGAGGTAGCGTAAATTAAAAATGGGATAAGTGTTCAGAGCGATTTACAACCCGATGGAAGGGGCAACATAGTGATGAAGCACCACAAAAAGAAAGTTTAATCCTTGGGAGGAGCCGCGCCGGCCTTCCTCTGCGAGACCTCGAGCCGCTTCTTCTCCACCCAGTCCATAATGCCCGCCTGAACCTTTTGGTCTAACTCTTCCACATGAGCGACGCGTTCATCCTCGAGTTGTTGGGTAATCTGGGAAGCGTTTTCCTCAGCTTCAGCTAACTTGGAGCTCAAATCGACCTCGGCTTGTTTCAATCGGCGAACCTCCAGATCTAGCTCCCGAGAGCGTTTTTGCTCGGCTACAAAATCACAAAGACAGAATGTTATTCATCGGGTACATTTTTGGAAGAATAAAGCGCAATCTAGATCTAAAAGAACGGCCTCAACACATCGTCTAAGAGACCTGACAGGGCGGGTAACACCGACTGAAGCGACTCTACCGACTTGGACAACTCATCCTCGGCCTTGGAAAACTTCAGGGTTAATTGGTTATAGTGTTGCTCATTGAAATCGTTACTGGGGAAATACTTCTTATGCTCGGTCCAATCGTCCATTAACCGATTACGCGACGTTTGGAGCACTGCAAGATGCGATCTACTCCACTCTAAATCGCCCACAACTTTATCAAATTCACTCACTCGGCCCAGTAAATCGCTATTAGCTCGCTCCACCACATCTTTATCTCTCAGTATTCGACGACGGTCCTCGTGAAGGTCTCGATTCTGTAATTGTAGAGCGTCTACCCTTTGCTCCAAACTTGTGGCTAAAGAAGCTTTTTCAGCAGCAAGGCGCTGAAAAGATCCCAAGTGAGCCCGTAAATTATCCATCTCGGCAGGATCATAATCAAACCGGCGACGTCGTTCTAACTCGTCTTCAAGTCTTTCAATTTTCTCAGTTTGACGGTCTATTTTGTCGTCTTTGTTTTCCATTCGTTGGCGAATATTTTCCACTAGATCCTTCTCAATATCCCATTTTCTCTTCATAATTCTAAACTCTGAAGTAGCGTCTATACCTATACTAGATACCTCGGCTAGGAAGAAGGACACCCGACTTAGGATACTGGCACGATAAACTCAATCAACACAAGTTAAGAATGATCATATACCTTGAGCATCGGAAAGTTTGATCTCCAACTCGTTCGCGCGACCCTTCTCATTCTGAAGTTGAAGTTTTAGAGACTCTATCAACTGCTTATCTCGAAGGCGATTTGCGGCATCCAAGCGTACGTGGTTCATAATCTAACACAAACAAAATAGTTTGCATCATAAGCAGCACTAAGAAAAAGAAATCAGAAGCGGGGCATTACCATACAGAAACGAGTCGCTCACCACAGTGTCAAGTGTCAGGGCGATGTCGCCATAACGGGGCACAACATTCAACATTTCCTCAGCAGTATACTTCCCAAAGTTGGAGGAAGTAAGTGCACCCAAGGAGTTCATGATCGGGCCAGATACAGTAAAGGAAGTTTCAGCACTAGAAGACGATCCCTCAGTAATTCGGGGCACACAAGGAAGCTCTACCGGTACATCAGTAACGACCTTCTCTACGACGGGTGTCTCCGAGGGCTCCTGTTGGTCGCCCATACCTTGTTCATCGCCTTTGTCACCCGACACATTCTCTCCAAACATCTCATCCTCATCGGAAAGATCAATGATGGGGCCCGTCTTCGGCGGTGGCTTAGCAATTTGCTTACCTCTACCAGGATTACGCCTCAGCGGAGTGGGGTCAACATCGCCCGCGTCATCATCATCGTGCCTTGGGTGTTTCTGCACAAGTGTCTCGTCAGAACATGTGAAGGCAAAAAACAGGGGCAAGTACATGTACTTATAAGAAAATTATTATGTTTGTTACCTTCCCCTGGTCTTCCTCAACCCTTGTGCCAGCACCTCTTTTACTAGATCCGATAGTCTTGGTGGAGCCGACCTGAGATTTTTAAACAACAACAAATGACTAACTGACGCCCGAAGCTAACAAGATGAAAATCAAGAAAAGCGCATACCTTATCAACCTTGTCATCATTAACCACCCAGAAAGAATAGGGCTCGACGGGAAAAGTAGGCGACGGGAAGTCACCATGAAGTATCGGACCTCGGACTAGAAGCGGAACTCGGGGATAAATCGGGTCATTAGAATGGAGGGCTCGCTTGTTGGAACCCTGGCCGATGGTATCGGCATCCATCATCATCCTTTCAACACCCTCGGGCATAGTTTTGACCCGATGAGGACTAGCAGCAAAACCGGCAAGATCTCCTAAGGTTGAAGTACCAGCTCGATAGTTGACAAGGAAATTGGCAACGGTATACTCAGGAGCGTCCTCGGGCTTGTAGGTCGACCACTCGGCGGTAGAACCATGACCATCGCGGCGATCCCTCCACTCGTTCATAATTCGAAAAGTATTGCCAGTCCATTGAGCTAAAGCACGAGAAGGCCGAATCTGGGACAAAATCTCGTAATAAAATGGGCTATCAGGGTTGTATAAGGGAATACGAAGGCCCAGCTCCAGTTGACCCAAGGTGATTACCACACAATCAACCGATTGCTCGTGCTTCTTCATATCGGTTTTCTTCAAGATACCGTTTCGGCCCGAGAGAAGGGTCACTTCGTAATTTTGAAGATCGTACTTCTCCTTCAGCTGCTCAATGAACTCTTCATCAGAGAGATCCTTCACCCTTTTCTCGGACCTGCACGAAATAGAAGAAGAGCTATCATCAAAAATAGATTTTATCGCGCGATCATCATACCTTGAAGGACTTTCAAGCAAAAACAGAGAAGCAAGGGGAGGAGCATCAAACTCGGAAAAAACGTCGTCAACAGACATTTTCTCAGTCATGGAAGGAGAAGAAGCCATTAATGGAGATAATGCAAAGCTCGGTTTCCAACAAAAAAAGCTGAGGCGACAACAGCTACTGTAACGATTGGGGAAGAGGAGATGAAGGAAAAAAATAAGAAAGCTAGGGTTTTTAAGCGCAAAGTAACGAAGAAATCATGAAGAAGAGGTTGCAATGGCGGAAGTAAGAAGTGGAGAAGAAGAAGGAAAAGAAAAAAGGAGCGGGCTATTTAAAGAGAACAAGTTGTAACCGATGGCAACGGTTACAGGTAATAAAGTGGGGATAGTGGGGCGCTGCATGGCGAGATCTGCGGCATGGACGAGGACGTGGCGGTTGAAACGACTTTCTTCCACTCGTGTCTGCTACACGAGCGAAAGAAGGGTCATAAATGTAGGTGTAAATTATCTACAGATCCAGGTGGCAACTCCTAGAACCGGTGTACCCAAATACGAAGAGACGCGAAGTATAGAGCGAAGATTATCGGGCGAGAGATTTAAGGAGCCACGTGGATCGGGCGTAATAATGTCGGACAAGACTTGACCCAGACTTCTGATAAAGCTGACAGGGTAAGGCGTGGCGGGTCAAACGAGGAACTATGGTCAAACGAATAAAGAATAACGGGTCACATCGGATAACCATAAAGACGACAGAAAATATAGGCGACATCGCGTTAATAATACACCTAAAAAGATCGGCCCGAACGGAGGATAGGCGAGGAGTCAGGATACATCGGCCACATGAGACGACGTGAACCGGCCCGATCACAGAACTGATAAATAGATGTAACATGACCAACACCTTAATTTCGTTGTATAGAACTTCTCCTATAAATAGAGGGACTTGTATTCAAGAGAGGTAGGTTGTATTTTGAGGGAGAGAAAGGGAGAAAAACTCGAGTAACCACGAAGAAGAAGAAAAGTGAGTAGTAAGTGCATCTTGTAAGGAAATCCCACGGAGAGAAACACCTTTGTAAAACTTCAAAGTAATAAGATTCATCCTTTCACCCCCGTGGACGTAGGTAATCATACTGAACCACGTAAATCTTGTGTTCATTGTGGAGTGTTTACTTTCATTTGATATGAGCATTGCGTTCTATCCTTTGGATGTAGTTTGTAGTAAAATGCATCTACACCTTTCATGTAAACATTGAAATTTTGAAGAAAACTAAAATGCAAAGAGAGAATGAATTAGAATAATTTCAACAACTTATTGTTAATAATGGAGATACAAAGATGAGGTTTAAGTGGAAGCTCCTTTTTTTAAGATTATCATCAGATGAATTAGATCGATAGTAGAATAACACAAACTTGTTTGAGGTAGTATAAGACTATGTTGAATATTCACCACCGACTTAATTGACTTAGTTGGGTGTTCACACCTATCTTAATAAACCTAGAAATATATAGTAAATTTTGTACACTCTAGAAATGTCTAGACGGTCAATACTCTAGATGATAAACTAAAAATATCAAGCTGCAGTAGTAGGTCAGGTCCTCTAGAATGTCCTTTAGTCAAGTCTCTAAATAGTTCGGTCAAGAATGTACAACTAAATAGTTCTCTAGAGATATCTAGAGTACAGTAGTTGAAGAAGAATCTAGGCTAAGCAAGGTCGGTTAAGTGACTAGTATAAATAGAGATAGTGATGCTTGTATGAGAGCACCGATCAAGAAAACAAAAACAAGTGAGTGATCGAGTGGAGTGAGGTCAGTCAGGTTGTGTGAGATTTTTTTTTTTGAGTGTTTTTAAAAAGTAGTGTGTGTAAGTTAACTTGTGATTAATAAAATTTTAAGTTTTTCACAAGTGTAATTTTTTCCACCTATCTTCTCAAACTCAACAGATTAGTCATCTATTGACTCTTATCCACCTTTACGGTTATTTGTGTATGGCTGAGTGTTAATGCTATCATTTTTTTCTGGGAAAGTAACCTTTTCAGTTTACACAAATGAACGTCGTGAACCAGAGATAGAGATAGCAAGAGATAATGATGAAGAAGAATCGGAACTAAAAGAACATGGAGTTAGAGAAGATGAAGAAGAAGAAGAAAATATATCAAGAAGACATAAACATTTTATCTCCCACTCGGTGAGGTGGGGTTCACTCCTGATGATCTTTGGTTACGGCCTTAAAGTGATTGGTAAAAGCGTAGATGCTGATTTCTATGAAATGGATTGTGAACAGTTATATCCTTCGGCCGAACAAACTCTTGGTTGGGATAGACACAAGACCGAGTTGGAGTTCGCTCGCTAAAGTAAAGATATAGAAGATATGGGTCATGGCATATATGACAAACCAAAGATGTTGAAAACGGTCAAGTTGAAGAATTTGAAGAAAAAAAGACAGCCAAAGAAAAAGAAAAAAAGAGAGAAGTTGGTGATTGCTGCAGCTGCTTACATTTTGTGTACTCTTGGCAGCCTTAATTTCCCCGACACCACTAGGTAGAAGCAAATTGAATGCCTAGTATCCCGAATACTTTCCACTTACGCCTTTGACATCTGAACGCAACGCGATATAGCATGTTGTTGATTGCCCCTCCTGAAACCATGAGAAGAGTAAAACATGAACAACAATTAGTTATCTAATGCCTTTGAGGTTTTCTTTTGTTTGTGACTCTCTCCATAATGTGGAAGTTTCTTTTTGATTTTGTTTCCTCCTTTGCTATCAATAATTCGTTGATCCAGCAGAAACAATTAAAAGGGTTTAGCGTATTATAAGTAAGAGAACCGACTGCTGCACTTTCAATGTAAAAAAGATTACCTGCTAAACATTTTTGAGCACAAGTCTCCGCAGAGGTAACGAAAGGCCGGCGGAAAAAGCAAACTAACGGCAGATATTGTAGCGTAAGCACGAAATACAGATTGAACATTTAATTGAAAATTGTCTCCGCAGAGGTAACGAAAGGCCGGCCGAAAAAGCTAACTAACGGCAGATATTGTAGCCTAAGCACGAAATACAGATTGAACATTTAATTGAAAATTGTATGCAGTGATTTACAGGTTATGTAATTCTGTGATGCCATAAAAATATTTTTGTTGTTCTTTAGAATAAAGAGAATAACACTCCAGAATGCAAAGTACAAAGGTCAAATCATCACACAGAATCAGAATATTCATCGGAGAAAATTTACGGCTCAACCATGTTCAAGTGGGTTATGGAGGAAGTGAACGAATTTACTTGCGATGATAAATGGTACCCCCTAGCTACTAGCAGCAATGTAAGGTATATATATAAATGCTTTCTCATAATTCATAGAAGTAACATTCATATCAACTGATCATGCATGCAAATATAAATGTATATGGTTAAAAAAACAAGCTTGGTAAATGGGCGTCATGAATCGGTAGAGGGGCGTCAAGTGTGATAGCAATGACCCTCATATTGGTTAGGGGGTGTCCTATAGGGGTGTAGATTGACTAGATTACCCTTTTCACCTTAAATCAACCAAAATCAAATCAATTTTTTAAGCCTAATGATTCAAAAAAATCAAATCAGTTTTTTTTTCATCTTCTTCTTCATCTTCTCTTCTCCTCCATTTCCATTCTAACCATAAGCTCCATTAAAATCGATCGAAAATTTCATCGTGATTAATCGGTGATTCGCAACATTAATAATTGTTGATTGAAGTCTATATTCGAAAACCCATTTAGTAATTTTGTTGTGTTCAATTGAAATGTATTCTCCATCAAAAATTAGAGTTTTAGGTTAAAAATCAAATTTTAGAATGCTGCATTTTTTCTTTATACGGTTAGAATTGGTTATGTTACGAACCGTATCTATTCTTTACGGTTCGTAACAATTAAATAAATATCAAATACTAACCGTATGTTCTTGGTTACGAGAATTTTGGTCGATACGGTTGGTAATTTAAATGATTTACGAACCGTATTTTGTCCTGCATGTTAGTTTTTTTCAGTCGGCTCATATTTTCGAGTTAGTTACCAACCGTATCTACATACGGTTGAGGATGATATTAAAGTTACCAACCGTAATTAACCTACGGTTTGTAATAGAATAAATTTTACCAACCGTAACTGGTATTATTTCGGGTTTTCCTAAATTGAACCGATTACGGTTGGTTTGGTAACTAGTTACCAACCAGTATCTCACATATACGGTTGGTAACAGTTTAATTACCAACCGTAATGGTATTATTTAGGTTTTCCCCAAATTGAACCGATTCACGGTTGGTTTGGTAGCTGGTTACCAATCAGTATCTCACATATACGGTTGGTAACCACTAATTACCAACCGTATGTTCTTCTGAAATTTTTAAAATTTTGATTTTTTTACATACTTTAGAGAATTTTAAGCAACAAAAAGCTAATGGAACTAGTACTTGTTTTCTCTATCATATAGAGATTCACCCACCTCAAATTTGCAACTGGAATCACTCATTTTGGTTGAGTGAATCAAAATCTAGGGTTTCACAAATATCACATAAGTTTTCTTATCCTCAATTTTTTTTTTATAACTCTAAAAATCTGATTTTAGAGTTATAATACACTAATCTTGATTATCAAAACTAATCTTGATAATCAACACTAATCTTGATTACCATTACTAATCTTGATTATTAACAATAAGGGCTAATTAGTCATTTACATATTTTCATTGATAAGGGGCACTTGATTTTACTTCTAATGACCTTTTTTGTCTTATTAGTTTGACGCACCTCTACCGATTCATGACGCCCCTTTACCAAGCTTGTAAAAAAATAATATGCATGCAAATATTAAGTTTCATATTATATCCAAGTCCCTGTTTAAGAAAGACAGATGCAGTATTTACCTCATTCTTTTCTGGCTCAGGACCTCTTTACGTAAGTACCCGTGTTAAGCGAAACTAAGCTCTCCATATAAATCACTGGTTCTCGTACTCTCTCCTTACGGAGGAAACTACCTCGCCCGACATGGAATGGCCTCTCAATTCCATTGCTCGGATAAAATAAGGCAAGACCATATCCTAATTCAACAAGAATTTCCCCATTCTTAGAGCGTCTGCAGCGGACGACTAAGACCAAAAATTTGGTCCGCGAACGAGACGTAGTGGGACGTATTATCGACTAAACGAAGACCATCGACTAAATCCCAGACTAAATTTGGTCCGAAACCAAGAGTAAACCAAAATATAGTCGGGCGTTGATATAGTTTACGCCCCACCACAGGCGTTCCTAAAGTTTTCTCCCCACAGCGGGCGTACGTAAAGTTAACCCCCCACGTCAGGCGTTAACTTAGTCTCTGCCCCATATTTTTTTTTTTTTTTTTTATTTATTGTGGGGCATGGTTTATACCACCGCCCCACTCAAAGATTTAGAACATTTATATGGGGCGTGGATTATACCAACGCCCCATTGTTTTTTTTTTTTTTCTTTTTCTTTTTTTACGTTTTCGGCGCCAAGCGGTGATATTTTTCACGCCCCACATCAGGCGTTGATATTCTTTACGCCCCACACTAGGCGTTGGCATATTTTACGCTCCACCAAAATTTAGTCTTCCTCCCACTGCGTCACTCAACGGACTAAACCCAAATTTGGTCTTTTTTTTTACTCTTTACTCTTTAGTTTTGGTCGCACCGCTGCAGACGCTCTTAAGAGACCATATTGGCTTCGGGTAACAGAATTCGTCCACTATCTTTCGGGAAAAGGTGAATTGTTTTCTCCAAGATTCTCTAACTCCAAGTTCCTGCATTACCCATATATCGGTACGAGTGCCAGAGAGATTTATATCTGAACAAAGGCAATCACTCAACATTCTTAGATTTTTCCTGGCCTTTGTACTTCCTAGATGTAATATAGTTTCTTCCGGTAATGGCACATCAACGATTCTCTCATTGCTAATATCAAAAGACATAATAACTTCAGTAGAGGTTTCTTGGTTTATGGCAACAGCCAACCAGTGGAGAGCTCCATTGAAAAGCAATCCACGAGATCTTCTTTCATAAGGAAATTTGTAAGATTTTGTTTCGGTGCAATTCCATACACTCGAACTTAACGGATAAACCTCAGTTTTTAAACCACCCGAGTTTCCGGTGTTAGAAATTGAGATGAGACTTCGGAGCTCTGATACCATATTAGAAATTGAGATGAAACTTCAAGTAAGGATCTGATGTAAATAAAGAAGACACAAGAGATTAAAGTGGTTCGGCACTAACGCCTACGTCCACTGAGAAAACCCCGAAGGGTGAATGATATTGATTATTAGTAATCACTGAGATGATTTACAAACCCCACACACATAAACTCACGTAAGGAAAGAGCTCTCAACTCTCACTAATTTTTTGGATGACTACAAATGATACTACAAATGCCTATTTATAGGCTTACAAAGAGAAGAAGAGAACTATGGTTTCAACTATGGAGGCTTACCTACCATGGAGGTTTCCACAATAGAGGCTTACCTACCATGGATGCTTTCACAATGGAGGCTTACCAACTTTGGCAACTCTAGATATTTCTAGAGACTCATTTTACACATGTTATTTGTCTAACATTGACTTCATTTTCTTCATTCACCTAACAACACCATAGTGGTAGGTGACATATATTCCAACATCCAGAACCTGAGATCCTTACAACCTTGTAGTCATTGATGATGCAATCATAACCAAACCCATATCTAGTACTTTTTGAGAAGAGATCAAAGTGACGCCCTGGTAACTGTATTTTCTTATACTCCCTGGTTGATGGGTTCCATATACATATACTACCGTTTTTATATAAGTTAGTTGCATAATCCAAATCAGTTAAAATACCCATGCAAATCAAGCCATTACAAGAACCCAAAATATCAATATGATTACCTCGATTATATTCTTTAGTACGTTCTTTATATTGGAATGGGTAATCCATCCGAACAGCTCCATCGCATTCACAGAATTTTTGATCCATTGACGATGAGTATGATGATAGTGAAGCATAATCTATTGAGTAAGCTGCACAGACCTCCTTATCTCCATCACACCGCTGGTCATCTAGAAACATGAGCTTAGGGTTGTAGTTTTGGATTGTATTATTAAGGTGATATTTAATAAAATTAGGGCTACAAAGTAGAGTATACCAGAGCTTGCATACACACCTATACAAATCAAGATGGAATTCAGTGGTAATCTGAGAAATATATCTATTTGAATTTCTTGTGGAAGGCTCGATAAAGTTGACTTGGATGTTTTCTTCATCTTCTAGTAGCTCGTAAAAGCAGAGAGACTTCTTTAAACCCTAGCAGCAAGAAACGTCTTATAAACAGAAAAATACTAGGGCTTGCCAGAATAAGTGCACGTGCACGTGCACTGCGTACAGAATATGTTACACCTAGATCTGTATTGCTGAGCTGTAAGTGCATTTTATTCCGCCACACACTATCCCATTAATCCACTTTCTAGGTATCACTTCCCCTGTATGACCCTTTTTCTCGGCCCATATCCGACCAATTAACAACACAAAGTGCACCTACACATATTTTTTTTTTCTGTTGCTTCATTTTGTTTACTTGTTCTTAGAGAGAGAAAAAAAAATGGAATATGAGGATCAAATGACAGAAAGTGAAGAGGGATGCAAGACACCACCAATAAGAGATGAAAATCAGATACGGTTGAATTTGAAATGTCCACCGCCACCACCAAAGAAGAATAAACCCCAAGGAGCAAAAACAGAAGCGCCTAAAAATGGGTATTATCAACCACTTTGTTACACCACCACTCTCATCATAAACGGAGAAACTAGCTACTGCTGCTGCGAAATGGATATATGTCTAAGTAATAGCAAAAGTAGTAGTCTTTTACTTTCAAAGGTTTTCATATGTTTGTATATAGATCATAAAATAACTTCCAGCAAAAATAAAATAGAACCGATTAATGAATACATCTTGTTTATCTTTCTGTCTAATTTTGCGGGTTAATTTCTGTATAATTTTGGGATTAGGTGTTAATTAAGCTAGTGATTGTGTGCATGAGTTGGACATGTATTTTTGCCACCATTTATCTTCAAGATGTTAAGAGCATGTGCAGGGAATAAAATCAAGAAAATGCAGGGCTCGTGAAATTTAGAAGATTTGACAGTACAACTGTTTGTTATTCAGTTGTTGACTTGTAGTTGTAGTCGAATTTTCATACTAAACGAGGCAATGGGGGCTTTTAATGTGTTTGATAAGCCATGCAGCTTCTCAACATATGCCATATGCTAAAATTTACTGTCAAATCTAAATAAAACCAAATTTAGTTATTGTATAGAATGTTAGACAGCAGTAAACTTATTCTTGTTGTTTTCATATCAAAGTTAAAGATGGATAATTACCCTAGTAAAAACAAAGGAGTTCGGACCTAAAATCCACCATCTGTTTAATTTTTGGGGTCAATGTTTAGTCTCCGGTGACGAGTTTTTTAATCTATGGAAAATATATGTGAAAACTACAGCCACACCCATTTTTACGATTTTGGTCACTGTGAAATCCACCGACAAAAAAGTTTAGGCGTGTATCCATTTCTTCAGTTAAAATTATTCCTAAACCCAGAATTCTTAGAATTTTGTTTTCGTTTTTTAACATTCCAATCTCTTCTTATCTGTATCTCTCTTTGTGTCTCTTGAGATCCAAAGCAAGGAAGGAATAAGAAACTAATCAGACGAAGGAATAGAAGAAGAAAATCAGAAAAGATGTTTTCTCTCATGGAGAACTAAACAGCAGATCTAAAAATTGATGGAGAAAGATCATGATGATGGTGACTGCTGGTGGTTTGCTGAAGGTGCTAGAAGACATGGGTCATTGTTGGATTTCGATTATGTTGCTTGAGGCTCGATATATTGATACCTTCTACCATTAACAAGAGATGCGATGAGGATGGAGACCAGAGATGGACAATGAGTTTGCTTCCATTGGCAGCGATGATATACTGATACCTTCTGCAATTAATGAGAGATGGGATTGAGGATGGTGACCAGAGATGGACAATTGAGTTTGCTGCCATTAGCAGCGACAATAGAACACGAGCAAGGTTGTTTTTTTTTGTGCTTGACAGGAAAGTGATGATGTTGATCATCGAGAAGCCTGCAGCTAGGTACTATGTTTCTGTTAGTATCCATTAACGTTCATCTAATGGATGTGTAGAGCAAAATATCGTTAGTATCCGCTAACTGATGCATTCATTTGAATCAATCACGAAATACCCAACTAGTATCTAACCTTTTTTCTCCTTTATTTTTCAAATTTAACCCTTAATCAGTACAACAGTAAACTCTTAAATTCAAGAACCATATGTTCATCATTACAATACTACACCAAGTTCAGCAACATAAAACTTTGTCAGCAGCTTTCTCTACTTTCTTTGACTTACAAGAAAACGTTTTGTTTTCTAATTGTTATACATACATCATTTTCATCTCTTCTTCGTCAAGAAAATGCGTGGAATTTTTTTTGCCAATGAAGTGTTTGATTCAATGCCTGAGATAAATAGTGCATCTTGGAATTTATTGTGATATGGTTATGGAAATGTAAGAGTTGGATAAGGATCGGAAGTTTTATAATGAAGAAAATTCTTGCAAAAAACACGTGTACCTATGAAGTGCCTTTGGTCTCCCATTTTGATTACTTTGACACCTGGTTGATCATTGTGACCTAGCATATTAAACCCAGCTGATAAAAATATAGTGGATTTCTACTACTCTATATATTATTCAGTTATAAATTTGAAATAGTAGCGAAATATCGCACTGTAACATTCCTTTATCGGATTTCTTACAGGGTTATCTCAGAAAAACTGCATTAGCTGATTTATTAGCTGAGTTGGTATGCATCTATGACAATGGTTGCATAACCTTTTATGCTTTTATAAAATTTGTTGCATAAATTGTTATGCATTCTCGAAATTAGTTGTTGTTTACCGGTAAAAATCGTTTCTGCCGATTTTGGTAAATTCGGTAGGTGAGTGAGAAACTGGTTTAAACCCTAAACAAATGTGCTGCACATGAGCAATTTTTAGATTCGAGAGATCAATCTGTACAAGCCCGGCCTAAACCATGAAATGACCGTTCCAGACTTGCTTCGGTCACAAGGTGGAGGAGAAGGGTTGATTTGGGGAGGATAGTGAAGAAAGGTGATGAGACCAGAGAGTTTTTGGTTGGGTAGTGTCTCGACTTGTATCAGAAAAAGTAGAAGCTTAGGAAGCTTGCAAGAGATGCTTTCTGATGATGTTGTATTTTTCTCCTGACACTTGTTGTCTGGTAGAAAATAGGTGAGACCTATTTATACAAGTTGATATTAAAACGTACCCTGGACTCATTACGGAAGGAAATAAAAGTTAGTTAAATAGGAGGAGGTGGTAACCGGCGTGTTTAAGAGTGAAAACGTTTTTCACTTTTATTTCCCCATTTAATTGACCGCTTTTTTTCCTTTTCACGCTTTCTTAATACAAGCGTAGTGTACACTGCATCATGTGACCGCCAAACCAAAACCCTGAGAAAGCATCCCCCAGTTTTGTGTTGATGTCTCGAGAGTTAGTCACACTTTGGGTTCAAGTGGAAATGCCAATCTGCTAGGGGAGTGTGTGGCATGTGCTAATGGCATGTGTGGAATGCCTTGACCACATGTTACACCTTGAATGTAAGTGGCAATGCCAAAGCTGCTAGGGGAGCGTGTGGCATGTGCAGAATGCCTTGGTCGCGGGTTGCACTTGGAGTGCAAGAGGCAATGCCAAAGCTGCTAGGGGAGCGTGTGGCATGTGCGGAATGCCTTGGTCGCGGGTTTCACTTGGAGTGCAAGTGGCAATGTCAAAGCTGCTAGGGGAGCGTGTGGCATGTGCCAATAGCATGTGCGGAATGCCTTGGTCGCAGGTTGCACTTGGAGTGCAAGCGGCAATGCCAAAGATGCTAGGGGAGCGTGTGGCATGTGCAAATGGCATGTACGACTTGGTAAGGAAAGTTGTTAGTAGTGCGTGTTAACATGTGCCAATGGAACGCATGGCCACTTGGGTCTATGTTGCGCGGTTTGCAAGCCTTGGGCGCGGGCGCTACTTTGGCATGTGCCAATGGCATAGAGGCTTGGAAAGTGGCTAGAGGTGCGTGTTGGCATGTGCAAATGGCACGCATGGCCATATTATCCTAGGTTGCACGGTTTGCAATCCTAGGGCGCGGGTGCTACTTTGGCATGTGCCAATGGAATATCGGCTTGGAAAGTGGCTAGCGGTGCGTGTAGGCATGTGCCAATGGCACGCACGACCATATTAGCCTAGGTTGCACGGTTTGCAAGCCAAGGGAGCGGGCGCTACTTTGGCATGTGCCAATGGCATATCGGCTTAGTAAGGAAAGTGGCTAGCATAGCTAGGGCCAAGGCAGAGCGTGTTTGGCATGGCGCATCTAGCTTGGGATAGGTGTGGCTGGAATGATTTGCCATTGGCACGGAGGTGCGGCTAATTGTTTATGGGTGAAAATAGCTTCTGCCGATTCGGTAAATTCGGTAGGTGAGTGAGAAACTGGTTTAAACCCTAAACAAATGTGTTGCACGTTGAGAACTTTTAGGTTCGAGGAATCAATCTGTACAAGTCCGGCCTAAACCAAAAAATGGTCGTTCTAGACTTGCTTCGGTCATAAATAGGAGGAGAATGGGTTGGTTTTGGGGAGGGAATCAAGGAGAGTGTGAGACCAGAATAGTTTATTCTGGAAGAGGAATTGGGTTTCTACAACTTGTTTTCATAAAAATACGAGAGCTCATGAGGGGAGATAGCATGTAATTATTCTGAGTGTTCTCTTTTACGAATGAACTTGTTGTGGAATGGAAATAGGTGAGACATATTTATACAAGTTGTAGTAGAAACATACTCTGGTCTCATTAAGGAGTGAGGAGTAAATGGGAGGAGGTGGTAACCGTATGCATGATGTCTCATAAAGTGGCTAACGCATGAAATTGATTTTCATGAAACTGTTAACGTTATGGAATTGATGTCCATAAAGTTTGTTAACTCACGGCTTTATGTCCCATGAACCTTTCCCACATAACTCCCATATTTACTAGATGCCTCATCCTTATGACATTTCCTTATGAGGGACGTAGTGTACACCGCACGCTGTAGACCACCAAACCAATACCCAAAGAGAATCCCCCTGTTTGTTTTGATGTCTCGAATGGTTTTGGAAAACATGTAAAACGTTGTTGTGGCTTGGCAAGTCGATCTCGGGGAACTTGCTATCCAGGTGACCTTCGACGGTCGAGATGTTGCATCTTGAGAGGAGGGGCAACCGTTGATCGTTGCATGCCTTTGTTTTGGTAGCCGTGTAGTAAGTTCCAATAGGGTGGAACGTCTAGGGTGTGTTTAGACTTGGCGTGAGGAGCCAAGGGTTTCCCATGGGCGCATGGCTTGACTAGCCTGGACTAGGTGCGCGACCAAGCTATTATTTCGGGTCTAAGGTCGTGAGGGGAGTTTTAGACGGCCAGGATTTACTCCTGAGATTGAAGGGCAACCGTTGATGGGCGCCTGGATTCAATTTGGTAGCCGCATGAGGACGGCCAGTATTGTGGCGTGGCATGAGGGGCCATGGCGAGGCATGGCGCGGATAGCTTGGCTAGGTACGTGACCAAGCTATGGCTAAAGTCATGAGGAGACTTTTTACGGCCAGGATTTGCTCTTGGGATTGAAGGGCAACCGTGGATGGGCGCCTGGATTCAATTTGGTAGCCGCATGGGGAAGGCCAGTATGGTGGCGCGGCGTGAGGGGCCATGGCGAGGCATGGCGCGGATAGCTTGGCTAGGTACGTGACTAAGCTAGGGATAAAGTCATGAGGAGACTTTATACAGCCAGGATTTTCTCCTGGGATTGAAGGGAATCCGTTGATGGGAGTCTGGATTCAATTTGGTTTAGAAACCCTAATTGGTTCCCTTCACTAGAACCGCTGCAGAATTCTAGTACAGACTCGAATTTTGATGGTCCGCCCCTCAAATCAACTGCAAAAGAATTTCCTATCTCCTCCCGGTGGGAGATTTAGGTTTTGAACTAGTTCGGGAGGGCAAAATAGCCTGAAAGAAAAACTCAGGAAGATTTCATGAGGGACGGCGGCATGGCCAGGCTATCATGGCATGCATTGGCGTAGCATGGCATGCTTTTGTGTGGTTTGGCATATGGGGCCAAAGTTTTTCCTTAGGTGCATGGAGTGGCTAGGGCCAAGGCATGGCGCGACTAGCTCAGGCTAGGTATGGCTGGCATGATTTTCTATTGGCACACGAGACGTGGATAGCATGGCTAGGGCCATGGCATGGTGCGATTGGCATGGCACGGCTAGCTTGGGCAAGGCGTGGCTGGAATGATTTTCCATTGGCACACGGGGTGCGGCTATCATGGTTGGAATGGCTTGGCGCGGTAGGGTGTGGCTGGCATGATTTGCCACTGGCACACGAGATGCGGCTAGCATAGCTAGGGCCATGGCACGGTATGATTGGCATGGCGTGGCTAGCTTGGGCTAGGCGTGGCTGGCATGATTCACCAATGGCACGCGGGGTACGACGAGAATGGTTGTCATTCTTTGGTGCGGTAGGGTGTGGCTGGCATAATTTTCCCTTGGCACACGAGATGTGGATAGCATAGATAGGGCCATGGCACGGTGCGATTGGCATAACGAGGCTAGATTGGGCTAGGAGTGGCTGGAATGATTTTCCATTGGCACGCAGGGTGCGGCTAGCATGGTTGGCATGCATTGGCGCGGTAGGGTGTGGATGGCATGATTTTCCATTGGCACACGAGATGCGGCTAGCATATCTAGGGCCATGGCACGATGCGATTGGCATGGCGTGGATGGCATGATTTTCCATTGGCACGCGGGGTGCGGCTAGCATGGTTGGCATGCTTTGGCACGGTAGAGTGTGGCTGGCATGATTTGCCATTGGCACACGAAAGGGCCGAGAGGTGGCATGGATTTGACCGCGGCAATGGCATGGTAGAGCTTGCAAGGGAGGCTAGGCGCGGTGGGGTTGTGGTGATGGAGCGAGGGCTAGGGCCGTGGCAAGGTGGGGCACGGTTTGGACCATGGCAAGGCGAGGCATGGTCTGGCATGGTGCGGCTTTAGCAGGGGGCCACGACAATGGTGTGGGATGTACTGGGCATGGGGATTGATCTTTGCGGGACCGGTTTCCTCTTTCCCTTCCTTGGCTCAAAATTGGAAATCTTTTCCTTGTTCGAACTCCCTAGTATCACGCCCATAAAAAGATGGTCGGCCTCTCCCTTTGATTCACGCCTTTATTGTTTCTTCTCTGGATGCTTGGTAGTGGTGAAGTGGACGAGCAAAATTGGTGTGTCTTCCAGTACTTCCTCTTTGGCTTGTTCTTGTGGGACCGATTTCATTTCTTCATGCGCGGCTTTAAATGGAATTCTTTCATAATTCAAAAATCTTTTTCTAGTGGTAGGTAGAATCTGCAATACTTTCATATAGTAGCTTTGCGAAAATCTCGGTATGATTGGGTGTCTTCAGGGCTAGGCTTTGGAACGCGAGGCGGAGCTGCTAGCATGGTCATGGTATGAAGGGGACCCATTAGCACTGACGGGCATGAAACGGTTGTGGGCCACTATATAAATCTCTTGGCATGGCATGACGCTGGTAAGGGAAGCACATTGGAAGGGAAACGCTTGCAAGGGAAGTGCTCTTGGTTTAGGGCTTGACACGCCGAAACCCTAATTAGCGCGATTTACTAAAATCGCTGTAGAATCCACATACGGACTCGAATTTCGATGGTACGCCACTTTATCGGACACGAAACAGAATTATGTATCTCCCTATGCGGGAAATTCAGGTTTCGAGCTTGCTTAGGAGGTGAAAACGGCCTTCTTCTATTTTCTGTTGCTCGTCTGGACCGTTCTTTTGTCTACAGTGTCTCTTCATTAGATTCCATAATTTACCAAACTCCATTGCATTCTTGGGTCGGATGGATATGGTTGCATTGTCGGTTCATCCTTGATTTTAGGTTGTTAAGTGCCCGGACCCGCTGATCGTGATGACAGTATGTTCTGGATGCTTGCATGATCAAAATCTTCCGGAACCACTAGACGAAATAGATGAGTTGGGAGATGTTTCGTTTCCAACGTTCTGCTATCAAGTCTTCAATGACTTTTTTCCAAGAAACATGCATTAAACCACCTTCTGAGTCTTGGACTACCGTATGGACTGGGATGTGGTGAGCAGTCCCTAGTTATATTTATGTTAGATCTGATGGCACGACCGAACATGAGAATATATCTCTGTGGCGTGCTTTTGGAGTCTCCGATGCACATGTATGGCTTCATGTTGAGAAATCTGATGCACATGTATGGCTTCATGTTGAGAAATTCTTGCGGCTCGTAAAACGTCGACAGTGATGATGTTGAAATCATAAATAACATGGTTGATGGAGGTGAAGGCGCCCCATGCTGGTAGTCCCCATGTGTAGTGTGAAGGACCGGAAAATTACGCCTTCGGCGCGTCGCCCCGCAGGCCGAAACTCTCCCGGTTCGCCATGATGAAGCTACGATCCGGGCCTCATCCTCAGGAAAATGCACGCTCATCTGCCCTTGCAGGCATGCTCGTGGAGCATGACGCATCTATTTAAGCTTCCACACCTTTCCAACTTACCCTTGTTCTTCAAAAGGGTTTAGGGCCATAAGGCTAATGCCAATGCACTTCACATGCATCTCTGGCTTTTCCTCAGCATAGGGAATCCATCACTGAATTTCCTAACAAGCTGAGTAACCGTCGTATTGCCATGTCTTGTCCAGGCTTAAGGCATAAGTTGTGGACTTAGGCACAGGCCGAACCAAGCCCTTGACATTTCCTACGTTACTTCGCTTACCAACTCTCTTTATAAATTGATAGAAAGTATGAGAATCCACTTAATGGCATGCAACTTAGCCTCATAAAGTCTGGCCACAATCATCTTTTGCGTCGAGCTACCGAGCTTTGATGATATGAGAGGCCAACGTGCTGGACCGATAATGTTGCAACTCATTGCGGCTGCTTACGTATCCTTCCCTACTCCAAAGGAATCAAGCACAGACCGTAGTTCATCCTCGAAGGGACAAGCAACTTATTCCAACTCGTTTGCTAGGCCGTGGCCAAGAAATAATGGTAATGGCCTAGTCCGTATAGTCCGTTCCGTCAAATACATCCAAGTGATGCATCATCGAGTCCGTGGAATGGCATAGTGATGCCTTAGCATCATATTCCCTCTCTCAAGGATAAGCAACTATAAATAAGACTTAGGCATCATTTATATACCCTTCAGGCTAAGATATGAAGCTTACTTGGTGCATAGTCCGCATGTGACGGGCCAATCTACCTCTTACCAACCAACGGAAGATTTGGAAAATTACGCATCTTTTCATGCTTAAAAATACGGGGTGCTTAAAGAATTTCGTCGCCCCTATTATGGACAAGCCGCAACTCTCCCGGTGCGCCATGATGAAGCTACGATCTGGGCCTCATCCCTAGGCAAATGCACGCTCATCTTCCCTTGCAGGCATGCTCGTGGAGCATGACGCATATATTTAAGCTTCCACACCTTTCCAACATACCCTTTTTCTGCAAAAGGGTTTAGGGACATAAGGCCAATGCCAATGCACTTCGCATGCATCTCTGGCTTTCCCTCAGCATAGGGAATCCATCACTGAATTTCCTAACTAGTTGAGTAACCGTCGTATTGCCATGTCTTGTCCAGGCTTAAGGCATAAGCCTTGGACTTAGGCACAGGCCGAACCAAGCCCTTGCCATTTCCTACGTTACTTCGCTTACCAACTCTCTTTATAACTTGATAGGAAGTATGAGCATCCACTTAATGGCATGCAACTTAGCCTCATCAAGTCTGGCCACAATCCTCGAGCTTAGATGGACAAGAAACTTTATTCCAACTCCTCGTAGTTCATCCTCGAAGGGACAAGAAACTTATTCCAACTCGTTTGCTAGGTCGTGGCCAAGAAATAATGGTAATGTCCTAGTCCGTATAGGCCGTTCCGTCAAATACATCCAAGTGATGCATCATCGAGTCCGTGGAATGGCATAGTGATTCCTTAGCATCATATGCCCTCTATCAAGGCTAAGCAACTATAAATGAGCCTTAGGCATCATTTATACCCTTCCATCTAAGCTATGAAGCTTACTTGGTGCATAGTCCGCATATGCACCTTCAACCAACTACCCTTCCATATATATGTTTATTTGACATTTTTAGAACTCTAATTGGGGGCGATAAAATCCTTCATCAACTCCCCGTTTTATTATTCATGGCCGTTGCCATGTATTTTCCTGAATAATCAGCCAAGTTGGTTGTACATTCAGTTCTGGCTCACATGCCAGTTCCTATGCCAACTCGATGTTCATCCAGGATGGCTATACTCTATCTTTGGCCCGTAGGACACTCCCATGCCCAGCCGTGATGGCTGTGCATTACCAACCCGATGTCCAGCCATGTTGACTGTACATTCTCAAGGCCATCTACCCAACTGGACTAATGCATCATTTGATGCAAGATTTGGCTCTTGGCCAATGTAGCTTCCAACTAATGTCTTATTGGCCTTAGCCAATATGTATACGCGATGTGCCTTACCTGGCACCCAATATTGGCCCTTGGCCAAATGCCAAACATAATGCGCCATTTTGGCGTGATATTGGCCTTAAGCCAATCTACCTCTTACCAACCAACGGAAGCTTTGGATAAAGCTTCACCTCAGTCCATGGCGCATCTTTAAGCATGCGCCATGCTAAAAATACGGGGTGTTACATGTAGCCTACTTTCATTGCATTGCCTTGAATCCACATCCACGAGACTCTATACATGCTTATTGTACTTTTCTGGATGTGACGCTGGGGATGCTGAGAATATCACATGGATGAAAAACTCTGGATAGTAAAGTGGTAAAAATGAGGAAGTTATGTTGTTTATCGTGGATCCTTCTGTTTCTTCAAGGAAATGTTTCGTCCGCGTCTCTGGAGTTTTCTCGTGAGTCTTTGATGGTCGTCGGGACGGACTGCAATGAGAAGTCCCCAGTCGAATTTTCTTTAGTTTCTGAAGTTATTTTCCTCTGAGAAGGATTGGGATCCTCTGCATCCTTGTAAAATGTTGAAGGCGTCTTCTAAACAGAAAGGTGATAATACTCTTGTGTTGCACCCTTGAAGAGCAGGTGACCTTGTTGTGGATGTGGCCTTTTGCTTGACTATGTCTCCTAAGCCTTGACAGTGAAGGGATTCCGTGTATACCCTCAGTCCCCAAGTATGGTTTACATGATTCCATCTTGTATGGTCAGTGGGTTGACCATGATAAATGCATCACCATCGTGCGTTCATACTGCTGATTTTTTTACTTCTTTCACGTGAAACCCAGAACATGGAGGAGTATGGGTTACCTTTTTAGTAATTGTTATTATGGTGAAGCTCTAGCTGATATCAACAAATGAACGGTAATAGTTCTTGGGAGTAGATGTAACCAGAAGAGACTGTATTGTCGCGGTAACAAAGTAGGTTGGATAGAATTGTATGGGCACCCATGGAAGTAAAAGGATTGGCTGGATGCGCAAGCAAGAAAAATTGTGCATGGTCACGAGTTTTGGCGGGATGGACCAAAGGGTGGCCATGACTACGAAGATTGGATGGCTGCGACCATGATCCTCGACATGGGGAGTGTGGCGGAATGACCCTTTGCAGGAAGGAGTGTTGTTGAAGCGAACTTTGAAGAGGAGCCACTGCTTGAGAATGTTGAGACGACGCCTTGCAATTCTCAAAGCCTTGGTGGTTACTATGTTGAAGTCGGAGGCTACGTCACGTTCTGTCAAAATCGACATCCCTCAAGTGTACATAGGATAGAAGTCCCCTGTTTCATCTATTGATCGTGATTTCCAGGAGAGGTTGGGGTTTGAAAACGGCTACCCTGGCTGAAACGCCTACTTTCCATAGATTTTTCACCATAGACTGTACGACTTAGTAGGCCAAGTTCCCATCGTGCATGTCCTGACGGGAAGAGGGTCTCTCTGAACTCAGGAAGGTTGCTGATTTTCTTTTCCTCGATTTTGGAGAATTCATTCCTCATCTTTATGTGTGATGAAATTGGATTGTTGATCCCCTTCTACTGGGCATTCAAGAGCAACGCGAGCTTCTTCATCTATAAACGTACGTCCTGCTGAAGTGTATTTTGTTTTTTAATCAAATAAATAGTGGTAAAAGGAGGTCGGCTTCTTCCGACTCTTCCAGTAACTTGCCCTAATGGTGGAGTAGCGTCCCTGGTGACGGTTGGAGCTGCCATGCTTGAAGAACTGTTGGGGTGGCGGAAGCGGCTCTGGTTCTGGTGATCGTAAGTGTATCGTACAAAGATGACATGGTTTTGATCACGAAGTACTGGAGCCATGGTGTTGTTTCGAAGGGAGAGGATGGCGCTGGAAGTGTGCAAGATTTTAGCGCTGGGAGGATAAAAACTGTTAGCGCAGAGTGTGGTATTGCGCCTGGCATGCGCGTGCGGAATGTGCGTCTGGTAATTAAGCATGTCTGGTAAGAGCATATGGGAAGCGCGTCTAGCAAGCGCCTCTAGTAGGTACGTCTGGGAAGCACGTCTAGGAAGCGCGTCTGGTAAGCGCGTCTGGTAAGCGCGTCTAGTTAGCGCTGGATCAGCTTGGAATGGACACTATCTTGGCATGGAAGCTGGATTTGTACTTTGGTACAGCGTGGACCGTTGGCTGGGCATGGCGTGAACCGTTGGCTTGGAATAGTGCTGGCTTGACATGAGGCTAGATTTGGGTGGCGCGGACTTGTTCTTGCGGGCCCAGGAAATCCTTACGTAGCTCAAACAAGAAATCCTTTGTTATTCAAATTCCAAAAGTGTTATGCTTATGAAAGGGGTTGGCTCCCCTTTTTACCTCGTATCTTTTCTATCACGTCCTGGTGTTAGCGGTAGCGTGATAGTGACAAAATGGGCAAGCATATTCCAGCTATGTACTCCAGCGTTTCTCTTTCAAAACTTTTTTTTTGTTGTCTTGTGCCGGTGCAAACCATAGCCATAGGTATGCCATTCCATAAATCTGTAGAAATATTTTTCTTCTGGACTAGTGTAAACCCTAGCCATGGGTATGCCTTTCATATACTTGTGGAAATACTTCCTCATAAACAATTCTTCGAATGTTGTCATAGTAACGTCTCCTAATAGTGAGAGGTAGTCATTGTTATGCAGAGTAGGCACGTACGGGTAGGTGACCTCTTTTTCTTTTCTTTTTGAAAGGCAAACAAAGCGCATGGTTTATGGTTTTTTGATTTCCTGGTTTCTTGGGTTAATAGATAAATGCTACCTTGACGGTTTTGGATTTTTTGAATGAGATATTTAGAATTGAATTGTTTAGGATTATTTTTTACTGTGATCGAAAGTGACACGGTCATCCCAGAAAAACCATGGAACCGTGTGTTGGTAGGTGACATGGAGTAAACTATGCATCTTGTCTTAAAAACTTGAAATAGAAAACCACGTATCTCGTCTAGGTAAGACTTACTTGGTTTTCAGGTCTCCTAATGAAAAGTGAACCTTCCCGGTGTAAGACCAAGTTTATGGGAAACACCGCCATGGCGCAGCTAGCTTAGGCTAGGTGTGGCTGGCATAATTTTCCATTGCACTGGGGTGCAGCTAGTTATTTATGGGTGAAAATAGATTCTTTCGATTTCAGTAAATTCGGTAGGTGAGTGAGAAACTGGTTTAAACCCTAAACAAATGTGTTGCACGTTGAGAACTTTTAAGTTCGAGAGATCAATCTGTACAAGTCCGGCCTAAACCAAGAAATGGCCAATCTAGACTTGCTTCGGTCACAAAGAGGAGGAGAATGGGTTGGTTTTGGGGAGGGAATCAAGGAGAGTGTGAGACCAGAATAGTTTATTCTGGAAGAGCAATTGGGTTTCTACAACTTGTTTTCAGAAAAGTACGAGAGCTCATGATGGTATCTATCAGGTAAGTATTCTGAGTGTTCTCTTGTCCGAATAAACTTGTTGTGGAATGGAAATAGGTGAAACCTATTTATACAAGTTGTAGTAGAAACATACTCTGGTCTCATTAAGGAGTGAGGAGTAAATGGGAGGAGGTGGTAACCGTATGCATGGATTTGATGTCTCATAAAGTGGCTAACGCATGAAATTGATTTTCATGAAACTATTAACGTCATGGAATTGATGTCCATAAAGTTTGTTAACTCACGGCTTTATGTCCCATGAAATTTTCCCACATAACTCCCATATTTACTAGACGCCACACCCTTATGACACTTCCTTATAAAGGACGCAGTGTTCGCCGCACGCTGTAGACCACCAAACCAATACCCAAAGAGAATCCCCCTGTTTATGTTGATGTCTCGAATGTTTTTTTAAAACATGTAAAACATTGTTGTGGCTTGGAAATTCGATCTCGGGGAACTTGCTAGCCAGGTGACCTTCGACGGTCGAGATGTTGCATCTTGAGAGGAGGGGAAACCGTTGATCGTTGCACGCCTTTGTTTTGATAGTCGTGTAGTGAGGTCCAACAGGGTGGCACGGCTAGTGTGTGTTTAGAATTGGCGTGAGGATCCAAGGGTTTCCCATGGGCGCATGGCGTGACTAACCCAAACTAGGTGCGCGACCAAGCTATGGTTTGGTGTTTACGGTCGTGATGGGAATTTTAGACGGCTAGGATTTTCTCCTGGGATTGAAGGGTAACCATTGATGGGCGCCTGGATTCAATTTGGTAGCCGCATGATTAAGGCCAGTATGGTGGCGTAGCATGAGGGGCCATGGCGAGGCATGGCGCGGCTAGCTTGGCTATGTACGTGACCAAGATAGGTCTAAAGTCATGGGGAGACTTTTTACGGCCAGGACTTGCTCCTGGGATTGAAGGGCAATCGTGGATGGGCGCCTGGCTTCAATTTGGTAGCCTCATGGGGAAGGCCAGTATGGTGGCGCGGCATGAGGGGCCATGGCGAGGCATGTCGCGGCTAGCTTGGCTAGGTACGTGACCAAGTTAGGGCTAAAGTCATGAGGATACTTTATACGGTCAGGATATACTCCTGGGATTGAAGGGAAACCGTGGATGGGCGCCTGGCTTCAATTTAGTAGCCGCATGGGGAAGGCCAGTATTGTGGCACGACATGAGGGACCATGGCGAGGCATGGCGCGGCTAGCTTGGCTAGGTACGTGACCAAGCTAGGGCTAAAGTCATGAGAAGACTTTATACGGCCAGGATTTTCTCCTAGGATTGAAGGGCAACCGTTGATGGGCGCCTGGCTTAAATTTGGTTTAGAAACCCTAATTGGTTCCCTTCACTAGAACCGCTACAAAATTCTAGTACGTACTCGGATTCTGATGGTCCGCCCCTCAAATCAACCGGAAGATTTCATGAGGGACGGTGGCATGGTCAGGCTATCATCGCATGCCTTGGCGTAGCATGGCATGATTTGGTTTGGTTTGGCATATGGGGACAAAGGTTTTCCATTGGTGCATGGCATGGCTAGGGCCAAGGAATGGCGCGACTATCTCAGGCTAGGTGTGGCTGGCATGATTTTTTATTGGCACACGAGACGTGGCTAGCATGGATAGGGCCATGGCATGGTGCGATTGGCATGACGCGGCTAGCTTAGGCTAGGCGTGGCTGGCATGATTTGCCATTGGCACACGGGGTGCGGCTAGCATGGTTGGCATGCCTTGGCGCGGTAGGGTGTGGCTGGCATGATTTTCCATTGGCACACGATATGCGGATAGCGTAGCTAGGGCCATGGCACGGTGTGATTGGAATGGCGCGGCTAGCTTGGGCTAGGCGTTGCTGGCATGATTCGACATTGGCACGCGGGGTACGACGAGCATGGTTGGCATGCTTTGGAATGGTAGGGTGTGGCTGGAATGATTTTCCAGTGGCACACGAGATGCGGCTAGCATAGCTATGGCCATGGCACGGTGCGATTGGCATGACGCGGCTAGCTTGGGCTAGGCGTGGCTGGCATGATTTTCAATTGGCACGCGGGGTGCGGCTAGCATGGTTGGCATGCTTTGGCGCAGTAGGGTGTGGCTGGCATGATTTTCCATTAGAACACCTGATGCGGCTAGCATATCTAGGGTCATGTCATGGTGTGATTATCATGGCATGGCACAGATAGCTTGGGCTAGGCGTGGATGGCATGATTTTCCATTGGCACGTGGGGTGCGGCTAGCATGGTTGGCATGCTTTAGCGCAGTAGGGTGTGGCTGGCATGACTTGCCATTGGCACACGAGATGTGGCTATCATATCTAGGGCCATGGCACGGTGCGATTGGCATGGCGCGGCTAGCTTGGGCTAGGCGTGGATGGCAGGATTTTCCATTAGCACGTGGGGGAATTAGGGTTTGGTTTGCCGTAACCCTAATTTGAAAAAAATATACCCTGGTAATTATTAGGGACATATTAATAGATTTTATTTAATGCGCCTAGTAAATACTTGTTTTAAATCTCTGCTAGGGTTTAGCGTTTTAAGATTTTAACCCTAAACTAAAGACCACCATCAACACTAGTATGGTTGGCATGCTTTGGCGCGTTTAATGTGACTAGCATAGCTAGGTCCAGGCAGAGTGCATTTGGCATGGCGCGGCTAGCATGGTCTAGGTGTGTCTGGCATGATTTTCCATTGTCACGGAGTGCGGCTAGCATGGTTGGCATGCTTTGGCGCATTTGGTGTGACTAGCATAGCTAGGGCCAAGCACAGTGTGTTTCGCATGGCACATCTAGCTTGGTCTAGGTGTGGCTGGAATGATTTTCCATTCGCATTGAGGTTCATCTTGCATGGTTGGCATGCTTTGGCGCGTTTGGTGTGACTAGAAGAGCTAGGGCCAAGGAAGAGTATGTTTGGAATGACGCATCTAGCTTGGGCTAGGTGTGTCTGGCATGATTTTCCATTGTCACGGAGGTGCGGATAGCATGGTTGGCATGCTTTGGCGCGTTTGGTGTGGATGGAATGATTTTCCGTTGGCACAAGGGTGAAGCTAGCAAGGTTGACATGCTTTGGCGCATTTGGTGTGGATGGCATGATTTTCCGTTGGCACAGGGATGCGGCTAGCATGGTTGGCATACTTTGGCACGTTTGGTGTAACTAGCATAGCTAGGGCCATGGCAGAGTATGTTTGGCATGGAGCGGATATCTCGGGCTAGGTGTGGCTGGAATGATTTGCCATTGGCACGGAGGGGAATTGGTTTTGCTCGTTGTAACCCTAATTTGAAAAATTACCCCCTATTAATTACTGACTACATGCATTAAATGTTCTAATAAATGTGTCATCGGTGACATTAGGTTATTCGGGGTTTTACGATTTTACCCTTTATCTAAAAACCACCATCAACATTAAGTCCCCTGCGTAGCTCGTAACATGAGCTTTGTTGCGAGGTAAGCATAAGATGGTGACAAACTATCAGCAGTAAATCGTGAAGAGAATTGAGGAGGCTTGTCTGACCTTTTTATATATAGGATTTGGAATCCTTGCCTCTGTCAGGTTTATACAAATCGAGAGGCTGGCACGATTGGGAAGTCAGCATCATTGAGAGGCAGGAAGCTGAGCGGCATTGAGAAGTTGATGTGAGTTGGGAAACTGAACGTGCTAGCTAGTGGGATCGGCGCAAGGTTGGGAAACTGGGCGTGCTAGCTTGGCGCGACTTGGGCGGTCATTGGGAAGTTGGCGTAATTGGTGGGACCGGAGCAATTGGGAGACTGGGAAGCTGGGCGCGATCTTGGTTGGACCGGTGCAAACAAGGAGGGAGTAGGTGTTTCGACAGATAGCAATGTTTCCTTATTTTTCCTTTTTTCACACGCGGCTTCAATCAGGGCATCATCCATGCTAAAAATCTGGAAGCGTTATGTCTCTCATTGTTTCCTTTCCTTTTTTAAGGCTTCGTATTCATAACCAATGCAATTGTAACGTCTCCCTTGTTTGAGAAAGGTTCTTCTTGTTGAGTTTCTCTCTTTGTCATGCCGCACAGAGACGAATCATCCTTTAACCGGCCAGATTCCCCAGATGAAGGCGCGAGGTCTGACTCTTGCAAAAGCATCCCGACTAAGGTTGTTTGGGCTAAAAATATCATACTGGTGCGTTTTATTCTTATTTTATTTTCATATTATCCTCTTTTATATGTGTATAGATAGGATAGAACTTGATCATTTTCCATATTTTTTGCAGTGTATGATGGGATCCTTCAGGGATGATCACGCCCTTAAATCTTCGGATAAGGACTTCAGAAATGGCGGAGATCGACCTTCTTCTCTTGAGGAGGCATTGGCTGGGATTGGATCTCTGTTCTATTAAGCTAGCGAAATCATTAAGGACCTCCCTTTTATCTATCCCCATGAAGTACATGCGCGTGCTCGGACTTTCTCGGGTTCATGGAGTATGGAGGAGGGGCGAGAAAGCGGGGAAGAACCTTGGAATATTGAGAAGTTCCAGTGCGGTAAAGCTTTTCCTCGGCCCAGGTATGGGGTGGATCGAACTGTTTCTAGGTTGAAGCGATGGAAAAACGAACGTGTGAAGCTCTTGGAGGAGAGCGCCATGGTTCTTGATTTTGATGCGGATGAATCAAAATATTTTCTCCGAAGTGTCAACGAGAAAACCTTCAAATGAGCATATGATAGAAATGAAGTAGCCTTCGAAGTTGACGCTAGAGGTGTCGTTGGCGATACCAGAGGGTTCATGGTGGCGTATGCTGGAACGGTCATCGGGGCGGACACTGTTGCTGCTTTGGTTGCTTCGGGATAGGATGTTGAGGTTGATGCTGCTAACACCGTTGAATGGAACCTTTGTTGTCCGAGGGATTGCTGGGGAAGTGCTTGAATATGGACTTGACCGAGGGGACTTGTGCTCCATCCTTAGAGGGCTAGTTCCTCCTTTTTGTTGTTTCTGTTAGTTGCTTAGTTCCATTGATATCTTTTTTTTTTCGTAAACTCATATTTATCTTCTTCTTCATCGGTCAACATTTTGCTTTATGTATATTTTTATTTTATTTTATTTTTGAAAGAGGTTGTGGTATGATGGCTCTGTAATGGTTTTTCTGGGTTAATCTGATGCATTTCTCTGATATCTGGATAACTTATTTGGAAAGAGATGTATTTATGCTATTTTGTTTTTTTGACGGGAAAAGGAATCATCAAGGAGAAATACAAACGGTGTATTCATATTTGGGGGAATACAACTAGAGGAATTGTAAAAGGAAATACTAAAAAGGGGAGTGACTGGTTGCAGAAAATATTGCTCGGCCAGACTTACTTGTATTTGAAAACCATGAGCTAGCGCCAGCAGGTCCTCTCCGGATGACTGGGTTCCTTTGATAGTTCGTCGATGCGATAACTAGTGGGATGATTTGTTGGAAGTTCCTTTGGGCGTGGGCGTCGGCAGAGGGTGCACATCTAATTTTTCTTTGTTTTCGAGCACCCATAAGTGTCCCAATATCATGTCATGACCCAGTTTTTTGACAATATGGAATTTTTTATACGTTATAGCATCTCCCACCCTGACCTCTAGGTTGATATAGCCATGCGCGTTCAGAGCTTCTCCTCTCGGGTTCTTAATCACGGACGGGGAATAGGTAGCGTCTTGCTTTGTAAATCCTACTACCTTTAGTGTCTTGAAAGTAATGATGTTGAGGTCAGAGGCCGCTTCGATGAGCGTGTTGTCAAATTCGTTACCTCTTAAATGAGACGTGGTCAGCAGTCCCCAGTTCTCCCTTTTGGTTTCGCCTGTTTGGAAAGATTGGGCCCCTGGCGTGGTTTCCGAGGAGATAAAAAGTCGTTTGCCGGATATAACGCGATTGAGAGCTGCGAAAATATCTTGGCGCTGCACCTTGGAAAGATAGATAATTTCGCATATATGCTGCATCATGGATCGTACAGTCTCGTGCACGAAGTCCCTAGAGGACCCGTAGTTTCTTATTGGGAGTGGGTCTCGATTCACTCTCTCGTCTCCTAGTTGGAGTTTTCTCGCTTCTATCCTTTCTCTAGAAATATGCTTTAGCCTATTGCAATCGCTGGCTGGGTGGTGAACGAACCTGTGGTAATGGCAGTACTTGGGGTTCGCAATCTCAGCCTCAGTTGGTGGACGTCTGAGAGGTGGAAATATGATAACATCATCTTGAACCCAGGCTTCTAGGAGGTCAATCACCTCCTCGATGGGAAATGGGAAATCAAGGGTATTTCCTTTGGTCTCATGATGTTGCATGGGAGTTTTAATGACGGTTTTCCGTGACGGGGGTTCTCATTGCGCCGGCGCTTCACGTTTTGGCTGGTGGCCCATAGTTGGGGCCTTCCTTTTTCCCTTTTCGTTTATTATGTTCACGGAGGATGAGCCGGCATTAAATTGCTTGCTGATGAGGCGTTTATTCCCGCGAGTTTCTCGCGTGTCTTCGGTTTGAGTTGGCCTAGTTTTTTCCACTAATGCCGGTGCTGTCGTTGTGGATCGTCTGGCGGCTTCATGGAGTTCGGAGAAAGTTTGGAAGCGTAAGTTCTCTAGTAAGGCGCAATAAATAGGAACTATATCATTGATGCATGCGTTCACCAGCTATTTATCGGTCACGTTTGGGTCATGACAATCGAGTGCTTGAACCCTGAACCTTTTGACGAAATCATTCGGATGTTCGTTATCCCACTGGTATATTCTTCTGAGGTCCGATAAAGTAACTTGTTCAGACACGAAGAAGTATTTCTTATAAAACGCAGTGACCATGCTACTCCGGTTGGGAATGATGTTTGGTGGGATGCTGTTGTACCATGTATACGCCCTTCCGGTAAGTGATTTTTAGAATTACGTTAAACGAATAACGTGATTATATTCATGTTCACCCAGGGATTCCAGGAAATGAGAGACATGCTCATGTGCATTCCCGGTACCATCGTATAGGGTAAATTGAGGAGAGGAGTACCCCCTTGGAAGAGGGATTCTCTGCATTTCGGATGGGTAAGGAGTTTGGTGATGATGTATGTCCAATTCATCATTCTTGATTCGGTTGCGGAGAAGTTGTTCCAGATCTTCTCGTGTGACGAAATTAGATGGATAATTTTTTTTCAACGAGATTCTAGCGCGAGTTTCCTCGTTCTCGAAGGCGTGCTCCGTCGAGGTGCTGGTGTTTGGGTTGTTGGAGATGTTCCTAAGCGGCTCTGGAGGACGCAACTCACGTGGTAGTCGTTCTTTCAGGGTCTTGAGAAAAACAAGTACCTCTTTCTGTGTTGAAACCTTATCTGTCTGGTCTCTGGTGAGCATCTCCTTTCGTTCCATCAAATCAGCGATGGTGACATAAGGACGGTTTCCTCTGGTCCCTCCGGTCTCTCGTACCGTCGGTGGGGTAGTTGGAACCTTAGTTGTGGTCGAAGGTGCCATGCTAGATGAAGCATTAGGATCCGTAGCTGCGTCTCTGGCACTGGTGACCGGTGGCGTGACACCCGAAGAGTTATTTCCATTGCCTTGATTAGAGGGTTGTGCAAAGACACTAGAGGAGGTAGCGGCTCTGGCCATGGTAATTGGCGGTGTTGCGTTCGAGGGAGTGCATTCGGAGTTACTGTAGTCAGCAGGTGATGCTACAATGTCATTGGGAGAGACGTTAACATCAGGGATGTGTTATGTGCTGGTATTCTCGACAGCCGCTCCGGACCTGAGTTCCACCATATTGGGATTGACGTTTGGGAAAAGAAACCAAGAGTTGGAGTTGGTATTGTGACCGATAGATCAATCCTCCCGCCGTGGTCGCCAATTATTTACGGGTAATAATCATTTCTGCTAATTTTGGTAAATTCGGTAGGTGAGTGAGAAACTGGTTTAAACCCTAAACAAATGTGCTGCACGTGAGCACTTTATAGATTCGAGAGATCAATCTGTACAAGTCCGGCTTAAACCAAGAATTGGTCTTTCCAGACTTGCTTCGGTCACAAAGTGGAGGAGAATGGTTGATTTGGGGAGGATAGAGAAGAAAGGTGATGAGACCAGAGAGTTTTTGGTTGGGTAGTGTCTCGACTTGTATCAGAAAAAGTAGAATCTTAGGAAGCTTGCAAGAGATTCTTTCTGATGGTGTTGTATTTTTCTCCTGACCAATACTTGTTTTCTGGCAGGAAATAGGTGAGACCTATTTATACAAGTTGAGATTGAAACATACCCTGGCCTCATTACGGAAGGAAATAAAAGGTAGTTAAATGGGAGGAGGTGGTAACCTGCGTGTTTAAGAGTGAAAACGTTTTCACTTTTATTTCCCCATTTAATTGACCGTTTTTATTCCTTTTCACGCTTTCTTAACGAGCGTAGTGTACGCTGCATGCCGTGACTGCCAAACCAAAACCCTGAGAAAGCATCCCCAAGTTTTGTGTTTATGTCTCGAGAGTTGGTCGCACTTTGGGTTCAAGTATCAATGCCTAGATGCTAGGGGAGCATGTGGCATGTGCCAATGGAATGAGTGGAATGCCTTGACCGCAAGTTACACCTTGAATGTAAGTGGCAATGCCAAATATGCTAGGGGAGCGTGTGGCATGTGCCAATGGCATGTGTGGAATTCCTTGGTCGCGGGTTGCACTATGAGTGCAAGTGGCAAAGCCAAAGCTGCCAGGGGAGCATGTGGCATGTACCAATGGCATGTGCGGAATTCCTTGGTCGCGGGTTGCACTTGGAGTGCAAGTGGCAATGCCAAAGCTGCTAGGGGAGCGTCTGGCATGTGCCAATTGCATGTGCAGAATTCCTTGGTCGCGGGTTGCACTTGGAGTGCAAGCAGCAATGCCAAAGCTACTAGGGGAGCGTGGCATGTGCGACTTGGTAAGGAAAGATGCTAGTGGTGCGTGTTGGCATGTGCCAATGGCACGCACGGCCACTTGGGCCTAGGTTGCGCGGTTTGCAAGCCTAGGGAGCGGGCGCTACTTTGGAATGTGCCAATAGCATAGCGGCTTGGAAAGTTGCTAGCGGTGCGTGTTGGCATATTCCAATGTCACGCACGGCCATATTATCCTAGGTTGCACGGTTTTCAAGCCTAGGGCGCGGGCGCTACTTTGGCATGTGCCAATGGCATAACGGCTTGGTAAGGAAAGTGGATAGCATAGATATGGCCAAGGCAGAGTGTGTTTGGTATGGCGTGGCTATCTTGGGCTAGGTGTGGCTGGCATGATTTTCCATTGGCACGGAGGTTCGGCTAGCATGGTTGGCATGCTTTGGCGCGTTTGGTGTGATTAGTATAGCTAGGGCCAGGGGGTCGGTTGTCATCCGGTCAAATTTAATTTCACTTTCTTACTTCACTAAAATAAATGTAGAATACGATAAGAGAGAGTTCGTATCCACATAGAGTCTTTTGTTGTTATAAAAAATTTCAGTTTCTTAGTAACCAAAGGGGGGGGTTTTGATTTATCAAAGCAATAAAAAATAAATTGAAAGCAAAGTAATAATAAAAAATAATCAATAAGGAGAAAGTATTGGTCATGGGATAGTTTCATTAACAAACTTGAATTATCAACAATGACTAGAATTGAAAATTTAATATCTCATTTACTAAAAGTCCTAGGATACCTTGATTGCAAGAGTATCCCGCTAATTCCCTGATTTCATCACAACCACATTAAAAGATAAATATGTGAATTCTTCCTAGAAAGCAACCTAAAGTGTAAAAGCAATGAGTTCTATAGAATAAGACTAATCAAGGCAACCAAAATGTGTAAAATCACTAATTCGATTTAACCCAAGTTATGATTCATATGTGACTAGTAGGATATATCACTACAAGCACTACCCACATTTATGCTACTTAGAATCAGGGATAAACAACGTTTTCGTATTGAAAAACCTAATATAGCTCTATATATGAAAGCAAATCGGATTGATTCCGGACTCAACCAAATAAACAATCAAATCATAAAACAAAATAAACCATGAATCATAAACAATAAAGTATTAAGACAAAACTACATCATTGAATCAAATATCATTTGTGAAATCCACTTTATCCCATAACCAATAAAAGGTATTTAGCTACTCATAGTTTTTGGATTCAACATAATTATTATCAAAAATAAAATGAAGAACATGAAAAATAAACGAAAGCAAACCCTAGTAGAATCGCTCTCCTCCCAAAATCCAGTAGAAAGATATGTCCATAAAAAAAATATAAACTTTTCTTTTTATAGCTTTCAACTTCCCAAATTAGGTCTTCAAAGCCCAAGGTCCAAAGATAAGAAGTCCACTAAACTCATGTGTGTGAAAAACCCATGTGAAAATATGACCCAAAAATTGTTCGCCGAAAAACTATGTTTTTGACCGGAATATAGCTCAGGTGACCGGCAAAGTCCACCCAGTCACCGGTCAAACGATCCAACTCGGGTCAACCGATTCAACTCGGGTCAAACACCGAGTCATGCCGAGTTAGGGTGAGTCAGATGGCCGAATCAGTATCAGTTAGGCTGAGTTGCCCTGCCATGGTTTTTCACAGGCCAAAGATGTGCATTGGACAATCATTGTGCTTCCATCATGATGGCCCTGCGCAGAATCTGGTACTTTCTTCGTTGCATAGATGACTTCCATTGCATCCATTCACAACTCTGTAGCTTCATACCCTGCACATTACAGTCCTATAACTCACCGCCATTCATTCTAGTTGCCTCACCAATTCTATAGCGTCTTGCCTGCAATAAATCAACACAATATGCAATGTAACTTCCATGATCAACACAGTCTAATCCACCTTTATTTCAGCTCAGCAGAAATATCCATTGCAGCTTCACCACATTGTCCTACCATTTTCCCCGACGTAACAGCATCACCAGCACATTACAGACCAAGTCACCACCTGCATCTCCTGCGTCTTCGCATCTCAGAATCACCAGTCTGTAACCCATTCCTGCAGCTTATTGCTCCATAAACTGCAAACTCAATTCAATATCATCTCCATCTCTTCCATTATCCATTATCTATCTCAGTCATACCACCACTAAATTCAAATCAGTTTCCCTAAATCTACTCCACAGTCCCACACATTTCCTGGCATTTCAGTTCAACTTTCCAGCCAACACACACAAAAAATCAGTTCCATTTCCATTCTTTCGTCATTTCCATACTTCAACCAGTTACATCACCTCATTGAAACATCCCACCAACACAAGTTATTAGTTCACCTGTTTCTCCCTATGATATCCATCTGCAACAGCTGCTTGCATATGACCATGCCTGCTACGACTCCTATGCACCTCAGTTGCAACATCTCCAGCGCATATCGCTTTCAGGATGATCACCTCTGTGAGTCTGAGACACCATCTCACTTCCATCAGTTCAAGCTCTTTGCCTCAATGCCACTCTTGCTACCAGTAGTTCCAACTTCTCATATACTCACCAGTAAACCCTTGTGATCATCCAAGGAAGCACAACCTCAACATCCATCATTCCATAATCACTACAAATTCACATCACCATCTTCAGTTGTAGCTCAGTACCACCTCCACTTCATCTAAGCATTTTAGCTGCTTCAATCATTGTTGCAAGACCTAGGTATACATCTAAATTCAGTCACCACCAACTCCAGTCTTGAACATCATCAACTTCAACTCTTGCACTGCGAATTCAGGCCTCGATTCATCAGCATAACCATTTTGCAGCTTCATAACCAATTTAGCCAAAGTACCAACATTTCTCAAACAATATCTGCACCACCACAGCATCAGAAATTCAACCATCAACACTATCAAACCACCACACAACACAACCACCATTTAAGTTCGCCCACTTCTCATGGCCACCAGCACGTCCATTTTGTTCTCAATCTGCTCCAGATCCATCTTTGAATCAAAGACAACCCCATGTTCTTAAACTTTCACAACACCACAGACCCTTCTTCTAAATCACCCCATGACTCAACCTTGATATGAATTCTTATGGTTCTTCTCTTCAATCAAAACCCTAACTGTAAATAATGTTCCAGAAACCATCACAGACTCATTCTTGAATCTCTAATTACTTCATCTGAATCTTCCCAAATTCTTCCATTGAATTAACAGCAAAACATCATCTCGATCTCTCTAATCTGAATCATCTCATCCATCACACACCACAACCAATCTACATCGATCCATAGCAGCATCATCTTCTCAAAATTCTTTTCTCTGATCTCAAAATCTCTCTTCCCACTCTAAATTTCCCTTGTTGTCATGCCTTCTTAGTTCCAGGTCAGGCAAAACTAAAGATAAGAGAGAAATATAAAACCCAATGATTTCATCTCTGAAATTTAGGTTTGTGTAGGAGGTATAATTGATATTGACATCCCATGGGTTAGGATAAGGGGTTCCCAGTACTATTTGGCCTGTCAGTTTCGCACAACCGACAATTCATCCTTCACTCCTTCTCGCGCAACCTGGCATGCTCCAAGTATAGCTCACATGTGAATTGACCTCTTTGCCTTTACACTCCAAAAAGACAGTTTCTCCTTCTTTTTCTCCAAAGGACTCCATTGCACCTAATAAACTCAAATTCACACATAAGATACATATTTCACAAAATAAATAGCAAATAAAGCATAAATACTAGATATAAAATTAGGTGTTTTACAACACCTATCACCAGGCAGAGTGCATTTGGCATGCCGCGGAAAGCTTGGGCTAGGTGTGGATGGCATGATTTTCCATTGGCATGGGGGTGCGGCTAGCATAGTTGGCATGCTTCGGCGCATTTGGTGTGACTAGCATAGCTAGGGCCAGGTAGAGTGCGTTTGGCATGGCGCGGCTAGCTTGGGCTAGGTGTGGCTGGCATGATTTTCCATTAGCACAGAGATGCGGATAGCATGGTTGGCATGCTTTGGCGCATTTGGTTTGACTAGCATAGCTAGGGCCAAGGCAGAGTGCGTTTGTCATGGCGAGGCTAGCTTGTGCTAGGTGTGGATGGCATGATTTTCCATCGGCACGGAGGTGCGGATAACATGGTTGGCATGCTTTGGCGCGTTTGGTGTGGATGGCATGATTTTCCGTTGGCACAAGGGTGCGGCTAGCATGGTTGGCATGCTTTGGCGCGTTTGGTGTGGCTGGCATGATTTTCCGTTGGCACAGGGATTCCTCTAGCATGGTTGGCATGATTTGGCGCGTTTGGTGTAACTATCATAGCTAGGGCCAAGGCAGAGTGCGTTTGGCATGGCGCGGCTAGCTCGGGCTAGGTGTGGCTGGCATGATTTCCCATTGGCACAGAGGGGAATTAGGGTTTTGCTCGTTGTAACCCTAATTTGAAAAAATACCCCCTATTAATTACTGACTACATGCATTAAATGTTCTAATAAATTTTTCACCGGTGACATTAGGTTATTCGTGGTTTTACGATTTTACCCTTTGTCTAAAAACCACCATCAACAGTTGCGTAACACGTTCTGCAACTTCTTTTTTTTTTTTGCATAACTTGTTATGCAATCCATAAAATGGTTGCATAACATGTTAGCAGCTACTTTTTTCTTAGTATTGAAACCAACAAAAAATAAGGTTGCATAACTTGTCATTCACCTACGATAATATCTACATAACATGTTATCCAGTCATGAAAATATGACTGCATAATGCATTATGCATCGAGGATATTGTTGCACAATATTTTATGCATCGAGAAAATAGATGCATAACCTGATATGCATCCGTAAATATGGATGCATACTGCATTATGCATCAATTTTTTATGTACACACTAAAATCAACCAAAACAACGGTTACATAACTTGTTATAGATGCATAATTTGTTATGCAGTCGAAAAACTGGTTGCATAATTTGTTTTGCATTTGCAGAATGTGTTGTGCATCTTTTTTTGGTGGCTGCATAATGGTTATGTAGTCAGTTTTCGAAATTTTGCCTAAAATGATGATCACCTCCGATTTTTTCATGAAAAACAAAAATTTGATAATGTTGTTTGTACTCGTTGCGTAGCTCACTTAAAAAGATTTCCAACGATATAAAATTTGTAAAATTACAAGGCGCAGATTTTTAGATATATTATATCCAAGTTGCGTTACCAATTATACCCCTGATACATAACCAATCATGCGGATGCATAATACGTCATGCAGATATTTTTAATAATTTCATATAATTATGGGTGTGTTTGTAGGTGAAAATGGTTTCTGCTGATTTCGGTAATTTCGTGCGGGTGAGAAACAATTTAAACCCTAAATAATGTACTACAAAGGAGTATTTTAAGTTCGAGAGATCAATCTATACAAATCCATCCTAAACCAAGAAATGATCGTTCCGGACTTGCTTCGGTCACAAAGTGGAGGAGAATGGGTTGGTTTTGGGGAGGGAAGCAAGGAAAGTGATGAGACCAAAATAGTTGATTATGGAAGAGTAGTTGTGTTACTATGACTTGTATCAGAAAAGTGGGAAGGCTAACAAGTGATAAGCTAGCAAGTATTTTCTGAGTGTTGTATATTCCCGAATGACCTTGTTGTTCTGTGGAAATAGGTAAGACCTATTTATACAAGTCGAAGTGAAACGTACTCTGGTCTCATTAAGGGATGGATAAATGGGTAAGTAAATTGGAGGAGGTAATAAACGCAAGCATGGAATTGATGTTTCATAAAACCGTTAATGTATGGAATTGATGTTCCATAAAACCGTTAACGTAAGGAATTGATTGTTGAGCATTTCACCATTGACTCCCTATATTTACTGACCGCCTCACCCTTATGACACTTCCTTATGACGGGCGTAGTGTACGCCGCACGCTGTAAACTGACAAACCAATACCCAAAGAGGATCCCCTAGTTTGTGATATGTGTTTGATGTCTCGAATATTTTTGTGGAAAACATGTGGCACGTCGTGGTTTCCTGGAAAGTCGAGCTTGGGAGACTTGGTAGCTTGGTTACCTTCGATGGTCGAGGTCTTGCATCTTAAGAGGCAAGGTATCCGTTGATCGTCGCACGCTTTCGTTCGTTGGTGGCCGCATGGGGAAGGCTAGCATGGTGGCGTGGCTATGTTAGCATGGCATGGTTTTTCGTGGCCAAACTTAGGTTTTCGGGCCAAAGGTTACCATGTATTGTCTGGTAACCTTGGATGGCTGGGATTTGTTCCTGGGGTTGAAGGGAAACCATAGATTATTACACGCCTTCATTTTGGTAGCCGTGTAGAGAAGGACAGCATGGTGGCGCAGCGAGGTTGGCATGGCATGGTTTGGCGTGGCCAAACTTAGGTTTTCGGGCCAAAGGTTACCATGTGTTATCTGGTAACCTTGGATGGCTAGGATTTTCTCATGGGGTTGAAGGGCAACCGTTGATTATTGCACGCCTTCGTTTTGGTAGACGTGTAGAGAAGTCCAGCATGGTGGCACGGCTAGGTTTGTTTTGGATTGGAATGTGGGGCCAAGGGTTTGCCATGGGCGCATGGCATGGATATTTTTGGCTAGGTTCGGTTTTGGATTGCTTTGCGAAAATCTCGGTATGATTGGGTGTCTTCAGGGCTAGGCTTTGGAACGCGAGGCGGAGCTGCTAGCATGGTCATGGTATGAAGGGGACCCATTAGCACTGACGGGCATGAAACGGTTGTGGGCCACTCTATAAAGCGCTTTGCATGGCATGACGCTGGTAAGGGAAGCACCTTGGAAGGGAAAAGCTTGCAAGGGAAGTGCTCTTGGTTTAGGGCTTGACACGCCGAAACCCTAATTAGCGCCATTTACTAAAATTATTGTAGAATCCGCGTACGGACTCGAATTTCGATGGTACGCCACTTTATCGGACATGAAACAGAATTCTGTATCTCCCTATGCGGGAATATTCAGGTTTCGAGCTTGCTTAGGAGGTGAAAACGGCCTTCTTCTATTTTATGTTGCTCGTCCGGACCGTTCTTTTGTCTGCAGTGTCTCTTCATTAGATTCCGGAATTTACCAAACTCTATTGCATTCTTGGGTCGGATGGATATGGTTGCATTGTCGGTTCATCCTTGATTTTGGGTTGTTAAGTGCCCGGACCCGCTGATCGTGATGACAGTATGTTCTGGATGCTTGCATGATCAAAATCTTCCGGAACCACTAGACGAAATAGATGAGTTGGGAGATGTTTCGTTTCCAACGTTCTGCTATCAAGTCTTCAATGACTTTTTTCCAAGAAACATGCATTAAACCACCTTCTGAGTCTTGGACTACCGTATGGACTGGGATGTGGTGAGCAGTCCCCAGTTATATTTATGTTAGATCCGATGGCACAACCGAACATGCGAATATATCTATGTGGCGTGCTTTTGGAGTCTCCGATGCACATGTATGGCTTCATGTTGAGAAATCCGATGCACATGTATGGCTTCATGTTGAGAAATTCTTGCGGCTCGTAAAACGTCGACAGTGATGATGTTGAAATTATAAATAACATGGTTGATGGATGTGAAGGCGCCCCATGCTGGTAGTCCCAATGTGTAGTGTGAAGGACCGGAAAATTATGCCTTCGGCGCGTCGCCCCGCAGGCCGAAACTCTCCCGGTGCGCCATGATGAAGCTACGATCCGGGCCTCATCCTTAGGCAAATGCACGCTCATCTGCCCTTTCAGGCATGCTCGTGGAGCATGACGCATCTATTTAAGCTTCCACACCTTTCCAACTTACCCTTGTTCTGCAAAAAGGTTTAGGTCCATAAGGCTAATGCCAATGCACTTCACATGCATCTATGGCTTTTCCTCAGCATAGGGAATCCATCACTTAATTTCCTAACTAGCTGAGTAACCGTCGTATTGCCATGTCTTGTCCAGGCTTAAGGCATAAGCCGTGGACTTAGGCACAGGCCGAACCAAGCCCTTGCCATTTCCTACGTTACTTCGCTTACCAACTCTCTTTATAAATTGATAGGAAGTATGAGCATCCACTTAATGGCATGCAACTTATCCTCATAAAGTCTGGCCACAATCATCTTTTGCGTCGAGCTACCGAGCTTTGATGATATGAGAGGCCAACGTGTTGGACCGATAATGATGCAACTCATTGCGGCTGCTTACGTATCCTTCCCTACTCCAAAGGAATCAAGCACATACCGTAGTTCATCCTTTAAGGGACAAGCAACTTATTCCAACTCGTTTGCTAGGCCGTGGCAAGAAATAATGGTAATGGCCTAGTCCGTATAGGCCGTTCCGTCAAATACATCCAAGTGATGCATCATCGAGTCCGTGGAATGGCATAGTGATGCCTTAGCATCATATGCCCTCTCTCAAGGATAAGCAACTATAAATGAGCCTTAGGCATCATTTATATACCCTTCCGGCTAAGCTATGAAGCTTACTTGGTGCATAGTCCGCATATGTACCTTCAACCAACTACCCTTCCATATATATGTTTATTTGACATTTTTAGAACTCTAATTGGGGGCGATAAAATCCTTCATCAACTCCCCGTTTTACTATTCATGGCCATTGCCATGTATTTTCCTGAATAATCGGCCAAGTTGGTTGTACATTCAGTTCTGGCTCACATGCCAGTTCCTATGCCAACTCTATGTTCAGCCAGGATGGCTATACTCTAGCTTTGGCCCGTAGGCCACTCCCATGCCCAGCCGTGATGGATGTGCATTACCAACCCGATGTCCAGCCATGTTGGATGTACATTCTCAAGGACATCTACCCAACTGGCCTAATGCATCATTTGATGCAAGATTTGGCTCTTGGACAATGTAGCTTCCAACTAATGCCTTATTGGCCTTAGCCAATATGCATACGCGATGTGCCTTACCTGGCACCCAATATTGGCCCTTGGCCAAATGCCAAACATAATGCGCCATTTTGGCATGATATTGGCCTTAAGCCAATCTACCTCTTACCAACCAACGGAAGCTTTGGATAAAGCTTCACCTCACTCCATGGCACATCTTTCAGCATGCGCCATGCTAAAAATACGGGGTGTTACACTCTTCACCCCTTAAAAGAATTTCGTCCTCGAAATTCCAAATCTAACTATTATGGACAATCTCTTCGGTTTTGATTTCCTGAGCAAAAGTCCCATACCAGATGCTCATAAATCACGGGTTTCTTCAATTTGTCATGAACAACAGTTTAGACCTTCTGAGCACATGTCCCATACCACCTGCCCAGGAATCCAAAAAGTGCCACAACGTTAACAAGAATCGCAATCGGCCAGTGCCAAGAGGATAACTCGACAAGGTATCCTAGATAGCATCCCATACTACCACCCAGGAATCCCTAAGGTTCACAAGTTGAAAGATGTCATCGAAATGACAAGGCAAAACTCAACGCAACACTGTGAGGACCAATCTCTAATGCCAGTGCAGTGGGATGTAAGCCACCATCCCTGACGGATTTACTGGGTTGCCACTCGTAATTGGGATGCTAGACGGGCCTGACAATGCACACCCTTGGCCAGTGCCAACGTGTTGGGATGATCAGTCCCATTGTCTAACCACCGTATCAGACGGTCTTCCGGATACACGTAAGCGGGGTGCCACAGAGGCCTGGAAAACTCACAGTACTTTACAAGCTCAACTCCATTTGCAAAGTAACTGGCTCAGCAGTTACAAACTCTTTCCCACACAGAAGTTGGCCTACTCTCCAACTTTGAGTTTTCCATTAAGGAAAATACTCGTGGACAAGTCCACTCCGCACAAGTACCTAGTGTTTTCTCGGAACCTGGATCTGATACCAACTGTGACGGACCGGAAAATTATGCCTTCGGCGCTTCACCCCGCAGGCCGCAACTCTCCCGGTGCGCCATGATGAAGCTACGATCTGGGCCTCATCCCTAGGCAAATGCACGCTCATCTTCCCTTGCAGGCATGCTCGTGGATCATGACGCATCTATTTAAGCTTCCACACCTTTCCAACATACCCTTGTTCTGCAAAAGGGTTTAGGGACATAAGGCCAATGCCAATGCACTTCGCATGCATCTATGGCTTTGCCTCAGCATAGGGAATCCATCACTGAATTTCCTAACTAGTTGAGTAACCGTCGTATTGCCATGTCTTGTCCAGGCTTAAGGCATAATCCGTGGACTTAGGCACAGGCCGAACCAAGACCTTTCCATTTCCTACGTTACTTCGCTTACCAACTCTCTTTATAACTTGATAGGAAGTATGAGCATCCACTTAATGGCATGCAACTTAGCCTCATCAAGTCTGGCCACAATCATATCTTGCGTAGAGCTACCGAGCTTAGATGTTATGATGGGCCAACGTGCTATACCGACAATGCTTCAACTCATTACGGCTGCCTACGTATCCTTCCCTACTCCAAAGGAGTCAAGCACAGACCGTAGTTCATCCTCGAAGGGACAAGCAACTTATTCCAACTCGTTTGCTAGGCCGTGGCCAAGAAATAATGGTAATGGCCTAGTCCGTATAGGCCGTTCCGTCAAATACATCCAAGTGATGCATCATCGAGTCCGTGGAATGGCATAGTGATGCCTTAGCATCATATGCCCTCTATCAAGGCTAAGCAACTATAAATGATCCTTAGGCATCATTTATACCCTTCTAGCTAAGCTATGAAGCTTACTTGGTGCATAGTCTGCATATGCACCTTCAACCAACTACCCTTCCATATATATGTTTATTTGACATTTTTAGAACTCTAATTGGGGGCGATAAAATCCTTCATCAACTCCCCGTTTTATTATTCATGGCCGTTGCCATGTATTTTCCTGAATAATCATCCAAGTTGGTTGTACATTCAGTTCTGGCTCACATGCCAGTTCCTATGCCAACTCGATGTTCAGCCAGGATGGCTATACTCTAGCTTTGGCCCGTAGGACACTCCCATGCCCAGCCGTGATGGTTGTGCATTACCAACCCGATGTCCAGCCATGTTGGCTATACATTCTCAAGGCCATCTACCCAACTGGCCTAATGCATCATTTGATGCAAGATTTGGCTCTTGGCCAATGTAGCTTCCAACTAATGCCTTATTGGCCTTAGCCAATATGTATACGCGATGTGCCTTACCTGGCACCCAATATTGTCCCTTGGCCAAATGCCAAACATAATGCGCCATTTTGGCGTGATATTAGCCTTAAGCCAATCTACCTCTTACCAACCAACGGAAGATTTGGATAAAGCTTCACCTCAGTACATGGCGCATCTTTCAGCATGCGCCATGCTAAAAATACGGGGTGTTACATGTAGCCTACTTTCATTGCATTGCCTTGAATCCACATCCACGAGACTTTATACATGCTTATTGTACTTTTCTGGATGTGACGCTGGGGATGCTCAGAATATCACATGGATGAAAAACTCTGGATAGTAAAGTGGTAAAAATGAGGAAGTTATGTTGTTTATCGTGGATCCTTCTGTTTCTTCAAGGAAATGTTTCGTCCGCGTCTCTGGACTTTTCTCGTGAGTCTTTGATGGTCGTCGGGATGGACTGCAATGAGCAGTCCCCAGTCGAATTTTCTTTAGTTTCTGAAGTTATTTTCCTCTGAGAAGGATTGGGATCCTCTGCATCCTTGTAAAATGTTGAAGGCGTCTTCTAAACAGAAAGGTGATAATACTCTTGTGCTGCACCCTTGAAGTGCAGGTGACCTTGTTGTGGATGTGTCCTTTTGATTGACTATGTCTCCTAAGCCTTGACAGTGAAGGGATTCCGTGTATACCATCAGTCCCAAAGTATGGTTTACATGATTCCATCTTGTATGGTCAGTGGGTTGACCATGATAAATGCATCACCATCGTGCGTTCATACTGCTAATTTTTTTACTTCTTTCACGTGAAACCCAGAACATGGAAGAGTATGGGTTACCTTTGTATTAATTGTTATTATGGTGAAGCTCTAGCTGATATCAACAAATGAGCGGTAATAGTTCTTGGGAGTAGATGTAACCAGAAGAGACTGTATTGTCGCGGTAACAAAGTAGGTTGGATAGAATTGTATGGGCACCCATGGAAGTAAAAGGATTGGCTGGATGCGCAAGCAAGAAAAATTGTGCATGGTCACGAGTTTTGGAGGGATGGACCAAAGGGTGGCCATGACTACGAAGATTGGATGGCTGCGACCATGATCCTCGACATGGGGAGTGTGGCGGAATGACCCTTTGCAGGAAGGAGTGTTGTTTAAGTGAACTTTGAAGAGGATCCACTGCTGGAGAATATTGAGACGACGCCTTGCAATTCTCAAAGCCTTGGTGGTTACTATGTTGAAGTCGGAGGCTACGTCACGTTCTGTCAAAATCGACATCCCTCAAGTGTACATAGGATAGAAGTCCCATGTTTCATCTATTGATCGTGATTTTCAGGAGAGGTTGGGGTTTGAAAACGGCTACCTTGGCTGAAACGCCCGCTTTCCATAGATTTTTCACCATAGACTGTACAACTTAGTAGGCCAAGTTCCCATCGTGCATGTCCTGACGGGAAGAGGGTCTCTCTGAACTCAGGAGGGTTGCTGATTTTCTTTTCCTCGATTTGGAGAAGTCATTCCTCATCTTTATGTGTGATGAAATTGGATTGTTGATCCCCTTCTACTGGGCATTCAAGAGCAACACGAGCTTCTTCATCTATAAACGTACGTCCTGCTGAAGTGTCTTTTGTTTTTTAATCAAATAAATAGTGGTAAAAGGAGGTCAGCTTCTTCCGACTCTTCTAGTAACTTGCCCTAATGGTGGAGTAGCGTCCCTGGTGACGGTTGGAGCTGCCATGCTTGAAGAACTGTTGGGGTGGCGGAAGCGACTCTGGTTCTGGTGATCGTAAGTGTATCGTTCAGAGATGACACGGTTTTGATCACGAAGTACTGGAGCCATGGCGTTGTTTCGAAGGGAGAGGATGGCGCTGGAAGTGCACAAGATTTTAGCGCTGGGAGGATAAAAACTGTTAGCGCAGAGTGTGGTATTGCGGCTAGCATGCGCGTGCGGCATGTGCGTCTGGTAATTAAGCATGTCTGGTAAGCGCATATGGGAAGCGCGTCTGGAAAGCGCCTCTAGTAGGTACATCTGGGAAGCACATCTGGGAAGCGCGTCTGGTAAGCGCGTCTAGTTAGCGCTGGATCAGCTTGGAATGGACACTATCTTTGCATGGAAGCTGGATTTGGACTTTGGTACAGCGTGGACCGTTGGCTGGGCATGGCGTGAACCGTTGGCTTGGAATAGTGCTGGCTTGACATGAGGCTAGCTTTGGGTGGCGCGAACTTGTTCTTGCGGGCCCAGGAAATCCTTACGTATCTCAAACAAGAAATCCTTTGTTATTCAAATTCCAAAAGTGTTATGCTTATGAAAGGGGTTGGCTCCCCTTTTTACCTCGTATCTTTGCTATCACGTCCTGGTGTTAGCGGTAGCGTGATAGTGACAAAATGGGCAAGCATATTCCATCTATGTACTCCAGCGTTTCTCTTTCAAAACTTTTTTTTTGTTGTCTTGTGCCGGTGCAAACCATAGCCATAGGTATGCCATTCCATAAATCTGTAGAAATATTTTTATTCTGGACTGGTGTAAACCCTAGCCATGGGTATGCCTTTCATAGACTTGTGGAAATACTTCCTCATAAACAATTCTTCGAATGTTGTCATAGTAACGTCTCCTAATAGTGAGAGGTAGTCATTGTTATGCAGAGTAGGCACGTACGGGTAGGTGACCTCTTTTTTTTTTTTTTTGAAAGGCAAACAAAGCGCATGGTTTATGGTTTTTTGATTTCCTGGTTTCTTGGGTTAATAGATAAATGCTACCTTGACGGTTTTGGATTTTTTGGATGAGATATTTAGAATTGAATTGTTTAGGATTATTTTTTTATTGTGATCGAAAGTGACACGGTCATCCCAGAAAAACCATGGAACCGTGTGTTGGTAGGTGACATGGAGTAAACTATGCATCTTGTCTTAAAAACTTGAAATAGAAAACCACGTATCTCGTCTAGGTAAGTGTAGTTGCAGAATAACCTACAACTACACCCACAATAGAATTAGTAAAAACTCAAGAAGTTCTTGATGATGAATAACAATTTTATTATTAATGTTCTCAATTGATCACAAAGAAGTATCTAAATGGAATTAGAATAGTTACAACTTTCTCTATTCTCTTTCCTGAAATATTTTCTCACACTCACTAAACTCCTATTTATAGTAAAACTTTATACAGCTGTACATGAGTTACGAAATATCGCAACTCATACTCGCAAAATTACTCCATCCTCGCAAAACTTCATATTTCTCTGCGCTTCTTCTATCATCGTAACATTTTATAACTCTTTTCTCCCGATACTCGTGAACTATTATCTTGCGATATTCAGTACCTACATCTTGCCTCTTCTCATGTCAATTCTACGAAGAAGAAATGATCGTGAGAACATAACCGTTACTTAGTCTTTTGAAATTTTGACACGTTTTTTGTAACCGTTCTTTTTTAGTTATTCCCTTATATAACTCCTTTATATTCTCTTCCTTTTCTTTTTCTTATTTCCTAAATTCTATCTTCTACTCATACTCTTTATCACTATTTTCTCTGCAATTTTTTCTTCTACTGTTTCTTCATGAGTTCTCCAAGGTAATTTCCCTCTATCTCTGCGTATTTCATTTGTTCTCCTCTTTAATTTCTGTATAATTTGTTATTTGATTTTGGTTTATTTCAGCAAAATAACTTCTCAGATGAAATCTCAACTAAAGAATCCAAGCCTTAATCCACGAAGAAGAAAATCTGAGAATCAAAAGTTAGTTAAAATACTCTGCCTTCTTTCCTGAACAATATATTGTTGCCTTAGTTTTTAATCTACATTTTGATTCGCAGGTTGACGAAAAACCAAATCCAAGCAAGAGATCTCGAATAACTAAACCCACACCATTAATTCCGATTGATGATTTCCTTCCTGAAGTTGATAAGGAATTTTCCTCTCCTCCTCGTGAAAATACTTCTTCACATACTCCTGCCTCTACTCCATTACATGCTTTTCAATATCCTATCAATGTCAATTTATCAACATTTCTTCAAGACCAACCCTCTCAAAATATTTCTTCAACTTCTTCTTTTGAAAAACAACCCTCGCAAAATATTTCTTCAACTTCTTCTTTAGAAAAACTTGTCTTGTCCTCAAATCCTTTAAGTGCTATTTCTCCAGACAATTTGCAGCTTGCTCTTATTCCTTCAAATTCTTCTCCTCTTCCTCAAGAAATTCGAGATGGAATTTATTCAACTTTCCGAATGTTATCTGAGGTTTTGACCAATCTGCGAAATCTACTAATGTTCGTTCGCAATATGAATTTTGCGAAGTTCTAAATAATTTCGTCAATCCAGACATTTCTTCTTCACGTCAATCCTTGGAAAAAGAAATTGAATTGCTTCGCCAATCTTTGAAAGCTTCTCAAGCAGAATGCGAGGATCTTCGTAAAGAAAATCATCATCTTCAGAATAATTCTCTGATCGTATGATTCTTCGCAAAAGAAATGATGAACCGAAAGGTATGATTACTATCTTCATATTTTCTCTTTTATTTATTTATATTCTTCATATGCTTGAAACATCCATTAAAACCCATTCCCCTTTATAGAATCCATCCAGAAATGTAGAAGATTGGTACTTCACCATGAATCGGATGCAATGAGAATATCGAACCAAGCATGAAAGCCTCTCAAACCAATTCTCCCATTTATCTAATCTTTACTCGTGTGCTCTTGACAACTCGATGCTCTTTTTCAAGAGAATACTCAATTAATATATGATCGAAAATTTTTGAATGATGACATATCTCAACTTTTTTCTTCCTTAACCAAAGCTAATTTGAGAATAGAAACCTTATTAGAAGAGAACAAAACCTTATCAGAAGAGAAATGTTCGTTTTTGAATACAATGATTGTTTCTTCGCAAGAATTAAAGACTCTTCAGAATAAATGTTGCGATCAAGAAAATCTTCTTTCTTTGTTGAAAGGTGAACTTGAGGAATTAAAGAAGTCTTCAAATGCTGAAAGAAATTCTTTTGTTGTTGAGAAGAATTCCCTTATTAATAAGAATATAGTCTTGTGTGCTAAGAAGAATAAACTTGAAGAAGATTACTCGTCATTAAAAATTCTTAATGCCAAACTTGCGAAGGATAAAAATTTTCTCCTTTCTAAAGATCAAAAGCTTCAATCTCGACTTAAAGGATTAGTTGGTGATGGTTTTGATAATGCGATGAATCAGATGAAGAACTGTTTTCTATCTTTAACTCAATCTCTTACTTCGCAAAGAGAAGGTAGTCATTAAAATTTGACTGCCTCTGGTATATCTTTAAATTTCGTTATACTCGCAAATTTTATTCTTTGAACTTTGTTTTATTTGCAGAATCTGAGAATCACCTTCGTAATGCAAAAGCTGGATTAGAAGCCTCCTGTTCCGAGCTTCGTAAGAAGAATGCTTTGCTTTCTACTCGCTTAATCAACTCTCGTGACCGTGCTACTCGGAGATTCAATTATCTTTCTTATTCCAAGGATATCGAAGATACCAATCATCAAAAGGCTATACTTCGTGAAAGTCATCTGAAAGCTCAAGTCTTTGCGAATAACATTCTCTTATCAAGAGGCTTGCCTCCTGTAAAGATTACTCCTCTGAAGATATTTGACGATGAAGTTGCTCGTGAGCCTGATAGTGATTTCGATTATGAGAGTGATGATGAAGATCTTGATGATGAGAAAGAATCTATTCCTCAAGGATATGTCCCTGCTGCATATTATTCCAAGGATGATATCTCGCAAAAGTCGAAGGCTGCTAATGACCCCTCTGATCTTAAAGATCCATCACAGAGTGTTGATGAAGCATGATAATATTCCTTGTTCAATTTATCATTGACTCTCCTGTCTTTCTTTCTTCTGAATTCCTTCCCTTAGTTACCGTTGGTTTCCTTTTTGCGAACAATTCTATTTTTTGAGAAGTACATTTGATATTTTACGAAGATGATCTATCCTTTCTTTTTGATATTTTGCGAAGATAATTTAACCTTTCTTTGACTAAATTTGCCCCATTTGATCATGTGAAGAGAAATAATATATAACTCACAGATAAAGCTTAGTATATCCTTTTCCCCCTATTATTTCTCTTTAAATGATTAAACATTGTTTGAAGTATTAAAATATCTTCCTCAGTTTATCTTACGAAGTTTCAACCTTTGTAGAAGTATTAGAAGTACCAAATCCACCAAATGAAGAGATATAAGAAGTATTAGAAGTATTCAATCCACCAAATGAAGAAATATAAGAAGTATTCGATCTTTGAATAATTATGTAACATATGACGAAGTATAATGATTATTTAACTTTCACCAAATGAAATATCCATTAAAGAAGTATAATAAATATGAGATATTCTTGAAGAATTATAAGAAGTATTCAATCTTTTTGTGAAATATTCAATATATGGAGAAGTATAAGAAGTATGTAATTCTCGTAAACTTTTACGAATATGAACTTATCTGTATTTGATTGTTATCAAAATCGCATCTTTTGTTAAGTCTTCATTAAAATTCTTCAATGATGTTGTCTTTTTTGATAGGACTTCTCGTAAAATTCTTCAATGATATTGCCAAAAAGTTGTCTTCTCTTCAAAATTTCTTGATGTATATTCTTGTAAAATTTCTTCAATGATATTGACAAAGTTGTCTTCTTTTCAGATCTTCATAATGTATATTCTTGTATAATTTATTCAGTGATATTGATGCAATAAATTTCATTAATTTCTGTGGTATTATCATGCCTTCCTAAGTAAAGGTCTTATTTTTCCACCTCTTTTGTATTAATTATTTGCGATAATATGACAAGTCTGAACATTCTTGCGAACATACAACCTCGTGACATTATCGTCTTGCGATGAAATCGCAGGACGTTCTTACACTTTCATGCAAAAACCCATTGATCTCATCTTAACTTCTTTGTATAGTATTTTAGCCTCTTCAGGAATTGTTGCGACAATATGACAGGTCTAAATATTCTTGTGAACATAAAGCCCCATGACATTGCCGTCTTGCGATGAAATCGCAGGACGTCTCTATACTTTCATGTAACGACCCATTGATCTCATCTTAACTTTATTATGTTCTGCGAGTTCTTTATTATTTTCTTTCTTTCTTTCCCCTTTTTTTTTTTTTTTTTTTTTAGAAGGCTCGCAGAACTTCATTTGTTGCACAAATATGACAAGCCTTTATGTTTTCGCAAACAAGAAGCCTCGTGACATTTGCGTCTTATAGCACTTATCAGCTCCCTAATGGAGGGTGCTTCCCTTTATCTTCCCCATGATTGCCCATTCAAGGAAGCGTACATCGACCATACAAGGTTAGCTCTTCCCATCCGGTTCTGCCAACAACCAGCTTTTGATCGCAACCTCTTATCCTTTTTTCCTATAGGGCTTATAGTTACGAGGTTGCACCCTATGGGGTATCTTTGGGCCAAGTGCATCATTTGCCAAGACTTGTCAAAAATGGCAGATGTGGTTCAACCTCATCCGGCACTCTTGACTCAACCGTGTACCTCGGCGCCTTGATCGTTTTCTGCACTTCTTGGGAAAGACATTATGCCTTAGTCGCCCAGCCTAAATCTTCTTACACAGCATTTTATATTGCGTAATGTCGTTAGATTAGGTGAGAATCCAAGGTGTCTAACCCGGATAGGTACCCCATTATTGGGTTGTACCCCAAAATTTTTACCATGTACTAAGGGCCCTTGGTGGTGTTCCGGTTACCCTTATCCCCGTTATAGGTACCCCCTTAAATGACGTACTTTAGGACTTTGCCTCTTACGAATTATAGCTTCGCGAACTAGGGTGTACGCCACAAAGGTTTGCTTGTATAAAATTTTCTGCGGCTCTCTTTCTTTTTTGGAGGCTGATCACAGTTTGTGGTCTTTTATTCGCAAATTAATGAAATTTTAATCGGAATATAAATTTTGAAAATTCGTAACTTTTCCCAATTTCCTGCGAGCAAACAATATTCGTAAAAAAATTCATGAGTTTTATGGATAATACCTTTTCAAATATAGTCTGTTCCAAGGTCTACCAAGCCTCAAACCCATGTCTCTCCCTTCTGGATCCATCAGCCGATAAGCTCCGCTTCCTACAACTTCTTTAATAACATATGGTCCATCCCATTTTGGAGCTAATTTCCCTCCATTTTCTTTTTGATATCGAGGTGTTTCTCGCATGACCAAATCACCTGGTTTATATTCACGTTCAATGACTCTATTGTTGTATTCTCGAGCTAATCGTTCCTGATAAATCCTCATATGATGCAACACCTTTTCTCTTTTTTCTTCCAAATCATCCAATTCTCTTAATATTACTCCCGCACTTAAATTTCTTTCCCAAGCTTCTTTCTTTGTTGTTGGAATTACAACCTCTGTGGGTAATACTGCTTCTACTCCATATGTTAGAAAATAAGGAGACATTCCAGTTGCTTCTCTTCTAGTTGTATTGTATGCCCAAACTGCGATAGGTACTTGCTCGCACCACCCTTTGAGATGTCCTTCTAATTTCTTTTTGATTGTATCTGCGATTGTTTTATTTGTTGCTTCAGCTTGTCCATTAGCTTGTGGATATAACGGGGTTGACTTCCCACATTTTATTCTAAAAGCACTGAGTAACATCTCTATATTCTGCCCCTCAAATTGTTTTCCATTATCAGATACTAGTTGTGCTGGAACCCCGTACCTGCAAATGAGGTTCTCAAATATAAACGTAAAAACATCTTTATCACGAATATGCTGTACTGCTTTTACTTCTGCGAGCTTCGTCAAATAATCTGTTGCAACTATCAAGTATCGCCTTTTTCCATATCCAGGTATAAATGGTCTAACAATATCCAACCCCCATTTACCAAAAGGCCAGCATCTTGTTGAAGAAGTTAATGTAGCCCCTGGTGCATGAATTCTTTTACCATGTCGTTGGCATTCCTTGCATCTTCGTACGAACAATTTTGCGTCTGTATGCATATAAGGCCAGTAATATCCTTGTATTTTTGCTCTATATGCTAGAGATCTTCCCCCACTATGATTGCCAGCTTCTCCTCCATGTAACATCTTCAATATAATTTCTCCTTCTTCGCGAGTTAAGCACCTGAGAGGTGGTCCACTGAAAGATTTTCTGTATAAAATTCCTTCTCGCAACTCATAGTTTGTTGCACGACTCTTTAATTTATGTGCTTCTAGTCTGTTCCTGGATATTTCTCCTGTTGCGAGGTATTCATGAATTTATTTTCTCCAATCTGCGATGTTGTTTGATAACTCTCTTTCTACTTCCATCGCAACAGCTTCTTCAATTTCTTTCTCTTTGTCCACTGATGGGTGTTGAATTGTTTGTATTTGGATATTTCTTGTATTTGGATTTGTCATCATGCTTGGAATAAATTCAAAAGTATTTGCGAGACGGTTATATTTTCTTGATATATGTCTCCATTTTAATTTTGGTATCTTCGCAGATAATTCCTCAACGAGTTTCTTGTATTTCTTCAAAGAAGATTCATTTGTGGTATATTCCCCTTTAATTTGACAAATCACTAATTGCGAATCACTTGTTATCCTTATACTTTCAAGCTTCTTTTCTATTGCGATCTTTAATGCATGCACTACAGCTTCGTACTCTGTTTCATTGTTCGTGGATGCAAATTCTAGTCTGAATGAGAATGCTGTTCTTTCTCCTTCTGGTGAAATCAACACGACTCCAATTCCATTTCCCTCACTATTGGATGATCCATCCACCAGAATTTCCTATCTATCAGGCTCTGTTAACAAGTCTTTTGGATTTCCAAATTCTTCTTCAACATCCATCATTTCCTCTACTGCTTCATCTTCTTCCAAAGGAAATTCTGCCAAAAAAATCTGCGACAACTTGTGATTTTTGTGATGATAACACTTCGTATTTTATCTTGTAATGGTTTACTTGTGCATTCCACCTTTCTATTCTTCCTGACCTTTTTGTGTTCTTCATGACTAATTCAATTGGGACTTTGGTTACCACTTTTATTACATGTGCTTGAAAGTATATTCGTAACTTGAATGATGCATAAACCAGGGCTAAGATTAACTTCTCCATTTTAGAATAATTCTTTTCTGCTGCATTAAAGGTTTTACTAATGTAGTAAATGGGCCTTTCTACTCCTGCGTCTGCTCGTATGAAACGCACTTAGAGCATATGGAGTTGTTGCGAGGTATACCAATAATTCTTCGTTTTTCTCTTGTTTCGTAGTATAGATGTATTTGCGAGGTATTCTTTGATTCCTTGAAAAGCTTTTTCACATTCATCAGTCCATTTGAATTTTGCTCCCTTCTTAAGTATGTTGAAAAAATGCTTGCACTTATCTGACATTCGCGAAATAAATCTCCCAGGTGAAGCCAAGAGTCCATTTAGTTTTTGTACTTCTTTTACCGTTGCAGGTGTTGGCATGTCACGAACTTCTTGGACCTTTTCTGGATCAACTTGTATTCCCTCCTTCGATACTATGTATCCCAAGAACTTTCCAGATGAAACCCCAATTATACATTTCTCAGGATTTAATTTGATGTTGAACTTTCTCATTTGCTCAAATATTTCCTTCAAATCTTGCACATGGTCTTTAGCTTCCTTGATTTTTATCAACATATCATCTACATATACCTCCAAAGTTTTATGTATCCACTTCGCGAACACTTTTTCAACCATACGTTGATATGTAGCACCCGCATTCCATAAACCAAATGGCATCTTCACATAACAATACAAACCCCTTGGAGCAAAAAAGGAAGTATGTTCTTGATCTTCTTCTGCGAGTGATATTTGATTATACCCTTTATATCCATCAAGTGATGTGACTATATCATGACCTGCAGCTGATTCCACCATTTGTGGTATATCTGGTAATGGAAAACTGTCTTTGGGACATGCCTTGTTTAGATCAATGAAATCTATGCAAATTCTTATTCCTTTATTCTTTTTCGGAACAATGACCATATTCGCAATCCATTCTGGATATTTTGCTTCCCTTATGATCCCTGCATCCAACATATTTTGTAATTCTTCTTCTATCTATACATGATAATTTTGTGATATCTTCCTTATTCTTTGTTTGAATGGTCTTATATTTTTATCTATATTCAATCTATGACATGCCACGGATGGATCAATTCCTGGTATCTCATCTACACTTCCTGCGAAGATATCTTTATATTCTCGCAAAAGATAAGTAGTCCTTTTTTCTTCTTCTTCATCCATCTTAGTTCCAATTCGTAAGAATAAAGGCTCCTCTTTACTTCCAATATTTATTTCTTTAGTTGGTTCAGCTGCAACATAGCTTGGACTTTGCTCCCCCATAGGTGTTGGTTCTTTAATTATTTTTGCGGGTTCCCCATAGGCCGTGGATTCATGCGATCAAAGCTGTTGCTTCAACATTACATCAAAAAATCAAATTTCCTACACCAAATGGAATTCAAGAAATAAAAGGAGATCTTGATAGTGCAAAATTTTGTTATCAAAATGAAGTAACACAATGCGGAGGAAGAGCAAGAAAGAAACAACTTCGTAGGAAACTTGCGAAGGAAACAAGAAAATAAGAAGAATTCCGAGTGTATACAATAAGAGCAAAGGAAGGGAGAGGTATACCAAATGAAATTCCAGAAAAAGAAAAGGAAGAGAATATAAAGGAGTTATATAAGGGAATAACTAAAAAAGAACGGTTACAAAAAAACGTGTCAAAATTTCAAAAGACTAAGTAACGGTTATGTTCTCACGATCATTTCTTATTCGTAGAATTGAAATGAGAAGAGGAAAGATGTAGGTACTGAATATCGCAAGATAATAGTTCACGAGTATCGGGAGAAAAGAGTTATAAAATGTTACGATGATAGAAGAAGCGCAGAGAAATATGAAGTTTTGCGAGGATGGAGTAATTTTTCGAGTATGAGTTGCGATATTTAGTAACTCATGTACAGATGTATAAAATTTTACTATAAATAGGAGTTCAAAGGTAAAATTCGGGAGGTTCTTTTAGTGAGTGTGAGAAAATATTTCAGGAAAGAGAATAGAGAAAGTTGTAACTATTCTAATTCCATTTAGATACTTCTTTGTGATCAATTGAGAACATTAATAAGAAAATTGTTATTCATCATCAAGAACTTCTTGAGTTTTTACTAATTCTATTGAGGGTGTAGTTGTAGGTTATTCTGCAACTACAGTAAGACTTACTTGGTTTTCAGGTCTCCTGATGAAAAGTGAACCTTCCCGGTGTAAGACCGAGTTTATGGGAAACACCGCCATGGCGCGGCTAGCTTGGGATAGGTGTGGCTGGCATAATTTTCCATTGCACTGAGGTGCAGCTAGTTATTTATGGGTGAAAATATATTCTTCCGATATTGGTAAATTCGGTAGGTGAGTGAGAAACTGGTTTAAACCCTAAACAAATGTGTTGCACGTTGAGCACTTTTAGGTTCGAGAGATCAATCTATACAAGTCCGGCCTAAACTAAGAAATGGCCATTCTAGACTTGCTTCGGTCACAAAGAGGAGGAGAATGGGTTGGTTTTGGGGAGGGAATCAAGGAGAGTGTGAGACCAGAATAGTTTATTCTGGAAGAGCAATTGGGTTTCTACAACTTGTTTTCATAAAAGTACGAGAGCTCATGATGGGATCTAGCAGGTAAGTATTCTGAGTGTTCTCTTGTCCGAATAAACTTGTTGTGGAATGGAAATAGGTGAAACCTATTTATACAAGTTGTAGTAGAAACATACTCTGGTCTCATTAAGGAGTGAGGAGTAAATGGGAGGAGGTGGTAACCGTATGCATGGATTTGATGTCTCATAAAGTGGCTAACGCATGAAATTGATTTTCATGAAACTATTAACGTCATGGAATTGATGTCCATAAAGTTTGTTAACTCACGGCTTTATGTCCCATGAAATTTTCCCACATAACTCCCATATTTACTAGGCGCCACACCCTTATGACACTTCCTTATAAAGGACGCATTGTACGCCGCACGATGTAGACCACCAAACCAATACCCAAAGAGAATCCCCCTGTTTATGTTGATGTCTCGAATGTTTTTGGAAAACATGTAAAACATTGTTGTGGCTTGGAAAGTCGATCTCGGGGAACTTGCTATCCAGGTGACCTTCGACGGTCGAGATGTTGCATCTTGAGAGGAGGGGAAACCGTTGATCGTTGCACGCCTTTGTTTTGGTAGTCGTGTAGTGAGGTCCAACAGGGTGGCACGGCTAGTGTGTGTTTAGAATTGGCGTGAGGATCCAAGGGTTTCCCATGGGCGCATGGCGTGACTAACCCAAACTAGGTGCGCGACCAAGCTATGGTTTGGGGTTTACGGTCGTGATGGGACTTTTAGACGGCTAGGATTTGCTCCTGGGATTGAAGGGTAACCATTGATGGGCTCCTGGCTTCAATTTGGTAGCCGCATGAGGAAGGCCAGTATGGTGGCACAGCATGAGGGGCCATGGAGAGGCATTGCGCGGCTAGCTTGGCTATGTACGTGACCAAGCTAGGGCTAAAGTCATGGGGAGACTTTTTACGGCAAGGATTTTCTCCTGGGATTGAAGGGCAATCGTGGATGGGCGCCTGGCTTCAATTTGGTACCCTCATGGGGAAGGCCAGTATGGTGGCGAGGCATGGCGCGGCTAGCTTTGCTAGGTACATGACCAAGCTAGGGCTAAAGTCATGAGGATACTTTATACGGCCAGGATATACTCCTGGGATTGAAGGGAAACCGTGGATGGGCGCCTGGCTTCAATTTAGTAGCCGCATGGGGAAGGCCAGTATTGTGGCGCGGCATGAGGGGCCATGGCGAGGCATGGCGCGGCTATCTTGGCTAGGTACGTGACCAAGCTAGGGCTAAAGTCATGAGAAGACTTTATACGGCCAAGATTTGCTCCTAGGATTGAAGGGCAACCGTTGATGGGCGCCTGGCTTCAATTTGGTTTAGAAACCCTAATTGGTTCCCTTCACTAGAACCGCTACATAATTCTAGTACGTACTCGGATTCTGATGGTCCGCCCCTCAAATCAACCGGAAGATTTCATGAGGGACGGTGGCATGGTCAGGCTATCATCGCATGCCTTGGCGTAGCATGGCATGCTTTGGTTTGGTTTGGCATATGGGGCCAAAGGTTTTCCATTGGTGCATGGCGTGGCTAGGGACAAGGAATGGCGCAACTAGCTCATGCTAGGTGTGGCTGGCATGATTTTCTATTGGCACACGAGACGTGGCTAGCATGGCTAGGGCCATGGCATGGTGCGATTGGCATGGCGCGGCTAGCTTAGGCTAGGCGTGGCTGGCATGATTTTCCATTGGAACACGGGGTGCGTCTAGCATGGTTGGCATGCCTTGGCGTGGTAGGGTGTGGCTGGCATGATTTTCCATTGGCACACGAGATGCGGCTAGCGTAGCTAGGGCCATGGCACGGTGTGATTGGAATGGCGCGGCTAGCTTGGGCTAGGCGTGGCTGGCATGATTCGCCATTGGCACGCGGGGTACAACGAGCATGGTTGGCATGCTTTGGCACGGTAGGGTGTGGCTGGAATGATTTGCGAGTGGCACACGAGATGCGGCTAGCATAGCTATGGCCATGGCACGGTGCGATTGGCATGGCGAGGCTAGCTTGGGCTAGGCGTGGCTGGCATGATTTTCCATTGGCACGCGGGGTGCGGCTAGCATGGTTGGCATGCTTTGGCGCAGTAGGGTGTGGATGGCATGATTTTCCATTAGCACACATGATGCGGCTAGCATATCTAGGGTCATGGCACGGTGTAATTATCATGGCATGGCACGGATATCTTGGGCTAGGCGTGGATGGCATGATTTGACATTGTCACGTGGGGTGCGGCTAGCATGGTTGGAATGCTTTGGCGCAGTAGGGTGCGGCTGGCATGACTTGCCATTGGCGCACGAGATGTGGCTATCATATCTAGGGCCATGGCACGGTGCGATTGGCATGGCGCGGCTAGCTTGGTCTAGGCGTGGATGGCAGGATTTGCCATTGGCACGCGGGGGAATTAGGGTTTGGTTTGCCGTAACCCTAATTTGAAAAAATATACCCTGGTAATTATTAGGGACATATTAATAGATTTTATTTAATGCGCCTAGTAAATACTTGTTTTAAATGTCTGCTAGGGTTTAGCGTTTTAAGATTTTAACCCTAAACTAAAGACCACCATCAACACTAGTATGGTTGGAATGCTTTGGCGCGTTTAATGTGACTAGCATAGCTAGGTCCAGGAAGAGTGCATTTGGCATGGCGCGGCTAGCTTGGGCTAGGTGTGTCTGGCATGATTTTCCATTGTCACGGAGTGCGGCTAGCATGGTTGGCATGCTTTGGCGCATTTGGTGTGACTAGCATAGCTAGGGCCAAGCATAGTGCATTTCGCATGGCACGGCTAACTTGGGATAGGTGTGGCTGGCATGATTTTCCATTGGCACTGAGGTTCATCTTGCATGGTTGGCATGCTTTGGCGCGTTTGGTGTGACTAGAAGATCTAGGGCCAAGGCAGAGTATGTTTGGCATGATGCAGCTAGCTTGGGCTAGGTGTGTCTGGCATGATTTTCCATTGTCACGGAGGTGCGGCTAGCATGGTTGGCATGCTTTGGCACGTTTGGTGTGGATGGAATGATTTTCCGTTGGCACAAGGGTGCGGATATCAAGGTTGACATGCTTTGGCGCATTTGGTGTGGATGGCATGATTTTCCATTGGCACGGAGGGGAATTGGTTTTTCTCGTTGTAACCCTAATTTGAAAAAATACCCCCTATTAATTACTGACTACATGCATTAAATGTTCTAATAAATGTGTCATCGGTGACATTAGGTTATTCGGGGTTTTACAATTTTACCCTTTATCTAAAAACCACCATCAACATTAAGTCCCCTGCGTAGCTCGTAACAGGAACTTTGTTGCGAGGTAAGCATAAGATGGTGACAAACTATCAGCAGTAAATCATGAAGAGAATTGAGGAGGATTGTCTGATCTTTTTATATATAGGATTTGGAATCCTTGCCTCTGTCAGTTTTATACAAATCGAGAGGCTGGCACGATTGGGAAGTCAGCATCATTGAGAGGCAGGAAGCTGAGCGGCATTGAGAAGTTGACGTGAGTTGGGAAACTGAACGTGCTATCTAGTGGGATCGGCGCAAGGTTGGGAAACAAAGCGTGCTAGCTTGGCGCGACTTGGGCGGTCATTGGGAAGTTGGAGTAATTGGTGGGACCGGAGCAATTGGGAGACTGGGAAGCTGGGCGCGATCTTGGTGGGACCGGTGCAAACAAGGAGGGAGTAGGTGTTTCGACAGACAACAATGTTTCCTTATTTTTCCTTTATTCACACGCGGCTTCAATCAGGGCATCATCCATGCTAAAAATCTGGAAGCGTTATGTCTCTCATTGTTTCCTTTCCTTTTTTAAGGCTTCGTATTCATACCCAACGCAATTGTAACGTCTCCCTTGTTTGAGAAAGGTTCTTCTTGTTGTGTTTCTATCTTTGTCATGCCGCACAGAGATGAATCATCCTTTAATCGGCCAGATTCCCCAGGTGAAGGCGCGAGGTCTGACTCTTGCAAAAGCATCCCGACTAAGGTTGTTTGGGCTAAAAATATCATACTGGTGCATTTTCTTCTTATTTTCTTTTCATATTATCCTCTTTTATATGTGTATAGATAGGATAGAACTTGATCATTTTCCCTATTTTTTGCAGTGTATGATGGGATCCTCCAGGGATGATCACGCCCTTAACTCTTTGGAGAAGGACTTCAGAAATGGCGGAGATCGACCTTCTTCTCTTGAGGAGGCATTGGCTGGGATTGGATCTCTGTTCCATTAAGCTAGAGAAATCATTAAGGACCTCCCTTTTATCTATCCCCATGAAGTACATGCGCGTGCTCGGACTTTCTCGGGTTCATGGAGTATGGAGGAGGGGCGAGAAAGCGGGGAAGAACCTTGGAATATTGAGAAGTTCCAGTGCGGTAAAGCTTTTCCTCGGCCCAGGTATGGGGCGGATCGAACTGTTTCTAGGTTGAAGAGACGGAAAAACGAACGTGTGAAGCTCTTGGAGGAGAGCGCCATGGTTCTTGATTTTGATGCGGATGAATCAAAATATTTTCTCCGAAGTGTCAACGAGAAAACCTTCAAATGAGCATATGATAGAAATGAAGTAGCCTTCGAAGTTGACGCTAGAGGTGTCGTTGGCGATACCAGAGGGGTCATGGTGGCGTATGCTGTAACGGTCATCGGGGCGGACACTGTTGCTGTTGTGGTTGCTTCGGGATAGGATGTTGAGGTTGCTGCTTCTAACACCGTTGAATGGAACCTTTGTTGTCCGAGGGATTGCTGGGGAAGTGCTTGAAGATGGCCTTGACCGAGGGGACTTGTGCTCCATCCTTAGAGGGCTAGTTCCTCCTTTTTGTTGTTTCTGTTAGCTGCTTAGTTCCATTGATATCTCTTTTTTTTTTTTTCGTAAACTCATATTTACCTTCTTCTTCATCGGTCAACATTTTTCTTTATATATATTTTTATTTTATTTTATTTTTGAAAGAGGTTGTGGTATGATGGCTCTGTAATGGTTTTTCTGGGTTAATTTGATGCATTTCTCTGATATCTGGATAACTTATTTGGAAAGAGATGTATTTATGCTCTTTTGTTTTATTGACGGGAAAAGGAGTCATCAAGGAGAAATACAAACGGTGTATTCATATTTGGGGGAATACAACTAGAGGAATTGTAAAAGGAAATACTAAAAGGGGGGGTGACTGGTTGCAGAAAATATTGCTCGGCCAGACTTACTTGTATTTGAAAACCATGAGCTAGCGCCAGCAGGTCCTCTCCGGATGACTGGGTTCCTTTGATAGTTCGTCGATGCGATAACCAGTGGGATGATTTGTTGGAAGTTCCTTCGGGCGTGGGCGTCAGCAGAGGGTGCACATCTAATTTTGCTTTGTTGTCGAGCACCCATAAGTGTCCCAATATCATGTCATGACCCAGTTTTTTGACAATATGGAATTTTTTATACGTTATAGCATCTCCCACCCTGACCTCTAGGTTGATATAGCCATGCGCGTTCAGAGCTTCTCCTCTCGAGTTCTTAATCACGGACGGGGAATATGTAGCGTCTTGCTTTGTAAATCCTACTACCTTTAGTGTCTTGAAAGTAATGATGTTGAGGTCAGAGGCCGCGTCGATGAGCGTGTTGTCAAATTCGTTACCTCTTAAACGAGACGTGGTCATCAATCCCCAGTTCTCCCTTTTGGTTTCGCCTGTTTGGAAAGATTGGGCCCCTGGCGTGGTTTCCGAGGAGATAAAAAGTCGTTTTCCGGATACAACGCGATTGAGAGCTGCGAAAATATCTTGGCGCTGCACCTTGTAAAGATAGATAATTTCGCATATATGCTGCATCATGGATCGTACAGTCTCGTGCACGAAGTCCCTAGAGGACCCGCAGTTTCTTATTGGGAGTGGGTCTCGATTCACTCTCTCGTCTCCTAGTTGGAGTTTTCTCACTTCTATCCTTTCTCTAGAAATATGCTTTAGCCTGTTGCAATCGCTGGCTGGGTGGTGAACGAACCTGTGGTAATGGCAGTACTTGGGGTTCGCAATCTCAGCCTCAGTTGGTGGACGTCTGGGAGGTGGAAATATGATAACATCATCTTGAACCCAGGCTTCTAGGAGGTCAATCACCTCCTCGTTGGGAAATGGGAAATCAAGGGTATTTCCTTTGGTCTCATGATGTTGCATGGGAGTTTTAATGACGGTTTTCCATGACGGGGGTTCTCATTGCGCCGGCGCTTCACGTTTTGGCTGGTGGCCCATAGTTGGGGCCCTCCTTTTTCCCTTTTCGTTTATTATGTTCACGGAGGATGAGCCGGCATTAAATTGCTTGCTGATGAGGAGTCTATTCCCGCGATTTTCTCGCGTGTCTTCGGTTTGAGTTGGCCTAGTTTTTTCCACTAATGCTGGTGCTGTCGTTGTGGATCATTCGGATGTTCGTTATCCCACTGGTATATTCTTCCGAGGTCCGAGAAAGTAACTTGTTCAGACACGAAGAAGTATTTCTTGTAAAACGCAGTGACCATGCTACTCCGGTTAGGAATGCTGTTTGGCGGGATGTTGTTGTACCATGTATACGCCCTTCCGTTAAGTGATTTTGAGAATTACGTTAAACAAATAACGTGAATATATTCATGTTCACCCAGGGATTCCAGGAAACGAGAGACAGGCTCATGTGCATTCCCAGTACCATCGTATAGGGTAAATTGAGGAGAGGAGTACCCCCTTGGAAGAGGGATTCTCTGCATTTCGGATGGGTAAGGAGGTTGGTGATGATGTATGTCCAATTCATCATTCTTGATTCGGTTGCGGAGAAGTTGTTCCAGATCTTCTCGTGTGACGAAATTAGATGGCTAAATTTTTTTCAACGAGATTCTAGCGCGAGTTTCCTCGTTCGCGAAGGCGTGCTCCGTCGAGGTGCTGGTGTTTGGGTTGTTGGAGACATTCCTAAGCGGCTCTGGAGGACGCAACTCACGTGGTAGTCGTTCTGTCAGGGTCTTGAGAAAAACAAGTACCTCTTTCTGTGTTGAAACCATATCTGTCTGGTCTCTGGTGATCATCTCCTGTCGTTCCATCAAATCAGCGATGGTGACATAAGGACGGTTTCCTCTGGTCCCTCCGGTCTCTCGTCCCATCGGTGGGGTAGTTGGAACCTTAGTTGTGGTCGGAGGTGCCATGCTAGATGAAGCATTAGGAGCCGTAGTTGCGGCTCTGGCACTGGTGACCGGTGGCGTGACACCCGAAGAGGTATTTCCATTGCCGTGATTAGAGGGTTGTTCAAAGACACTAGAGGAGGTAGCGTCTCTGGCCATGTTAATTGGCGGTGTTGCGTTCGAGGGAGTGCATTCGGAGTTACTGTAGTCAGCAGGTGATGCTACAATGTCATTGGGAGAGACGTTAACATCAGGGATGTGTTATGTGCTGGTATTCTCGACAGCCGCTCCGGACCTGAGTTCCACCATATTGGGATTGACGTTTGGGAAAAGAAACCAAGAGTTGGAGTTGGTATTGTGACCGATAGATCAATCCTCCCGCCGTGGTCGCCAATTATTTACGGGTAATAATCATTTCTGCTAATTTTGGTAAATTCGGTAGGTGAGTGAGAAACTGGTTTAAACCCTAAACAAATGTGCTGCACGTGAGCACTTTATAGATTCGATAGATCAATCTGTACAAGTCCGGCCTAAACCAAGAATTGGTCTTTCCAGACTTGCTTCGGTCACAAAGTGGAGGAGAAGGGTTGATTTGGGGAGGATAGAGAAGAAAGGTGATGAGACCAGAGAGTTTTTGGTTGGGTAGTGTCTCGACTTGTATCAGAAAAAGTAGAATCTTAGGAAGCTTGCAAGAAATGCTTTCTGATGGTGTTGTATTTTTCTCCTGACCAATACTTGTTGTCTGGCAGGAAATAGGTGAGACCTATTTATACAAGTTGAGATTGAAACATACCCTGGCCTCATTACGGAAGGAAATAAAAGGTAGTTAAATGGGAGGAGGTGGTAACCTGCGTGTTTAAGAGTGAAAACGTTTTCACTTTTATTTCCCCATTTAATTGACCATTTTTATTCCTTTTCACGCTTTCTTAACGAGCGTAGTGTATGCTGCATGCCGTGACTGCCAAACCAAAACCCTGAGAAAGCATCCCCCAGTTTTGTGTTTATGTCTCGAGAGTTGGTCGCACTTTGGGTTCAAGTATCAATGCCTAGCTGCTAGGGGAGCATGTGGCATGTGCCAATGGCATGAGTGGAATGCCTTGACCGCAAGTTACACCTTGAATGTAAGTGGCAATGCCAAAGATGCTAGGGGAGCGTGTGGCATGTGCCAATGGCATGTGCGTAATTCCTTGGTCGCGGGTTGCACTATGAGTGCAAGTGGAAAAGCCAAAGCTTCCAGGGGAGCATGTGGCATGTGCCAATGGCATGTGCGAAATGCCTTGGTCGCGGGTTGCACTTGGAGTGCAAGTGGAAATGCCAAAGCTTCTAGGGGAGCGTCTGGCATGTGCCAATTGCATGTGCATAATTCCTTGGTCGCGGGTTGCACTTGGAGTGCAAGAAGCAATGCCAAAGCTACTAGGGGAGCGTGGCATGTGCCAATGGCATGTGCGACTTGGTAAGGAAAGCTGCTAGTGGTGCGTGTTGGCATGTGCCAATGGCACGCACGGCCACTTGGGCCTAGGTTGCGCGGTTTGCAAGCCTAGGGCGCGGGCGCTACTTTGGCATGTGCCAATAGCATAGCGGCTTGGAAAGTGGCTAGCGGTGCGTGTTGGCATATGCCAATGTCACGCACGGCCATATTAGCCTAGGTTGCACGGTTTGCAAGCCTAGGGCGCGGGCGCTACTTTGGCATGTGCCAATGGAATAACGGCTTGGTAAGGAAAGTGGCTAGCATAGCTATGGCCAAGGCAGAGTGTGTTTGGTATGGCGTGGCTATCTTGGGCTAGGTGTGGCTGGCATGATTTTCCATTGGAACAGAGGTGCGGCTAGCATGGTTGGCATGCTTTGGCGCGTTTGGTGTGATTAGCATAGCTAGGGCCAGGTGGTCGGTTGTCATCCGGTCAAATTTAATTTCACTTTCTTACTTCACTAAAATAAATGTAGAATGCGATAAGAGAGAGTTCGTATCCACAGAGAGTCTTTTGTTGTTATAAAAAAATTCAGTTTCTTAGTAACCAAAGGGGGGGGGTTTGATTTATCAAAGCAATAAAAAATGAATTGAAAGCAAAGTAGTAATAAAAAATAATCAATAAGGAGAAAGTATTGGTCACGGGATAGTTTCATTAACAAACTTGAATTATCAACAATGACTAGAATTGAAAATTTAATCTCTCATTTACTAAAATTCCTAGGATACCTTGATCGCAAGAGTATCCCGCTAATTCCCTGATTTCATCACAACCACATTAAAAGATGCATATGTGAATTCTTCCTAGAAAGCAACCTAAAGTGTAAAAGCAATGAGTTCTATGGAATAAGACTAATCAAGGCAACCAAAATGTGTAAAAGCACTAATTCGATTTAACCCAAGTTATGATTCATATGTGACTAGTAGGATATATCACTACAAGCACTACCCACATTTATGCTACTTAGAATCAGGGATAAACAACGTTTTCGTATTGAAAAACCTAATATAGCTCTATATATGAAAGCAAATCGGATTGATTCCGGACTCAACCAAATAAACAATCAAATCATAAAACAAAATAAACCATGAATCATAAACAGTAAAGTATTAAGACAAAACTACATCATTGAATCAAATATCATTTGTGAAATCCACTTTATCCCATAACCAATAAAAGGTATTTATCTACTCATAGTTTTTGGATTCAACATAATTATTATCAAAAATAAAATGAAGAACATGAAAAATAAACGAAAGCAAACCCTAGTAGAATCGCTCTCCTCCCAAAATCCAGTAGAAAGATATGTCCATAAAAAGAATATAAACTTTTCTTTTTATATCTTTCAACTTCCCAAATTAGGTCTTCAAAGCCCAAGGTCCAAAGATAAGAAGTCCACTAAACTCATGTGTGTGAAAAACCCATGTGAAAATATGACCCAAAAATTGTTCGCCGAAAAACTGTTTTTTTTTGGCCGGAATATAGCTCAGGTGACCGGAAAAGTCCACCCAGTCACCGGTCAAATGATCCAACTCGGGTCAACCGATTCAACTCGGGTCAAACACCGAGTCATGCCGAGTTAGGGTGAGTCAGATGGCCGAATCAGTATCAGTTAGGCTGAGTTGCCCTGCCATGGTTTTGCACAGGCCAAAGATGTGCATTGCACAATCATTGTGCTTCCATCATGATGGCCCTGCGCAGAATCTGGTACTTTCTTCGTTGCATAGATGACTTCCATTGCATCCATTCACAACTCTGTAGCTTCATACCATGCACATTACAGTACTATAACTCACCTCCATTCATTCTAGTTGCCTCACCAATTCTATAGCGTCTTGCCTGAAATAACTCAACACAATCTGCAATGTAACTTCCATGATCAACACAGTCTAATCCACCTTTATTTCAGCTCAGCAGAAATATCCATTGCAGCTTCACCACACTGTCCTACCATTTTCCCTGACATAACAGCATCACCAGCACATTACAGACCAAGTCACCACCTGTATCTCCTGCGTATTCGCATCTCAGAATCACCAGTCTGTAACCCATTCCTGCAGCTTATTGCTCCATAAACTGCAAACTCAATTCAATATCATCTCCATCTCTTCCATTATCCATTATCTATCTCAGTCATACCACCACTAACTTCAAATCAGTCTCCCTAAATCTAATCCACAGTCCCACACATTTCCTGGCATTTCAGTTCAACTTCCCTGCCAACACACACAAAAAATCAGTTCCATTTCCATTTTTTCGGCATTTCCATACTTCAACCAGTTACATCACCTCATTGAAACAGCCCACCAACACAAGTTATTAGTTCACCTTTTTCTCCCTATGATATCCAGCTGCAACAGATGCTTGCATATGACCATGCCTGCTATGCCTCCTATCCACCTCAGTTGCAACATCTCCAGCACATATCGCTTTCAGGCTGATCACCTCTGTGAGTCTGAGACACCATCTCACTTCCATCAGTTCAAGCTCTCTGCCTCAATGCCACTCTTGCTACCAGTAGTTCCAACTTCTCATATACTCACCAGTAAACCCTTGTGAGCATCCAAGGAAGCACAACCTCAACAGCCATCATTCCATAATCACTACAAATTCACAGCACCATCTTCAGTTGTACCTCAGTACCACCTCCACTTCATCTAAGCATTTTAGCTGCTTCAATCATTGTTGCAAGACCTAGGTATACATCTAACTTCAGTCACCACCAACTCCAGTCTTGAAAAGCATCAACTTCAACTCTTGCACTGCGAATTCAGGCCTCGATTCATCAGCATAACCATTTTGCAGCTTCATAACCAATTTAGCCGCAGTACCAACATTTCTCAAACAATATCTGCACCACCACAGCATCAGAAATTAAACCATCAACACTATCAAACCACCACAAAACACAACCACCATTTCAGTTCGCCCACTTCTCATGGCCACTAGCACGTCCATTTTGTTCTCAATCTGCTCCAGATCCATCTTTGAATCAAAGACAACCCCATGTTCTTAAACTTTCACAACACCACAGACCCGTCTTCTAAATCACCCCAGGACTCAACCTTGATATGAATTCTTATGGTTCTTCTCTTCAATCAAAACCCTAACTGTAAATAATGTTCCAGAAACCATCACAGACCCATTCTTGAATCTCTAATTACTTCATCTGAAGCTTCCCAAATTCTTCCATTGAATTAACAGCAAAACAGCATCTCGATCTCTCTAATCTGAATCATCTCATCCATCACACACCACAACCCATCTACATCGATCCATAGCAGTATCATCTTCTCAAAATTCTTTTCTCTGATCTAAAAATCTCTCTTCCCACTCTAAATTTCCCTTGTTGTCATGCCTTCTTAGTTCCAGGTCAGGCAAAACTAAAGATAAGAGAGAAATATAAAACCCAATGATTTCATATCTGAAATTTAGGTTTGTGTAGGAGGTAGAATTGATATTGACATCCCATGGGTTAGGATAAGGGGTTCCCATTACTATTTGGCATGTCAGTTTCGCACAACTGACAATTCATCCTTCACTCCTTCTCGGGCAACCTGGCATGCTCCAAGTATAGCTCACATGTGAATTGACCTCTTTTCCTTTACACTCCAAAAGGACAGTTTCTCCTTATTTTTCTCCAAAGGACTCCATTGCACCTAATCAACTCAAATTTACACATAAGATACATATTTCACAAAATAAATATCAAAGAAAGCATAAATACTAGATATAAAATTAGGTGTTTTACAATACCTATCACCAGGCAGAGTGCGTTTGGCATGCCGCGGCAAGCTTGGGCTAGGTGTGGCTGGCATGATTTTCTATTGGCATGGGGGTGCGGCTAGCATAGTTGGCATGCTTTGGCGCATTTGGTGTGACTAGCATAGCTAGGTCCAGGTAGAGTGCGTTTGGCATAGCGCGGCTATCTTGGGCTAGGTGTGGCTGGCATGATTTTCCATTAGCACAGAGCTACGGATAGCATGGTTGGCATGCTTTGGCGCATTTGGTTTAACTAGCATAGCTAGGTCCAAGGCAGAGTGCGTTTGTCATGGAGAGGCTAGCTTGTGCTAGGTGTGGTTGGCATGATTTTCCATCGGCACGGAGGTGCGGCTAGCATGGTTGGCATGCTTTGGCGCGTTTGGTGTGGCTGGAATGATTTTCCGTTGGCACAGGGGTGCAGCTAGCATGGTTGGCATGCTTTGGCGCATTTGGTTTGGCTGGCATGATTTTCCGTTGGCACAGGGATGCCGTTAGCATGGTTGGCATGCTTTGGCGCGTTTGGTGTAACTATCATAGCTAGGGCCAAGGCAGAGTGCGTTTGGCATGGCGCGGCTAGCTCGGGCTAGGTGTGGCTGGCATGATTTCCCATTGGCACAGAGGGGAATTAGGGTTTTGCTCGTTGTAACCCTAATTTGAAAAAATACCCCCTATTAATTACTGACTACATGCATTAAATGTTCTAATAAATTTTTCACCGGTGACATTAGGTTATTCGTGGTTTTACGATTTTACCCTTTGTCTAAAAACCACCATCAACAGTTGCGTAACACGTTCTGCAACTTCTTTTTTTTTTTTGAATAACATGTTAGAAGCTACTTTTTTCTTAGTATTGAAACCAACAAAAAATAAGGTTGCATAACTTGTCATTCACCTACGATAATATCTACATAACATGTTATGCAGTCATGAAAATATGACTGCATAATGCATTATGCATCGAGGAGATTGTTGCACAATCTTTTATGCATCGAGAAAATAGATGCATAACCTGATATGCATCTGTAAATATGGATGCATACTGCATTATGCATCAATTTTTTATGTACACACTAAAATCAACCAAAACAACGGTTACATAACTTGTTATAGATGCATAACTTTGTTATGCAGATGCATAATTTGTTATGCAGATGCATAATTTGTTATGCAGTCGAAAAAATGGTTGCATAATTTGTTTTGCATTTGCAGAATGTGTTGTCCATCTATTTTTGGTGGCTTCATAATGGTTATGTAGTCATTTTTCTAAATTTTGCCTAAAATGATGATCACCTCCGATTTTTTATTGAAAAACAAAAATTTGATAATGTTGTTTGTACTCGTTGCGTAGCTCACTTAAAAAGATTTCCAACGATATAAAATTTGTAAAATTACAAGGCGAAGATTTTTAGATATATTATATCCAAGTTGAGTTACCAATTATACCCCTGATACATAACCAATCATGCGGATGCATAATACGTCATGCAGACATTTTTAATAATTTCATATAATTATGGGTGTGTTTGTAGGTGAAAATGGTTTCTGCTGATTTCGGTAATTTCGTGCGGGTGAGAAACAATTTAAACCCTAAATAATGTACTACAAGGGAGTATTTTAAGTTCGAGAGATCAATCTATACAAATCCATCCTAAACCAAGAAATGATCGTTCCGGACTTGCTTCGGTCACAAAGTGGAGGAGAATGGGTTGGTTTTGGGGAGGGAAGCAAGGAAAGTGATGAGACCAGAATAGTTGATTATGGAAGAGTATTTGTGTTACTATGACTTGTATCAGAAAAGTGGGAAGGCTAACAAGTGATAAGCTAGCAAGTATTTTCTGAGTGTTTTATATTCCTGAATGACCTTGTTGTTCTGTGGAAATAGGTAAGACCTATTTATACAAGTCGAAGTGAAACGTACTCTGGTCTCATTAAGGGATGGATAAATGGGTAAGTAAATTGGAGGAGGTGATAAACGCAAGCATGGAATTTATGTTTCATAAAACCGTTAATGTATGGAATTGATGTTCCATAAAACCGTTAACGTAAGGAATTGATTGTTGAGCATTTCACCATTGACTCCCTATATTTACTGACCGCCTCACCCTTATGACACTTCCTTATGACGGGCGTAGTGTACGCCGCACGCTGTAAACTGACAAACCAATACCCAAAGAGGATCCCCTAGTTTGTGATATGTGTTTGATGTCTCGAATATTTTTGTGGAAAACATGTGGCACGTCGTGGTTTCCTGGCAAGTCGAGATTGGGAGACTTGGTATCTTGGTTACCTTCGATGGTCGAGGTCTTGCATCTTAAGAGGCAAGGTAGCCGTTGATCGTCGCACGCTTTCGTTCGTTGGTGGCCGCATGGGGAAGGCTAGCATGGTGGCGCGTCTAGGTTAGCATGGCATGGTTTGGCGTGTCCAAACTTAGGTTTTCGGGCCAAAGGTTACCATGTATTGTCTGGTAACCTTGGATGGCTGGGATTTGTTCCTGGGGTTGAAGGGAAACCATAGATTATTGCACGCCTTCATTTTGGTAGCCGTGTAGAGAAGGACAGCATGGTGCCGCGGCGAGGTTGGCATGCCGTTGGCATGGCATGGTTTGGCGTGGCCAAACTTAGGTTTTCGGGCCAAAGGTTACCATGTGTTATCTGGTAACCTTGGATGGCTAGTATTTGCTCATGGGGTTGAAGGGCAACCGTTGATTGTTGCACGCCTTCGTTTTGGTAGCCGTGTAGAGAAGTCCAGCATGGTGGAACGGCTAGGTTGGTTTTGGATTGGCATGTGGGGCCAAGGGTTTGCCATGGGCGCATGGCATGGCTAGTTTTGGCTAGGTGCGGTTTTGGATTAGCATGTGGGGCCAAGGGTTTTCCATGGGCGCATGGCATGGCTAGCTTTGGCTAGGTGCGGTTTTGGCTTGGCATGTGGGCCAAGGGTTTGTCATCGGCGCATGGCATGGCTAGCTTTGGATAGGTGTGGTTTTGTCTTGGCATATGGGGCCAAGGGTTTTCCATGGGTGCATGGCATGGCTAGCTTTGGCTAGGTGCGGTTTTGGATTGGCATGTAGGGCCAAGGGTTTGCCATTAGCGCATGGCATGGCTAGATTTTGCTAGGTACGGTTTGGCTTGGCATGTGGGTCCAAGGGTTTGCCATGGGCGCATGAAATGGATAGCTTTGTCTAGGTGCGTGGCCAAGCTAGGGTTTTGGGCGAAAGGTCGTTTGGTAACATTAGACGTCCAGGATTTGCTCCTTGGATTGAAGGGAAACCGTTGATTATTGCATGCCTTCATTTTGGTAGCCGCGTAATGAAGGCCAGCATGGTGGCGCGACTAAGTTGGCATAAGGCCATGGCGAGGTGTGTTTGGTATGGCGCGGTAGGTGTGGTAGGCATGGTTTGTCATTGGCAAATGGGTGCGGCTAGCATGGTTGGCATGCTTTGGCACGGTTAGTGTGGCTGGCACGGTTTGCCATTGGCAAAGAGTTGTGTCTAGCATGGTTGGCATGCTTCGGTGTGGTTAGTGTGGTTGGCATGGTTTGCCATTGGCACACGTGGGAATCAGGGTTTGGCTTGTCGTAACCCTAATTGAAAAATATACCCCGGTAATTATTTACAGACACATTAAAGATTTCAAAAAATGCGCCTAGTAAATGCTTATTACTTAAATGTTGTGACGTCACTGTCTACTAGGGTTTAGGTTTTTATGATTTTAACCCTAGGCTAAAAACCACCATCAACATTAAGTCCCCTGCTTATCTCGGAACATGTTCTTTATTGCGAGGAAAGCATATGATGGTGACAAATAAGGACGGAATCGAGACGTACGTCTTTGCAAGGATGGTCAGGAAAATTCGACTTACTTTTTTGATGGGCGAAGAGAATTTTGGCTTCTCGTGTTGGCGGCCCTGCATAAGTTGTATCGGGGATGCAGAGCGTGGAGTAGTGAGACGAAAGTTACTGGCTTGGTATGGTCGTACATCTCCGAGGCAAAGGGGACGCGGTCTTGGAAGGCTAAGCAAGCAGACGGTTTTGGATTGTGGGGACACGGTAAGGTGCGGCTCAGTGAGGTGAGACGTGCATGGACAGCTAGGAGTGGCGAGGATAAGACGTGGCGCGGATGGCTTGGTGATTCGTCTTTTAAGGGTCCAGTTGCCTCTTTTCCTTACTTGGCTCAAATAAGAAGTTATATTTCTCTTCAAAACCCCTAAAGCGTTATGCTCGCAAGGAAAGAGGGCGTTGCTCCTTATGCTCAGGTTATGTTTCCAGTTTTTTTCCTCTTAATTGCTGGCGACGGGAAAGTAACATACGAGTTAGCGTGTCTCAAACACGTTTTTTCCACATTTCCTCAGCAAACCCTAATCACGTTGCACGTCCAGGCATGAGACCTTCCTTTATATTGGCTGTCAGGACGGGGTTTAATTGGGATCGGATGTCATGCCTTAACTCACGGCTAGCATAAAAGCTTTCATTTTTGGGGATAGCGTCACTCCGGTGAACATAAAAGATGATCTCGAACCCTCCATTCGCCTATTTTGTCCACGCCCATCCTTCTTACAGGTATCGTCTCGCGTCTTCTCCTGATTCTAATTTTATCTTCTTTCTTATATATGTCGTTGGTATAGACGAGGTGGAAATTTGACCCTTTTTTTTTGTTCTTTGTAGCGTTTGATGGGGTCTTTCAGAGACAACCACGCCTCTAATTCTTCGGAGAAATTTTTTGGAATCGGCGAAAACCAATTTTCTTCTCACAAGGAGGCGCTAGGTAGAATCGAATCTCTGTTCCATGAAGCTGGTGGAATTATCAAGGATCTCCCTTCTATCTATCTCAATGAAGCGCAGGCGCGTGTTCGGACTTTCTTGCGTTCGGTGGACATGGAGGAGGAACGAGAAGGTGATGAAGAACCTTGGTGTGTTGAGAAGTTCTAGTGCATCAAAACTTCTTCTCAGTCCAATGCTAGGGCGGATCGGACTGTTTCTAAGTTGAAACAACGGAAAACTGAGCCTGTGGAATTTTTAGAGGAAGGTCAACGTAACTTCTTCGTTCAGGATGACGCAATAATTCTGGATTTTGATGTCGATGAGTCAGGAAATATTCCTCGAAGGTCTGCTGAGAAAACTTCTGAGGAACCATTTGATAGGACCGAAGCATCCTTCGGACTTGACGTCGGAGATGTCGTTAGCGACATTAGAGGGGTCATGGTGGCGTATGCTGGACCGGTTGTTGAAGCGGGTGTCGGGAAAGAGATGGATAATATTACCGTTGATGTTACTTCGGGATGGGATGTTGAGGTTGTTGCTTCTAACGCTATTGAATGGAATATTTTCTGCCCGAGAGACTTTTGGGGAAAGTGCTTGAAAATAGCCTTGACCAAAGAGACTCGTGTTCCATCTTTCGATGGCTAGTTTCTCCCTTTTATCATTCTTTGTTGTTTGGGCGTCTTCATGTTTTCTGTAGACTTATCTTTACCTTCTTCTTCAACAGTTAACGTTACGCTTGTTTTTTTTTTTTTTTTTGGTAATTGATTGAGGTATTTCTGGTTGTGACATGATGGCTTTTCAATGGTATTTTTTTTTGGGTTAGTTTGATGTGTTTCTCTGATATCTGAAAAACTCATTCGGAAAGAGATGCACTATATTTATTTATTTTAAGAAAATTCCGGAGAAGAATATAAACGGTGTATTCATCTTGGGGAAACACAAATACCAAGAGAAATTGTTGAAGGAAATACTAAAGGGAGAGTGGTTGGAAAAGATACAACATTTTTAGGGATTGTCAATCTTGAGCCATCGCGAGTGAACTATCACGCCTTCCGGTTTGTCTGTGTTGATGAGCTTGCAGTATCCTCCTAAAATAATATCTTCCACCATATACGGCTCGTCTTCTCTTTCATTAGGTGAACCAATTCGAACATCCATTTTTACAGTCATCTTCCCAACTTGAAACGAGTTTACCTTAACCACTATATCTTCGATTGAAAACGGGTTCAGGTGTTGTGCAACCATTTGAATCTTGGTTTCATTGGTTCCGATAGAGGCTTATAGGTTTCTTGCAAAGCGTTCGAATGGCCCAGCGCCCTATTCGTATTTCTTGACGGTGTCCGTGCCAGTAATCACGTCGAGTCCATATGACGGAATAGGGGAAGGAATGACTGGTTGTAGAGGAGATCGTTCGGCCAGACTCACCTGCGTTTGGAACCCATGGGTTAGTGCCAACAGGTGTTCTCCAAGCATCCGGGTTCCATCAATAACTTGTCGATGCGATATAAAGTGGGGTGGTTTTTTGGAGATCCTATCGGGTGTCGACATTGATAGAGGGTATGTATCTAATTCCGCCTTGTTATCGAGTACCCATAAGTGCCCCAGTATCATTCCGTAACCTAATTCTTTGACAATGTGGAATTTGATATGCGTCATAGCGTCTCTTATCTTGACCTCGAGGTTGACGTAGCCATGCGCGTTCAAGGCTTCTCCTCCCTGGTTCTTAATCGCAGATAGGGAATGGGTAGCGTATTATTTTGTAAATCCCGCAGCTTTTAGTGTCTTGAAAGTAATAATGTTGAAGTCAGAGGACGTGTCGATGAGCGTGTTGTCGAATTTAATACCTCTTAAATGGGATGTGGTCAGCAGTCCCCAGTTATCCTTTTTGATTCCGCCAGTTTGGAAGCTTGGGCCCTTGTTGTGGTTTCTATGGAGGGAAAAAGTCGTTTGCCTGATACAACACGATTGAGGGCTATGAAGATATCTTGGCGCGGCACCTTAGAAAGATAGAGAATTTCGCATACGTGTTGCTTCATGGATTGTACATTCTCGTGCACGGAGTCCCCAGAGACCCCACAGTTTCTTACTGGAAGTGGGTCTCGATGTACTCCCTCGTTTCCTAGTTGGATCTCCCCTGCTTCTATGTTTTCTTTGAAGATATGATTTAGTCCGTTGCAATCACTGGTTGGGTGGTGAACAAATATGTGGTAGTGGAAATACTTGGGGTTTGCCATCTCGGCCTCAGTCGGTGGGAATCTAGGTGGAAGTCTGATGACATCGTCTTGAATCCATGCTTCTAGGAGATAAATCACCTACTCGATGGGAAATGGTAAATCTTGCGCATTCCCTTCAGTTTCATTACGACGCATGGGAGCTTTAGGGGTGGCATTCCGTGGCGGGGTTTCCCGTTATGCCGGTGTTTCATGTTTAGGCTGATGGTCTACAGCTGGGGACTTCCTTTTCCCTCTCTCATTCACTATGTTTACAGAGGAAGGCCATCTTTAAATTGCTTTCTGGTGAGGCGCCTGTTCTCGCGAGTTTCGCGCATATCTTTGGCTCGAGTCGGTTCAGCCCTATCCAGTAACGCTGGTGATGTCATTGCAGAACGTCTAGCGGCTTCGTGGAGTTCTGTGAATTTTTGGAAACGCAAGTTCTCTAGCAAGGCGCGGTAAATAGGAACCATAACATTGATACATGCGTTCACCATCTGTTTCTCGGTCACGTTTGGGTCATGACAGTCCGGTGCTTGAACCCTGAATCTCTTAACGAAATCATTCGGGTGTTCGTTGTCCCACTGGTACATTCTCCCAAGGTCTGAGAAAGTAACTTGTTCATACACGAAGAAGTACTTCTTGTAAAATGTGGTAACCATGCTACCCCAATTGGGGATACTGTTCGGCGGGACGTTGTTGTACCATGTATACGCTCTTCCGGTAAGTAATTTCGAAAACTCCCTCAGAAGAAGGACGTGATTGTATTCATGTTCGCCTAGGGACTCCAAGAAGCGGGAGACATGCTCATATGCATTTCCGGTGCCATCATACAGGGTGAATTGAGGAGAGGAGTATCCCCTTGGAAGATGGATTCTTTGTATCTCGTATGGGTAAGGGGGTTGGTGCTGATGCACGTCCATTTCATTATTCTTGACTCGGTTGCGGAGGAGTTGATCTAGATCTTGTCGTGTGACGAAGTTGGACTGCTGATTTCTTTCCAATGGGATTCTAGTGTGAATATCCTCATCTGCGGATGCGTGTTCTGCCGAGGTGCTAGCGCTGGGGGTGTTGGAGACATTCCTAGACGGCTCTGGCGGGCGTGATTCGCGTGGTAACCGCTCTGTTAGGGCCTTGAGAAAGACGAGTACTTCTTTCTATGTCGAAACCATATCCATCTGAGCTCTGGCGAGCATGTATTGTCGTTACATCAAATCAGCGATGGTAACATAAGGTCGGTTTCCTATGGTCCCACCGGTTTCTCATCCCGTTGGTGGAGTAGTCGGGATCTTAGTTGCGGTTGGAGGCTACATGCTTGACGAAGCATTAGGAGCGGTAACGGCGGCTCTAGGTCTGGTGATTGGTGGCGTACCGCCCGAAGGGGCATTTTCGATATTGTCTTGATTAGGAGGTTGTGCAGGGGTATTAGAGGCGGTGGCTGCGGCTCTGGCCCTGGAGATTGGTGGTGTTACGCTTGAAGAAGTATTTTCAGAGTTACCGTGGTCGGTAGATGATGTAACGACGTTGTTGGAAGTAACGTTAACACCAGGTACGTGCTCTGTGCTGGTATTCTCGGCAGCTGATCCAGACCTGAGTTCTAACATATTAGGATCCGTGTTTGGAAGATGAAATTAGAAATTGAAACTGATATTACAACCGATAGATCAATCTCCCCACTGTGGTCGCCAATTGTTTGTAGGTGAAAATGGTTTCTGCTGATTTCGGTAATTTCGGGTGTGCGGGGGAGAAACAATTTAAACCCAAAACAATGTACTACAAGGGAGTACTTTAAGTTCGAGAGATCAATCTGTACAAATCCAGCCTAAACCAAGAAATGGCCATTCCGGACTTGCTTCGGTCACAAAGTAGAGGAGAATGGGTTGGTTTTGGGGAGGGAAGTAAGGAAAGTGATGAGACAAGAATAGTTTATTCTGGAAGAGTAGTTGTGTTACTATGACTTGTATCAGAAAAGTGGGAAGGCTAACAAGTGGTAAGCTAGCAAGTATTTTCTGAGTGTTGTATATTCCCGAATGAACTTGTTGTTCTGTGGAAATAGGTAAGACCTATTTATACAAGTTGAAGTGAAATGTACTCTGGTCTCATTAAGGGATGGATAAATGGGTAAGTAAATGGGAGGAGGTGATAACCGCATGCATGGAATTGATGTTTCATAAAACCGTTAACATATGGAATTGATGTTCCATAAAACCGTTAACGTATGGAATTGATTGTCGAGCGTTTCACCATTGACTCCCTAAATTTACTCACCGCCTCACCCTTATGACGGGCGTAGTGTACGCCGCACGCTGTAAACCGCCAAACCAATACCCAAAGAGGATCCCCATTCTGTGATATGTGTTAGATGTCTCTAATATTTTTGTGGAAAATATGTGGCACGTCGTGGTTGCCTGGAAATTCGATCTTGGGAGACTTGGTAGCTCGGTGATCTTCGACGGTTGAGGTCTTACATCTTAAGAGGCAAGGTAGTCGTTGATCGTCGCACGCTTTCGTTCGTTGGTGGACGCATGGGGAAGTCCATCATGGTGGTGCGGCTAGGTTGGCATGCCATTGGCACTAGTACAAATAGTTACATAGGCCACGTTTTTTGTTTTATAACCTAGCCACGGTTTGGGTTATTTGCGTGGCTACATGTAGTAGTTAAAACCAAAGTGTTGTTATCGCCACGTTTTAGTTTACTATGTAACCAAAGAGCATCATTTAGTCATGGATTTTAAGTCCAAATTCATAACTTGTATCCATAAAGTACCATCTGGTCATGAGTTTAAATCTGAACTCATGGCCTATGTCCATGGATGAGTATATGGCTACATTGACAGATCGTGATGTGTCTATTGTGTAAGCTGGCATTGGACACACCAAATCACCCATGGCGGAAAGGGAACTTTTTTAGCAACTTTGGTTTGTTTATGTATCCATAACGTATGGTTTACTATACACAAACCATACACGTAGGTATTAAGAAATAGTCACATTTGGTTAACATGACAAGATAGTACTATATGGACACAAAACTTATCTTATTTTTTGGTTTGTTATATGCATACACAATTTTTTTGTTATGTGTCCAAAACCATTGGGCTTATTGGAAATTTTCCTATCATGAATTCCAGTTAGTCGTCAATTTGGACAAAAACTGGGACATGAATCGAGTAGAAGGAGGACACTTATTTCCATTGAATATATGATAATGGAGAGGTAATATTTACGTTACTTATTTCCGATAAGGGTGGTCTGGTCATTTTCACAGTCTCCATAATATTTATTGCACTAATTTCCATTAAGGGTAATATGGTCATTTTCATAGTCAGTAATATTTACTTTATTTATTTCAGATAAGGGTAGTCTGGTCATTTTCACAGTCTCCATAATATTCATTGTACTAATTTCCATGAAGGGTAATATGGTCATTTTCACAGTCAGTTATATTTACTTTACTTATTTCGGATAAGGGTAGTCTTGTCATTTTAACAGTCTCCATAATATTTGTTGCCCTGATTTCCATTAACGGTAATATGGTCATTTTCACAGTCAGTAATATTTAATTTATTTATTTCTGATAAGGGTAGTCTGGTCATTTTCACAGTCTTTATAATATTTATTGCACTAATTTGCAGTAAGGGTAATATGGTCATTTTCATAGTCTTCATAATTTTTATTGCACTTATTCTGATAAGGGTAGTATGGTCATGTTCAATTTTGATATATTTCTTAGTCAGTTTATCCGAACGAGAAATTCAGGTCTAACTCTAGTAATCTTTGAACCTGTGATGTTCAATTTTGATATATTTCGTCTCCAGTTCATCAGAACGAGAAACTCGGGTCTTACTCTAGTAATCTTTGAACATGTGATGTTCAATTCTGATATATTTCGTCTCTAGTTCATCCGAACGAGAAACTCGGGTCTTACTCTAGTAATCTTTGAACTTGTGATGTTCAATTCTGATATATTTCGTCTCCAGTTCATCAGAACGAGAAACTCAGGTCTTACTCTAGTAATCTTTGAACCTGTGATGTTCAATTCTGATATATTTCGTCTCCAGTTCATCCGAGCGATAAACTCGGGTCTTACTCTAGTAATCTTTGAACCTGTGATGTTCAATTATGATATATTTCGTCTCCAGTTCATCCGAACGAGAAACTCGGGTCTTACTCTAGTAATCTTTGAACCTGTGATGTTCAATTCTGATATATTTCGTCTCCAGTTTATCCGAACTAGAAACTTGGGTCTTACTCAAGTAATCTTTGAACTTGTGATGTTCAATTCTGATATATTTCGTCTCTAATTCATCCGAATGAGAAACTCGGGTCTTACTCTAGTAATATTTTAACCTGTGATGTTCAATTCTGATATATTTCATCTCCAGTTCATCCGAACGAGAAACTCAGATCTGACTCTAATAATCTTTGAACATGTGATCTCAATTCTGATATATTTCGTCTGCAGTTCATCCGAACGAGAAACTCGGGTCTAACTCTAGTAATCTTTGAACCTGTGATGTTCAATTTTGATATATTTCGTCTCCAGTTCATCTCCAGAACCCTCCCGGAGTTTTCCAATGTGAACTAAAGCTACTTCATGACATGTATGACTAGTCGAAATTACTTCATGACCTATGTGACTAGTTAAACTTCAATCCGGAAGCACAAAGAGAAAGCACCAAAACACAAAGAGAAAGCACAAAGAAAACACACTTTCCTTGATCCATATGACACTCTTTAACCAAATCTTTACCGTCCAATTTTTTTTATAATCCGTATGACCTTCCTTAAATCAAATCTCTGTCGTTCAAAGTTTTTTATATAAAATATCAAAACAAATTTATCTCACTAAATTCCATTTTCTTCGTTTCGAATCCCTCAAATCTTCCTCCTCCAAAGAAAACCATAGCTCAAAAAAATTCCTTCCCCTTCTTCTTCCACTTACAGATCGGTCATGGTTTCAATTGATTAATATGCTACCTTGGGTCTTGAAATCAGTAGCCGGTTCGTTTTTTTTTAATAACCCTAAATCTAAAATCTAAAATTTCAAAACATGTTACCTTACTTCTCAAATTCAGAGAAGAAAGAAAAGAAACCACGGCGGCTCATAACTCAGATAAATCGAGAAGATGGATATTAATCTGCTATTGTGGGTCTGGTGATTTTGAGATGCAAGAGACGAAGAAAAGACGATGAAAATTTCTAGAGAGACCAATTTTTCTGTGGATGAAGAGATCGAGATGAAATGTTTTCGACTGAATTGCAAGAGCTAAAAGAAGATTAGTGATGGGGTAAATTTGAGTTGTCTGTTGCTGTAATTGAGAAGAGATCTATATGGATTCTTGAACTCAACTGGTGCTCCCAGAGCTTCTTGGTTCATAGTTTTTACGTCGTAATATCATATTTGAAGCTCGAATCGACATTGAGCTTCATATTTATTTATTTAGATGATGTATCATGTTAAGTTTGAAGTTTGAACCCTCTTGGAGCTTCTCGGTTCATAGTTTGTATGCCGTTATACCACATTTGAAGTTCAAATCGACATTGAGCTTCATATTTATCGATTTCGATGATGTATCATGCTAACCTGAGTTTACCAGTGTGAACTAAAGCTACTTCATGATCTGTATGACTTTTCAAAATTAATTCATGACCTATGCAGCTAGTCGAAATCAAAACCGGAAGCACAAAGAGAAAGCACAAATAAACACACCTATTATCGAATTCATTTTTCATTTTCCCTATTCATTCTTATACATTTTTTGGATTTTTTATATTAGAATGTCGATAACAATTTCCTAAATTTATTAATATTTTTTTTGGATTTTGTTTTCATGTCGAAGGTTGATAATAAACCGAATACATGAGTTCGTAGTAGCACAAAGAGAAACACAAATTCTTCAATCCATATGAGCATAATAAATACAATCACAACCGTCAGATTGTTTTCTCAATCCGTATGAGTGGATCAAATGAAATCTGGTCCGTCCATCATTTACACTCGGATTCACTTTTTGTTTTTGTTTTTTCGAAGCATGGTTGTATCACAAAATCTTTCCTCAACCACTCGAACCCAATTCCTATCTGTTCTTCTCTCAATCACCATCGATGCAAAACACCTCTCCTCTCCTTGTTCTCGATTCCTATCTGTTGACAATTCAAATACCACAATCTTCGATTCCACCTTGTTCTCGATTCATCAACATATTCTTCTCAATATAGAACCTCATCCCAAGAACACAAGCTATCTGAAATCTTGGTTAGCCGGCGAAGATGGGTTTAATTTGCGTATTCTAAACCAGGGATTAAGATGCTTATTTCTGTTGACTGAAGAATTCACGATTTGAGGAAGTTAGTGATTCGATTAGGGTTTGATTTTGGGAATTACACAGATAAAGGAAGGTTGGGTTTGAACTGATTCTGAAATCAGCAGTCAGGGATCGAAAGTGGTTGGATTTGATGATGTTTTGGGTCTTGATTGAATCGAAAGTGGTTAGATCTAGTTCACCGACTGTATTTTAGGGAGAATATTAATGTTGATAGTGAATTTGAGCCGCAGAATTTCCGATCTGATTTGTACCATGTTCTGTATAGTTTTTCAATTTCGAAGAAGTTAGGGTACAAGTTGGGGAAAGATTAATAAAAAGAGGAAGAGGAAGACCTAAGAAGAATAAAAAGGTAATGGCGTTTCTAGAAAATATGATGAATAAGGTCAGCTTTTTGAATTGATTCTCTCTTTTTGATTTGGTTGATTTTGATTATATAAATTTAATTTTGGATTCGTTATTTTTGTATGTTGATTCTGTAATTGTTGGTGTAAACAAGTGAACCAAGTGGAGGAGGATATAGAGATTTAACTGTCTTACTAACAAAAGGAATCAACTCTACTTCCGTGAAGCACTGAAGGTGCCTGCAGCTACCTTGAGTGGTAGTGGTGATCGATGCTTTGTTAAAGCATATCATTTGACAGACTCGAATGATACCATTGCATCTCAAGGTTAGGCCTTTGACATGGTTTTCGGCATAAGTTATATTTTTTCTAGTGATTTCGTTGATTGATTTTAATTTAAGAGCTTAAATTTATTGAAATTATGTGGAGAAACATGGTATAAATATTCGGTTGACGGAGGATGAACACCGAATTGGTCGAGTAGTTGAGGATGTGCGTTTTGGGATTGAGTCGAATGATGTTAGTGCATGTCATTGTAAAATTTATCGGAGAAAGAACTCGAATGAAGATGTGGAGGAGGCTTGTTCGTCGTCTGTGTTTTTGAAAGATACTAGGTTGGTTGTTGGGTGTTGGTTTGTGAAAAAATTACTTTAGATTAATAGATTGTGGTGAGATTTTTAATGGAATTTTGTTGTTGTTGTTGCGGCAGTACACGGTACGTATTTGAATTGGGAAAAGTTGAGTAAAAGTAGTCCAGCAAGGATTAGTGATGCATGGCTTTGAGTTTATGGGGAGAATAGGTTAGTGGTGCATTTTACTAGAAAAATATTTATGATATTCATAGCTGAGTTGCTGACTTTTCTTAACCTGACTTTTACTAGATGAAACAATTATCATTGAGGAGATAGAGGATAATGAGAAATCTACTAAAAATGGGAATGCTAACAACAAACATCCTAAGAAGTCAGATGAACAGAGAGATGTTGTGGATGGTTTCGGTTGCTGCCAGCAAGGATTCGAAGGTCTTGGAACAATGGGTTTGGATTTTTGTTTGAATTTGAGTTAGAGTGGACATGTTCAATGGGTTTTATGTGATTCAAATCAGTTATGGTAGTAAGAATTCATGGGTTTTGTTGTCGTTGATTGACTAAGAAATCAGGGAAATATTAGAAAGAACCTAAAGGTGTGAAGATGGAAATACTGTATTTGTGCTGCTAATGAGGAAGGTGTGAAGATTTGAATCTTGAAGTTTGAACCTGAGGCAAGAAAAAGCAAGGTAACATTGTCGTTATATTGAAATTTAGGGCTTTGTTTTATAGTCTTTATAATTATGTTTCCACATTTAAACTTGAAAAAAAAATCTTGCAGAGATCTAGGTTGTTCTAGGTGCTGGTAAAGAAGTTGTTTGCCAAGCTATTGATGGTTCAGGTTGGCTCGAGTTTGACATGTTCTTACAGAAATCTTGTAATTGCAACATAATACAAGTGTGTATGCTGGTTTCCGAGAGTCCTGTAAGAACCACAGACAAAGTAGTTATCAGGAATCAGATTGCATCTTGTAATTGCATTATGCTTTCACTTTTTAATATGACCTGTCGTGGTTTTGTATTTTATTGAGTTCATTTTCCACCTCAGTTTTAGGTGTGCGACGGCTAGTTTCTTCTTCTATGATGGTATGTTTTTTCAATGGGTGTAAGAGACACCTCAAGCACGGTATGATCTGTTCTCTCTGACCCTAAAGGCTAAGTAGATGAAGTAAAAGAAAGCTCCAGCTATAAATGCCCAGAGAACCAGCAAGAGTCGTTAAAAGATATAGTTGTGGTACCTTAGACTTCGAATGTTCAAACTTTTTGAATCACCAATTGAATATTTACGTTTTAAGGTTTTGCACGACTGATCAGACATATGAGAGGTTTATCATATGATTAATAAAAAGTATTTTGGACCAATTTTAGTTTTGCAACAATGATTATCAATATTAATTTATTTGGGTGACTGCTACTGGCTTCCTATGGCTAAATATGAAATATGGTCACCATGGCCAAATGACCGACTGAGATACATATTTTCAGTGGCTAAAAATCGTTACTTGTGTCCAAAAGGCAAATAATTGCCATGTTTACATGATTTTGCGTGTCCACTTGTAAAGTACTTAGTCACGGTGCTATAGAATCATAGTACTATAGCTCAAGAATTAGCCATGTTCAAATGTTTTCTGTGTGTCTGTTAAAAGGGATGGCCATGGTGCTATAAATTTAGTATAACTATAAGTCATAGATTGGCCATGCTATAGATTCAATGTAGTTATATGTTATAAACTGGCCATGTTAAATGATTTTTTGCATGTTTGAATGATAGAAATTTCCATGGTAAAACAGTTCCATGTGGTATCAAGGTATACAGTAGCCACATCGAAACCATATTGATGAGTCTAAAATATAATGAAGGTCATGATTAAAATAGATTCATGTGGCCTTACAACAAACTCTGGCCACGTTAAAATCAAGTTGCGTTTCTATAAGGATTTTATGGCCATGGTAATAGGAAAAAATTATTTATTACAAAAATGAGGGGGAACCATATAGACACGGTTCTAGGATATGGCTTTGGAAAACCATTTTAAATAGACACTCAAAGTTTATGTGTCCATAAAGGTACCCTATTGTTATGCCTCCTACCATAACGGTTTTAGAGTGAAAAAAATCCATGGCTAAAGGCCTATGGACACACTATTTAAGTGTGGCGTATGCGACTGTTTGTTCTAGTGTGGCATGGCATTGTTTGGCGTGGCCAAACTTAGGTTTTCGAGTCAAAGGTTACCATGTGTCGTCTGGTAACCTTGGATGGCTGGGATTTTCTCCTGGGGTTGATGGGCAACCGTCGATTGTTGCACGCCTTCGTTTTGGTAGCCGTGTAGAGAAGGCCAGTATGGTGGCGCAGCTAGGTTGGCATGCCATGGTTTGGCGTGGCCAAACTTAGGTTTTCGGGCCAAATGTTACCATGTGTTATCTGGTAACCTTGGATGGCTAGGATATTCTCCTGGGGTTGAAGGTAAACCGTTGATTTTTGCACGCCTTCATTTTAGTAGCCTTATAGAGAAGGCCAGCATGGTGGCGCGGCTAGGTAGGTTTTGGCTTGGCATGTGGGGCCAAGGGTTTTCCATGGGCGCATGGCATGGCTAGCTTTGGATAGGTGCGGTTTTAGCTTAGCATGTGGGGCAAAGGGTTTGCCATGGGCGCATGGCATGGATAGCTTTGGCTAGGTGCGGTTTTGGCTTGGCATGTGGGGCCAAGGGTTTGCCATCGGCGCATGGCATGGCTAGATTTGGCTAGGTGTTGTTTTGGCTTGGCATGTGGGGCCAAGGGTTTTCCATGGGCGCATGGCATGGCTAGCTTTGGTTAGGTGCGGTTTTGGCTTGGCATGTGGGGCCAAGGGTTTGTCATGGGAGCATGGCATGGCTAGCTTTGGCTAAGTGCGGTTTTGGCTTGGCATGTGGGGCCAAGGGTTTTCCATGGGCGCATGGAATGGCTAGCTTTGGCTAGGTGCGTGACCAAGCTAGGGTTTTGGGTGAAAGGTCTTTTGGTAACCTTAGACGGCCAGGATTTTCTCCTGGGATTGAAGGGCAATCGTTGATTGTTGCACGCCTTCATTTTAGTATCCGCGTAAGGAAGGCCAGCATGGTGGCGCGGCTAAGTTGGCATAAGACCATGGCGAGGTGCATTTGGTAAGGCACGGTAGGTGTGGCAGGCATGGTTTTCCGTTGGCACAGGGGTGCGGCTAGCATGGTTGGCATGCTTTGGCGCGGTTAGTGTGGCTGGCACGGTTTGCCATTGGCAAAGAGTTGTGGCTAGCATGGTTGGCATGCTTCGGTGTGGTTAGTGTGGTTGGCATGGTTTTCCATTGGCACACGTGGGAATTAGGGTTTGGCTTGTCGTAACCCTAATTGAAAAATATACCCCGGTAAATATTTACAGACACATTAAAGATTTCAATAAATGCGCCTAGTAAATGCTTATTACTTAAATTTTGTGACGTCATTGTCTACTAGGGTTTAGGTTTTTACGATTTTAACTCTAGGCTAAAAACCACCATCAACAGGGTGTCACGGAAATAATTATGTGTATTACGGTATCTAAAATTAATTGTGGGTCTGACAATGAGAATATTATTATTTTTTAGGTTTGCGCCTAATTTTCCCAAAATAATTAAATTTAAGCCGAGTTCATCCATACAATACATCTATATGCTGCCACTCCATGCAGTGATGACCTTGATGGTGGTTGTGGGCCTAGTGCCGTATGTACCATAATAGTCAGATTCTTAGTTTTAAGAAGTCTCAGTTGTTTCATGTATCATGCGTAGGGGTGAGCATTTTGACCGTAATCCGCGGATTTAACCGGGACCAATCGTTCATTTGCGGATGGATGTCCGGACCGTTCGTCAATGGATTGGATGCAGATGGAATTTTTGAAATCCAAAGGATAACGGATCGGGCCCGGATGCATCCTTGAAAATCTGTTGGACATCCATATCCGTTAAATTAAGGCATTTATGTAGTTCTAGAAAATACTATGGATCATTTTGGAATTTTTAAAATGTTTGCTTGGGGTGTTGTACATGGCATTTTTATATTTGTATACATATATATGATATGTAGGTTTTATAAGGAGTCATTTGTGTTAGCTTTATTTTCTTTACTATAAATTTTAACTAAAACAAATGCATTGGATTATCCGCATCCAATCCGTGCATCCATTGGATGTAAATCCATTGGATATGGATTGAATGTGGATGCTAAATTTGAAATCCGTAGTGCAATGGATTGGATGCGGATGAGGCGAAAACCGGTCCATACCGGCCCATGCTCACCAAAACTACAATGCAGTTTGAGGAGAAAATGACAATATTATTCCTCCTCTTTATTATTACTTAAGTTGGTCTTAATACTTGGATTTTCATTTTTGATCGGCAAACATTAATATGTTAAAAGGCACAGAAGCCGTGTGGAGGAATAGGGTACAACTGAAGGAACAAAAAGCTCAAAGAAAAAGCAAAAGAGCAAAGGAAACGACTTAGAAAATCCAAATACAATCAAGAGAAGAAAAAACTACGGATGGTTCTTTGACTGCATTCGGGCGCACCAAAACGGACCAGAAGCTATGAAATAGGAGACTCCTCAATAGTACCATATCCTCAATAGTTAAGCCATCATGATTTTTCTCTAGGTCACCAAACATTCCTTGACAATAGGGGTGTGCAACGGTTGGACGGTTGAGGATTAGGGGTCACCCGCAACCAAACCGTAAAAGTTGCGGTTTTGGAAAATCAAACCGTGTCCGGTCCAATCACCCGCGGTTTTTTCATCCGCGGATCAGCGGATGATATGGTCCGGTTGCGGATCAACCACGGATTTACTCAGGAAAAAAAAAAAAAAAAAAAAAAAACTAAGTTAAGAAAGATAGACAAAGAATGCAGTGTTAATTCATTGACAACTTGGCATGTTATTCTTAGCTGTTTGGTAATGAAAATTATATGGGTCTTGAAATGATTTAATTTATGTTTTATGTTCTGATCTCTTAATGTTTGGGCCATGTCATGTGACTAGAATTTTTTGTTGCTTTCAGGCTTTCAGGTATTTACATTGTGCTAACATGCTTTAGAATCATGGTTTATATATAAAACACAAAATTGTGGCTACACAAGCCCACGGAACTAGATAGGGAAGTTAAGTCCTTTACTACCCTACGGTGCGGTTAAAACCGCGGTTCTACGAATCCAACCGCAACCAAACCGCTAAACCTTGCGGATTTGAAAACTCAACCGTGTCCGGTCCGTAGCCTCTTGCGGATTGGTTTTCACCCGCAATTTTGCTGACGGTTACGGGTGAAAACCGCGTTTCCGGTTTTTTTGCACACCTACACTTGACAATCTTGCTTCGAAGAAAGGAAGCCGAATCCCATAATAAAACCCAGAGTCACTATTAAACGTTTTAGGGAGGTTCTTCTTTTTTGTACTCGAGCCCATTAGCAAAGAAACCTATTGTCTATTCGAATTCAAAATGCTAGCTACTCTCTGTTTGATGTTGTATCTTTTATTGATATCAAGCTTAAAATAACTTGGATTCCAATTTTCACCTTCTACATTGATATTAACTATTCATGCATGCACCTACGAATAAATATGTTTAATGTTTTCACATTAACTAATATAAAAGACAGATGAAGTCTCTCCAGAAAAATCTTTACCTTATTCTTTGTTTGCTCGGCACATCTCTACATAAGTGCCCGTGTTCAGAGAAACCAAGCTATCCATATAGATCACTTGTTGTTGCACTGCCTTCCTTTCCAGGAAACTCGGGACATACACTATTCTCTCTGCTCCATTGCTTGGATAAAATAAGAGAAGACCGTTTCCCAAATCTATCAGAATTTCCCCATTCTGAAGAGTCCATATCGGCTTCGAGTAATGGTATTTGCTCACTATCTGTAGGGAAAAGATGAATTGTTTTGTCCAAGATTCTCTAACTCCAAGTTCCTGCATTACCCATATATCGGCACGAGTGGCAGGGAGATTAAGTACTAAGCAAAGGCAATCCCTCCACAGTCCTAGATTTTTATTGGCCTTTTTATTTCCTAGATTTAACATAGTTTCTTCTGGTAATGGCACATCATCGATTCTCTCGTTGCTAATATCAAAAGATATAATAACTTCCGACGAGGTTTCATTGGTGATGGCAACACCTAACCAGTGAAGAGCTCCATTAAAAAGCAAGCCACGAGATCTTCTTTCACCAGAAAATTTGTAAGGTTTTATTTCAGTGCAATTCCATGCAGCTGATCTTAACGGATAAACCTCAATTTTCAAACAATCTGAGTTTTGGTAACTCGATATCCTTACAACCTTGTAGTCATTGATGACGCAATCATAACCAAACCCATATACTACACTGCAAGGATTTGTCGAATAGAGATCAAAATCGCGCACTGGTACCTGTATTTTCTTATACTCCCTTGTTGCTGGGTTCCATAGACAAATACTATTGTCTTTATAGAAGAAGTTAGTTGCATAATTGAGATCACATGAAATACCCAAGCAAATCAAGCCATTACAAGAACCCAAAATATCAATATGGTTACCTTTTATATACTCGAATGGGTAATACATCCGAACAGCTCCATTGCATTCACATGAATCCAGCGATAATGAGTAAGATGATATTGAAGCATAATCTATCGAGTAAGCTTCACACCATATCGTATTTCCGTCCCACTGGTCAGCTTTAAACATGAGCTTAGGGTTGCTGTTGTTTGCGATTGTATGATTAAGGTGATATTTAATAAAATTAGGGCTACAAAGTAGAGTACGCCAGAGCTTGCATACCCACCTACAAACCAAGATGGAATTCAGTGGTAATTGAAGAAATATATCCACTTGAATATCTTGCGGAAGGCTCGATAAAGTCGACTTCTTCATCTTCCGGGAAGAGCAGAGAACTAGGGTTTCCTTAAACAGCACAGATATAGTTTATGTGATGCACGTTTAATCTAGGTTACAAGGAAGGCCGAGGATTGGCGACGCAAAATGTGATCTATACTGCTTAGCTGTAAGTGCATTTTATTCGGCCACACACTAATCCCAGTAATCCACTTTCTAGGTATCACTTTCCCCGCATGACCCTTTTTCTCGGCCCATATCCCACCAACTAACAACAAACACCAACTATATATTTCGTCTTCCCTCCCATACATGGTGAAAGCACAGATACTTTTTTGTTGCTTCATTGGTCTGGTTGTTCTTAGAGAGAGAAAAAGAGATGGAGTATGAGAATGAGAGGATACAAAGTGATGAAGAAGAAGAAGAAGAAGAGGGATGTAAGACACCAGTAAGAGATGAAAATCAGATACGGTTGAATTTGAAATGTCCACCACCACCACCAAAGAAGAATAAACCAAATGGAGCAAAAAGAGAAGCACCTAAAAATGGGTATTATCAGCCACCTGACCTTGAGCTTCTCTTTGTTGCACCACCACTCTCATCATAAACGGAGAAACTTGCTGCTGCTCCCGGAGGGTCACAAAGTTAGAAGTAGTAGTCTTTTATTTTTAAAGATTCTTCATATGCTTGTATATATAGATCATCATATTACTTCCATCAAAAATAAAAGAAGATCATCAAATTACAAGTTTCTAAAGGCTAATGAATACATCTTGTTTGATTTTCTGTCTAATTTTTGTGTTTATTTTGGGATTAGATGTATTAAGCTACAGATTGTGTTTAGTCATATCTTGTGCATGAATTGGGCATGTACCTTTTTCCACTATGGCTGTTATTATCTTCATGATGTTAAAAGTACAGGGAATTAAATCAAGGAGAATGCAGGGCTCGTGAAATTAAGAAGATATGACAGGACAACTGTTTGTTAGTCAGTTGTTGACTTGTTGTAGCTGAATTTACATACTAAAATAGGCCAGAGGGACTTTTAATGTTTGATAAGCCAGGCAGCTTATCAACAGAAATGCCATATGCTAAAATTTACTGTCAAATATAAGGTAAAAAAAAAAAGAGTATTTACAAAAATGATCACACTTTCTAATTCCGGTTCACAAATGAGTCACAGTGTTACAAAGTATTTGCATACTAGTCACTAGACAGCTAACGGTGGAGTTATGTCATGCGTCATAGTTAAGTTAGGCATGGAAATTACCTACTTGTCCCTCAACAAATTGGGATAAAGGTTGGTGATGTTTTTGCTGCTACTGGTGGTGGTGTTGCTACTGTTGTTGCTGTTTTTGCTGCTACTGGTGGTGTTGTTGCTGCTATCGGTGGTGCTACTGTTGATGTTGTTGCTGCTGTTGAAATTGAACGCGTTCAAGATCGTTACATGGCACCAGAACTTCAGCCCGCATTCAGGATCATTACGTCACTTTCCCTATAAGGGTTCACCGCTTCCTCTCTTGGGCTACCGTCATTGCCACCACTTCATCACCATCAACAATAGAGTAGGGGTATTTTGGACCAAAACATGACCGTTTTTTTCAAAACAGTTAACTCGGATGGAATAAGACTCTTTTGTCAACACTAATTAAAGGTGTGATGATTTTGTGAAACCAATTAGGGGACAATGACCGTTCTGAAAATCACCCAAAAAAAAAAAAAAAAAAAAAATTTGTTTACATTTCCTCCCATATGGTATGTTACATCAGTTAACTTATTCTTGTTGTTTTCGTATTAAAAGATGGACGATTACCCTAGTAAAAACAGAACATTAAATTTGAAGAGAAGATTCATTTACTGCTGAATCAAATTCATGGTGAAATCCCACAGTTTCTTGGCTAATTCTGTATCTTGAGCTTGTGGGTTTGGCGTTGAAATGTTGTTATCCATAAAATACTCTCCACTTACGCCTTTGACATCTGGATGTAACGCGACATAGCATGTTGTTGATGCCCCCTGAAACCATGAGAGGAGTAAAACATGGATAACAGTTGGCTAATGTTGTTACGGATTCAGCGTATGAATAAGTAAAAGGATGACTATGGCACTTTCAATGTATGATTTACCTGCTGAACATTTTTAAGAACAAGTCTCCCAATAGTAGATGAAAGGCCTGCAGAAAAAACAAACCAACAGCAGCTATTATTGTAGCATAAGCACGAAATACAGATTGAACGTTTTAAGTGAAAAATGTATCCAGTGATTTACCGCCTATAATGCTGTGATGCCTTAAAAGATTGGTAATAATAGATCCTGGATGAAGGGAATTAGCTGTTATTTGAACTCCATCTTCCTGTTCGAACAAAGACAATTTTTGTTTTCAGACATAAGGGAATAGAACTCGAGAATGCAAGCTACAAGATCCATATAATCACACAGAAATATTCAGAATCATCAGTGATCCCAGTCTAAAAGAATATTTTGCTGTACGGCTCAGGCAAGTGGGTCATGATGAAGTGAACAAGATGTTACTTGGACCAGTACAGGGAATTACTTGGCAAGATTTTCTTGCAAAGCAAGTGGCAGTTAGACAATGTGAAGGGGTTGGGATCCAAAATCCCCCATCTAAGAGAACTAAATTTCTGTTTGATAATGTAAGTGGGAAAGGTTTCCCCAAATTTGTGGAGCGCCCAACTTTTGTTAATATCTTCGTTAATCAAAGAGAAAAGATAGTACCTTGAAACGTCTTGTTAGCTCATTGGCATGCAGTATATTTGCAAGTTTTGACTGCCCATATGCCCAAATTTGGTTATACCTGTAAATTAGAGCAAGACAGAAGAGTTTAGCTACATCTCTAATACTTGTACAATTAGAAGATTTTAACGAATATGAAACATCTTAAATCAAAAAACAAATGAGAATGATAACTGCATTAAGAGTAACAGAGTATGTATCGCTAAAGAAATTACTCTGATTGATCATTGATTTTGTCAAAACGAATCCCTTCTTTGTATGCAAAGCGATGACCTTCGGATGACACGTTGACAATTCTTCCTTCTACGCTACTTTCCTGCACAGTGCTTTTCATGGTATCCAACAAAAGCTCTGTCAAAAGAAAATGACCTGAAAGAGGTCGAAAAGGATAAACAATTAACTTTGCATAATTTCAAGCACATTTACGTATCTTAAATTCAAAATAAAATAAAAATGTTTAATTGAACTTCTTGGACATCTAAAATTTCGTTTCGGTTCTTTCCAAAGCAAACCTTATCTAAGAACATTTAACTTTCACTCAATCGATTAAATGAACCACTAATTTTAGTCTCTGTTTAAATAGACATATATTTAGGGATTTTAGGACACACAATACTTGAACACAAAAGAATCATGCTGCAAACCTAGATGGTTTGTCGCAAACTGCATCTCTATATTGTCGTGGGAAAGCATGAAGGGACATGCCATGACTCCTGCATTGTTACTGGATCAAAGAAAATAGAAAATCAGTTTCAGCAATTCAGATGGTTAGTGATACAAGCATACAACCAACTCAAAGATATGAGTAAAATCCATATCCCATTTATGATACATGATGTGTTCTACTTACATAAGCAAGTTCAGTGGAAGATCTGAGGACTTGAACTCCAAAGCAAATTTTCTCACAGACGCCATGGAGCTAAGATCTAGCTCCATAACATCAACTTTAGCTGAAGAGTTCTCCTTCAGTATTGTTTCCTTAACATCCTTACCTGCAGCCATATTCCTCACTCCCATGACTACATGAACTCCACGCATAGCAAGAACACGCGCAGTCTCGGAACCAATACCACTTGAAGCACCTATACAAGTACAAATACATCAAATTCTATATCAACCAATACCCCCATCCAGATTCATATTCCATCAGGTATGAATCACAAAACCAAGCCAAGATCTCCCTAAAACAACCCATATACTTGTTTCTCTCAGGAATTTCATCAAACACGTTTACCATAAAAACAAATTCATGTCTTTAAGCAAAATCAAAGTGAACCCAGTAAAGAAAATACTGAAAAAAGGAAACCCAAATAAGGAAATTAGTTGGTTACCAGTAACAATGGCAGTAAGACCAGTTCCATCAATTCCATGAGTTACATCTTCAGCTGTGTTTGAGTATCCGAAACCAGATGGACCTTTTCTCCTAAACAACCACATCTTTACTCTCTTCGAAATTTGTGAAAAAACGATCAATCAAGGATTCAAGATTCAATTTGGTGGAATGATTCTGAACCTAATTGCATCAACAGAGCTGAGCACAATGATGTCCCTTTTCTAGGATGATGACAGAGGAGTGTTAAACAGTATTTTGTCTGTCCATAAGTTGTGTTTGGATTAGCTTTTTGGAAAAATCAATCCAAAACCGACTTAAAGTAATCTTTTTGACCCCAGCTGAATACAGGCCATAATCTTGTTCGCAGGTCGATTTTGACACAGGGCCCAAAACTGAAGCAGCTTCTTTGTAAGTGATATACACACGTCTTTCCGTGTTAGCTTCTCAGGGCCTGAGAACACATACATCCACCGCCAACAACCGCCGTCCAGGGGCGTAGCCAGCCCAGTGTAAGGGGTTGCACTTACACCCCCTGCCCAGCTGGCTACAAAGCCCATTTCAAGCCTAAGTAGAAATTTTTTTTAATACCCAAACTTATTTTTGTATTTTTGCACCCCTAAAAAAATTTCTTGCACCTCATAGCAAATTTTTGCACCCCATCCAACATTTTTTGGCTACGCCCCTGCCGCCGTCTACTTTCCTCTTCTTCCATCATAGATGAAGTCTCCTCAAACCATTTTCTTTATGTATTCCTAATTCAAGTAAAGCAACAGAATTTTTTTCTTTATCTCTTCTTATATCATCACTTCAAAACCCTCCTCCTTCATCTTAGATTCTTAATTACAGGTAAAATAAGACCCTTATTTTCTCCATTAATTTGATAGGAGATTTTTATTAAATCTCCCAAACTACTCACATTATTCTCACGTGTACAGGAGCACAGGTCATCTGTACAGTTGGTTGTAGTTCAAACTAGTAGTCCTACTTATCTGTTGTAAAGTCCTATTCCATAGGCTATTAGGTTTAGTCTTTAGTCTTCTTTGTTGTATCTATTCTTCAGCTATTGCTGTTACGCTTTCTTAGCTTTCACATCTTGTAACACATATAAATACTGCTTAATGAAATCAATCTCCACAGTTGTGCGAGCATTCAACACCCCTCTGTCAGATTTCTTTATGGTAACACAGCTAGCTTAAAAAAAAAAAAAATTCAGAAAACCCTAATCAGTCATGACTCTTGAAGATGATCAAACAAACTCTTCACCCAATCTTGAAAAAGACACTGTTTTATCTCCAAACAGTCCATATTATGTTCATCCAGCAGATAATCCTACCTCTGTGATCTATACTCCTCTCCTTAACAGCGACAATTATTGTACTTGGGGACGAGGGATGCTCAAGGCTCTTAGCGCAAAAGGGAAATCTGGTTATGTTGATGGCACGATAACAAAGCCAACCAATCAATCTGATTTACCTCACTGGACTCGATGCGACAATTTGGTGGGAAGTTGGATCTCAAACTCGGTTGATCAAGAGATTCGTTCTAGCACTCAAAATTTTCCATCTACACGAGAACAGTGGTTGGAAATAAAATCTCGTTTTTCTCACAACAACTCATCAAAGTTGTATGCAATCAAGCAATCCATCGGAAACTTGAAGCAAGATAATCTCAGCGTGGCGATGTACTACACTCGCCTCAAGTCTCTGTGGGATCAGTTAGACGCCTTTCGTCCTATCGAACCATGTATCTGCGGCTCATGGAAGAACTATGTTGACCAACATAATCAGGATCGCTCTATGGAGTTTTTGCAGGGGCTTCATGATCGCTTTTCTTCTCTGCGCAGCCAAATTCTTCTCATGGATCCAATGCCGTCATGTGCAAAGATTTACAATCATGTTAGGCAAGAGGAGGAACAACAAGGTATTAACTCTTCTTATGTCCCTTCCATTGAATCAGCTGCTTTACTTGCTTCTCGTGGTGACTCTAGAAACCAGAGGTTTTCTCCACAAACTGGCTCCAGCAGCAACACCAACTCTGGCAATAACAAGCGTCCTAGGCCGTTTTGTGATCACTGCACAAAACACGGTCACACTCGAGTCACATGCTGGAAGCTACACGGCTATCCCAAAGACTTTCCAAAGACCCGTGCAACTGATTCCAATATGGTTGCTGATGTCCATGCACCTAACACATCTGTCCAGCAAGCTGCACCAAACATCAGCGCGGCTCAATATGCCCACTTGCTTTCTTTGCTAGCACCTCCTGCAGATGGTACTGACAACGTCCCTTTCGCAAATTTCGCAGGTATTTCTCTTTCCTGTACTTTAAATGATTGGATTGTAGATAGTGGTGCTACTCACCACATATGTTCATCTCTGTCATTTTTTACTTCGCATGACTTGGTTTCTAAACCAATCCAAGTTCAATTGCCAGATGGAACTCATACATCTGTGACTCATGTTGGGAATGTTGATTTATCACCAACTATCAAACTACTGAATGTTTTTTACATTCCTAGTTTCAAATTCAATTTACTTTCTGTCAGTCAATTGACTCACACGGCTAATTGTTGTGTATCTTTCTCCAACGGATCTTGCATCTTTCAGGACCGTCAAACAGCCAAGGAGATTGGATGGAGTAGATGCATATCCGGTCTATATCACTTCAGTCCTCAACCATTTGCTTTATCTGTTCGTCAAAATAAGCCTGTGGATACATGGCATCGCCGTCTCGGCCATCCAAATATGGATTGTTTCAAGTTTTTAGCTAGTCAGTTTTCCTACATTAATTCTCAATGTACTCAATTATGTGACGTTTGTCCAAGGGCGAAGCAAACTCGTCTTAAATTTAATAAAAGTGTTTCTTCTTCTTCACATGTTTTCCAATTATTACATGCTGATATATGGGGACCCTTTTCAACTCCATCTCTTTCTGGTGCCAAATATTTTCTCACTATAGTAGATGATTATTCTAGATGCACTTGGGTTTATCTAATGCAAACCAAATCAGAAACTTTAAAGTTTCTTCAATTTTTTTTCAATTTTTTTATGACACAGTTTGGTCATAAACTAACCAGCATCTCATCTGGTACTAACAATTTAATTGTTCCATCATTGCAAACTTTCCGTTCTGACAATGGTGCTGAGTTCAAATCTAAAGAACTTCAGTCTTGGTTTCATGCACAGGGTATTCTACATCAAACAAGATGTGTCTATACCCCACAGAAAAATGGCATTGTTGAGCGCAAACATCGACACTTGCTCAATGTAGCAAGGTCATTACGATTTCAATCGAATTTACCTCTTCGTTTTTGGGGAGAATGTGTTCTTGCTGCTGCCTATTTAATCAACAAATTACCATAACCTGTACTGTCTCATAAATCTCCTCATGAGATGTTACTCCGCCAACCTCCAGATTATTCGAATTTACGTGTTTTTGGCTGCCTTTGTTTTGGAAGAAATACACGTATCTCTCACAAATTTGATCAACGTGCCAAACCCGGCATTTTTGTTGGTTATCCTCATGGCCAGAAAGGTTACAAGGTTTATGATCTTGAAACTAAATCACTTTACACCTCTAGAGATGTGGTGTTTCATGAAAATTCTTTTCCTTTTGATGATTTATCACACAATTTCCATGTACCAGGACTTGTACATTCTATGGATTCTTATCTATTTGATCTTCCTTCACAATTGTCTACTGACACTTTCACGCCTGGAAACACCACCGGCCAGTCAACTGACAATTTAACGCCTGGACACACAACTGGTCAGTCCACTGATACTTTCACGCCTGGCAACACCCAGGCCGGTCCACCTCATCTCGCTTTATGTCCCAATTGTCCACTGACACTTTGCCATCTGGACTCCACCAAGGCAATTCCGCTGCACCCTATTTACTGAATTCTGGGGATTCTTTATTACCCATATCTACTGCCAATCTCGGTGATATGATCTCACCTGCAGTTTCTTCACCGCTGCCTCCTCCTTAACGTCCTGTAGTATCTCCTATAGCTTCTTCATCTAATCGCAACTCCTCCTCAGCACATAACAATGCTTCCCAATCTGTTCTGCACTCTTCTCAGCAAGCACCAGTATTGGATTCTATCAGAAACAACGCTCCTGCAGTTTCAATTCCTGAACAGCAGCCACGTCCTACTCGTACTCGAAACCCACTGGTATATCTGCAAGATTATCATTTCTCAGCTACACGGTGTCAATCTACTTCAGCTTATCCATTAACCAATTATTTGTCTTATGATCAGTTCAAGCCATCACATAAGGCTTTCTTATCTGCCATTATTCTCAATGAGGAACCCAAAACTTTCACACAGGCATCAAAGTGTCCGAAATGGCGTGCTGCTATGGCGAAAAAAATTCTGGCTTTGGAAGCCAACAACACTTGGATACTGGTTGATTTACCACCCGGCAAGATAGCAATTGGCTGTAAGTGGGTTTTTAAAATCAAGTTTAATTCAGATGGTTCCATAGAACGATATAAAGCTCGCCTTGTTGCTAAAGGGTATACTCAGCAAGAAGGTATCTATTACTATGATACTTTTGCTCCGGTGGAAAAACTGGTGAATGTACGTGTGTTACTCTCGGTTGCTGCTATCAAAGGGTGGTCTTTATATCAGTTGGATGTAAACAATGCGTTTCTCCAGGGAGATCTTGATGAAGAAATTTATATGCGCATTCCACCTGGTCTAGCACAAAAAGGTGAGTCTAAGGTATTTAAACTTAAGAAATCCCTTTATGGTCTTAAGCAAGCCTCTCGTCAATGGTTTGCGAAACTTTGTTCAGTTTTAATAGTTGAAGGTTTTAAAAAGTCTCTATGTGATAATTCTCTGTTCACATATCACCAGGGTAAAACTTCTATTTTTGTCCTAGTCTATGTTGATGATATAATTATCACTGGCACAGATGATAATTTCATCAATTCACTTAAGCTACGTCTGGCTTCTCATTTCTCAATTAAAGATCTTGGCCGCTTACAATACTTTTTAGGTATTGAGGTCTCTCGTTCTTATAAAGGCATTTTTTTATGCCAACGAAAATATATCCTTGATATTCTAAAGGATTCTGGTCTCACAGGGGCTCGTACCTCCTCTTTTCCAATGGATACACACATTAAGTTACTTCCTACTGATGGTAAAGAATTACCTGATCCCAGTATTTTTCGGCGTCTGATTGGCCGTCTATTGTATCTCACAGTTACTCGTCCTGACGTTACTTACTCAGTGAATTATCTTAGTCAGTTTATGCAACGACCTCACACATCTCATCTTGATGCTGCTCATCGTATTTTACGATATCTAAAGGGTACTATTGGTCATGGAATTTTTCTTTCCTCTACTAGTTCCCTATCCCTGCATGGGTACACCAATTCTGATTGGGCAGGTTGTCCAATGACTCGTCGTTCCACTACGGTTTACTTAGTCAAAATAGGTAATAGTCCTATTTCATGGAAATCAAAGAAACAGCCTACTGTGGCTCGTTCTTCGGCTGAAGCTGAATATCGCGCTTTAGCAAATCTTACAGCAGAGTTACAATGGTTGTATTATCTTCTAACTGAAATGCATATTCCATGTCCTCTACCTATCAAAGTTTCTTGTGATAGTCAAGCTGCAATTCATATTGCTCAAAATCCGGTATTTCATGAACGTACTAAACATATAGAAATAGATTGTTATTTCGTTCGTGAAAAGTTACTTAGTGGATTAATTTTACCAACACATCTTCAATCTGCCGATCAGCTTGCGGATGTTTTTACAAAGCCACTGGGAGCTCCACAATTTGGTCGTTTGGTTAGCAAGTTGGGCGTTCGTTCAAGTTCTACCGCTCCAACTTGAGGGGGGGGGGGGGTATTAAATCTCCCAAACTACTCACATTATTCTCACGTGTACAGGCGCACAGGTCATCTGTATAGTTAGTTGTAGTTCAAACTAGTAGTCCTACTTATCTGTTGTAAAGTCCTATTCCATAGGCTATTAGGTTTAGTCTTTAGTCTTCTTTGCTGTATCTATTCTTCAGCTATTGCTGTTACGCTTTCTTAGCTTTCACATCTTGTAACACATATAAATATTGCTTAATGAAATCAATCTCCACAGTTGTGCGAGCATTCAACACCCCTCTGTCAGATTTCTTTAATTTTTTCATATCAGCAGTGATTTCAACCTGAGCAAAAAAAAAAAAAAAAAAAACCATCAATTCAGTCTCTTCCTTATTCTAATACAATCCAGATAAAACTATTCACCGGAATTGTTGAAGAAATGGGTGAAATTAATCAATTATCCTAATTGCCTTAAGTTTACTACTATGGTGGATGAAACTAGCTTGACTGCTTGTAAGATATTTCTCCGATGAGGAAGAATGTTTTAATTAGATGTTGGTTGCTTGTACTAACCAAAATTTAGCTATTCCCTTAAAGAAACTTCCACCTCCTCCTCGATAACCATCACCAGATATTCATTCATCCCCATCTCCATCTCGTCTCCATCTCCTCAAGAAAAAAATAAAAAAGAGTACTAAAAAACCCACTCTAAAGCAATGGTTTATATTAGATGCTCACTTTTGAATCCAATAGCACAAATATCAAACATCACTTCCGGTAATGGCCTGGGGAGAACGGTGGTGGAATCGGCCTAAAAAGAAAAGGTCAAACTAAAAGGTTGCTTTTCCCAATACTAATTAACTTTTTGGTCCATTTTCACCGACTAAAATCAATATAATATAATTTTGGCCTGTAAATAGTTTTTATAGGCCCTGTGTATAGCTGCGGTCATTTTTTTTAAGACCGCTCCTATTCAAGGGCCGTGATCTTGTTCACAGGCATGTAAAGTTACTTTTTGCTTTTTCACTTTTTGGAGAAAACAAGACCATCACCGGTTAATTTCCGCCACCATTCACCGACTAACCACCACCACTGTCACTACTTGCTTCCTTTAATGGAATAACCATAGAGAGATAATGAAGATCAAATCCAACTATACTTCCATATTATTCTAAATTTCTTTAAACAGGGTTTAGATATATTTTTTTTCACATTAAACACCGTTTAAGTTTGTTTCACGGAAAAGAAAATTTTAGTTGAACTGATAATAAGTTTTAGAAACTGAAATAAGGTTGTATTATGAGAAACTGTTGAAATTGAGTTGAGGAAAAAATTATAAATTTATATGTTCTATAAAACAATGTTTCATCATTCATGAGTGGTGTATATTTCATCGTGGCTATTTTTCTAAAATCACAATTTTTTATTTTAACTTGTATAAATATAAGCAGGAAAAAAGGAATTGTATTTTAAGTTTTATGGGTAGTGTTCTTCGTCACTTCATATTTGAGCAAAGAAAGTAATCAGATTGGTTTGTAAAGATTTGATTTAACAATCATGTTTGAGCAAATCAAATAGAACAAAGGACAGTATCCAGATTATCAAACCAAAAATGTTGTTTATCCATTGTTATTGTTTTAGACTTAAGGTGATTAATCCATAAAATTATAACAAGAGTTTGATTGGATAAGTATATTGTGATACGGGTTTGAACTTTGAAGTTAGTATGATGGAGGTGGCGGTAACAAGGGTTGAAGAAATTAGGAGAGAATGGGGAGGAGCAGAAGAAGAGGAAGAAGACGGTGGTTACTTTTTGGTCCTGTGTATATCACTGGCGAATTTATTTTGTTTATTTTCGGCCTGTGTACAAGTTGTACCTGTATATATCAAATTGTGGCCCTGTTAACATCCACGGTCTTTTTTAATCTCAACTCTCAGGTGCTTTTTTGAGTTGTCATAAAATGGATTTGTGATGTCACTGATGATGATAAGTGGAGTAAGACTAGCAAAAGAGTCAAGGAGGGATTTTAACCTTGGTCAGATAAATGGATTTTGGGTCAATGATAGATGTGTTGGCAATCTTGTGTAAATACTGCAATAAAACAAACAGGGAAGAAGAGAAATGCAAACCCAATTAAACGAAACCAAAGTCGAGGCAAGGATTATATCTTCTAGCCTTAAGACAGATTCACCCCGCACTGGTGCTTACGGATTATCGATGTCTGTCTCCCAGGATACAACGACTATCTTCTCGATGTAGTAGCACTCCAAACTTCGAGAAACGGCGAACCAAACTTAGAGTGATGAACTCTCTTTTGAACACAAACTAAATTGATGATTTTAGAATGCAGTAGGATGATAATTAGGTTTCTAATTGATTACAATCTCTAAGTGTGTGCAGGGTATTTATAGAATTACTAGTACCTCTTCAATGAAGAATCATGATGCTTCAAGGATTTCTTCAAGGGGTGTGTCTCTGGAATTCCAACTTGAATTCCCGAAGAGTTGTTTCTCTTCACATCTGGTTTTAGGTTCTTCACCGTTTCAAACTTGAAACTGTCTTAGCCTAACTAATAGGCTAAATTAGGATTAAGCCCATAACTACTAAACCAGCCCAACACCCAAATCCACAGTACTAGTTCAAAATTTCCATTCATATAGAAAATTCGAGTCAATTTTCCAACAAGATGAAAATCTAAAGTAATTCCTCAATTCCAAACTTTTTCAAATGCACTGAAATTATAAACTACCCGGGATGATGAATTCCCAGAGAAAGTTATGTTTTCCCGGTTTCACTCTAATACAATGGTAAAGTTATTGAGTGATGATACAAATGATGTAATGCAGTGGTAAACCATCTAATTCAGTGGTAAAGTTTTGTAGCAGGTGCTCTTCCGTTGATTAAGTTCATGGAGAAATCCCAAAGTTGCTTTGCTAGTTCCGGATATGTTGCTTGTGGGATTGCGTTTGAAACGTTGTTGTCCACAAAGTACTCTCCGCTTACGCCTTTGTTGCTCGGATGTAACGCGACGTAGCATGTCGTAGATGCCCCCTAGAAAAACCATATATTGTCATCAGAATCATGGATGACTATAACTAATACTCTGTTTGTTTCTGGAAAAGAATTACTATCACTTTTTCAATTTAACTTATTTTTAGGTAACAATAAAAATGAAACTGAAAAAGAAAAAGAAAACATCTACTGCACCATTAATTCAAACAACACACCTGTTGAACATTTTTTCCCATAACCTTTCCAGCAGGGGTAACAACATGTTTACAGAACAAACCTAACCAGCCTGCGGGAGAGCTAGTGTGTGCATATCAGTAGCATGAAACCCCAAACCAAGACAGTACAGTCAAAATCAGAATCCAAGCAGAAAAAGAATAGACGATATATTTACCATCAAAAGATTTGTGCCAAAGATTTGTCGCGATGGATCCTGGATGAACTGAATTTGCTGTTATTTCTGCCCCATCTTCCTGTCATTGTATATTCCACATTGCTCAACATTCTAAAGACAGTAAAACTATAGAAAGAAAAACATTGAGGATAGGGATAGCATTACCTTAAGGCGTCTAGCAAGCTCGTTAGCGTGCAATATATTTGCAAGCTTTGATTGTCCATATGCCCCAAGCCTGCTGTACCTGCAACACAATCATACAACTCTTATATGAAATCAGAAAACCCCGGATACAACAATCACTAGGCTATTCCTTTGAAACGGAATTTATTTTCAACGAAGTCACGAACCCGGTTTCATCATTGAGTTTATCAAAGCGAATTCCATCTTTGTACCCAAGCTTATAAACTTCAGAAGAGACATTGACAATTCTGCCTTCGATTTTACTTTGAGATGCAGTCCTTTTCATGGTTTCCAACAAAAGATCTGTCAAAAGGAAATGACCTGCAAGAAAAGCAAACATTAGTAGATGAATTCCGCTTCGAAATGATTTCAATGCAAAGTAGGAGGCTACCTAGATGATTTGTTGCAAACTGAAGCTCTATCTTGTCTGGAGAGAGCATGTAAGGAATTGCAAAAACTCCTGCATTATTGCTGCAACAAAGTGGATGATACAATTCATATTTACACTTACAAGGGTACGCCCAAAAAAGCTTCAAATTCTATAGATCCTCACATAAGGATGTTAAGCGGAAGACCCAAGGACTTGAACTCTCCGGCAAACTTTCTCACTGACGCCATGGAACTAAGATCCAACTCCAGTACTTGAATTTCAGCTGATGGTATTTCCTTTAATATTGTTTCTTTAACAGCCTCACCGGAAGCCGTATCCCTGACTGCCATGACAATTTGAACTCCACGCATTGCAAGAACACGCGCAGTCTCAGCACCAATACCGCTTGTTGATCCTGCCATCAAAATGATAAGAATTGGATACAAATATATATGAAAATGCAATTAAAATGTTCAGGCAATCAAGTGTTTGATAGATGTCTTCAATTACCAGTAACAATGGCAGTAAGACCAGAGGCATCAATTCCATGGGTCACTTCTTCAGCTGTACTACTAGATGAAAACCCAGATGCTCCTTTTCTAACGAAAAACACCATGTTTCCTTCTTTCTCTTCTCTAAATTTTCATTCAAATTCCGATTTGATTATAAAAAAAAAAAAATTGTCGTAGAATTTGAGCCACTCAAAGTCTTCTCCTCCCTGTGTCCACTTATGATTCAAATCGCCTGATGCAGAACCAGTGGGTCCTGCACTGTTACTTGGAACAAGTGGTGTAATATTCCGATATAGTACAACTTTTTCCGGTGGACCATACTGTGGAAGAAGATGGATGGTGATGGTTTTAACTGTTGCCTGTGGCTGTGGTGGAAGACAATCCACACTGGTTGGCCGTGAGAGGTTGGCACTTGGCAACTTGGGATCCAGTTGGTACTGGGCCAGTGATGGCAGTATGGTCCTGTCCCCCCTGCTTGGTGAAACCTGGTGGTGGTGGTTGTAGTGGAAAGCTTGTCACTTGTTTAAAACATTAAGATAAGAATCCACGTCCAAAAATGACTTAAAAAGCTTATTTTGATCTGAACTCTATTTTGAGTTGCCATGTTTTTGTAGGGAATGGATTGTCAGGTGAAAAATCTTGGCTAAAGGAGATTAATTTACACCATTTTACATTTGAAACGCAGAGATTAATTTTGACACAATATCCAACTGATTTTACCAGTCAGTCAAACCTGCAGTTTTTGTGAGACAGAAGGAAAAAATAATTTACCATCAAAGCCGTTTAGGTTCAGCATTCGACAACAGAAAAGCAGTACCACCAATGCAGTTTAGTATGTTCTTGTGCCATGCCAGTTCTTGGTTCGATCAGTAAAAAGTGCAGTTTTATGTCATGACATAGTAATTTCCAATTTTTACCATTAATGCAGCTTAGGTTCAGCATTCTACAACAGAAAAGCAGCAGTTTAGTATGTTCTTGTGCATGCCAGTTCTTGGTTCTATCAGTAAAAAGTGAAGTTCTATGTCATGACACGGTAATTCCCAATCCCAAACTTTTCATATACACTGAAAAAAAAAATGAACTACAAGAGTGTGTCCCAGAGAAATTTTTGTTCCGTACTTACTGTTATAAATTTATAATGTAGTTTACACCACCGTCGCCAATAGCACCATCATCACCACAAAGAGTAGGAGCTCTTCAACTGATCAAATTCATGGAGAAATCCCAAAGTTTCTTTGCTAGTTCTGGATCTTTAGCTTGTGAGCTTGCCTTTGAAATGTTGTTGTCCACAAAGTACTCTCCACTTACACCTCTGTTGCTCGGATGTAATGCAACGTAGCATGTCGTCGATGCCCCCTAGAAAAACGAAGACCAACGGAATCACGTAAGATTAGTTATTACGTAACTAGTATTAGCGAAACAGATACTGTCTGAAATCTGAGAATGAAAAAGGAAACATCTTCTGCGCGATTGAAAAATACCTGTGGAACATTTTTTCCCAGAAACTTCCCAGCCGGCGCAACAACATATTTAGAAACCCAACCTACCAAAGAGTGTGTATCCATATCATTAGTACAAAAGCCCGAAACCTCAAGTCAGAATGCACACAGAGACAGAGAGAGATCTTGGCTAATTCAAAAAATTATAGTTCTGTACGGGCAAGTTAAAGAAAACTCCCAATTTTTCATTTGGTACAAGAAGTGTATGGGTTCTCTTATGAAATGAAACCCATAGATTTCGACATGGATTTCATTACTAGCCTACCCCAACTTGTTTGGGACTCGTGGCTTGGTTGTTGTTGTTGTTGTACAACAAAGATGAGCCTGGATTTATTCTTTTAAGTCTTCCTAAATGAGAAGAGATTTTCTGTGATTCCCAGCTGTAGACAATTATCTTCACAAAAGAGGTGTTCAAATAGAATCCATGGATAGTAAATTTACCGCCAAAATAGGTACTATTATGCCAAAGATTTGTCACGATTGCTCCTGGATGAAGTGCATTTGCTGTTATTTTCACCCCTTCTTCCTGTCCATCAAACGAACAGAACAAACTTCCAAGTCATTGTGTGTTCCACTTAGAATTACTCGACATTTTCAAGCTGGTAATAGCATGATAATACAAGAAACAGTGGAGGATACTAGTACCTTAAGGCGTCTAGTGAGCTCGTTAGCATGCAAAATATTTGCAAGCTTTGATTGTCCATAAGCCCCGAAGCTACTGTAACTGCAAATTAGAGAGCGGTACTAGGATTCAATTTGTTGCATTTTAAAGTCTTGTCACAAGTAAAAGAATTAAACAACTTGAATAAAATCAAGAACCCTCTGATGCAACAATCACAAGCTATTACAAACTCAATCATTTCAAGAAAGAGCGAAAACTATTTAGTATCATGTTGGAAGAAAGTGTAACAAAATCTCTTTACGAAGTTACAAACCCTTGCTCATCATTGAGTTTATCGAAGCAAATCCCTTCTTTGTACGCAAACTTGTGAGCTTCAGAAGAAACATTGACAATTCTTCCTTCAATGTTACTTTGAGATGCAGTCCTTTTCATGGTCCCCAACAAAAGATCTGTCAAAAGGAAATGACCTGCCAGACAATTGAAATTAAACATCAGCAAGTACCCCTCCTCACCGAATTAAGTTGGGGGAGAGAGAGTAGGTAAGACGGCCCTGCCGAAATAATGCAAAACTCAAGTACGAAGTCGACTAGTACCCTATCAATCTCTATGATCAATTTTTATTCGGCCAAATCATCCCTATATTAACATCCAGAATTTGATGCAGATCAATTAAGCAGCATACCTAAATGATTTGTTGCAAACTGAAGCTCTATTTTGTCTGGAGAGAGCTTGTAAGGCAGTGCCATAACTCCTGCATTATTACTGCAACAAAGTGGGTACAAATCAGATTTACACCTATTAAGACATAAATCATGCCCAAAAAAGCTTCACATTCACGGATGTGAAAACTAAACTGTTGAAGAATAGTGATAATAAGTTTCTCAAATTCTTTAGATTCTCACATAAGGATGTTCAGCGGAAGACCCAGGGCCTCAAATTCTCCGGCAAATTTTCTCACTGATGCCATGGAACTAAGATCTAACTCCAATACTTCAATTTTGGCAGATGGTGTTTCCTTTAATATAGTTTCTTTCACAGCCGTACCCGCAGCCGTATTCCTCACTGCCATGACAATTTGAACTCCACGCATTGCAAGAACACGCGCAGTCTCAGCACCAATACCATTTGATGATCCTGCCATCACACGGGTAACAAGCAAATATACGTATGAAAATGCAATTATAATCTAGAGTTACTTAATGCTTCATCGATTCTCAAAAGTGATAACAAGATTCAAATTCTTGTTTGGCTATTATATCAACTGGGATTTAGGAACTCAAACAAGTAACTAAGCGGTAGGAATACAATTCGCCAAGTTCACTCTAGTACTAACAAATGAAGCCTAGTAAGTCCTAGTAAATAGAATACAACAAGGCTATTCAGGTAGATTACGGAAGCCGGCAAGAGATGAGAAGATCCCAAATAGACCTAGCAATTGCCCAGTAGGAGGTTCCACCAGAACGAACAAAGATGATCTCAGGATAATACTTCAATCAAGTACAAAGGCAAAATCAATTCAAGTACAAATGCAAAAAAGGTGCAAGACTTGCATAATCCTTGTTTTTTTTTATGAACTAATAACAACTAAACCCAAAATCACATCAACTCAGACTCCAAATAAAACCTAATCTCAGCATAAGCAGAACAAATTTCATTGAAAACCCACGTCTAAAACAGCAGAAATTAGTTCTATTTTAATCAAATTTCTACAAAATTAAGTGTTTGATAGATTGTTATTACCAGTGATAATAGCAGTAAGACCAGAGCCATCAATCCCCTGAGTAACATCTTCAGCTGTATTACAAGCTGAGAACCCAGATGCACCCTTTCTACTGAACAGCACCATCCTTGTTTCTTTTCTTTCTTTAATGAATTCCTCCCTTCAAATTCTGCTCCCTCTCAATTTAACAAACTGCTAGTGAGAACAGCGGTTCGGAGTCACTTTGTACAGCTTGTTCTGTGTACTTAATTACTTGTGATACCACGAGTGGCCGGCTGATATGGTATCCACAGGTACTGTTCTGGAATGGTTGGATTGACAGGTAAAGGTGGAGGAGTGGTAGTGGTGGTGGTGGATAGCTTGTCAATGTCACTTGTTCATCGAATCTTTTATGATGCTTTTCCAACAAAAAGAAATGAAAATCTTTTACACGTGTATTATTAAAAATAAAAATAAATTAAAAAAATATATAGTTAGAAAATGGGAGGATGGATGGATATTGCAGCAGATGATAGATATACACGCCTAACCTGTGAGGCAACTTTAAGCGAAATGTTTCGCTAACGCTGCTCGAACACTTTTAAATTCACGGCATAGTTTATTTGAGGGGCGGCATTGTAATAGGATAAAAAGGTTATTATATGATAATTTAAGTGTCTTTTATCCAAAAAAAATGGAAATGATAAATTAACCCTCATAATTGATAACCTGGTTTAGTGATGATAATCAAGTTTAGTGTTAATGATTAATTTCACTTATATTAACTCAAAATAAAAACCAAAATCAGATTTTTAGAGTTGAAAAAAAAAATTAGAAAAGAAGGTCAATCTCAATCAATTGAAGAAATTAATCAACAAAATGAAGAACCATGACCTGAAAATGACCGGGTATACTTCTAAATTAGTCCCAACTGGCTTTTTGTTGCTCAATGTTATCTAAAGTACGTAAAAAATTAATTTTTTTTACATTTTCAGAGCTAATTACGGTTGGAATTTTGCTCATAACCAACCGTAAATCGAAGTTACAGTTCGTAAAAGATGAACTACCAACCGTAACTGGTTAAATTTGAAGAAAACTCAATCGTAAAACCAGTTACGGTTGGTAACTAAATGCTCGATACCAACCGTAAATGAGTTATGGTTCGTAAACTAAAATGGTTACCAACCGTAACTGAAGAAAATTCTCAGATATAAGAACATACGGTTGGTAATTGAACTATTACCAACCGTAACAACATCAAAATCTCCAGTTAAGGTTCGTAATTGAGTTAAAATCAACCGTAACTCACATAAACCTAGAAATTTCAATTTTCATCTAAAACCTTAATTTTAGATAGAAATTAAACTTAAATCGAACAAAATAAACCAAATCGTAACTAGGTTTTCAAAACATACCTCATATAAGTCATTACACTACACTTGATTAATTTTCAAATCGTCGATTAATCGAAGACGATGAAATTTTGACTTTTAATGGAGGTTACGGTTGATGGGAGGAGGAGAAGAGAAGAAGAAAGAAAACAAATTTTCAATTTAGCTTTGATTTAGTTTAAAAATGGGGAGGGTAATCTAGTCAATTTACACACCCTATAGGACATCCCCTAACTAACTAGAGGGACATTACTATTACACTGCCGCCCCTATAACAGCCTTGTTTAAATTGGCAGCATCCGAAATAATTGTTAATTACCTGAATTTACTTGCTATTCATATATTTTGTAATGTTGTTTGGTTATAATGTTGTTAGATTAGAGCATTTCTTATGGGACGAACAAACTTGGAGTTTGTTCATTTTGCTCCCACTATGGAATGAACAAACTTGAAAACTGGATGTTCAAATGAACAAATTTGATGGTTTGAACATTGAGTCAGAACACCCGACACGCGTCTGTGGAAAGGACGGGCGTCATTGCTAAAAACACCCGTGTTATACCTTCTGACGCCCGCGTTATAACAGATAACGCGCGTCATTCCTAACAACGCTCGCGTTTTTGTTAATAACGCTAGCGTTATAGCTTCTGTCGCCAACTGCTCTTCCCATTCCGGCTCCGTTGTTCATTCCCTTTCCCTATAAATTCACTTCGTCTATTGAATTTAGACTTATACCTTCCTCAAAGTTATGCAATTTTTATACCGTCTCTAAATTTTTTTCTTCTTTTCAAACAAAACTATTAATATCAATTCAATCTTTCAGAAAAATTTCAACAGAAACAAATATGGCATCCTCACAACAACGATCACAACAACAAGCACCACAACAAACAACACAACAAACACCACAACAAACACAAGCACTACAACAATCACAACAAAGGAACACAAGAATTCGTGGTCCTAAGTATACGATGGATGAAGACGAGTCACTTTGCATAAATTATGTCTTATATACATTAGATGATATCAATGGTATTTATCAAGAGAAAAGAACTATTTATGGGAAGATTTTACAAAACTTTTGTGAAGAAACCGGTAACATTCATGGTCGTGATGTCGATTGGTTGTCTCATCATTTTTGCACAATTTCTGGAGCCGTTAGTGAATATGTAGCTTTGATCACTTAAATGTGGAACAACAAAAGAAGTGGTGAAGGCGAACCGGATGTGGAATGAAGATGTCGGGAAGAGTGGCAAAGAACCCACAAAGGTTCAAGCTTCCAACATGAAACTTGTTTCACCATTTTGAGGGTGCTTAACAAGTTTAATCCATACTTGTTGGAAGGTCATCAAGTGCCTGTAAGATCACCACATAGTCCAATCTCGTAGGATTTTCAGAATGCAGGTCCTGCTTCCTCACCCGATGGAACTCCAGGTAGTCAGGAACAACACAATAGTAATCTAGACGTTAACACCAACTGCAAGAGAAGAAGAGGAGGTGGTGTGAAAGCTGCAAAAGCAGCGAGAGACGCAGCCCAATGAGCAGCATAAGGAGGTTCAAGCGAGTACCACTATGCTGATCACAAGGCAATGGAGATGCAAATGGAGGCGGATAGAGTCAGGGACCATGCCATTTCTTTGAATAATCAACAGAATAGTCGTCTTTCGCGAGAACAATACTACAAGGATTGTATGCTAAACAAGTTACTCTCCTTGGACACCGGAATAATGAATGAACGAAAACTTGCTATGTGGACTAGGCAATGGATGCGACCGAACAACAACAACTCCATGCCGAACAATTTCCCCTCCAACAAACTGAAGACACCCCTCAACAAACTGGCCAGTATGTGAATGTAGAAGACGAAGATGATTCCTTAGAAGAAAATGAAGAGGAATTCAGTCTTGTTAATGAATGAACACGTTTAGTTTAATTCAGTGTAGTCGTTTTAATATAATTGCCTAAATTTTAACAAACAACTTTAAATTAAAATAAACAACAACTTTTAATACAATTGCCTCAATTTTACACGTTTATATTCCCCTTGCTCCCCCCCCCCCCACCACCACCGTCTACTACTCCTTTTAAAGCCCAAAGGTGCTTTGTTAAATCGTGTCTTAGTTGTGCATAGATTCCCCGATTGTGGAGTCTGTCAGTGGAAACTCTATATTCTCTTGTCGGACGCCCACGCTCTACTACAAGATCCTTGGTTAAATCTTCATCTGGAAAACTAGTCCAGGTTGGGTCACGCCTGGTTTCTTCAATGACCATGTTATGCAGAATAATACAAGTCAACATAATTTTGTTCATTTCTTGAATATCAAAAAAGCGCGTCGGCCCATCTATGATGGCAAACTTCCTTTTCAATATGCCAAAAGTGCGTTCAACATCCTTTCTGCATGCCATTCGTTGGGTATTAAAGTACTGCATATCCTTCGAAGAGGTCGGACAAAAGCCTACCTGTTTGTAAGCTTGAACCATAGTTGACCATTCTGGATAGATTCCGTCTGCTAGATAATAACTATGAGTGTACTGATGATCGTTAATGGTGAAATTACAGTGCGGCGCGACCCCATTCTTAAGATCTTCAAACAATGGTGACTTATATAAAACGTTGAGATCGTTATTAGAACCCGGGAGTCCTAAAAAGGCATGCCAAAACCTACAATCATAAGTAGCTGAAGCTTCCAAAATTATAATTGGTTTTGGATAATGACCCTTATATTGGCTTGTCCATTCTACAGGACACGCATGCCACGTGCAGTGCATGCAGTCAAGACTACCTAGCATTCATGGAAAACCCCTCTCGGTGTTTTCTGCATTTATTCTTTGAACATCTTCTTGAGTAGGCTTTCTTGAAAAGATTGGACCAAGATGTTCGACCATTGTTTCGCAAAACAGTTTGAGATACCTAAAGGCGGTTGTTTTCCCAATACGGATGTAATCGTTCGTGGAGTCCGCTGGTACCCCGTAACATAGTATACGAAGGGCCGCAGTGATCTTTTGTTCGGGACTAAAGCCTCGTATATGTTGTGCATCATACTGATAATTAAATAAAGGTTGTACCTGACAAATATCAGCAATAATCCTTTACGTCAAGTTGTGGCCCATGCGGAATCGATGCTTAAAATCCTCATCGGAATACACACATTCATGATTAAAATAATCATGCATCATCTTTTCGTGGTAAAAATGTCTATTCCGCCATGTCCATCTTCTAGTCGCAGCTTCATATGGCTCTAACGGCTTTGGTATGATCCCGGTTTGTAATTGCAACATAAAATTTCATCTTCTTCTATCTTGATCTGCATCTTCATCTATTTGATGCAAAAACTCAATACACATTTCTTCATCTTCATCGTACAACATGTCATCCATCTCCATATCCTCCCCAGAAGAATCAAAATTAGAATTCATGATTGAAAAATTAGGGGTAATCAAAATTAAGAAAAGATTGATCAGATGAAAGATTGTTGTGTATTTATGAGATCAGATTCGAGCCGTATTTATAGAGGTGGAAACTAATCGTTCTGGTGACCGTTACAAAAAATGCCGTTGTCTTTGGCGCTCGTGCCTCAAACGCCGGCGATGGTATCTCTGTCGCTGGCGTCATCAACAAAAGCGCTAGTGATTTTACTTCGGGCGTCGGCGTCAGTGTTGATGTCGCGCGTTTAGCTAAGAATCGCTCAATTCTTTTCCATAGCGGAGAATCCTGTTTGACCATCCACATGGATGAACAAACAAATACATTTGAACATTGTCATAGGAATTGCTCTTAAGAAGTACTGGAATATATTTCATAATGTCGTTTGGTTGTAATGTTGATAGATTAAAAAGTACTCATAACAATGCATTGATTAAAAAGTACTAGAATAATATGCTGGGAAATTATTCTCCTGGGAAATTATTCTCCTGAAGACATAGGTGCCTAGACAAAATAATACTCCATATATATCCTTAATAATAATTGTTAAAATATTTAAATCTCCTAGTTTTTTGTTCCTGATTTAGTTGAAGACATAGGTGTTTTCACGTGGATTAAGAAAGTGAAAAGAGATTAATTTTATTCCATATATATCCCTTAATAATAATTGTTAAAATATTTAAATCTCCTAGTTTTTTGTTCCTTGTTTCTAGTGGTTGATTCCAATGCAGGGTCAAATTAGGAAGAAATTGTGAAAATTATGGAAACCTTCATCTATTTTGGTACTAGAAAAACCCATAAACCCTCTAGTAAATTAGGACGGAAGGAGTATACTTTATATCGAGTATTACACCTAGCATCCCATAAGGACCATAACTCTGGCCAAGTGCTAATTCACACACAAATAACGCCAAATAAGAAATTACTTTTAATACTAGTATATAAACTTTTGGCATATCTTTCTGCAGGACAAATTGTTGCAGTTACGTGAAACATTATTAACTTTTTCAAGAAAAACCTCCAAGTTCCATTCCAACTCTACATATAGGAATTAACAAAGCATATATGTCCTGAGTCCTGGATAAAACAAAAGATTACAGGATAAAAAAAAAAAAACGGTAACAAGAGAAACAGAAGAACTATAAATGAAAACCGACCAGGGGTATCTTTAAATGTCTGTATCTTGAGTAGTAGATACATAAAGCGGTAACATAATCTAGGAGGCCTGCAGCCACGACCGGAATGCAGGACCGTATATTTAGATTCTGGCTTCTTCAGCTTGATCGTCCTGGAAAACAGATAAACATGTGCAATCATTTCAGAAAACAACCAAGCAACAAAAATGGAACTCTTGATAAAATTCTGGATTACAAAGCTTCTTAAATGCAACAGCTATATTATAAATAAGGTAGGGTGCAAGTTATGCTTAAATAAGAAATTAAATACGGAGTATAATATAAATCTCAATTTGCAAGGCCTGCTAGAACTCCTCAGTGCATTTGACGAGGTGAACGTGGGCAAACTGGCGTCTTTGAAGGGCTTACTCTGGATTCACCAATTCATTGAATGATCAGAAACAAATTGTAACAACCAGGCCTCAACCTAGGAACCTTCTGCTTACAAAGCCAAAAAGAAAAAATGTTGAAAACATACCTAATTGGTAAGGATCCCAGCACCACACCACTACAGTTCAGAGCAGCAATTGCACTTTCAGCCTGTAATAATAGCGACATTAAGTATAAGGAAACCAAAAACTGGGAATTATTAAACGCAAATGCAGATATCATGAACAGCAAACAAATGAGGACCAGAATCATACATTTGACATGAAATTGTCGTATAGCATGGGAATCGTTTTACTATAAAGATAAACTGACTGCTAATATAGATACAATATGAAGGTGCAAACAGGAAAGATATCAGGGGATTTTGCTACTAGATGTAGTGTTTTATACTTTTTGACACATTTCACCAACTTGTTCAAAGCTTTATGAGGTCAAAAAACAAATAAACAAGCACACGACACATTAAGAATTACAGAAGCATACAACTTAGGCAACATAGCCGGAATGCTTAATAACTCAATAATGCCAGGTCCAACAATCATGTCTTCTGGTTTAGTAACTAAATAAACATGTTGATATGCAGAGGAATTCAAATTTGGCTAACCAACTTCTCTAACATACTTCCATTCTAATCGCACTTACATGGTTTATCTCAACTCTTCACAGTGACTGGAAATGGAAATATACTAGAAGTTAGCCCATAACTGAATTCTATGGGTTAGCCCATCTAGTAATACAGCCAAAGAAAACTCCCAATTTTTCATTTGGTGCAAGAAGTCTATGGGTTCTCTTATGAAATGAAACCCATAGATTTCGACATGGGTTTCATTTCTAGCCTACCCTAACTTGTTTGGGACTAAAGGCTTGGTTGTTGTTATTATGCAACAAAGATGAACCTGGAGTATTCTTTTAAGTCTTCCTAAACAGCAACGGAGCCAAACAAATTTTTTAGAGGAGTCATAGGAAAATCCCTATCGAAACTTTATGTATTGATCCCCTTAACGAACAAAAATGTTCATAATTCCATCAAATTTGCCCCCACACCAGAGGAAAAAATCTAAAAATCCAACTGATTTTGCACTGAGTTTGAGAAACAAGTGGGGGCTAGAGACCCCATTTGTCTCTGTGTCACTGTGTGCCTCCGTCACTGTTCCTAAATGAGAAGAGATTATATGTGATTAGCTGTAGACAATTATCTTCACAAAAGAGGTGTTCAAATATAATCCACGAATAGTAAGTTTACCGCCAAAATAGGTGCTATTATGCCAAGGATTTGTCACGATTGCTCCTGGATGAAGTGAATTTGCTGTTATTTCCACCCCTTCTTCCTGTCCATCAAACAAATGGAACAAACTTCCAAGTCATTGTATAATCCACTTAGAATTGCCCAACATTTTCAAGCTGGTAATAGCATGACAATACAAGAAACAGTGTAGGAAAAAAGTACCTTAAGGCGTCTAGTGAGCTCATTAGGATGCAAAATATTTGCAAGCTTTGATTGTCCATAAGCCCCGAAGCTACTGTAACTGCAAATTAGAGAGCGGTACTAGGATTCAATTTGTTGCATTTTAAAGTCTTGTCACAAGTAAAAGAATTAAACAACTTGAATAAAATCAAGAACCCTCTGATGCAACAATCACAAGCTATTATAAACTGAATCATTTCAAGAAAGAGCGAAAACTATCTAGTATCATGTTGGAAGAAAGTGTAAAAAAATCTCTTTATATGGTTACAAACCCTTGTTCTTTGTATGGTAATTTGTGAGCTTCAGAAGAAACGTTGACAATTCTTCCTTCAATGTTATTTTGAGATGCAGTCCTTTTCATGATCCCCAACAAAAGATCTGTCAAAAGAAAATGACCTGCCAGACAATTGAAATTAGATTGAAACATCAGAAAGTACCCGTCCTCACCGAATTAAGTTGGGGGAAAGAGAGTAGGTAAGACGGCCCTGTCAAAATAACACAAGTACGATGTAGACTAGTACCATATCAATGTCTAATGATCAATTTTTATTCGGTCAAATCGTCCAGAATTCAGTGCAGATCAGTTGAGAGGCATACCTAAATGATTTGTTGCAAATTGGAGATCTATTTTGTCTGGAAAGAGCCTGTAAGGAAGTGCCATAACTCCTGCAATATTACTGCGACAATGTGGGTACAAATCAAATTTACAGTAACTAAGACAATTTACATTTACGCCCAAAAAGCTTCAAATTCACATATGTGAAAACGGAACTGCTAAAGAAGAGGGATAATAAATATCTCAAATTCTTACATAAGGATGTTCAGCGGAAGACTCAAGGACTCAAATTTTCCAGCAATTTTTTTCTTACTGACGCCATGGAACTAAGATCTAACTCCAATACTTGGACGGTGTTTCCTTCAATATCGTTTCTTTCACGGCCATACCCGCAGCCGTATTCCTCACTGCCATGACAATTTGAACTCCTCGCATTGCGAAAACGCGTGCAGTCTCAGCACCAATACCATTTGATGATCTTGCCATCACAATGTTAAGTAATGAATATACATATAAAAATGCAATTACAATTGGGTTCCACAAAATTAAAATCCCAGACAAATGCACATATTAGTGTTTTACAGCAATTGGGCTCCAGAAACTCAAACAAATAACGAAATGGTAGGAATACAGATCGGCCAGTTCATCCTATTACTAAATGAACCCTCGCAAGTCCTAGTAAATAGAACACAACAAGGCTATTCGGGGAGATTACATAAGCCGGCAAGATGAAATCCCACATAGACCTAGTAATTGGCCACTAAGATGCTCCACCACAACGTACAAAGATGATTTCAGGCTAATACTTGAATTCTAGTACAAAGGCAAAACCCTTGTTTCCTGGGAACTAAACTAAACCCAAAATCACATCCACCTAAAGAACTCAGACTCTAAATAAAACCTAATCTAAGCATAAGCATAACAAAATAAAAATTTCACTGAAAACCCACATCTAAAAAAGCAGAAATTAGCTGTATTTTAATCAAATTTCTACAAAATTAAGTGTTCGATAGATTGTTATTACCAGTGATAATAGCAGTAAGACCAGAGCCATCAATCCCCTGAGTAACATCTTCAGCTGTATTACAAGCTGAGAACCCAGATGTACCTTTTCTACTGAACAACACCATTCTGCTCCCTCTCGGTTAAACAAACTGCTTAGAATTTGAAATACTATGAGATTTTAACCACTCAGTCCAGCGGTTCGTACTTATAACCCCCGAGTACACACACTACAATTAGGGATGGTCGTTGGGGCCGGTATGGGGGCGGGAACCTTGTACTTCTAAGAAATACCCGTACGGACGGGTTTTTCATGGGTTACTCATAACATTAAGTTCAAGTATGATGAATTTAATAATCAAAATTTAAGCACGATGTTTCAACCAATAATAATAATAGTCTAAAGAAATGGTTTCTAAAATTTCAAACTCATAAACTCACCTTAAATCTCATCTCCACCCCATCACTGCTTCATTGATTTCGGGTATTACCCATACCCAAACCCATCCCCGTTTGTACGGGTAAAACCCTACCCAATAGGGTCGGGTACCCATGGGGATGGGTTTGGGTGGAGCAATCCCTAACTACAATGGTCCGTGTGTACGGTAATATGTTGGTGATTTCAAAGGATGGATGGGTTAAGGGGTGGAGTGGTGGTGGACCGGTGGGTGGTGGAATGATGAAGTCGCAATTGTAATTCATTATTATAATAGTTCATGTTCTAAAATGAACTCGTAATAATAATTAAGTATGGTAGTTTATATTGTAGAATGAACTTGTAATTAATAGTTGTTCGTTATGGTAGTTCATATTATAAAATGAACTCGTAAATGATAGTTCATATCAAGGTTTGAAAAACACCCGTTTACAGCCGTTAAAACGGTCACACCAATATACCGTGGTCATGAGAGTCCCCGAAACCCGTGCCTATATAAGCCCGATAAATAGGAAATAAAGACAGTTTTTTAGAACAGCTTTTCCGTTTTCACACACGTTATAACTATTTTTCTAAAATTGAATTTTACGTTTTTTTTCTTCTAAATAACATTTTAATGCGAGTTTTTTAGACAAATTTTTCCGTTTTCACGCCAGTTATAAGCGTTTTTATAGGAAAAAGAATTTTAAAATATTTTTTTACAATTCTTTATTTTTTAAATTAAAGATTAAAAATTACAATAAAAAATTTGAAAATAAAAGAATAAAATAACAATATATAAGAAATGTTGTAACAGCGTTATTAGACCCGTCATAACTGTTTTCACGCACGTTATAACCGTTAGATAGGAATTTCAAATCATGATTCTTTTTTATTTTCTATTTAACTGTTATAACGCCCGTTATTTAAAAATAACACATAAAAACGCGTTTTTTTTCCTAAATAACATGTTTTTTGCCCGAAATGTGTTCACACCCGACAAAACGCGTTATAACGGTCACACCCAGTGGCTGTGACCTGAGACATCACCCGTTTTTCAAACCTTGGTTCATATTGTAGAATGAACTCGTGATAGGAGTTCATTGAACTCCTAATAGTATTTCATATGGTAAAATGATCTCGTAATGGTAGTTCATTATACTAGTTCATTTTGTAGAACGAACTCATATGTTATTTTATCATGAGAGTTCACTTTCTAGAATGAACTAGCTAGTATGGTAGTTCATTAAAGTAATTCATTTTGTAGAATGAACTAGTATAATAGTTCATTTTATAGTTAATTTTTAGCTGAAGGAAAGGGTAAAAATTAAAAGCTCTGAAATATAGCAACAATGGTACTCGTTGGAAAGCTATCGACGAGGGATTTTCGAATATATAAAGTTTATCATTTTTGGACATGTTGTTCAAAAGATATTTCACTTTTAAGTTTATTTATTTTTATTAAGAAAGAGCAAAAAAAAAAAAAAAAAAGGTATTTGTGGCACTATAAAAAAGACTGTGACATCACTAATGACGCCATCCTAGGACCAAAACGGTAATATTTAAGACCAAACAATAATGTATATTTTTAAAAAGGACCAAATAGACAGTTGACTAGGTCAAATGGACCAAACTTATTCTAATATATTCCATCCGTCCCAAATTAATTGAGCTAGTTGTAGTTTGCACAATTCTTAAGGCAAGGAGGAAAGGAGAGTATATTTAAGTATTTTTTACAATTATACCTTTATGGATACTAACCAGTAAAACTTAGAAATGATTTATTGCTTAAACTATACCACGGTTTTTGGTAAACTTTATACCGTTGAAAGACATTTTAAAACATTTACGCAACGAATATAAACATGAAAAATCAAGTTATACATATTTCTTATAGTAACAATAATAAATTAAAAGGGTAGTTTTAGATATATACCCTTGATTAGTGAATTAGCTCAAATATTTATGGGACAAAACTTAAAACCAAATAGCTCAATTAATTTGGGACGGAGAGAATATTATTATTATGACTAATTGGTATTTCCTACTTGATTGTTCCCTATGGTCCCAAGTGATTGCTTCTATCATATTCCCTTGTGATTATGCTAAATGGCAATAGTATCTCTTTTAAGATTCTTTGATTCTTCACAAAAAGTTAACTTGTTAGATAAATCTTATCAAAAAGCACATAATAAGGCCTATTTCTATGAATATGCCAAACTCATATGTCTATATGTTAGTTTTGACATATAGGCATACACGACAGAGTTTCCATCGAGCGATAGAGATTCTATCGCTTTGCTGAGCGATAGAGATTTTATCGCTGGCGATATTCTCTTTATCTCTAGCGATATTCTCTTTATCTCCGAGTAATTTTATATATATATATATATATATATATATATATAAATTCTACTTCTCTCCTACTTTTTTATTATTCTAATATACTTTTATATTTAAAGGGTCCCACTAAATATATTATAATACTAAATTTTTTATAAATACCCCACCACACAATTAAATATATGTTTTTAATCAAGTTTAACATATCTATCATAGTGGGGAAACTCATTTGACATGCCACCTGATATGCCAAACATTATTTGTTTTGCCATACCCATGGAAATAGGCCTAAGACAGGCACATGAAAAAGTAAAAGGAATGATGGGGAAGGAACATTGAGATTTGGAAAAGTGTCTAACATTAGAGGTTCGTGGATAAGCCGGATGTCATCAGGTATGCCAAAATTGCAGCTCTGCTGCCGGAAAAGACCATACGCGATGTAGCTCTTCAGTGTCAATGGATGAAAGTGAGTGGAAAGAGGAGGATACATCATCGTCGGAAGGTTGCATTTCTTTAATATCCAATATAACCTTTTAATATCGAATATAACCTTTGCTTGCATGTTTCTTTCTTCATTAGGTTTTTTTATAAATATGTATGTGGAAGATAATTGACCCCATCAGTCTAACATAATCTTATTTCTACGTCCATTTGTGGTTGTTATTTTCATTTTCATTTTCAATAGGAATGGTTTTAGATCGGACTGATGAACTTCTAAACAAGATCCAAGCTAATCTTGAAACATTAAAGGTGAATATTTCTAGAGCTCACTTTTCCTTGCGACATCTCTAACACACTCATTTCGTCCTATGTGCCAAATATTTCATTTCTAGGTACACTACAGATAACAAAAGACCATCACAAATATCACAAAACTGTTTTTTGTGACGGGTGACAATCTGTCGTTACTACTGGGATCACAAATATTTTGTGGTGGTTTGAGATCATTTGTGACATTTGGTCAACCATCACAAATAGAATAAAACCGTCATAAATTGATTTCTTGCCGCCTTCAAAAAAATTTCAACAACGGCACCATCGCCGGATTTTTTATTGTGCCGGTTTACAAACCAAAAATTAATACAGTAACAACTCTATATATTGATACTCCATATATTAATAAACTCTATATATTAATAAAAAATCATGGTCCCAATTTGGGCCAGTTATAAATAGTGATAAACTCTATATTTTAATATTAATTGATTTTTCTAGTCCCACCATAAGGAATTTACCCCCATATATTAATATAATAGACATAATCGGAAAATCATAGATCATGTTACATCAATATTTAAGACAAAGAAAAATATGTATCTATAGTTGTTTAAGAAAAATGATGTAATTTTTTAGATTGTTATCGTGTCTTTTGATTTGCATATGCGTAAGACCACGTTACTATGTGCACCTTCTTGTTGAAGATAAAATATTTCCAACTTGTCAAGCATGTTTAAAGCTTCTTGTCGAGCAATTTTTTTCGTTGTATACCTCCCTATATTAATAAACTACATATATTAATAATTTTGTGAAGTACCAAGTTTATTAATATATGGAGTTTTTACTGTATATTAATTAATAGCGCATCGTCGGTCACCGGTTATCGTCTTCCGGCGCCGGATTTAGATTCTCAGATATCTTAAGCCATTCGTATAAAAATTAAACCTCGTTTAATTGGGGAGCCCTAAAAACAATTAGGGGCCCTGCACTACAGAACAAAAAAGGACATGAAATAGCAATTATGGGTTATCCCTTATCCCAATTTTTTTGAAATGGCTAAACTACCCCTAAATCATTAGTGTTAATTAAGTTAATTAGGTAAATTAAGATGTTAATTAGTTTAGTTAGATTAAAATCAGATTTTGGGTAAATTTTATGATAAAAGAAAAACTGTGTTTTTGTGTTGTGGGGAAGGAAAAGTTGAGTTTTTTGGGGAAAAGTTAGGGTTATTTGAAATGAGTGATTCTAGTGGAGGAAATGATGTTGGTGAAGCTTCAAATAACAAACATGATTGTGTTGATGGTGAGATTGTCTCAACTAATCCCATGGATTGGATGTTTGATGAAGAGATGTTAATAGAGGAAGCCATGAATATTGGTGCAAATTCCATTGGTAAAAATGAAAGAACCAACCCTCAAAATGAGTAACCCCAAGCTCAAAACAATCAGCTAAACATCTTATACCTTTCGATTTGTGTGTTTGTTGCTCTAAGTGGTAGAATCATCCACACTATGGAACAACTCAATGTAAGGGTCGTCAGAGTCGGGGTGTGAATACCCAAACGACTCTTTGGGGTCGTCAGTATATTGACACTACCAATAAAGACTCAAACCTGTAACTTTTTCCAGGTTATGAAAAATCGTTAGTGTAGTGTGATACAGATTGACGACCTTTTTAGGCTGGTCAGCTAGAGTCGTCATGTTTTTTGGTTAACAAAGGAACGACTCTAAAACCAAAACTCCTTGTAAAATGTAACACTTAGGGTCGTCATATTTGTAGTCATATACCATGATGATCCTGGATAACAATTGCAAATGTTATGAAGGGTCGTTAGGTTGTGTAGTAATATGGTGTAACGACTCTTGCACTGGATTTTCATAATTTTTTATTTCATAGAATCATTTCATTGAATCATTGCATAGCGTTGCATTGAAGGAAATGAAATACAATAGATAATAACAGTGCACTTAAACACTTAATCATAGAGCATGTAATTATACATTGTGCCATCCAAGATAAATTAGCAATCGTCGAATTCGAACTTTTTTGCACGAAGCACCTCGTATCGGAAATACACCTTCCCCAACTGAAAACCCCAAACAAAAACATAGTTAGTATTGTTGAAAGCTTTCGATAAATTACTATGAAATAAAATATAAGGAAAAGACATAAAATAGTTCAATACATTGGGCTAGAAAATATATACGTGATTAATTATATTGGGAGAATTGCCATTCAATTTCCTCCAAGAGAGTATAACAGTCCTCGTGCAAAAACTCATGACCGTACTTTAATTCCTATTGGCTCCGACCCAAAGAGTACTGGAAAAACAATCTTTTTATAAGTTAGCGTTGTTGAATAATCATAACCAAATAAATAATTTTTGATAAACGGACTATTGAGTCACAAACTTACTCTACTCATTCGAGGTTCGTTGGGCATAGCGTCAGCCAGAGCTTTCAATTCGTCTCTCAGCAATACGCATTCATTGTATAAATATTCGTACCTTTCCCTTATCTGCCGGAGCGTCCTTCTATGATGATTTCTATTTAGTGCTTTAAAAACCTTAAATACACATTTCCACCAAGCATTGGTGTTTTGATCCAACCCAAGGTAAGGACCTCTGGTTGGGTCTTCGTTATTTGACACCCATTGTGCTTCCTCAATAGAGTGCTTCGCGAGAGTGGTGTGTGCTCTAACAATAGCAACGTCTTCTTTATTATTGAATGGAGTTGGAGCCATTTTTAGTGTTTGAAAGTGATGGGTGATTGATTTGGGAATATTGAAAGTGATTGGTGAAAAACTTCGAAAGGGATAAGTCTCCTTTTATAGTAATAAACTACCCAACGGCTAGTTTATTTTCATTTAAACCGTTTATTTTTTCCAAAAAAATAATAATAATTGCTCCTAGAAATCAAACATAAATTTGAATTTCAAAATATGCATTAACTGCATGTAGAGTCGTCATAGGTGATATATATAGCCTAACGAACCTTTAATAAAAAAGAACAGAACGGTGTGTGTTTGTAAGTAAAGAGTCGTTAGTATTATGTTAGGGTCGTCGTTCTTTACCAAAAGAGTCGTTCACCTTCTATAACAACCTTGACGACCCTGTCCCTGGCATACAGACCTGATTTGGTCGTGAACCTGCTAAAATTTAAGTGACGACCCTAGTAAATTCCAGGATTTCTAGGCTTCAGAGTCGTCAATCTGCAAATTTTCAATTTGACGACTCTATAGGAGGCAATGTTAATTGACAGAAAAATGGTCATTTTGGTTTTTTAAACATTGATGACCCTATAATTAACGTTTTGTGTATTTTGTAGTTGGTGGTTCTACCAAGATATAAACCAGAACCGGTCTCTACGATGGGTCCGGATACCTCCCAACACTATATTACTGATTTGGTACGCTTTCTTTAACCCTTTAGTTATACTTAATGTTAGAGCATTGCTCGACCGAACTCGCATGCGTTGCTATCTCAAGCATTTTTGTCAATGTTAGTGATCAAAACTATAAAGTCTTGATTTCTAGTCTACTATAGCTAAGGTCTCGGATTAGGATAGAAAGTGTAGTTGAGATCAAGAACTCCATGGAGATCATCATACAAGACGAAGGAACCAATGGATGTTCATCGACTAAAAGGTATGTGGAGACTTGAACTTATCTATCACTCAAAAGTCTATCTACTCTATCTCCTATCTTGAAACAAAAGTCGTATTACTGTATAGACTAAGAATATACAATGTGATATTTCGAGCTGAGTATATCTCGCTTATCTATTTCTCAAAATATGTGTTGGTAAATATTTCGCTTTAGCCAAGTTCATCTTTACCTAGTGATGAAAGTCATGATTATGTTTCAACCATTTTGGAAATCGCTCTGACGATAAATAGTTTGTGAATAAAAACTATATAACGTCCTCTGAGAATGTTTCAACGATTGAAATGAGAGTTTAGACAATATAACCATTGGAGGATATAAGCATTTTTGTGGTAACACATATATGTATAAGTCATTATTGCTTGAACCGAAGTTTGCGAACTTTGTTGATCAAGTGAAACCAGAGTAATGCGTGAGCTCAGTCCGCGAACTCAGCGTACAAGCTCAGTCTGCGAACCCAGTCCGTGAACTGGCGTAGTTATCGAATCCGAGAATTTCTGCTGGAGTTTGTAAACTCCGTCCGCGAACTTGAGTAGGTTATGTTTAAAAACGATGTTTGTGAACTTATCTTAATAAACTAAGGAATGCTATTGCAAACCGTGGCTTTAGAGTTCACGAATCGATTCGAGTGAATCACATCATTTTTTCTTCAATTGTGTCTTGTGTAGTACATAAAGATCTAAGCAATTGAACAACTCTCTAACTAGTTCATTTGAGTCATTTAGACTAGTTATGGTGAAGAAGAATATGGTTGATATGAAAGTTATCATTTGGCTAACCATTTGGTTAACTAGTGTTGAACCAACTAATGTACAAGTTTGGGAACGGTTACACGAACCTAAAATTGTCTAGTACATGTGTGTATGACAAGATAATTTTTCGATCTAACGGTTGATAAATATTGGCTTGAATCTAATCAGGTTTTCATCTAACGGTGAATATTGAATGCTTTGTTACCAAGCTAACATTGATTGCAAACCCTAATTTGAAGACTATAAAAGGGAGAACTCTAGAAACTGGGAAACCTAATCCCCACACATTCTGTGTGATACTAGTTGTGCTCAGCTAGAGTTGATTCTCCTTTAACCTTTGGTTTTCTTCTTCTAAAACCAGGTTAACGACTTAAAGACTTCATTGGGATTGTGAAGCTAGACCGATACTACTTTTCTTGTAGTTGTGTGATCTGATCTTGTTGTTTCTATTGTACGAGTACAATTGTAATAATTGGCTTGAGATTTCTATCTCCGATAGGCAAGATATAAAAGTAATCACAAACATCTTCGTCTTATCGTTTGTGATTCCACAATATCTTTTTTCGATGCGTCGATTAAGAATATTGTGAGGTGATTGATAAAATTGAGTTGTTCTTCGGGAATATAAGTCTGGTTTTATTGATTGGTTCCTGTTCACCTTGATTTATCAAAAGAAGGAACAAAACTCATAGGTTTATTCGTGGGAGACGAATTTATCTATCTTGTAGACTTTTCTGTGTGATACAGATTTTTTTATTAAAGTCTTCGACTTTGGGTCGTAACAACTCTTGGTTGTGGGTGAGATCAACTAAGGTAATCAAGTGCGCAGTATCCTACTGGGATCAGAGGCGTAGGAGCATAACTGTACCTTGGATCAGTGTGAGATTGGTTGAGGTTCAACTACAGTCCAGACCGAAGTTAATTTGGAGTAGGCTAATGTTTGTAGTGGCTTAATATAGTGTATGTTTAATTTGGACTATGTCCCGGGGGTTTTCTGCATTTGCGGTTTCCTTGTTAACAAAATTCTGGTGTCTGTGTTATTTCTTTTCCGTATTATATTTTGTTATATAATTGAAATAATACAGGTTGTGCGGTGTTCAATCAATTAGAATATCCTACCTTATTGGTTGTTGATTTAAATTGATTGACACTTGGATAATGGTCTTTGGTACCATCCAAGTTATCTCTCTTTGATTAAGACTCGCAGATTGTATTTGCTTGAGTAAATCAAATTAAGAGATTGAGATAATAACTCCTTGAGATATTTTCTATTGATTGAGTATAACTGTATAGTTGATTCTCTAGAAAGTAACTCAGAGTTGTCCATACAGATTGCTAATTGAAATATTGGGTGTGGTTGTTAGACCCTCGCTTTTTCAATTGGTATCAGAGAAGGCAAACACGTTCAAGACCTTACAAGTCTGTGTTTGTAGCGATCTGACTCTATGAACAGTAGTGTTATCTCAATAAATGCACCATCGGATCCAGGGATTTCAGAATTCTCTTCCATGACTGATTTAATAAAATCTCTAGAAGAAATTCTATCTAAACCTCCACCAAGTTTAAAATCCCTTGAAGTGTTTTCAGGGCTTGAAAAGAAGCTTGAGAGCTTATCTCTTGATCTTGAGTTATACCTCCACAAAAAGAAAGAATCTATTGACAGGCTAAATCAAGTTATGATGAATAATATTCATGTTGAGGTTGATATTAATTTATTAATCAGTGAAAGCAATGCTCACCCATTGTGTAATCCAATTAATTGTGATAAAATAAACGAATTACAAGATGAATTTAAATCTCAGTCATCTGAGTGTATCACCACAAAGCATGAATTGATTCGTTGCTCAATTCCTGGTACTTCCTATCAAGATAGTAGTATTTTATTCTTTTATGAAGAATCTAGGACGTCTCTTTTTATCAAAAGAGTTCCCTTCGCAGTACTAAAAACTATCTGCAGAAACTGTTTTTTATAAGTTGGAAAACAAGAAATCAGAAACACAAATCTTTTTGGGTTATCCTGAAGTTCTTTGATAGACTTATAAAAATAGTTCCTTGGGTGTTTCTCAACACTACAAGGTTTAAGAGTTATTGGAAAGAAACTCATTCTTGGTGCCATGGTAAGCAAGACATTTTTCACCTCAACACAACTTGTTTGTGTTGAAAGTGCATCCTCACCAAGGAATGCGTTGCTATGTATACAGTGAGGGAAACACGAGAATTGAGGCACACAGATTATGTTCGGTAAGTCAATTGGATTCTTCTAAAAAGGTATGTCTATAAACTTGAGCAATATTTGTGTTTTTATTTGCTTAGAGTACTTATAATGATCCATGTACCTTGATTATCGTTCATTTCTACTTAACTCGATCTGTGTTTAAGGTTCTTAAATGTTCAGGTTTGAAAACATTAGTTAGGGATATTTGGACTTCATGGTATACATACAAAGTATGCATAACATCATTGAAAACCAAAATTCAAGGGTTTAAGTTTGCAAACCCCGTCTGCAAACTGCTCCAGGATACGAAAATTCGTTTGCAAAACCGTATCCATACTTGACGTCAATATTCGGTAAACTTGTTTTGGCCGTAACTTCTTCGTCCAAACTCGGATTGACCTCATTCTTTTTGAAATCTCTTCCTATTTGAATTATATTAAAAATGAAGATGAGAAACCTTGAATTTGGATGAGTTAAGATTGGTATTTGTCCTGACTCTTGCTTTTGAGTATTTTGCTCCGTTTAGTTGTACTTGTTCCACTTCTCTTGAACTTGGGCACTTGGATTCTTGGATTAATACTCTTCTAAGATAAGTAGCTTTTACAAGAATGTTGTTGGTGAATCACAAATATGGAAGTTCAAGAATGGAAAGTAGTATGCAGTGCTATGGAATTCTTGAATGTTCACAATCACCCTATGTGAACTATGGTGCATAGTCATTATTGACTTTGTATGTTCTTATTTGTTAAGAAAATCTTTTTATACTACTTTGGTAGCTATTCTTGGTATAAATTCGGGCGGAAAAGATTGATTCTACCCTCTAAGGACAAATCATCTTGTATGTGCATTACGAGTTTGTCTTGATGCCTATGAAACTTCTTATGAGAATTTATTCTTATTTTTGAGAGAGATAACTAGTGTTTTGGAATAGCCATTATTGTGATTACACATAGCTATATCCAAAGTTTTCATCTTCTTGTTTTTAGATTTATTAGTTTAAATTCTAAACTTGTTTGGAAGATGATGGTTGCAGTATTAATATTTATGGTTTCATATATTGCAATATTGTTATGGGATATGTGTGTTTACATCCGTGAACTTGATTGTCCCATATTTTTTCAAAAGTAAAGTCGTTCGTGAATTGATATGCAAATATTGATAAAAGAATGAATAGACTTTTGGCAAACACAAAAGTTAAGCCTATATTGTCAATTGTTGATGTAAGATAGTTTAAAATCTTTTGTGATTCAAGGATTATATATATTGTGTGTCATTGTGCAAATGGTGATGGAAACATATAATGAATCCTTGTGTATTCCACAATAATTGATATTTCCTGGTCCATCTTTTATGTATTACTGTGAGACTCTGTATTGTGTCTTATATTGAGCACTAGACAACCAAGTTGATTATTGCTGTGATTAGCTTAGTTGTGTTCCGTAAGGTACTCTACGTCGAGTATATTGAACTAAATTAATCATCTTGTATGGTTATTTAGTTATGAATCCATAAGTTTTTCTCATGATTGAGCGTGATTGACTGAGTTGGTTGTTTTTATGATTAACTTGGTCATCGCTCCATAGATTTTCTTATGTGAGTATAAAAAATTGAATTGATTACTTTTGTGATTAGTTTAATTGTGTATTCCGGTTAGATTAATTATGGGTTCGCTTGTGAATAATCTAATCGAGTTATTAAGTCTCCATAAGTTTACTTGTGTTGAGCATATTTAGTCAAATTAATCTTGGTTCACTTTGATTAATTTGATTGAATATTTCTTGTTGGATTCCAAATTCATACTCGAATGTAATTTGTTGAGTCTAAAGAAAATCCTTCTTTTCTTTTGAAATTAAGGTCTCTCTTGTTGTTCCCTTGGGAATGACATCTTATGGGGGAGAGTTTTTTTGAACTTGTGCTTAATTGTCAAATCTTTGTGGGGAGTGCGACTGTGGAATATTAGAGGGGTTATCTTGTATCTTTATAAACTCCTTGATGAATGCATTTAGCTTCGGATTTATGATTTCATCTAAACAAGATGGTATACATTTACCTTTGGTCATGAAATGTCTCTTACGAAAATTTCATTAGGATCCCGTTCTTGTACCTTTGGCAATTTTATTGACAAAAAGGGGGAAAATTAATATGGAGTTCATACTACAAATACATATGGTTTTCGGATCATTATGTAAGGGGGAGTGGTTTCCATGTGAGATGGAGTATTGACTAAGGTGGGTGAAGTATCACCATAGTATTGTTGTTGAAGTTGTGATGCAATTGGACTTTGACGCTGTGTAATAATACTATGATACTGTATAACAATGATTGAGAATCTTTGCTTTTCTCATTGTTATAGCTATGGATTTTTAACAACGATGATACTAAACTTACAACCTTTGGGATCATTGGACTACTTGGAAGTGACGAAGATTTCGAGTATTGTTGAAGATTAGACATGTGGAATAGGAGCTACAAAGTTTATTTATACTCCCTCCTATTTTACTTGAAGGTTTAGGGGTTTTTTCTAGTACCAAAATAAATGAAGGTTTCCATAATTTTCACACTTTCTTCCTAATTTGACCCTGCATTGGAATCAACCAATGGAAACAAGGAACAAAAAACTAGGAGATTTAAATATTTTAACAATTATTATTAAGGGATATATATGGAAAAAAAATAATCTCTTTCCATATTCTTAATCTACGTGAAAACACTTATACCTGCAACTAAATCAGGACGGAGGGAGTATATTTTTTGTATTCTATATGTATTAATAGTTTTGCCACTAAAATTGACAAAGGGGGAGATTGTTAGAGAATTTCTCGGTCGAACTCGCATGCGTTGCTATCTCAAGCATGTTTGTCGATGTTAGTGATCAAAACTATAAAGTCTTGATTTCTAGTCTACTATAGCTAAGGTCTCAGACTAGAATAGAAAGTGTAGTTGAGATCAAGAACTCCATGGCAATCATCATACAAAACGAAGGACTACTTAAGGAACCAGTGGATCTTCATCGACTAAAAGGTATGTGGAGACTTTAACTTATCTATCACTCAAATTCTATCTACTCTATCTCCTATCTTGAGACCAAAGTCAATTACTATATAAACTAAGAATATACACATGTGATATTTCGAGCTGAGTATATCTCGCTTATCTATTTCTCGAAATATGTGTTGGTAAAGCTTTCACTTTAGCCAAGTTTATCTTTACCTAGTGACGAAAGTCATGATTATGTTTCAATCATTTTGGGAATTGCTTTGACGAAAAATAGTTTGTGAATAATAACTATATAACGTCTTCTGAGAATGTTTCAACGATTGAAATGGGAGTTTAGAAAATATAACCATTGGAGGATATAAGCATTGTTGTGGTAACATATATATATATATATATATATATATATATAAGTCCTTATTGCTTGAACCGAAGTTTGCGAACTTTGTTGATCAAGTGAAACCGGAGTAGTGCGTGATCTCAGTCCGCGAACTCAGCATACAAGCTCAATCCGCGAACCCAATCTGAGAACTAGCGTAGTTCCCGAATCCAAGAATTTTTGCTGGAGTTTGTGCAATCCGTCTGGGAACTTAAGTCCGCGAACTTGAGTAGGTTATGTCTAAAAACGATGTTTGTGAACTTATCTTAATAAAATAAGGAATGCTATTGCAAACCGTGGATTTATAGTTCATGAATCGATTCGAGTGAATCACATCGGTTTTGCTTCAATTGTGTCTTGTGTAGTACATAAATATCTAATCAATTGAACAACTCTATAACTAGTTCATTTGAGTCATTTGGACTAGTTATGGTGAAGAAGAATATGGTTGATATGAAATTTATCATTTGGCTAACCATTTGGTTAACTAGTGTTGAACCAACTAATGTACAAGTTTGGGAACGGTTACACGAACCTAAAATTGTCTAGTACATGTGTATATGACAAGCTAAGTTTTCGATCTAACGGTTGATAAATATTAGCTTGAATCTAATCAGGTTTTCATCTAACGGTGAATATTGAATGCTTTGTTACCAAGCTACATTGATTGCAAATCCTGATTTGAAGACTATAAAAGGGAGAACACTAGCAACTGGGAAACCTAATCCACACACATATGGTGTGATACTAGTTGTGCTAAGCTAGAGTCGATTCTCCTTTAAACTTTGGTTTTCTTGTTCTAAAACCAGGTTAACGACTTAAAGACTTAATTGGGATTGTGAAGCCAGAACGACACTACTTTTCTTGTAGTTGTGTGATCTGATCTTGCTCTTTCTATCGTACGAATACAATTGTAATAATCGGCTTGAGATTTCTATCTCCGATAGTCAAGATATAAAAGTAATCACAAACATTTTCGTCTCATCGTTTGTGATTCCACAATATCTTTTTTCGCTGCGTCAATTAAGACTATTGTGAGGTGATTGATAAAACTGAGATGTTCTTCGGAAATATAAGTTTGGTTTTATTGATTGGTTCCTGTTCACCTTGTTTATCAAAAGACGGAAAAAAAACTCATAGGTTTATTCGTGGGACACGAATTTATCTATCTTGTAGACTTTTCTGTGTGATACATATTTGTTTATTAAAGTCTTCGACTTTGGGTCGTAGCAACTCTTGGTTGTGGGTGAGATCAACTAAGGGAATCAAGTGTGCAGTATCCTACTGGGATCAAAGGAGTAGTAGAATAACATTGTGATATTGGTTGGGGTTCAACTACAGTCTAGACCGAAGTTAATTTGGAGTAGGCTAGTGTCTATAGCGGCTTAATACAATGTATGTTTAATCTGTACTAGGTCCCGGGGTTTTTCTGCATTTGCAGTTTCCTCGTTAACAAAATTCTGGCATCTGTGTTATTTCTTTTCTGCATTATATTTTGTTATATAATTGAAATAATACAGGTTATGCGTTATTCAATTAATTAGAATATCCGACCTTATTGGTTGTTGATTTAAATTGATTGACACTTGGATATTGGTCTTTGGTACCATCCAAGTTATCTCTCTTTGATTAAGACTCACAGATTGTATTTTCTTGAGTAAATCAAATTGAGAGATTGAAATAATAACTTCTTGAGATATTTTCTATTGATTGAGTCTAACTGTCTAGTTGATTCTCTAAAAAGTAACTCGTAGTTTTCCATACAGATTGCTAATCGAAATATTGGGTGTGGTTGTTAGACCCCGTTTTTTCACTTAATTTTAAATTGTTTAATTAGTGATCTCATGGATGTGTATTTTTTTTTGGTGAATATAGACATGGGTGGACAAGGATGAGGCCAAGGAATGGCTTATCTCAAAGGAAAAAGAAAAGACGTGCGTGGTTGTTCAAAGAAAACACGTCGATTTTAAGAGGATGGATATGGTATGTGAGAGAGCGGGGAAAAAGGGAGAAAGTCACAAAGGTAAGAATTACAAATATGAGAAGAAGAAGACTAGGGTCTACAAAACTTCGTCGAAGAAGTGTGGTTTCCCGTTCAGGATTTATTTCAAAAGGCATTATGAAACCGCTCTATGGAGATTGGATAGTATTGCGGACGGTCGTAACAACCATCCTCCACCTAAAAGTTTATATGGACACCCTTCATATGCCCGGTTGAAGCCGCATCAAATGGAGAAGGTTCGACAGATAAATGGATTTAGGCCTCTTAAGATCATAAATGCAATAAGGGCGGATGATAAGGATAACTTTTCTACCATTTCCAGAATCCATGATGCCAAAGCAACGATCAAGAGAACCGAATGGGATGGTAGGTTAATTATGCAATAATCCGAGTGGTTAGCAGAAAAACTTAACTACGCCATGCATACAAAGTTGGTCCGGGAGACAAAGTTACTCATATTTTTCTTGCGCACTCAAGGATGGTGGATTTGGCTCAGTTTGTTTACCAGGTTTTGTTCATAGATGCCACCTACAAAACAAACAGGTATAACATGCCCATGTTGAATGTGGTCAGTCATACTTCGGATAAACAATCGTTCACCGTTGCATGGTGCTTTATGGACAAAGAAGAAATAGAGGATTATGTTTGGGCCTTTGAGCAAGTGCAGTTGATTTACCGTGGAAAAGAGATGCCGCAGGTTATATTTACCGATAGGGATTTTGCAGTTATGAGTGTCATCCGTCAGGTTTTTCCTCTATCTCAACATTTTCTTTGTACGTGGCACATCTAAACCAATCTTCTTTCAAATTGCAATAACCAAATCCAAAAGATCCATACTAACAAGGGTAATCAACGTTCGAAGGAGGAAGATGAACGTCTAAGTTAACTTTCCAAAAAGGAGCGAGCGGAAGAGAAAATGGAAAAAAAATACGATGAAGAGGGGGATCTATGGAAATATTTTTGCAAAGATTGGGACCATTTGGCTCATTTGAAGACCGAGGTTAAGTATTAGGCTAACTTGCAAAAGTTTATTGATGATTGGAGCACGGATCATAAGAAGGTTGTCGAGTATTGCTCGAATACATGGTTGAATCCTTGGAAGGAGAAGTTTGTTTATGCATGGACCAATAGATACAAGCACTTCAAAAATGAGTCTGCAAGTATTGTAGAGCAGTCTTATGGCCGTTTGAAAAAAATTCTGGAAGAAAATAATGGTGGGGTAGTTACGGTACATGAAACTATTCACGAGGACACAAAGAATGATCTAAGAAAAATAGTGGCCCAGATGGAGAAAAGTAAACACCGTTTTCTGATGCAATACGTTAGAGACAAAGATTTGTTACGGGGGGTAGCACATTAAGTATCATGGTGGGAAATAACCCATATGATGGAAGAACTTCTAAAGTTTAGAGAAAATACGGTCGATGGAAAGGTGATGAAGTGTTATTGTATAACTGAGACATGGATCAGCCTCCCGTGTAAACATAAACTTGGTGGGTACAAAGATATCATTCTTCTTGGAGATATCGATCCACTCTGGCAGCAACTTTCATTCACACCAAATTCCACAAGTGACGCTGATCAAGAGTTCAGAGACTTGGAAATTGGAAAGTACATCGACGAAAAATACCGAAAAATGAATTATGCGGGAAGATAAATATTGGTTTCTAACTTGTAGCCGGCGGCCCGGAAGAGCTTAGGGGTAGAAGAACAGCCTATAAAACAAAAACCACCAGGGCGTCCGACAACTAAAATGTCATTTAGAGAAAATTTGAACGAAGACAAGAGTTGTACAAGATACCCGTGTCGCCATGAAAAGGTGCGGGCGGAATATAATAAGTATGAGAACTCTTTCATTACCAATAAAAGGGGTCGGACAAAAAGCCAACTAGTCACCCAAAGTCATATACAACCGAAAGAAAAGGGGGATATGGATGTTGTTGAGTATACATTCGGTACCTAGCAAATCCAAACTTTCCGAATGGTGACGATAAGAGGAATCAAGGGTAATCCACGCACCCCCAAAAATTCCAAAGGAAGATCGCATCGTGTTGCTTACACTTTGTATAAATAGTATACCGATTAACTTCATCTTGGATCAACTTATATCCACCGACGACGTTGGCGGCGATGGAAATTGTGGTTACCATGTTGCAACGGAACATTTAGGCCATTTCGATGAAGTTGACAAACTAAAACTCACCCAAATCGAATATGCAAGGAAAAATATGGACGTTAAACTCGTTCATGAAAAACAACTGTATCTAACAATGATCTTGGAAGGAGATTCAAAAGAGAAAGAAATGAAGTTCAAGGAGTTGTTTCCAACGTGAAATGGCAAAAGGGGTCGAAGATGGCCGGTTATAAGTTTTGGATGTAAATGCCTTTTGGTGAACAACTTTTAGCGGACACATTCTCTTGTGTCGTTCATGTATTCAGCAAAGGGTTCCCCGGAGGCTCTTGTACATATGTACCCTCAAGAACTAGGTGTGAGCCGGCACTAAAGAAAAGAAGAATTGTAATGGCACATGTCAACATGAACCATTACGTAGGCTTGAAGATAACTGAGGAGTGTCCTTTGCCATGGGTAGGCTATGGTGAGTGGGGAGAGTTCACTAAGGAGTGGACAAACCAGTACGAGTACGACATGAACTTGTGGAATGATTTGGACCCGATGCCGGATCATGTTGACATGGGAGAAGAAATGAAAGAATGAAGGATTGTTTAATGGCTTAAACATGTTTATTTTGAGCTTTGTATTTTGAAACATACTCTTGGAAGATGTTTGTATTTTGAAGAATACTTAGTGAATACACCGTGTTATATCATTCCGCACAAATTTTATTTACTGTTATATATATTCATTATGAACAAAAGTCGCTACCCTTTAACATATAAAACATAACGACCCTTGCCTGCCATTATTTTTTCAATTAGGGTCGTTAATATCTTTACCAATATACGTGTATGACTCTAACCAAACATATTAGTTGATCTCCTGGAAGTTTTTATAACCCTGAGTCGTTATGGGCAGAAACTTAAGTTGTAACGACCCTTGGATACAAAATATGTTGATCTCATGGATGTTTTTGTTGATTAGAGTCGTTATTAACCTAAACTTATACTGTGACGACCCTTAAGCACAAAAATTGTTCATCTCCTGGATGTTTTTGTTTCCTAGAGTCGTTATTGTAAAAAAATTATACCATAATGACCCTTCAGTACAAAATTGTTGATCTCCTGGATGTTTTTATCTGCTAGAGTCGTTATTGGAATAAACTTATGTCGTAACGACCCTTAAGTACAAAATTGATGATCTCCTATATGTTTTATCTGATGGAGTCGTTAATTTCTTAAACTTATAAAATAACGACTCTATCATCTTTTGTCATCAACGGCTATTTCTGAATACACTTTCCACCAAAAAATAGCCTTTGGGATATTTTCTATATAAAGATCCCATCATGAACTAGCCAATACAACCGAAAACAATCAAAGTAAATAATTTTTTCAATGTCAAGTCCATTATAAAACAATTCAATTGGAAACATACTTAGAAGATGCAAGCGACGCGACCAACCAAATCAATATTGGCAATGGAGGAAGAAATACACAAAAGAAGCATGCGACCTATTAAAAAACCATACACTTTCACGCCATATCCTACGAAGGAAGAAGAAGAGTTGCGCGAGGCTAAAAAACGAGCCGAAGAACAATCCCAACTCTAGGAAAGATTCAAGCAAGTCGAGGAAGAGACGGAATGGGTTAAAAATTATTACATCGTCAAGGGTCTTCACGAAGAATATCAACATGATAGTATATTTTGGAGCCAAGTTGGTTCGGGTCCTTCACGATATCCTTATTTTCCGTCTTATATTATTCATAGGACGATTGTTGTTATGAAATTGTGCACAAAGTACAACGAGTTTCTCGCAAGGCACAAAGGGGATAGGCGTGCTGCCCAGGATGCGTATACCAAATGGAGAGGAGAGTCATTTTATCACATCGAAGCCGCAGTGGTAATTCAATCACGTAATAACATGTAATGTATTGAATAAATGGTGTTTCTTTTTATCCAACATATAGGGTCGTCATTTATTTATTAATAAGTTAACCACCCTTGGGGTGAATTTCAAAAAATCCGACCGTTGAACTCCCCTTTCTAAAAATACACACCCACTCCTCTTGAGAAAATGGCCCAAAACACTACCTTTTCTACCAAAATACTTAAAAAATTGTGGTAATGGAGGAATGGGAACCTTATGAAGATTTGTGTCTCGTTAAATCGTTTGCTAATATGTTTCGTGAACGTCCGAATGAAATCTATTCCATGTTTTGGAAGAGAGTGAAAGAATTCTTTAATGGGCGAACCAGGAATCCCAATAACCGCAAGTGGAGAGACTTGGCTTTTCGATTCAACTACATGAAAAGTTCAATGCGAAAGTATGTTAAAGTTATGAATATGGTGTACGAACATCATCCACTAGCTTCTCTTAGGAAAAAAGTAAGTAATCCGATAATATTCATCGTTAAAAGTTCACATCGTTAAAAGTTAGCATACTAAAGTTTAAGAATTCATTGAATTTCAGTTAGAATGCTTCAATGGGCTATGGAGAATTCGTAACGGGGAAACTAAGTTCATTCACCACAAAGAATATACCATGTTGTACCGACGTGCTAGGAGGTTCATCGATGAACATTTGATGTGTCAAATTCTAGAATACCCATATTAACTATTATGTAATACGGGATTAATATAATGTTATTTTCTTTATCAAATCAAAATCCATTCTCGTCCCAATTTTATAGTTTAAACAATAACGACTCTCTCCATAAGATTAAAAAATAACTGTTCTCCATTCTAGAGTCGTCATTTTCATAAGAACACAATTGACGACTCTAATATGCAGTCATTAATCTGCTAAATGATAATTGTAACGACGTTACAATTGGAAATTTGGTTGTCTCCTGGATATTTTTGTAACTTGGGGTCGTCATTCATTAACTAAATGACTCTATATGCCTTCCCATGAATTAATACACAAACAGAGTCGTTATCTCTGTATATGTTGAACCTAACGACTCTACAATAGAAAATATGGTCCATATCCTGGATGTTTTTTGGCACTTAGGGTCGTCAATTCTTTCAGTTTAAATAGTAACGACTCTAGCTATGAAAATAAACCGAGTTCTCTGTTTAATTTCTCTAAGTGTCGTTATTCTGCTATATCGATATGGTAACGACTCTAAGGGAGAAATATGTTTTTGATATCCTGGATGTTTTTGGCATTTAGGGTCGTCACTTTTTTCCGTTTAAATAGTAACGACTCTATCTATGAAAAAAAACTGAGTTCTCGGTTTTAATTGCTCTAAGGGTCATTATTCTGCTATATCGATATGGTAACGACTCTAAGGGAGAAATATGTGTTTGATCTCCTGGATGTTTTTGGCACTTAGGGTCGTCACTTCTTTCCATTTTACTAGTAACGCCTCTTGATATGTTTTAATTAATTGGTTAACAGTCGTCATCCTACAATATAATAAGATGACGACACCTATGGTGGATCATTTTTTTAAGAAATATTAATTGAAAACATTAACACTAATTTTGAAAAAAAACCACTAACATATAAAATAAAGCGGCAATGTGTTAACAAACCATTTTAACAAGCAATAGATAGTTGTATCAACCATAACCAAACAAAGAAACATAAGTTGAAGTCTACAATAACTAAAGTCGTCCATCAAAACATTATAAGAACATCTCCTCACTCAATATTATGACCTCCACCTCGGCCTCGACCTCCACCTCGGCCTCGACCTCCACCTCGGCTTCGACCTCCATCTCTCCCTCCCTGACTTCCTTGACTTCCTTTACCAGATGATGTCCGACTTCTCTTATGACGGCCTTGACTTACATTAGATATTTGGGATTCATCATCTTCTCTTTACTCCGAGCTTTCCTCACCTTGGCTTGCTTCAGCCTGTTGAGCACGTTGTTGTTTCATTTGTTCTCGGGTTTTCTTGGGTCTCTTACTTTGCTTTTCCAATTCAGCAAACATTTTCTTTGCTTGTGGATTTTCAATATGACTGCAATAATCAGCGTACTTGCGATGTAGCTCAGGTTCTATCACTTCTCCTTTGTCGGCCGAGCAACAAAATTCCTTGATAAGAATCTTCATTTGTTCCCTCTATTTGCATTCAAATACCAATTCTTATTAAATAAATTATATTTGTATGTTTATGATAACACAATACCAAAAATAAATACTTACCACAAGCTTAATAATGGTGGAATCATCTCTGGTGTCATATGTAGAAGCCGATGAAGATGCCTTGTTGCTCCTTCGAGTGCCAGGAGGATCTATCCGGATGACCCGAGGGTGATACAAGCGTTCATACCATTCCAAGTAATCTTCTGTAGACTCGTGACCTTCTTTCACATGTTCCCAAAAATAGATGCTTATCTTGCTATCATGCTTGTTCCTATCATCCCAATGCTTGGTCTTATGTTTAGGTTTGTAAACAACCACTAATTCCGAGTCGTCGGACTCACATTTGTCTAACTTGTGCTTGAATCGTGGTTCATAATCCGGTACGGGTGAATCTTGAATATACCCAAGCTGACGCATGATTCTCATCGGATTATACATTGAAAAGCCGTAAGGGTAAAACAGAGGGCCATTGTAAAACATAACATCTTCTATTGGACTCACCCGATCATTCTTATAAGGATCAAAGATTATCTCTGCAGCTGTGATGTTGTTCAATTTTTGGCGCATTTCTAACAAAGCATCCTTTTGTTCCATATCCTGACAGCCAGTGTACAAGTATCGAGTCCCTCTTGGTTTAGTTTTGTTCCATTCTGGGTTGATTGAGACGTCGGGATTGTCTTTGATCAATGAAGGGAAACGATCGTAAATCCACACCTATATTGACACCAAATAAAATAATATAATATAATACGATAAGTATAAAAAAAAATCAAAAAATAGATAAACATAAATAAAGTAGACAACTTTGTCCAATCCAATTACCTGGAGTAGAGCCGTATTCCCATGGATTTGAGAAGATCGTTCCCGAGCTGCAGTTGATAACTGACAATTCAAATGTGCTACCATGGCAGTCCCCCAAGAGTAGTTTTTCACATCTTCCAAAGTATCCAAAATTTGAAGAAGGTTGACACTCACCCGGTTACCCTTACTGTCGAGAAATACAACCGACCCAAGTGTGTACAATAAATACCCAACCACCGCATAACGACATTCTGCATCAGAGAGACCATCAACTCTTTCTTTGATTATGGTTCCAGTAAACATCTCCCTAATATCTACGAGTTTGAACTCTTTCTTCGGGTATTTATTTCCCTTCACGAAAAGGCCATTTGTGGTCTCTTTATCCCAGCCAAATAATCTCTCGGTGAATCCATAAATTTCTTCCCAACTAAGCCTTTTCTTGAACTTGTCATTAGTAGATTTTCCTTCGACCGGGAGCCTTAATATCTGATCTGCATCATCGGGTGTCAATTCCATCTACCCAAAAGGGAATTGGAAGGTATGGGTGTAGATAGGGAAAAACGGTTCGCTAGTTTTTTAGGAAAGTGAAAAGTCAAGCGTGTTGTCGAGATTCCTCGAACCGGACAAACTGATTAACCTCACACAAATGCACTACAAAGGGAGTACTTAGATTCGAGAGATCAATCTATAGGATCCCGGCCTAAACCAAGTCAATGGCCGTTCCAGAGTCAATTCGGCCGCAAAGAGGGAGATGGGTTGATCTGTAGGAGGGAAGATGAGAATTGTGTGGGATCAGTGATGATCAAGTATTGTAGATGTGTTGTGGGTTTCTGTTGGTGAACTATTGAGTTCGTATAAGTTCTGAAGGATTGATGAATTCTTGAGAATAGTTACTCGAGAAATTCTTGGGTAGCCTGAAAACGTTATTTCAATCATGGATTCAGAGACTTATTTATACTGTCAGGGTTGTGAACACCTTGATCCTTGTAAGTGTAACAGTTTCATGAGTGGAAGAGTGTGCCGGTGGAAGATCGTGGTAGAGTCAGTTCCATGTCGTGTGGAGACTTGACGGATCGTGCACCCAATACTTTGCTAACTCCTTCAACCGTTGACACAACTTACGCACATTTCTCGTCGCGGATGAATCCACGTGTTGTAGGCCGCCAGACCAAAACCCTGGTTGTTATCCCCAAATTCGACGTGATTGAAGTCTCACGAATCGTGGATTCTGCATGACAGACCTGTATTTAGTTTGTCAGTTGTTGACTGATTGGGCAATGAGCCTAGGTTTTGTTGAATCGAGCATGTTTAACAGGTGCTCAGCGATTCATGAATGTAAATATTGTAAATTCAACGAGTTATTGAAATATTGAAGAGTTACTGAATATATGTGGATTATTCAAGCAACTGAGCAAGTATTGCTCGATTCGACGAATTACTGATAAATTACTGAATATTGATAGTTGGGTCAGTATTCGAGCAACCGAGCAAGTATTGCTCAATTCGACGAATTACTGAATATTGATAATTTGACGTTCAATTGAGCTAGTATTGCTCAATTCGACAAATTACTGATAAAATTACTAAATATTGATAGTTGGATCAATATTTGAGTAACTGAGCAAAGTTGCTCAATTCGACGAAATATTTATTGGTGACATGACCCAATAAAATATATAAAATATTGTTAGGTTACCATATATTATGTGATTAATCCCCGTGGATCAATATATAAATTTATTTGGTGTTTGAACTTGCTCAGAATAATGACTTGTTGAGTGTTTGTTCGAAAACCCTAATTTTGATAAATTGCTCATTATTCGATGAATTACTAAAAATAGGTCATGAGAAAAGGAGGGACCGACCTCATGGGACCATGGAGGTCCATGTGATTCCCACTTGCTCAAGTGATCGTGCACCAGGGTTCTCAGTTGGAGAGTTGGTGAAAGAATGATGATTATATGTCGGTTTTATCATTTATTGAATTACTGCTGGGTTCAACATTAGGAAAAACCTAAATATGAAGGATAGGGGACCGAACAAAAGAGAATGGGACCGGCTCTTGGTGATCACTGGACTAGATGTTGTTCGTTTGAGCAATCCCCAGGTTGGTTGGAGGGAGTTTGAGCCCAATATGAGCAATTGAGCAAATTAGGTCAGAATTATGAAAACATGTGGGACCGGATTTGTGCAAGCTTTAGGAATAACCCTGGTCAGTTATTATGGTATGCACGTGCTTCTATGGTGTCCATGTCTCCATACTGAGAGTTTCAGTATTTTCTGATGTGCGTTCGAGCAACATTGTGAATATTCAGAAGAGTTTCATCTTGACTGAAATTCTTGATATTTGTTGAATGAGCATGTATGCTCAATTAATCAATATTTTGTAAATATTAAAATAAGAATATTTTAACATCCAAAATTATCGTGAGAGGCTAGTCGGTCATGTGACCATGTTGGCTTTTGAATTTTCATGAATTCGTGAAATTATGGAGAATTCATGAATTTTATTGAAACCATGGAGTTTCATGAAATTGGGGAATGATTATTATAACAGGTTAAGGATTGTAAGGTGTGGGCCGGCCACGGCTTGGGCATGGCCAGCCGGTCATGTTGCCAGGTCCCGCACACATTTTCTTATTTTATAATGTTTTTTCATGAATCCATGAAGTTATGGAGAATTCATGAATTTTGCACAAACAAGGAAAATTGCTAAATTGAAGGAGTTTTTCATGAGTTCATGAAAGTAACAAAAAATAGGGGAAATATAATGGAGGAGGCATGGGACCGGCCATGGCTAGGGCATGACCGGCTGGCCGATGGGCCCGGCCCCTAGGCCTTCCCAATATTTTATTATTATTTGTTATTTTCTCCTGTTTTGCGTAGGATTCCTCATCTGTTCATGTTTTTTGGATGCTCTTTCGTGCATCCGGGTGCTCAGTCTTGCATCGTTTTCGAATACACTTGCAATATTTTTCGTGGGGCTTACTAAGGGATGGTCCAGACGCCCTATGGTTGAATATTTATTGCTATTTCATGAAATTCAGTGTAGAATAATTCATGAAACAGAACAATAAAATAAGTAGTGATTTATTATCAATTCATAAGATCAGCTGTGGATTCGACCATGAACTCGGAATAATAAAATAGGTATTACCATTCCATGGGATCGTGGATTCGACCATAGAATCGTAGTAATAAAATTATCTTTTTACCATTTCATGAGATTAGCAGTGAATTCGATCATGAAATCAGAGTAATGAGATAATATAGTTGTTTATTGTTATTCTATGATATCAAGTCGTGGATTCGATCATAGAATCGGAACAATTGTTATTTCCATTCCATGGGATCAGGTCGTGGACTCGACCATGGAATCGAACCAATTTTTATTGCCATTCCATGGGATAAAGCCATGAATTCGACCATGGAATCAGAGCAATTGTTAATGCCATTCCATGGGATCAAACCTTGGATTCGACCATGGAATCGGAGCAATAATAGATCATTATTGGAATTCAGAGTTGGATGTCACGGCAGAATTAATCTATGTGCATAGTCAGGAGATGGCTAGTCCTGAAGGCTCTCTCGAATCTTACGAGAATGCCCGAGTCTATACACGGTAACTCTACATATAGTCAGGATCAGTGAGTGTCACTGTCCTGAAGGCGATGTTACTCTCAATCTTACGGAGAATCGCCCAATCGTTCTTCTATGCAGAGTTATAGGTTTGCTCTCATGTAGTCAGGGAACAGTGAGTATCACCGACATCCTGAAGGCGTTAAGCCCCTCACTACAAACAATTATGCAGGAGGACCGCCCAATTCTATTATTCTACATAGAGTGCATGATGAAATACCCTGGATCGAAAGCTCAGCTAGTGGAGGCCTTTCGAAAGACACGTTCATCATGGCTTCGTAAAATATGAATCGACACCTAACTGAAGCCGTATCATAAGCATGCAGTATCATGATTTTACGGATTTGGCCCTTGTTGAAAATCTATCATCAACATTAAGTCCCCTACTTAGTGAGGAACAGTCATGTTCCATAGTAAGCATTAGATGGTGATTTTCATCCGACGAGTTCGTGGTTGAACACAATCTACAAAGGTAGTTTCAGAATCCTCAATTTGCTCTAATGGTGTCATGTACGAGCAAATGTTCGGGCGAGGACCCTGATAGTGTGGTAGAATGTTATTTTGGAGTCATGGAGAGATGAAGTGCTGCTGATTTGGTCAGTTAAAAGCCTAGGTTTAGTCGATTTAGGATTTCCGGGCCAGGGCCCAAAAGAGGAAACCCAAGTGTTTTAGGTTTTGGAAATAAAAATAATATAAAAGGTAAATAACCCTAATATTTTTTGTTTTTGACCGATTGAGAAGCTTCATCTTTTCATTAACTTCACATGTAGCAGGGGGGAGGAAGAAGAATTTTCTCCGGAAAATCCAACGCCGACGCCCGTCCGGCCAAATTTCGGCCGGCGTCGATAGGTAAGTCTGCTCGTTTTTTTTTTTTTTTTTTTTTTTTTTTTTTTCTGTGTGTTTTATGATTCATGAGTTGTTCAAAAAAACAAAAAGTCCCATAGTTTCAAGCATGCGTAGGATTTATGAAGAATTTGTTTTTAGAAAACGTATGAATACCCGTTTTTTGTTAGTTTAGGAAACAAACAAAAATCTCTAACATGGAAGAGATACATAAAATTTTGCATGGATATGGCATAGTTGCAGTAGTAAAAGTTTTTGTTTATTAGATTTCATGAAAACCCAAGTTTGTTTTCAAAGCATGAACTTTGCAAAAACTTTTAAGAACGTAGAATTGTTTGTAATAAAAGTAGTAAATAATAATCCTTAGGGTTTAAAGGAAATTTTGAAAATACCTGGAGTTCATGGTGAAATTTGTTTGAGAACTTTCAAAACTTGTTTGGAACATGTGGACTTTTACAAAAAAAAAGAGAAAAGACCATGGTTTCGTAGACGAATGCTCGTTTGAGCAAAAGAATAGATTTTTTTTTAACGTGAGTTAATCTCACGAATTTTTATTTATTTACGTGACATGTTCACGTTTTTTTTTTGAAAAGAAAAATAAATCATGCCTTGGTTCTATGAATAATTGTTGATATCAAACAATATTTCTATGAGTTGATGAATTCGTAGTGTATGTATGAGTTTGGCGATTTTATTGTGTATGTACACGTAAAAATCAGCGAATATTCACATGAAAGGTTGTGTGAATTATTCGTAGTTTCATGAAAAGCCAATATTGACTTTAAATAACTGTAGATGGTGGATTTTCGACAAAGGCTAAAATCGTAACTCCGTAATTATACGAACTTCTGATCCAGTAATCAGACGCGAGTATTGAGATACGGGTCTCTCATTGGACCTCTGACTGAGAATACCGTCTCTCAGAGTACATGCAGATATGCAATCTCTCGGCTGGACAACGACATATCTGTATTGAGACACGGGTCTCTCATCGAACCTCTGACGGAGAATACTGTCTCTCAGAGTATATATAGATATATAGAATCCCGAGATTGACGGCTCCTAGACAGCTTGCTCTGCTAGTATAGAGCGATAACGTCTTCAAGATACAAACAACAGTTTTCCCTGACTATATATAGGATATGAAGCTCCAACAATCTCATATCAGAATAATTAATGCTCCTAGACAACTTCCTATGCTAGTATAGAGCAATCAATTAATTATTCTTAAATTCTTGGATTCATCCACTGAATTTCTGAAAATATTCAAATATTTTCTGAAAGTATTCAAATACTTTTGTAATATTTCGTTACTTCAATCCATGGTTCTTCTCAGCAGAATTCCATGGGTAAGTAATAAATATTCAACACACGGGCGTCTGAGCTACCTCCGAGTAAGCCCCGATTTAAATGGTGCAAGTGTATTCAACGACGATGCACTAAAAATCACCGTACGAACAAGTATTTCAAAATACGACAAGACGATGAACCTATGCAACATATGAAGGAAAATAATTAATAATTAAAAATTAACCAAGGCGCTTGGAGTATGGGCCCATTGACTAGCACTAACTCCTTCAACATACACTGGGCAACCTGAGGTGATTCCATGAAACTTCATCAATGAGATTTCTCTACATCACAAGCCCCTGCATGATTGAGGAAATTTCTTCACCAATCACATCCAGTATGAAAACTGCTGATGCTATCTACCGCAACAACATCGACTCACTGACAAAGCCAGTTCATGGTAAAGTTATGCTTTCGGGAGATTTCAGGTTCAACTCTCAGTACACCTTCATCTTAGGGACGCTCAACTCATCGACTAGTTCGTGAATGTAAAAGGATCACCGGATGAAGGAGCAAAGATTATATCTATAATCATGGTTCTGGACTTTTCGGTCTTCGGAGCAACTTCAACCATGATATCAGCAATAATATCTATAGGAACACCATCCATGATCTCAGCATTGACAAGGATCTCTATAGCGTAATCATTCATGGTCTCAGAACCAACAACAGTCTCTGGAGCAACATCCTCAGGGCTTTATCAACTAATCATTCTCTGAAGTGTTACACATGAAGCGGACTTCTCTAACAACCAATGATTCATATCAAGATGTGCAGACCTGGTAACATGCTCACATGAAAGTCTTCCCAAAGCTGGCACGACTGGTGGGCATCATCCAAAGTCTTCTACAAGATGTTCTCATCACCTCTACAAATGAGATACAACATACTCCAGGCTATGGGTTTACAGAAACGTACCAATGAGTGAGGAATTGGACAATACTTCCTCAACAAAAGATGTCCGTCTATGTATCTTCTACAACATACCAAAAGGGCGCATCAATCGGACATAGGAGTTGAAAGATATGGCCTCCACACTCAAGTTCGCAGAATCTGAAAACTTACACGGGATTACAAATTACAAATGTGCACGCTTCGTTGGCTGACCTCTGCAAATCCAAATTGAGTGATTCTTTTCTCATTTGATAACTCAGTCTCTTAGATTCAAGAGTTGGGGTCAAGCATCGAATTCCGACGTCGTATGAGGTTCCTACAGCTTCAGAGCATACAACATGCAAGCAGCAATTCTTAGACGGAATTCATAACTTCCACAGTCAATTGGTGTCTACCACGTCTTACCACTAAGTCCTTCATCAAGGTATCTCCAACTTTGACCATATAGGTCTTTATATCAATTTCTCTACTTGGGCCTTTATCTAGGTCTTGCCAGAAGAAAGGAAAACGAAAAGGAGAGATTTGACAAAATACTGGGGACTGACGGTCCACTGATCATGGCGATTAGTTTCAACAGTCCAAGACCCATGGCACTAGGCTCTCATGTGCTGATCATTCATCATAAAAGGAATTCTACCACTGGGACATGAAACCATGATCATTACATCACCCCCTCTCGAGAGCAACCTCAGTTATGGTCCGGTGACCATTGTTTCAGAAGTAATGTTTCCACTACTGACAGAAGATGTCACTGCAAGCACCACCATGCTCATGTGTCAATCAAGGGTTCTTGACCTCAAATGAATCAATGACATCAAAATCCTTCACCAACCGTTCAATACACAAGCGAATGGTCCAAAGACACAACAAGAGTGTTTTACAACAAGCTTGTCTGAAATGATTTTTCACTATCATGCTCAAATAGGAGATCTGGGAGAAATTGGTGAAGAATCTATGTATGGGTCATATATCATTCTCTTCATATGGATGTCCTCTACAACATATCCAAAATTCACAGCAATTGGAGAAACGAACGAAGAGTTCTGGCTAAAACATTGGACCACATGCCAGCTGAAAATTTTCTAAAGGTCTCCTGGAAGTTTACTGTTTCATCGATTTCGACCCATAAACGTTCTCAAAACTTAAAATTCTTCTTTTGAAAAGCTTGGAAATTTCCTAGGCATAAGTATACATGGGAAGACCGCGAAAATCCGACTTCGGACGAAGATTCTACAACGTTTCTATTAAAGGCCGAAGTCTGAAATTTGCTGGTAACGTATTTCGACGAAGTTACTCGTATACTCGCATGGATTCTCATTCATTCATTCAAAAATCAGAAATTTCATACTTCTATGAAGAGATTTCAGGATATATACTTACTAAGGGAGTCTCTAAATCATTTTAAGGCTCGACAATGCCGATATCTCCATTTGGTTCGGGATGTCTGGAATTCTCCATATTCCCATGCCCCAAAGAAGAGTGCACTTCATCAACATGCTGCTTATCTACAATGATTTATTTCTGGACTCATCAACAATAATTATTATTATTTTATTTAAGGAGATGCCACAATCTCCTGCACGAAAGAGATGCTTACATCGACTTCTCCATCAGTGCTGGATTGTTTGCCCGAGAACAAGTTGAAGGCCATCAATCGATGGAGAAAAGGTCTAAAAGAAGTAACAAACCTTGGTATCGTGATCCTAATTGCGCGGGCAGGGAAAATTCATGACACAAGGAGATTTAACAACTCACCAAAGAAACGGCTGGGGACTGCACGTCATTTGCTAACATCCTGTAGTCCTCGGGATCTACATTTATCCGGGATTTCACTATACGATCATCCTGTAGTAAATCTAATGAAATAAGTAGGAATACAACTCAGTATGAAGGATCTCTCACCATCACTCAGAGGTCCCAGGAGTACCATTTCTTAAAGTTTCATCCGTAGAGATGTCATCTCTGGAAACGCCATCTTTGGAAGTATCATCCCTGGAGTCAGTCATTATTGAAAAGTGGCTATTTCAGCACATCATTTATACAAAGCGTAGTATTCGACAAAACAATGAATCATGCAATTACGATGCTCACATCATCGTTTACAAAAATGGTAACTCTCAACTCTTACCTATTTACGGTTTCACGAACTTAGTGATAATAACGTAAAACTTCGAAAATCAAGTTCGCTCCTTCAAACCTGCAAAGATGAGCAACACCCATTATTAAAAGTCTGACACCTGACTTTTCACGAAATTATGAATAATTCACATAAGCCTTCATATGAACATTCACTAATTTTCTAAAGTGTGTGCATACACTATGAAATCACGAAATTCATGAAAACATCATTGTTTGCTTTTAACAATTATTTAAAATCAAAACTTGATTTTGAAAAATCTTTCATAAAATCGGGAACAACCAATGCAACTCTTTACTGTATGAACGGTTTTTCAAAATTTGGACAGACGTCCATTCTACAATTGTGAAAACTCACATATAGACATTATTTCACTATGTATAATTGTCTACTTTCAACAGTTGTTCAAAATCAAAGCATTGATTTTACAAAAAAATATATTTTAATGTGAAACTCGTGTAACTTTGAAAATATATATATCTATATATTTTTGCTCCATCGCACGAGCATGTGTCTTTGAAGCGAGAGTATATTTTCAAAGATTTCCGAAAGCTTGAAGATAAAAAAAATTCATGAAAGATCATAAACAAAATTTTATAACTAACAGACGCACGTCTATTCAAAAAAAAAAACTTTTCTCTTGTACGCGCATCCACCTTTGGAACGAGAGTTTATTCCATTTTGTGAAATCTCACAAAGATAAATTTTTGGTTTTCGTGAAAGCTCATTTTATATCATTAGACTCAGGTCTATTTTGTTTGTTCCTTAAACTAACGAACAAACGAGCGTCTATTCCTAAAATAAGGATTTATGTTTTGGGCCCGACCCGCGAATCCTAAACGACCAAGGTCCCGTCATCAAGATCAGCGGTTCAACACCAATCTATGCTCATTAGACGATGCTCCATCATGCGACTGGGATCTTCATTCAAGTCATGGTTTGCTCGTACTATCAAAATCCCGTAATGTCTTAACTTACGACTAAGTTTAATTACTTATATTTTTTATGATCGGAAAATCACCATTCAATGTTGACTGAGGAACACTGCTTTCCTCACTAAGCAGGGGACTTAATATAGATGGTGGATTTTCGACAAAGGCTAAAATCGTAACTCCGTAATTATACGAACTTCTGATCCAGCAATCAGACGCGAGTATTGAGACATGGGTCTCTCATTGGACCTCTAACTGAGAATACTTTCTCTCAGAGTACATGCAGATATGCAGTCTCTTGGTTGGACAACGACATATCTATATTGAGACACGGGTCTCTCATAGAACCTCTGATGGAGAATACTGTCTCTCAGAGTATATATAGATATGTAGTCTCTCGGCTGGACAATATCATATCTCATGAATACTGAACACTTCAGTAATTATTTCTATATAGAATCACGAGATTGACGGCTCCTAGATAGCTTGCTCTGCTAGTATAGAGCGATAACGTCTTGAGGATATAAACAACAGTTTTCCCTGACTATATAAAGGATATGAAGCTCCAGCAAGCTTATATCAGAATAATTAATGCTCCTATACAGCTTGCTCTACTAGTATAGAGCCATCAATTAATTATTCTTAAATTCTTGGATTCATCCACTGAATTTCTAAAAATATTCAAATACTTTTGTAATATTTCGTTACTTCAATCCATGATTCTTCCCAGCAGAATTCCATGGGTAAGTAATAAATATTCAACACATGGGCGTCTGAGCTACCTCCGAGCAAGCCCCGATTTTAATGATGCAAGCGTATTCAACGACGATGCACTAACAATCACCGTACGAACAAGTATTTCAAAATACGACGAGACGATGAACCTATGCAAAATAGGAAGGAAAATAATAAATAATTAAAAATTAACCAAGGCGCTGGGAGCATGGGCCCACTGACTGGTCGGGCGTGTCATGGTCAATCCCACGCCAGTTTCATATTTTTATCATATTTTTTGTTATTTTCATTGAGTTCATGAAAATCCTTTCACTTGAACAAATATCCTTCGTTTTGAGGAAATTCCTCAGTTTCATGGTGTTTCCTTCACACCAAGGAAATAATATAAAATTAGGGAAAATATGGTAGAGCCGTGATCATTGGCCAACTGGCCATGTCTTGATCCCAACCGGCCCCACACCTCATGGTTCCTCATTATTTTATTATTATTTCCCTGATTTCATGAAAACTCCTTAATCTCATGATATTTCCTTGATCCCATGACAAATAATATAAAATTAGGGAAACCCGTGTGACCGGGCCCTAGACGGCAGGTCAATCCCTAGCTGGCCCCACAAGTCCCATTTTATTATTATATTTTTCATGTTTCCTTGGTCCCTTGGAATTCCTTGATTTCATCATATTTTCTTCAAATTATGAAAATTCCTTTAAATCATGAAATAATACATAAAATTAGGGAAAAACGCACGGGACCGGGCCCTAGCCGGCCAATCATGCTCAAGCCGGTCCCACAAGCCCCTTATTTTATTATTATTATTTTTCATGCTTTCCTCATCTCATGGAAACTCTTTGATTTCAACAAACTCTTTGATTTTAACAAAACTCCTTAGTTTTAACAAATTCCTTGGTTTTATCATATTTCCCTAAAATCATGAAAATATTTTAAAAATTGGGAAAAACGTGTGGGATTGGGCTCTTTGGACGTCCGGCTATGTCTTGGCCATGACTGGTCCCATACTTCATGATTCCCTCTTTTTTTTATTATTATTTTCCTTCATCTCATGAAATTTTGACGATTTTATCAAAAATCCCTAATTTATTCATATTTTCTCAAATGGATGCTCAACTGCACGCCAGAAAATATCAAAATTCTCAGAACTGAGATCGAACACTTTGACGATGTGAGCATGTTACCTTGACCGACCAGGGTTGGCTACTTGGCTCGCAATGAGCCGGTCCCGTGTATTTTCACGGTTTGACCTAATTTGCGCAATTGCACGTATTAGGTCCAAAACTCTTCCAAATAATTTTGGGATTTCATGGAACGATCAATATTGGATCCCGTGACCATTCAGGGCCGGTTTCATGACTCTTTGGTTGGTCCTTCACCTCTTCATAATTAATTAGGTTTTATCACCTAAGGTTCAGACGAGCATTTTCGGATAAATGATTAAACCATCATTTAATCATTCTTTCATCAACAAATCACCAAATCTTCAAGAGGCCTTGGTATTTTCTCACACAAGCATATGGGAGCTACATGGTCTACCCATAGTCCCATGAAGACGGTTCTCCTTCATTCCATAGTTAATTTTCAATTAACCATGAATTGGTCATCAATTGATTAAATGGGGTTCTAAGTCCAAGGATCATAATTCCATATTCGAACACTAATAATTTTACGATGATATCATGATCAGAATTCTTATTAATTATGCTCGGTTCAACTACCAGTATTTTAATTAATGCTTTATTTTGGTCACGACACCAATGATTCATCAGATAAGCAATACTTGCTCAGATCAAGGAATATTGGTTCAACTATCAATATTCAACAAATCAGAGCAATAATTGCTCGCCTCAACTATCAACGTGAGAATCATGTCCACATTCAATTCATGAGTTTCAGAACATTTTACAAAATCATGTTCAACTCAGTAAATACATGGACTCATTGTCCCATTAAATCATGAAGTCAACAACTGACTAAACTAACCACGAGACGTCAATCGTGTCACTTGGGGGGATATCAACTAGGGTTTTGGTCTGGAGATCTACGTCATGTGTGTTCAAACACACGATAGAATGTGAGCAAGTCGTGCAATCAGTTGAAGGAGTTAACGAAGTAGTGGATGGAAAATCAACCAAGTCTCCGCATGATGAGCAACTGGTTTCAAACACGATTTCCACTTCCCCACTCTTTGATTCCATAAACTGTCACACTTCATGGGATCATGGTGTCTAAAATTCTAGCAATATAAATAATTTTCTGAGCCATGATTGAAACAACAACGACAAGAACAACAAGAATCTCACGTCTCACTAACAAACACGATATCAACAACTCATCAATTGAGAAAATACTCTCAACTGATCAATTTAAATCATTCAGAACTTATCATATTCAGAATTCACAACACACCTACAATCTTTGATTCCACACATTTCTTAGATTCCCTCCTACATGTTAGGTCATCCTCTCTTGTGACCGAATTTACTTTGGAACGGCCATTGTCTTGGTTTATGCCAGAGTACTACAGATTGATCTCTTGAATTCAAAGCACCCCCTTTGCAGCGGTACATCTGTGTGAGGTTGAATATTTTACTCGGTTCAAGGAGTCTCCTCCATACGGTCTTCTCCTCAATTCCTTAAAAACCAGTAAATAATTTTTCCCCATCTACAATAATAATAAGTTTTTTTCTCGGCTTTGCAGGTTTGAAAGAACGAGCAAATTTTTAGGTTTTACACTATTATCACTAAGTTCGTGAAATCGTAAATAGGTAAGAGTTAAGGATTACCATTTTTGTAGACGTCGATTGTGAATGCCGTAAATTGTTTGATTTCTTTAATTCTATTGTATTGATGAAACTCGTGTGGAATATTGCAGAAATTTAGTGAAGATGACTCGACTCCATAATAATGCTGAAAGTGACGTTTCCAGAGACACTTCTGGGGATGATGTTTCCACAGATGTATCTTCTAGAGATGATGATTGATCCAGGGATGACAATTATGGAACCTCTCAGGGGAGGGAAGAAATTCTCAAACCCAAGAACATTCCAAGAACTGAAGATAGGTTCTTTGAATATTTGTATAGGCCTGAAAAACGTCCCTTAAGTTCTTCGTTTTGATTGCTCATAAATCCCAGGACTACTGCTCATAATAAGTTGGTGTCTCCTTCATCAATAATTCGGTTCTGTTTGGAAGAAAAGAATTATTCATCCTCTCATGTGGAGCTCAAACTTTATCGAAAGCCGTTGACGCATTTTTCTGGATGGGCAAGGCATATATTAGGCCACAGCCGTGTGAGGGCCTTGCTGGATAGTGCGCAGGTGACGCGAGCCATTCAAGCTGCTGGAGACTTGATCATTAACCATGATATACAAGGTATCGTGGCTTTGCTTGCTCGTTGGTTTATTACTACTCACGCCTTTATATGAAGATGGGGAGAGTTCACAATTACTTTAGAAGATGTAGTCACTTTGTTGCATCTTCCAGTCACCGGGAGAACTCTCGGCAGAGGAGAAGCTGATATCCCGTACTTTGGAAGCTAAAATGCACGAGTTCAATGAGTCCCCAAAATTTTGCTATGCTCAATGGTTGAGATATTGGTGGCCGAGAGATAGAATACCTGAAGAACCTGTTGATGGTACCCTATCCATTGCCGCTTTCTTGTGTTTGTGGCTTTACAGAGATGTTCTTGAGGATAGCGGACATTTGTTGAAGCCGTTGGTGATACCTTTTGCTATCAAGATGGATAAAGGTGAGAAACTTCCAATTGGTAGCCTATTTTTGGGTTCATTGTTTTCCAACTTGGACTCTTTGGTTATTCACTCCAGTGTTTCTAACGGTTTCATGAAAATTGAGACGTATGCTAACACCATGTTCCTTCAAACTTTGATGTGGGAACATCTTGAAAGGTATGCTCTGATTCCACGTAGTGTTTTGCAAGGGCCTAATGTGGACACTCTCTATGATTTTCTTGAGAAATATAATGCCAGGATCATGAGGTGGTCTACAAAGCAGCCTCAATACAAGATATGCATCACTGACATTTTGGACATTGAATCTGAATTCAATTTTCGCCCATGGGTGTCGATCCATGACCTCTTTTCATAATTGATCAACTTCAATACTGCTAAAGGAAATATCACATTGAAAACCGGTGCTGACTTGAATGATTGAGAGAGATCTTTCATATTAAGTTTCACTCCTAGCCACCTAGTATCAGTAATGCATGGAGAGTTCAGAGTATAGGAATATAACATTGATACGGAAGCTCAGCAGATGGGTGTTGACCAATGTATTAGTCATCGAATGAACAAACCATCAGTTGAGTATTTGAAAGCCAATATGGACTTCACTCATGTGGAGGGGAATGCGTATTTATCCCCATGCTCTGATCATGCTAATTTCGTGACTCCGAGTTACATATACTTCTGGCGTCAGCAACTTGAGCGTCTATATGCTTTTGTGATGGATGTTAAGTCCCTAGCTCCAAATTTTCCTTCCTTGGATTCTATTATTGCAGGTAAGTCTCTTTTCTTCGTGACTCCGAGTTACCAAGGCTGAAGTACCTTTCCGGTGGTGACAAGAGGAAGACCTCTCCAGAATTCCAGGTAAGTCTCTTTTCTTCACAATTAGTGAAAATAAGCTAGACGTGTTTCTGATCATTCATGGATTTTGTGCAGGATGACCTTCAAGAAAGTCCTCAGGGTGGAGAAGAAAGAAGTAAAATAGCTCATAGAATGATACCGAATAAAGTGAAGTCCCCTGCCGCTTCTTTGGTGAGTTGTTAGCATTTCTATTTTTGTTGCATCTTTCTTTTCCATATAATCAGGATCTTAGAAAAGGTATTATTAACTTGTTTTATAATTTTTCTCCATTGGTGATTGACGGTCTTCACCTTTCCTCTATTCGAACAATTCAGGAATCCAGCATCGATGGAAAGGTTGATGTGAGTATTCCTTCGTGTAAGTGATTTCAGAATTTCCTTGAATTAAATAATGATGACTATTGTTAATAACTCCAGGAGGAAATTTTTATGGAAAGCCAACACGGTCATGCTATTCATTCGTCCTCAAATGGTAATGAGAAAGAGAACCCTCCATAATCGCGACTGAATGAGGATGATGGTACTTCCAATGTTGATGCTGACCCTGTTAACCCTTCAAATGAGTTGGAGACTCCTCAAGTAAGTATCCACTTTGTATCACCTTCATAGAAGTGTAATTTTGCTGATTTTTCGATGAATAAATGAGAAATTTCACAGAAATACGTCATCAGAAAATCCAAACCTCAGTTTTTTAGTAAAAATGCTGTAGAATCTTCGTTTAGCATCGGATTTTCGCGATATGCAAGATTTTTAAGTTTTGATCACTTTTAGGGGTCGGAATCGATGAAACAATAAACTTCCAGGAGACCTCCAGAAAATTTTCAGTTGGTATGAGGCCCAATGTTTTGGCCACAACTCCCTGACCGTTCATCCAATTTCCATGAAATTTTGACATATTGTAGATGACATCCATATGAAGAGAAAGATATATGAATCAACCTTAGATTCCTTACCAATTTCTCCCAATTCATCGCTTTATACAGAGCAGTATCAAGTTTTCTGCCGAACTTATTTGAAAAACGTGTTTTATGGCTTTTATGCTATTTTCTAATGTCTTGGACACATAATGAAGAACTTAGATAATGTTAGTTCACTTACATGCTGGAATTTACGATTATATTGATTCCCTATGCTTAAATTTCTCTAATCATGTGTAATATTCTTATTAGGTTTCACTGCCGAAGTTGGGAATAACGAGACCAGTAATGATGATTCGAGCAATCCGGGTGTTGTTGATAATAAAACAACCATCTCTGCACTTCTAGAACGTGAGATGGTTTCTGTTGATATTGTTGAGGCGACTGAAACACCAATGGGGATTGCTCCCGAAACAGAAAAAAACGCACCAAGAGCAGAAAATAATGTCCCAGAAGAAGCTGTGCCTATGATTGTTGAGGTTGCTCCCGAGGTCGAGAGTTGTATAATAGTACATGAATACTCTTTTGTAGGGATTGTTTGTGAGCCTTCATTAGGTGCTTCACTCCCATATCATGTATTTGTTGGTGGATTGAGCGTTCCCACTGGGTATGCCAACATGTATGAGAAGTTGTGAAATATGTATGGTCATTTCGTCGTTACAAGAGATCCTGAACGTAGCTACTTCTTGACAATGCAATTAGGAAACATATTGGGTGTCATAGATGATATTCGTACCAGGCCCAGAAGTACCATCACTGGAGATGTACTCTTTGATTGGGAGTACAATTTGGATAATTCTGAGAGGCTCGGCTTTAACTTGAAGTGGCTTCGTCAGAAGATCAACATCAGCAAGGATGCAGTAGTGAAGGATATACCTTTTACCAGTGATGATGTGGTGAATAAAATGGCTAAGATTTCCAAATTGACCGAAGAGCTGGAGTTGGATAAGGCAGATCTGCGAGTCTTAGAGAATGAAGAGAAGCAGAAGTCCTACTTTGCTGGATTTCTTTAATTTTCTTTCCATGATCTCTTGAACATTGAACTTCTGAGAGATGTGAGATTTTATTTTTTGTTTTGAATTCTGATAGGTTTTGAGTTTTTGAGTGACTAAGGATTTTCTTTTGGAGTTTTGGATTTGATAAAGATTTTTTAAAATAAAAGAACTTTGATAAATTGTTGAATTCAAATACTGAATCCAAGTATTGCAAACGTTTTGGAGGTATTGAAATTACAGGTAAAAGAAAATCCTAAAAATGCAAATGTAAACGTCTTGAAAGTTTTCCTTGGGCATGGAAAATCCAACGTTGAATCCTTCATGCGTCAAAAATCTTGAGCCAATTATCATGAATCACTGGTGCATTTTTATTTCCTTCATGTCCGCCAATTTATAATATCCTCCGGCTACTGACTTGGCAATCATAAAAGGTCCTTCCCAGTTAGAGGCCTTTGCAGAATGGAAGTTGCGCTTAGTTTCCTTAAGAACCAAATCTCCTTCACGAAACTTATTAGGCTTGGTTGCTCGTGCTTTGAATATCTTCTGTTGGTTTGGAATTCTTCGCGTTGTAGGATTCCGCATCAATGGAGTTCTCCGGATATGAGGTACACGTGGACACTCGTGCAAGGGAAAACATTTAGGATACTGATTGTGGAACTTGGTCATTATTCTGTCAATGACCGTGTTGGTAAGATGCTGAATTTTGAGAGGTTCGGCATCCAACCACTTGGTGAAGTAATCCTGAGTTGATACTAATCACTCATAACGTTTGGTGACCGCCGAGTCATGAGAAAGATCAATTCCCCTGACCAGAGTAGCGTATTTGAAAGTTGGTAATACAGAAGCATGAGTGGGAATGAGACTTGCCTGAGTGCGGAACCTTTTGATAAATTCATGTGCGCCATGCTTTTCCAAGAACCATATTTTATCCTGGATCTTCTCTAATTATGAAAAACTTGGTTTCAGTCCAAGTTGAGTCAGTTTTCACCTTGAGAATGATGTAACCGTAAGCATCTCTGGAGACTCCTTCATGGTCTCTGACTGAGACAGGAGCGTGAGTTGCTTCTTGTCGAGTGACGCCAGCATCTCTAAGAGTCTTTAGAGGGATGATGTTAATAGCGGTGCGAACATCAACTAACGCTCGCCTGAATTCGTTTCCCTTGAGATGGACTATGGTGAGAAGTCCCCAGTCGTACATCTCTTTGTCTGTTACTGGAGGTTCAGGGAGTATCTCCTGAATGTCTAATTATTTCCCAGATACAATATAGTATAATGCAGCAAACATATCATTTCTTTGAGCTTTTGATAAGTACAGTAACTCACAGACATGCTCAATTAGGGATTGAACCGCTTCCTTGACCGGCTGCTCAGAGAGTGTGAATGTTCTGATTAGGGGAGGATTTTTGTGCACTCCTTCAGTCCTCAGTTCTCCCGAGTGAGATTTTTATTTGAATATACACTTCAGGATTCTGCAATCACTTGTCGGGTAACTGACATACCTATGGAAATGGCAGTAGCGTGCATTTTCCATATGTTCTTCAGTTGGTTCCTTTTTGACATGAGGTAACTTGATCGCACCGTCTTGAATCCTGACCTCCAGTAGTTCGATCACCTCTTCAATAGAGAAGGGAAAGTCAGGTGCATCTTCATCATTATGTTGTTGTTGAGAAGATGATTGTGCATTCCTGGCCTGACCATCTTTTCTTGGAGCTTTTGAGGGATTAGACACATTAGGGGCATTCTTATGTGGTTGTGCTTCAGATTTTATTTTGCTTCCTTCAACAACATTCATGAAAGCTTCAACATTGTACTGCTCTAGACGCCTGTTGGTACCGCTTCGGGCATTAGGTTCCTCGACTTTGACAGTTTTGGTTCTTTCTAACAAAGCTGGAGCAGTGGTTTTTTATCGCTTGGCCGCTTCATGAAGTTCTGAAAAGGTATGGAACCGGAGATTTTCCAGCAAGGCTATGTAGACTGGGATCATTCCATTGATGTACAAGTCCACCAGTTGTTTCAGTGATGTTTGGATCGTGACAATCCAGAGCCTCGAGTCTGAACTTTTTTACGTAGTCGTTCGGATGTTCATTGTTCTTCTGAGACATTCTTCCTAAATCAGAGAGATTAATATGTTCCAAGACGAAGAAGTATTTTCTGTAGAAATCATTAACCATTTATCCCCTATTAGCGATACTCCTTGGTGCAGTATTGTTGTACCAAGTATATGCTCATCCGGTTAGATACTTTGAGAACTCTTTCAGACGTACAACATGGTTACTTTCATGTTCTCCAAGTGCCTCCAGAAATCAAGAGACGTGTTCTCGAGCGTTCCCTGTTCCGTTGTACAGCGTGAATGTTGGAGATGTGTAGCCTTTTGGGAAAAAGATCCTTTCTATATCATAGGAATAGGGAGGTTGATGACGATTGACAGATGGTGCATTGCCTTTTCCTTAATCCTCCATAAAACGTTCCAGGCCTTCACGAGTGATGAAACCGACAGGTTTAGGTTCTGCGGTTTTACGTGCTTCGTCATCGTCAGGGACTGGGATAAATTCAGGATCCGTGGATGGAGGAGTTTTATTTTCTTTCCCTTTTTCCTAAGTTTTGTCTGAAATCTTGTCAGTAAAAGTCTTGAGGTAATTGCACAGCTCTTTCTGCGTCATAGCCATGTCAGTATGATTTTTGGCAAGAACTTCCTGGACCTTCATGAGATCATCAATAGTAGGCGTATTTTCTATGATTTCTTCGGGATGCCTGCCGAAGAGTGGATTATCTCCAATGTTGGTTTGCGGAGGAGTGGTATTGTCGATGCGGTTGTTGGAAACATGAGTAGTTTCTGGAGCTCCGCCATTGTTGCAAGTGCTAGCATTGTTTGGGTTAGGATTCGTGACTGATCCTGACCTAAGATCAACCATATAGTGAAAATGTGGTATTGAAACCGAGATATTAACCTCCCATTGTGGTCGCCAATATGTAGATGGGGAAAACGGTTCGCTGGTTTTTTAGGAAAGTGAAGAGTCGAGAGTGATTTCGAGACTCCTCGAACCGGGCAAACTGCTTAACCTCACACATATGCACTGCAAAGGGAGTGCTTAGATTCAAGAGATCAATCTGTAGGACTCTGTCCTAAACCAAGTCAATGGTCGTTCCAAAGTCAAATCAGCTGCAAAGCGGGAGATGGGTTGATCTGTAGGAGGGAAGCTGAGAATTGTGTGGGATCAGTGATGATCAAGGATTATAGATGTGTTGTGGGTTTCTGTTGGTGAACTGTTGAGTTCGAATAAGTTCTGAAGGATTGATGAATTCTTTAGAATAGTTACTCGAGAAATTCTTGGGTAGCCTAAAAACGTTGTTTCAATCATGGATTCAGAGACTTATTTATACTGTTAGAATTGTGAACACCTTGATCCCTGTAAGTGTGACGGTTTCATGAGTAGAAGAGTGGGCTGGTGGAATATCGTGGTAGAGTCAGTTCCATGTCGTGTGGAGACTTGATGGATCGTGCACCCATTACTTTTCTAACTCCTTCAACCGTTGACACAACTTACGCACATTTCTCGTCGTGGATGAATCCACGTGCTGTAGGCCTCCAGACCAAAACCCTGTTTGTTATCCCCCAATTTGGGGTGATTGATGTCTCACGAATCGTGGAGTCTGCATGACAGACGTGTATTTAGTTTGTTAGTTTTTGACTGATTAGGCAATGAGCCTAGGTTTTGTTGAATCGAGAAAGTTTAACAGGTGCTCAGCGATTCATGAATGTAAATATTATAAATTCAACGAGTTGTTGAAATATTGAAGAGTTACTGAATATATGTGGATTATTCAAGCAACTGAGCAAGTATTACTCGATTCGACGAATTACTGATAAATTACTGAATATTGATATTTGGGTCAATATTCGATCAACCGAGCAAATATTGCTCAATTCGACGAATTACTGAATATTGAGAATTTGACGTGCAACTGAGCAAGTATTGCTCAATTCGTCAAATTACTGATAAAATTACAAAATATTGATAGCTGGATCAATATTTGAGTAACTGAGAAAAGTTGCTCAATTCGACAAAATATTTATTGGTGACATGACCCAATAAAATATATAAAATATTGGTAGGTTACCATTGTTGATGTTGGTTTTTAGCTTAGGGTTAAAATCGTAAAACACTAAACCCTAGCAGACAGTAATGTCATAACATTTAAAGTACCAAGCATTTACTAGGCACATTTACTGAAACATTTAATGTGTCTCTAAATAATTATCGGGGTATCTTTTTCAAATTAGGGTTACGACAAGCCAAACCCTAATTCCCCACGTGTGCCAATGGCAAATCATGCCAGCCACACTGACCGCGCCAAAGCATGCCAACCATGCTAGCCACACCTCTGTGCCAATGACAAATCATGCCATCCACGCCGACCGCGCCAAAGCATGCCAACCATGCTAGCCGCACCTCTGTGCCAATGGAAAATCATGCCAGCCACACCGACCGCGCCAAAGCATGCCAACCATGCTAGCCGCACCTCTGTGCCAATGGAAAATCATGCTAGCCACACCGAACGCGCCAAAGCATGCCAACCATGCTAGCCGCACCTCTGTGCCAATGGCATATCATGTCAGCCACACCGACCACGCCAAAGCATGCCAATCATGCTAGCCTGACCTCTGTGCTAATGGCAAATCATGCCAGCCACACCGACCGCGCCAAAGCATGCCAACCATGCTCGCTGCACCTCCGTGCCAATGGAAAATCATGCCAGACACACCTACTGCACCATGGCAAACGCACCTCTCCATGGCCCCATGATGCCTTCACTACGCGGCTATCAAAACGAAGGCGTGCAAAAATCAACGGTTGCCCTTCAAACCCAGAAGTAAATCCTGGCCGTCTAAGGTCACCAAACGACCTTTTTCCCCAATAGCCTAGCTTGGTCACGCGCCTGGCCCAAGATGACCACGCCATGCGCCCATGGAAAACCCTTGGCCCCACATGCCAAGCCAAACCAAACCTATCCCAAGCTATCCGCGCCATGCCAAACGCACTTTGCCTTAGACCTAGCCATACTAGTCATACCATGCCAGGCCAAACACCCTTGCCTTGTCCCTAGCCACGCCATGCGCCCATGGAAAACCCTTGGCCCTACATGCCAAACCAAAACCACATCTAGTCCAAGATAGTCGCGCCATGCCAAATGCACTATGCCTTATCCCTAGCTATGCTAGTCGCGCCATGCCAAGCCAAACAACCCTACCTTGGCCCTAGCCATTCCATACGCCCATGGAAAACCTTTGGCCCTACATGCCAAGCCAAAAATGCACCTATCCCAAGCTAGTCGCGCCATGCCAAACGCACTCTACCTCGGACCTATCTATGCTAGTCACACCACGCCAAGACAAAAGCCCTTGCCTTGGCCCTAGCCGCGCCACCCTGCTGGCCTCCCCTATGCGGCCACCAAAAGGAAGGCGTGCAACAATCAAAGGGTTCCCTTCAATCCCAGGAGCAAATCCTAGCCATCCAAGGTTACCAGACAACACATGATAACCTTTGGCCCGAAAACATAAGTTTGGCCATGCCATGCCAACCTAATCGCGCCACCATGTTGGCCCTCACTACAAAAACGAAGGCGTGCAACGATCAACGGTTGCCCCTCCTCTCAAGATGCAAAATCTCGACCGTCGAAGGTCACCAGGCTAGCAAGTATCCCGAGCTTGACTTGTCAAGCCACGACAACATGCTACATGTTTTCCAAAAACATTCGAGACATCAACACAAACTGGGGGATGCTCATTAGGGTTTTGTTTTGGTGGTCTATAACGTGCGGTATACACAAATGCCCATTTCAAGATAGTGCAATAAGAATAAGAAGGTTAGTAAATGCAAGAAGCAACGATGAAACGCTCTTTTATTATGGGACATCAATTCCATCAAGTCCCATGAATACCAGGCGTTACCACCTCTTCACATTTAACTCATCCGTTTTCTTTTCTTATGAGGCCAGAGTACGTTTCTTTTTTTACTTGTATAAATAGACTTACCTATTTCCACCAGAACACAATTTCTTGGTCAGGGGAAAACACCACACTCATAAAGGAAACTCTTGCTAGATTTCTCAAAGCTCTCACCTTCTGATACAAGTCAAGTACGTACTACTCTTCCATAATTATTCTATCTTCAACACTCTCTTCGCTTCCCTCCCTAAACCAACCCTTCTCCTCCACTTTGTGACCGAAGCAAGTCTGGAACGGCCATTTCTTGGTTTAGGCCGGACTTGTACAGATTGATCTCTCGAATCTAAAGTACTCCCTTGTAGTATATTATTTAGGGTTTAAATTGTTTCTCTCCTTCACACCTGTAATTACCGAAATCAGCAGAACCTATTTTCACCTATAAATAACCATATACTATCCTGGCTTGATTGGGGTATACCCAGATTAATTGGGGTATACCCAATAAGATGAAATAGGGTTATTATGAAGTAAAGCCAAACCACCCCTTAACCTTGTATTTTATAAATGGCTAAAATGCCCTTGGTTAATTAACTCTAAAATTCAGATTAGGTTAATTAATTGAGTTTAAATTAAAATTTTGAAATTATGAATTCAGTAAATTAAACCTTTCATCTGTCTTATGATTTCGATTTCGATCAAAAAAAAATTGGTTTAAAAAATACATAAGGCCGGCAAGGTCATGGTTTGAATAATGTGCCGGCTAGTGTAGCCGGAAGGGTTCACTTTGAAGAACCTGCTGACAAATGTTCAACCGGCAGGGTCTAATTTGAATAAGCTTCCGACCAGATTTCGATCGGCATTGTCTTCGTTGAAGCACACGCTGAATATCTTGGAACAAAATTTTACGGTCGGCATGGAAAATTTGTCTACCATGCCGACGTTAATAAGTTCGGCAAGTAAATAGTTTTTAACACTGCCGGCTGACTTGTAGCCGGCATGTTCAGTATTTATAACCTTGCCGACATGTACTTATACCAAACAGAAAACAGAAAATATGGAAGATGTAATTCACTTTATTCATGCAATTTTGGTTACTACATTGATTGAAACATAAAAACGAATGCACTTAGCATGTGCATCAAGCCATTAAACACCTAGGCGACCCTAGTGTATCATAAAAATATCCTTCCGGCGCACAAAACATTATAGGATTTTTCACTAAACTAGTTGGAAGGGTCCATTTCCCATACATCGCCGTCTGCAAAACAGCCGGAATGGGTTTATATAAATACCCTTCCGGGCGAAAAAATATAGGCATCAGGAAACATTCTATACAAGTAGCTGGAAGGGTAAAAGAAATAAGATGCGACTTCATTAAAGAAAAACAGACGCCGGAATGGTATACAGATGAATAACCTGCCGGGTCTGCTAGTAGCAGTTACAGAAACTACACACCCGGCAAGTTCTTCAACCCTATACCTTTCCGACCAAACCCTAAATATGAAACCCCGGAAAGGTCGATAAAAATACATTGCCGGCGTCGCAAATGCCAATTCAAAATTTCGAATTTTCTGACCTAATTTGACATGCAAACATGAAATCGAAGTACTAGAGTGAGTTTAAACAAGCCCTTACTTTCTTAAGCGCACCATTTCGCGTGTTTCAGCGGGTTCAAATTCTCCTTCTTCGACAGTGTTTTTATTCACTTTCTGAGCAACCAAACTTCCAATTCCAGGGTTATATTAGTTGGTTTTTTTATTTTTTTGTTTCATCTTACTAGCCCTAGGTGGTGGCAGATCCATTGATGAAGATTAATCGGAGTTTTCGAATCGACGATGTTAACGAATTAATCGACGAGTTTTGGTGGTGGTGGGGGTGATGGAGCCGGTAGGGTTGTGGAGGAGAAGAATAAAATGAAATGAAAAGATTAAAACTGATTTAGGGTAATAGGTTTTTAAAGGGTGAGGGTAATTTTGTAACTTAGACATTTGGACTCCCCCTAAAACTCTTAAAAAGAGTCCCTTTTAAAATTGGGTATACTCCAATTAATCTGGTTATACCCCAATCAAGCCAGGTATATTATGTGATTAATCCCCGTGGATCAATATATAAATTTATTTGGTGTTTGAACTTGCTCAGAATAATGACTTGTTGAGCGTTTGTTCGAAAACCCTAATTTTGATGAATTCCTCATTATTCGATGAATTACTAAAAATAGGTCATGAGCAAAGGAGGGACCGACCTCATGGGACCATGGACGTCCATGTGATTCCCAATTTCTCAAGTGAGCGTGCACCAAGGTTCTCAGTTGGAGAGTTGGTGAAAGAATGATGATTATATGTCGGTTTCATTATTTATTGAATTAATGCTGGGTTCAACATTAGGCAAAACCTAAATATCAAGGATAAGGGACCGACCAAGAGAGCATGAGACCGTATCTTGGTGATCACGGGACTATATGTTGTCCGTTTGAGAAATCCCCAGGTTGGTTGTAGGGAGTTTGGGCCCAATATGAGCAATTGAGCAAATTAGGTGAGAATTATGAAAACATGTGGGACCAGATTTGTGAAAGCCTTAGGAATAACCCTGGTCGGTCATTAGGGAATGCACGTGCTTCCATGGTGTCCATGTCTCCGTACTGAGAGTTTCAGTATTTTCTGATGTGCGTTTGAGCAACATTGTGAATTTTCAGAAGAGTTTCATCTTGACTGAAATTCTTGATTTTTGTTGGAATGAGCATGTATGCTCAATTAATCAATATTTTGTAAATATTAAAATAAGAATATTTTAACATCCAAAATTGCCGTGAGAGGCTAGCCGGTCATGTGACCATGTTGGAATTTTCATGATTTGAGCAATATTTAAGAAATTATGAAGAAATCATGATTTTTTCTCAAACCAAGGAGTTTCATGAATTTGAGGAAAATAATAATTATAAAAGACTAGGGATTGCAGGGTGTGGGACCGGCCACGGATAGGGCATGGCCGGACGGCCATGTTGCCCGGTCCCGCACACTTTTCCCTATTTTATAATATTATTTCATGGATCCGTGAAGTTATGGAGAATCCGTGAGTTTTTGTTGAAACGGAGGAGTTTCATGAATTTAGGGAATAATAATTATAAAATCTAGGGATTGCAAGGTGTGCGACAGGCCACGGCTAGGGCATGGACGGCCGGCATATATGTTGCCCGGTCCCGCACATCTTTCCCTATTTATAATATTATTATTATTATTTCATGAATTCTTGAAATTATGGAGAATCCATGAATTTTGTTGAAACCAAGGAGTTTCATGAAAATTGGGGAATGATTATTATAACAGGCTAAGAATCGTAAGGTGTGGGCCGGCCATGGCTTGGGCATGGCCGGCCGGTCATGTTGCCCGGTCCCGCACACCTTTCCTTATTTTATAATTTTTTTTCATGAATTTTGCACAAACAAGGAAAGTTGCTAAATTGAAGGAGTTTTTCATGAGTTCATGAAAGTAACAAAAAATAATGGAAAAATAATGGAGGAGGCATGGGACTAGCCATGGCTAGGGCATGACCGGCTGGCCGGTGGGCCCGGCCCCTGGGTGCCTCCCATTATTTTATTATTATTTGTTATTTTCTCCTGTTTTGCGTTGGATTCCTCATCTGTTCATGTTTTTTGGATTCTCGTTCTTGTATCTAGGTGCTTAGTCGTGCATCGTTGTCGAATACACTTGCACTATTTTTCGTGGGGCTTACTCAGGGATTGTCCAGACCCTATGGTTAAATATTTATTGCTAATTTATGAAATTTCAGTGTAGAATAATTCATGAAACAGAACAATAAAATAAGTAGTTATTTATTATCAATTCATAGGATCAGCTGTGGATTCGACCATGAACTCGGAATAATAAAATAGGCATTACCATTGATACGTATGATCTCTGTACCTTGGTAGCTATTACTATAAAGGCGGAATTTAGAATAATAATAGACAAGAAACTTAGAAGAACACAGAACACAAGTAGTGATTCGAAGAAATATATCTTCTCTAGATTATGAACAAGAAAATGATTACAATTCTCCCTTTGTTACGCTCACAATCTATCTAAACAGTAGTTAACCCTAAACTGTTTGCTAAGCTTGCTTTTACAATAATTATTTGTCTCACAAACTTCTCTAGGTTTTCTGTGTGTTTAGTTAACAACCAAACCTCTCTATTTATAGACTTTATCGTACTCAGCCGACTAGGTCTTCTATGAGGAATCTATTTCCTAAACTAAGAGTGGTGCATAAAACAAACTCTTTCCTAATTAGGAATTCTGCCTAAACAAGGATTCCTTCCTAGAATAGGATTCTTCCCTCAACTTAGCTTGAGGTTAACTAAGTTCCCTAAAGGAGTACGGATACACCTGTATCATGGGTCCCCCTTTTAATAACTAGAACTCCTGTGAGAGTTAAAAATGAAGGTTAGGGAACTCAAGAGCCCCCTTTTCCTTGTTAAACCACTTGGCCTTACTAGGAACCTGACCTTTACATCCAATTAGAAAAGCTTCTTTTTCTCCTTGTCGTGTTTTAGTCACTCTTCGCTCCAATACGCAGTCTTCCTTGAGTGGTTCTTCTCTATCAAACCATAAGTCTTCTACCCGTGGTAAGATCATAGTGTCGTCACCGTCATCATCTAGTAATGCTGGTTCAAACAACTTCAAGTATTCGGCATTTATAACCGAGTACATTCCTAGATAAGGTGGAAGATCCAGACGAAAGGCATTCCAATCTGATCGAGAATACGAAATGGTCCATACCTCAATGGCTTCAACTTCTTGCCTTCCCCCTTCAGTCGTTCCTTACCTAATTTTAACCATACCAAGTCACCAACACCGAAATTACAAGACACAAGATGCTTGTCATGATTTTCTTTGTATTTGGCTTGTGACTTCTTTAATTGTGCTTCAACAGTTGCATGAATCTGAGATATCTTCTCCAAGAATTTTTGCGTCTTTTGTCGTTCAATTCCTTCCTTCCCCCCATTGAGGTGTCACTAGAAAATACTAGATCGAAAGGACTAGGTGGTAAGTAACCATAGCACGTCTCGAAAGGATATTTTCCCGAAGAACTATGAACTGCTCTATTGAAAGCAAATTGTAGATATGGTAAACTCTCATCCCAAGTTTTAGGATCCTTAGAATTATATCCCCTTAACATGTGAACCATAGTCCTGTTGACCACTTCTGTTTGTCCGTCTATTTGTGGATAAAAAGATGTACTCTTCTTCAACCTAGTGTCCATCATCTTCCATACACTATAGGAAAAATATACATCTACAACTGGGGTTTTACAACACTTTTCTAAACATCGTAGAAAGTCATATGTTTTAGAACTGGTTTCAAAGGAAGAGTTGTCGCATATCATCACTGCCAACCCTTAGGAATAAGTGTTTGCGCTAAGAAAACAAACGAAAACTCCTTAAGAAAAAGAGTTGTAACGACATTTAGCTATAACAACTCTGTTCCATATGTGTAGTGACTTATCCTATCACAATTATGACAAGTGTTGTTGAAGAACACAAAAATATGATAATGAAAAAAATGTTAAAGGGGATATTTGAACATGAACCTACTGCATGGAAGTCTATCTCATCAACCACCCTTTCATTTCACAAGTTTCGGTTTTTTTCTTTTCTTTTTTAAATAGAAACCTACAACAACACTTATAAGTGTTTTTGAAGTAAAAATATATAATATTGAAAAAAATGAGGTTATAAGGGAGATTCGAACATGAATCTACTGAATGGACGACTAGCTCATCAACCACCCTTTCATTTCACAAGTTTCGGTTTTTTTCTTTTCTTTTTTAAATGGTAACCTACAACAACACTTATAAGTGTTGTTGAAGTAAAAATATATAATGTTGGAAAAAATGAGGTTATAGGGGAGATTCGAACATGAATCTACTGCATGGACGTCTAGCTCATCAACCATCCTTACCGTTCACAAGTTTTGGTTTTTTTTTTCCTTTTTTTAATAAAAATGTACAACAACACTTATAAGTGTTGTTGAAGTAAAAATATAGAACATTACAAGAAATTAGTATGGGGGGATTTGATCCTCAACCTCCTGTATGGAAGTCTACACCACTAACCATACCTACACTATTACATGTTCTGTCAAGTTTGTGGTTCTTTAATAAACTAACTTTATGACAACCCTTCATAAGAGTTGTAAAACAAAATGTAATGCTAAAAAATAATGCTCAGGTGACTGAGCGGTAAACAGCACGAAGCCTTCTCTGTAAACAATCACATACACGCCTTCTCTGAATTACTTACATTTTTTACTATCTGCAATATTTACTTTTCTCACTTCAGATAAGGGTAGTCTGGTAATTTTCACAGTCTCTGTAATATTTATTACCTTTATTTCTAGTAAGGGTAATATGTTGATTTTCAAAATTTATAATATTTAGTTTACTTATTTTCCGATAAGCGTGGTCTGGTCATTTTCATAGTCTTCATAATATTTATTGCATTAATTTCCAAGAAGGGTAATATGGTCGTTTTCACAAGGGTAGTCAAGTCACTTTCACAATCTCCATGATATTTATTGCAAAAATTTCCATGAAGGGTAATATGGTCGTTTTCACAAGGGTAGTCAAGTCACTTTCACAATCTCCATGATATTTATTGCAAAAATTTCCATGAAGGGTAATATGGAAATTTTAGTAATTTTCACTATCTGTAATATTTACTTTACTATCTGTAATATTTACTTTACTTATTTCAGATAAGGATATTTTAGTAATTTTCACAATCTCCTTAATATTTATTACCTTTATTTTTAGTAAGGGTAATATGGTCATTTTAACTCTGGCAATCTTCGAACCTGGGATGTTCAATTCTGATATATTTCTTATCCAATTCTGATATATTTCTTACATGTAAATGGATGGATTCGTCGTTCTTACCAAGTTTCTTACTTAGAGTAGTCAACTCGCAGACAGGTTTCGATCTCGGAGCATGGTATGCATACAATATGCAGAAATAAGATTTGTTTAAGGTTTCGTAGAATATTTCGAAGGAATCTTTCTTGTAAATGGATGGTTTCTTCGTTCTTACCAAGTTTTTGACTTAGAGTAGTGAACTCGCGGCCAGGTTTCGATCTCGGAGCATGGTATGCATACAATATGCAGAAATAAGGTTTGTTTAAGGTTTCGTAGAATATCTCAAAGGAATCTTACCTGTAAATGTATGGATTCGTCGTTCTTACGAAGTTTCTGATTTAGAGTAGTCAACTCGCGGCCATGTTTCGATTCGAAGCATGGTATACATAGCATATGCATAAATAAGGTTTGTTTAAGGTTTTGTAGAATATACCAAAGGAATATTACCTGTAAGTGGATGGATTCGTCGTTTTTACCAAGTTTTTGACTTAGAGTAGTCAACTCGCGGCCAAGTTTCGATCCCTGAGCCTGATATGCATACAATATGCAGAAATAAGGTTTGTTTAAGGTTTCGTAGAATATCTCGATGGAATCTTACCTGTAAATGAATGAATTCGTCGTTATTACCAAGTTTATGACTTAGAGTAGTCAACTAGCGACCAGGTTTCGATCTCTGAGCCTGGTATGCATACAATATGCAGAAATAGGTTTTTTTAAGGTTTCGTAGAATATTTCGAAGGAATCTTACCTGTAAATAGATGGTTTATTCGTTCTTACCAAGTTTCTAACTTATAGTAGTCAACTCGCGCCCAGGTTTCGATCTCTGAGCCTGGTATGCATATAATATGCAAAAATAGGTTTGTTTAAGGTTTCATAGAATATTCGGAAGGAATCTTACCTGTAAATGGATAGATTCGTCGTTCTTACCAAGTTTCTGACTTAGAGTAGTCAACTCACGACCAGGTTTCGATCTCTGAGCTTGGTATGCATAGAATATGCAGAAATAAGGTTTGTTTAATGTTTCGTAGAATATACCGAAGGAATCTTACCTGTAAATGGATGGATTCGTCTTTTTTACCAAGTTTATGACTTATAGTAGTCAACTCGTGGCCAAGTTTCTATCTCGGAGCCTGGTATGCATACAATATGCAGAAATAGGTTTTTTTTTAAGGTTTCGTAGAATATTTCGCATAAGAATCTTACCTGTATGGATGGATTCGTCGTTTTTACCAAGTTTTTGACTTAGAGTAGTCAACTCGCGGCCAGGTTTCGATCCCTGAGCCTGGTATGCATACAATATGCATAAATAAGGTTTGTTTAAGGTTTCGTAGAATATTTCGAAGGAATCTTACCTGTAAATTGATGGTTTCTTCGTTCTTACCAAGTTTCTGACTTAGAGTAGTCAATTTCGATGATGTATCATGCTAATTTTGAAGTCAGAACCCTCTCAAAGCTTCTTTGTTCATAGATTGTATGCTATTATACCAAGTTTGAAGTTCGAATCGACATTGAGCTTCATACTTATCGATTTTGATGATGTATCATGCTAAGTTTGAAGTCAGAACCCTCATCGAGCTTCTTGGTTCATAGTTTGTATGTTTTTATACCACATTTGAAGTTCGAATTGATACTAAGCTTCATATTCATCAATTTCGATGATGTATCATGCTAAGTTTGTAGTCAGAACCCTTTTAGAGCTTCGTGGTCCATAAATTATATGCCATTATACCAAGTTTGAAGTTCGAATAGATGCTTAGCTTCATGTTTATCGATTTTTATAATGTATCATGCTAAGTTTTAAGTCAAAACCCTCCTAGAGCTTCTTGGTTCATATTTTCTATGCCGTTATACCATATTTGAAGTTCGAATCGACTATGAGCTTCATATTTATCGTTTTCAATGATATATCATGTTACGTTTGAAGTCAGAACCCTCCTAGAGATTCTTGGTTCACAGTTTCTATGTCGTTATACCATATTCGAAGTTCCAATCGACTATGAGCTTCATATTTATCGATTTCAATGATATATCATGCTACGTTTGAAGTCAGAACCCTCCCAGAGCTTCTTGGTTCATAGTTTCTATGCCGTTATACCATATTTGAAGTTCCAATCGACTATGAGCTTCATATTTATCGATTTCAATGATGTATCATGATAAGTTTAATGCCAGAACTCTCCCGGAGCTTCGTACTTCATAGTTTGTATGCCATTATACAGCATTTTCAGTTTATCTGAATGAGAAACTGAGGTCCAAATCTAGTAATCTTCGGACAGATGATGTTTAAATCTGATAAATTTCATTTTCAGTTCATCTGAATGAGAAACTCAGGTCCAACTTTTGTAATCTTTGAACCTGTGATGTTCAAATCTGATAAATTTTATATTCAGTTCATCCGAATGAGAAACTCAGGTCCAACTCTTGTAATCTTCGAACCTGTGATGTTCAAATCTGATAAATTTCATCTTCAGTTCATCCGAATGAGGAACTCAGGTCCAAACTAGTAATCTTTGAACCTGTGATGTTTAAATCTGATAAATTTCATATTCAGTTCATCCGAATGAGGAACTCAGGTCCAACTCTAGTAACCTTTGAACCTGTGATGTTCAAATCTGATAATTTCATTTTTAGTTTATCCGAATGAGAAACTCAGGTCCAACTCTAGTAACCGATTACAAGCTATTTCGGTTAAGATGAACTAATCTTAACTTTTGTTGAGAGTTGTGGTATAACCGGTCATATCCCTCCTGGAGCTTCTCGATTCATAGTTTGAATGCCGTTATACTACATTTGAAGTTCGAATCGACATTGAGCTTCATATTTATCGATTTCGATGATGTATCATTCTAAGTTTGAATTCAAAACCCTCCCTGAGTTTCTTGGTTCATAGTTTGTATATATTTATATCACATTTGAATTCTAAATCCATCAGAAATTTCATGGTCCATCTCTAGTAATCTTATAACCTGGTATGAACAAAAGATACTTCATGGCATGTATGACTAGTCAAAATTACTTCATGACCTATGTGACTAGTCTAAATTCAAACTGGAAGTACAAAGAAAAAGCACAAAGAGACACACCAATTATCGAATTCATTTTTCATTTTCTCGATTCATTCATATACATTTTTTAGAATTTTTTATATCAGAATGTCGATAACAATGTCATAAATTTATTAATATTTTTTTTGGAATTTTTTTCGTGTCGAAGGTTGATAATAGAACTGAATACATGAGTTCGTATTAACACAAAGAGAAACACATGCTTCTCAATCCGTATGAACTGCCCAAATACAATCTCAACCGTCAAGATCTTTTCTTAATCCATATGAGTGGTAAACGTGGTCCGTCCATTCTTTTGGTATCAACACTCAAAACTCTAATTCCTATCCATTTTTCTCTTCTTTCCTCTCCGTCTCTCTTTTCTTTCTCAGCCTTCTCCCCCGACTCTCCCTCTCTTCTTTTTTCTTCTGCAGATCTAATACGTGTTGTTGATATTTACTTATTCCATATGGATCTGCAGAGTTCTAATGAGTATTCATAAAGAGAGACGGGGAGATTAAGAAATAAGGGTTTCCGTAGATAGATGAAAAATTAGGGTTTCAAAATTCAGAATTTCTTTGTATCTGACAAATCAGGTGAAGGTTATGCTTCATCAAATCGGAATTAAAGGTCTAGGTTCTGTATGAGGTGTTCTTGCAGGTTTAGAGCTTCAATTTTTGGAATATGTTGAAAAATTTGTTGATGATGAAAATTGGTTCAGATTCAAGGTTTTCAATTGAATCCGAGAATAAATTGAGCTTAGCAGAGACATAGTGATTATCATGGGTTTTAGATGAGAGTGGTGATGATGAGTTTCAGACCGAGGAGTAGCAAGAAGAAGAATTAACAGATAATCAATTAGTGAATGACGAGTTTCTACCTGGTTTTTCTACGAGGAATCATCTTTCATTCGAACCCAAGGTAAATTTACACTCCCTCTCGTTCATTGAGATGTATTCGTTTTCTTTTGGACTTTTCCTAATTTTGATCAAAATAAATCAATACATTAGGTGTTTATTTTTATTTTTTTATTTTGAGTTCTTATTTTTTAGTTGATTTTAAATTAGAGAATCTAATTTATAGTAATTTGAATTGATTCATACATTAGGTGATGCAGCTGAAGCTGAACCTGAGATGGAGTTACAACTATTGTTGAACTATGGGTGTTGAGAAATTGAATCTGAGAACAATAACAAGAATTTGAGGGTTTCCATGGGTTTGTTACTTTGAGATTGTTGTATTGCATTTTTAGGAGCTAAGAAGAAGTGCAGGTGGACTTGAATCAATTGCAGGTGATGGGTCTATGGTGCATATCCAGTTTGTGATGACCAATAAGATGAACTACACTGTGATGTTGGTATGGACTGAAAAAGGTGACTAACTGAATGGAAAGATGCAGTCGAGTTGAACATTGAAGTTGCAGTGGTGTTTGAAGTAGCTGGAACTTAAGACGATTGCAAGGAAAGATGCAATGGAACTTATGTGTGAGGTGCTTAATATATGACCAGTTGGTGGAAATATTAAGCTTGGTGTTGAACTGGAGCTATTGCGAATGGATTGAGCTGAGTTGGTGGTTTAGCCGACTGCTGCAGGAATTTATTGGTGGTACTTGCAGATGTGAAATGGTATTGCTGATGAGATGGAGGTTTGAAATGGTATTATGTGCAGTTTGTAGGATGTGGGATTGCTGAAAGAACATTTGAGGATATAGGCGATACTTTCCTATTTCATGTTCTCGCAACATTTGTGCTTCCTTCACTCATCGAATTGTTAAAAAGATGTGTTCCAAAGATGTAGATGCCGACCTTGATTACAAAGTCGACGATGCTTATAACGGCGCCGCACTGGTGAAGTTCAATCCATAAATCCTCTTGTTGGTTGTTGTGTAGCCTTTATAAATTTCATAAGTTTGCTTCTTTTGTTTCCCATAATTTTTTTGGACTTACGAGTTATGATAACCCAACTTTCCAACTGTAAGGCCAGATGGTATGTGCTTATCATGTGATATTTTGATAGGTCCAACCATGGGATTGGAAATTTATTAAACTGGTTTATAGAGTTAGCTTTCTGATGAGCTAAACTTAGCATAAGCATCTGACTATATTTGGATTTATCTTTGGCTAATATTGTGCCATGACCTGAAACATGTACTACTATTCTGTATCACATTTCTTCTATTATTTATATTCTATTGCATTTTTCATTTTGTAGACCTAGTCGAACCAAATTCACTGCTAATTAATCTTCTTTACAGGGTGTCTGTCATATTTGTTCGTGTCTATGAACCAACAAAGCAGAAACTGTTGAAGATGTTTCCTGGAAATCTGGGTGCTTTTTCTCATTTGGTAAGTGAACATTAATTTCAAACCTCGTGCAATTTGGTGACTTTTGAGTCTTCTCAACTGATTTTTAGCAATTTTGTATTGGGAATTCCATCGCATATTTGTAGTTGGAAAGTTGAAGATGACGAAACCTTGATAGTCTTCTATCCTGTCTCGTTTCCAGAATCTTATTCATCAATTCCCTTCTGCACATCCTCCTATATACTGTAAATGTTTCATCAAGCCTTTATGCTTTCTGCTATGGGTTTCTACAAAAAACACTGCTGACATTGACTTAATATCATGATTATATAGGTAGTAGAATTTGTAACCTAGATTGGGCATCAAAAAGTCTCAACACTAATATTATTGGTTGGTACAATGGGTACCTCCTTGTATGTTATTGTTACCCAAGTAAATGGATTGTTAGGTTTAAAAAATCTAAGTCTTGGGTATTATGTGGTGACATTTATTTTGCTTTGGATATTAACTTGTATTCAAAATAATCTGCTTGGATGCAGTTACTTGGAATGTTGTTGTAAGTACTGAAACTAGTAATGGAATGTTCTTTTATGTAGTTGTTGAGCTCTTAGTTAATTTTTTCTCTTCGTTTATATTGGTGAAAACAAAAGAAGATGTTTTTGAAAATGAAGCGGTTTGGTGCCAATTTCAGGTAACTGGAGATCCAGTTTTGGGTTTGAGGATGACTCTGGTTTGAGATTTCATGAGCACAAGAACCAGGGGCCGCAGATGTAGCCACAACCCTAATAGATTTGAAGGAGGGTATGACAAACAAAAGGATGAAGTGGAGGAAGGTTTGATTTACGCTGATGACTAGTGCTTTGTAAGAAGGAATTTTGAGCCAGTGTTTTTTCCTCTGACTGATAAAGAGAAGTGAGATTGATGCCAGGTTTTGTACTGCGAGCAATGAACTTGTCCCCGATCCCATGGGTTATAGTTTCAGTTTTTATTTTTGTGATATGATTTTTTTGCTGGTGTTGTAGTGGAAATAAGAAATGGTGGTAAAAATCTTAACACTACAAGGTTGTCATTTTTTGTAACTTAGAATGAATGTAAATGTGCTACACTGGCATGTTAATGTGAATGTGAAATACTTTTGAAAATTAATGCAATTCAGTTTCATCTATAAAAAAAAATTCAAAATAGTTTTATGCACACAACTTCTAATAAGAGTTGTGTTCCATATTTCAACTACACAAACCAAAGGTTGTGAAACAATGTCTTTACGACACTATTAGGTGTTGTCCAACATAGTTCTACAACTCTAACAAGTGTCGTGCAAAATTTATTCATAATAGTAATCAGAGTTGTTACATATTTCTACAATACACATCCTAGGTTATCTAAGATAGTCCTTCAACTTATACAAGTGTTGTGTTATATATTTCCACGATAAGCATCCTTTGTTGTGTAAAATAGTCCTACAACACAAGCAAGAGTTGTGTTAGGCTTTCAAAAAAAATCGAAAGAGAATCACAACTTTGGAAAAATATTGTCGAACCATGAATCACATCACACTTTACAACTCTTAGTCAAGCATTGTAGAAAAGCTTGGACTTTCTACAATACCCCACCTACACAATGCATAAAAAAACATTGTCGTAGGGGTACTACAACGCTAATAAAGTGTCGTCAATGATGATTTTTCCCGTAGTGATAAAGAATCCCAAAAGTAACTAAGGAACCGACTATCCCTATCAGAAATAATCGAAGTAGGTAAACCAAAATGCTTCCACACGTGCTCAAAGAAGAGCTTTGCTGCACCGGCTCCCGTTACCGTCTTTGTACATGGAATTAATACATGTCATATTGCTGAATCGGTCGACCACAAAGAACAAGTAGTCATGACCATACTTGGTCTTTGGTAACCCACCAAGAAAATCCATAGAAATACTCTCCCAAGGCCTTGATGGTACTGGTAATAGTAGATATAACCCAAGTTTTATGTTGGAAGGTTTAGATGTGCTACACAACTTACACCCCCTAATTAACTTAGCCACATCATCTTGCATCTTTGGACAAAAGACATAACGACGAAGGTTAAAAAGGTCTTATTCATCCCAAAGTGTCCAGCAACTCGAGATGTGTGTGCCTCTCTTAACCATTGTAAACGATCTCCATCTTCTGGAATGCAAATTAATTGACCCTTGTATAACAATCCATCTCGGAGTTCATAATCGCTTTTCAAACCACTCTTCACACTGTCTAAAACCTTCCTAAAGTCTTTGCTGGATGCGTATGACTCTGCATACTCTTGAGGAATAATTGGATGAATTCTCATGGCCACCAGTAATGCTCGAACTGGAGGTCGAGATAACATATCTGCCAATTTGTTTGTTACTCCCTTATTGTACCTAATGAGAATATTGAAAGCCATTAAGTAAGCCATCCACTTCATGTGCCGGGATTGTTGTAGTTTCGTCTGTGTATGTAGATACTCCAACGGTTTGTGATCTGAATGTACAACTACTTCTTTGCCTAAGAGGTACACTCGCCAATGCTTGATACATTGATATAAAGCATAAAATTCTTTGTCATAAGCACTTGAGAACAATTCTGAATGGTACTCCACTGGTTTCCCATCTTGCAACAACACTCCTCCTAATGCATAGTTAGAAGCGTCGGTCTCAACTTAAAAAGTACGTTGTAAGTTAGGCAATGCCAACAAAGGTGCTTCTAAAATCTTCCTTTTTAGTAACTGAAAAGCGTCTTCATGGGTTTGCTGCCATTCAAACTTTGCCTTAGCTCCCATCAAACCATGTAATGGTCCTACAATAGTTGAGAAATGCCGGATAAACTTACGGAAGTATGTTCAAGCCCCTAATAAACTTCTGATTTCAGTTACAGTACTAGGTCTAGGCCACTTAGTGATTAATTTGACCTTCCTTGGATCGATCTTCCGTTGTCCACCACCAACAATGAATCCAAGGTACACCAACTCCTCATTTACAAACTCACACTTCTTTACATTCAACTTCAGCTGGCCTTCATGTAACACTTTAAACACCTTCTCAACGTGAATGAGGTGCTCTTCCCAAGTCCGACTGTATATACGGATATCGTCCAAATAAAAAATCACAAAATATTCTATAAAAGGTCGTAACAAATTATTTATCAAATGCATAAACGTCGCTGGAGCATTACGCAAACCAAAAGGCATCACCAACCATTCGAACAAGCCTTGTTTGGTCTTGAAAGCAGTTTTACATGTATCATCTTCTCGAACTCTCACTTGATGGTATCCAAATTTGAAATCTAACTTTGTAAAGACTCGACCTTTTTACAACTGATCCATCATGTCGTCTATCCTAGGTAGAGGGTAACGATTATTGATCGTGATCTTGTTCAATGCTCTGTAATCAATACACATACGCCATCCTCCATCTTTCTTTGGTACCAACAATACCACTGATCCACAAGGTGAAGCACTTGGCACTATCATTCCTAATTCTAGGAGTTCTTGGACTTGTTTCTTGATCTCATCGGATTCCTCTATGGATGTGCGATAAAGGCCTACATTAGGTAGAGAATTATCCCCGGTCAACATAATTTAATGCTCCACACTCCTCTTTGGCGGTAACTCCGTGACATCAGAAAATAAATCCTTGTATCTCAACTTCAACCTTTCTAGGTCGCCTTCTTGCTGTTCAGTCAAGGCTGCCAAACAAACTCTACTCGGCTTCTCCTCAAGAGATCGGATCACAAGGAGAATGAACTTTGAGCTAGCATTCACAAACCATTTAGCCTGAGTAGCTGTAATCAAGCTTGCTCCCTCTAGAGGAGAATGTATAGCCCGAATCACAAAACTTTCTCCATCATTGGTAAAGGTATATTTTTGTTCCCTCCTGTGTAGAGTTGCATCTCTATCCCATAGGTAAGGACTACCTAATACTACCTGACAAACATCCAAAAGAACTACGTCACATGTAACTTCGTCAATATATGACTCATCTAGAGCAAATTTGAAAGTGCACTGATATGAAACTTGTAAGCCCCCCTCCTTTTGAAGCCATCCTAAAGGGTATGGTTTAGGATGTTTGATAGTCTTCAGTCCTAATCTCTGCACCAAAGAATGTGAAAGTAAATTTTTCTGACTTCCCGGATCAATAACAGAATCAACTAGTGATGTTTTGACTTGCATCTTCACTGTGAAGATTCGCTCCCTAAGATCATACTTTGAAGGTGTTTCTTTTGCCTCTGTCATAAGAGAGAGCTTTGAATTAGGTTCCGTTAGTCCGTGGACTTCTTTTGGAGTTTGAGCGACTAGTACTGCCTTCTTGGATTCTTTTCTTTGCAACCCTTTAGGCTTTAGATGAGGGTTATTAACCCAACACTTGTCGATAACGTGACCTGTTTTTTTGGAATGGGTGCAAATCAAACCTTCCTTGTCACTAAACTTCCCTTCTTCCTTGATCTTTTCACCTCCTTTTACAGTGGTACCTCCAGATTTCGCCTTAGTATTCCCCTTTGAATCAGATTTCTTAAGCCTGCCTTCAATGGCATTAGCTTTTATACTTGCTTTGGAGATAGAATCCACCGAAAACATCTTCAACTCCTTCCGTATATACTCATGTAACCCAGAAATATATTTCATAAAGATAACATAATCTCCCAAGTCTAAATCCAAAATCATAGCTTGATTCTGAACTTCCGAAGTATATTCTTGCACGGTTTGGTTGTAAGTCTGCTTTAAGTTGTACCACTTGAACCATCTTTCCTAATGGTATCCAACCGGATAAAACTGTTTCCTTACAACTGCCTTGAATCTTCTCCACGATAATACTCCTTTACCTAGGTTTTGTCTTTGATAAACTTTCCACCAGGTTAGAGCATGCTTTTGTAGCTTCAATGCCGCGAAAGCAATCTTTTCCTTTGAACCATATTCAAAGAAATAAAAATACGTCTCTAGACGTTCAATCCAATCATCCAATTTTTCTACATCGACACTCCCATCGTAAAGTGGAATATCAACATGAAAATAAATTTTCAGATTCTTACCATGAGGTTTAGTTGATGTAGGAATTTTAAGAAACTCACTTTTCTTTTTTTCTTCATCCTCATCTTCTTCTTCTTCTTCTGAATCGTCTTCTGATTCATCTTTTTCCGAAGCTTCAGGTGAAGGTGTAATGTTTTTCTTCATCTTCGGCTTTGGTGTATGAGAACGAATACATTCAGTCAATTCTTCAAGGGTGGTTTTAATCGACTTCATGTCTGTTTTTAGCGTAGCCACATTTTCTTCCATAATTTGTGATTCGCTATGCTTGGGTTCATCATCTGACTTTGTCATCTTTGATCCCCTTGTTCTCCTAACGTCTTCAAACTTCTCGAGTACCTCACCAAGCTTTAGGTAGAGAGATCTAGTGAAAACCATAAACCACAGGGATTTACCCTAAAAACTAACCTTGCTCGTGATGCCAAACTTGATACGTATGATCTTTGTACCTTTGTAGCTATTACTATAAAGTGGAATTCAGAATAATAATAGACAAGAAACTTATAAGAACACAAGTAGTGATTCGAAGAAATATATCTTCTCTAGATTATGAACAACAAAACGATTACAATTCTCCCTTTGTTACGCTCACAATCTCTCTAAACAGTAGTTAACCCTAAACTGTTTGCTAAGCTTGCTTTTACAATAATTATTTGTCTCACAAACTTCTCTAGGTTTTCCGTGTGTTTAGTTAACAACCAAACCTCTTTATTTATAGACTTTATCATACTCAACCAACTAGGTCTTTTATTAGGAATCTATTTCCTAAACTAAGAGTGTTGCATAAAACAAACTCTTTCCTAATTAGGAATTCTGCCTAAACAAGGATTCCTTCCTAGAATAGGATTCTTCCCTCAACTTAGCTTGAGGTTAACTAAATTCCCTAAAGGAGTACAGATACACCTGTATCAACCATTCCATGGGATCGTGGATTCGACCATAGAATCGGAGTAATAAAATTATATTTTACCATTTCATGAGATTAGCAATGAATTCGATCATGAAATCGGAGTAATGAGATAATATAGTTGTTTATTGTCATTCTATGAGATCAAGCTGTGGATTCGATCATAGAATCGGAATAATTGTTATTGCCATTTCATGGGATCAGGCCGTGGATTCGATCATAAAATCGGAGCAATTGTTATTTCCATTCCATGGGATCAAGCCTTGGATTCGACCATGGAATCTGGGAAATTTTTATTGCCATTCCATGGGATCAGGCCGTGGATTCGACCATGGAATCAGAGCAATAATAAATCATTCTGGGAATTCAGAGGTGAATGTCACGGCAGAATTAATCTATATACATAGTCAGGAGACGGCTAGTCCTGAAGGAGCTATCGAATCTTACGAGAATACCCGAGTCTATACACGGTAACTATACATATAGTCAGGATCAGTGAGTGTCACTGTCCTGAAGGCGTTGTTGCTCTCAATCTTATGGAGAACCGCCCAATTGTTCTTCTATTCAGAGTCATAGATAGGTTTGCTCTCATGTAGTCAGAGAACAGTGAGTATCACCGACGTCCTGAAGGCGTTAAGCCCCTCACAACAAAAAATTATGCAGGAGGACCTCCCAATTCTATTATCATTAGTATAAAACAAAGCTAGGATAAGTTTTCCTTTGTTAGTGGTGGTCAGGATTTGTCTGGACAAAGATAAATCAAGAGATATGGAATTTCAAAAATTATAATGGGGAGGTTCGAACTCATGACCTATTGTGTCATAAGAGTGGCCTCTAACCAGTGTTCCACCTTGGTTGGAATTGATAGAAAAGATAAATCAACAGTAGTGGTTTGTTCAACTTAAATACCATAATTGCTTTATTAATTAGTGTTTCACTAATTGCACATAATAAATAATCTATTCATTATAAAGTGTTTTATTAATTAGTGTTTCACTAATTTCTCATAATAAATGACTAATCATTTTTTAATTATAAATGTTTTCTTAATTAATTATAATATTTATTTCTATTAATAAGTAATTTTGATAAATAATATCAATAGACATATTCTGCGACAATGAGTAGTAGAAGAGGTGGAGGCCGAAATATTAGTGGTGGTTAAGGGCGGAGCCAAGCACAATTATATTTATTTTTGTTCTTTTATCGTAAAATGGAATACGAAGTTCATTTTTCACATGTATCCAACTTGCTAAGAATTTTTTTCTCCCTCTCTCCTCAAAATCCTGGCTCCGCCCCTGGTTTGTGGTGGAAGAAGTAGTGATGGTGAATGCTGGTGTGTAGTGATGGACAATATTAATTTCATGTTGTCGTTACAACATCGATAACATCGTAGTGTGGAAGATGTGGTTGATTGTTTTTAACACTTTTGATAAAGGAAGGTACCATATATTTCAGGGATGATATCATACAAGACAATATTTTCATGATCGTAGTTGGATCACCCAAATGGTATCCCTGTTATCTTTGGTACTATATCGTATAAATCATGATTTTTTAATGTTAAAATAAAATTGATTGCAAAACAAAAAGAATGTATACATGGAAAAATAATAATGAAACTAATCAATTGACGAAATTTTTTTCAATCTAAACCTCGTACATGGAATTTGTGATTGAAAATTAGAATTGCGTCCAACAACCTACATGGGGTGGGCGGCAGTGGTGGAGTCAAAAATTGACATTGAGGAGGCCTATTTAAAAAAAAAACATGTAAACTTTGGTGGACTAAACCATAAATATATATGGACAAAGTACTATTTATAAAATAAACTAAAAAAATTATGTATGTAGTTATTAAAAATTTAAGGGGTTAGAGCAGTGGATTCATATGGTTTTATGGTGGTGGCGGGTATTGGTGAAAAAAAACATATTATGCTAATTTCGTAACGCCATAAAATGTGCAACGTTATATTATAAAGTATAAAACGTGGTTGATCATTCTAATGTTAAAATAAATTCGATAAAACACATGTCCATTTTAAAAAATTGGTGCAATCAATTGCCATGTTATGTAATAACTAAACGAACGACACGAATCAAGATCAGAACATATGAAATTATTTATTATCGATTTGTTTATGTAAAGAGTGGTCAGGATCTGTCCTTGGCAACGATAAATTTATCGTCGGGGTTTGTTCAACTTAACCTTTATTAAACATTTTATTAATTAGTGTCTCATTTATTGTTCATAATGATTAATTAAATTTCTATTATAAATGTCCCTTTGATAATCTAACATAAATACATAATTTTTTATTAATAAATAATTTTACTAAAAACTATATTAATTCTAATGGTGGTAGTGGAAGTAGGGTTAGTATAAGCGGTGGCGGGTGTTTGTGAATGGTGAAGGCGGTAACATTACTATTGGTGGAATAAATAGTGGCGGTGGATGGTTTTTATGGTGGTGGGTGTTGGTAATAGTAGTGTATAAGAATAATTTTTGCTTTTTAGTGAGTTATATTGACCAAGTAAAAAAATAATCTTCACAAAACATGCAACATTGTATTGTGAAAGATGTAATTGGTTGTTTTTAGCACGATTGATAAGGACAAAAACCAAATATTTCGAGGATGATACCGGAACGTATAAGACAATATGATCATGACTGTTCGATCACCCGTATATTATATAAAGGCAGTTGGTGTACCCGCGTAAGAGAACATTATCACTCTCTCAATTACTATTACATTCTTTTTCCTGAAAGACCATCAATGTCGAGTTATTTCGCGACAACTACCTACAAAGACAACAACTTTCACTCAATTACCGATATAAAACTTTATTGACCAGGAAAATCTATTGCATTCTAAAATATTTGTTTGAAAATTATGTTTGTTTATCAAAATCATCATAAAAAACTCTAAATCATAAATCTAAATTTCGCCTCCGATGTTTATAGAATATTTTTTATATTTTATATTCTCAAATCATGCGACCTCTTGATGACAAATCAACAATATCAAATTACAGATCAATATGTATATGTTTTATTCACTTGGTTAGAAGGTATAGTAGACACAGATGGGTAGATCACACAAAGCAGAACATGACTAAGAATACTTCAATAATTTGGTCAAGAGATCTCTGAGTTTGTATGAAGAAGTTAATGACGAAGAAACGGAATCATTCTGAGTTCGTATGAAGAAGTTATGTGCAAAAGGGTAACTACTATTGTCACATTTTCATGAATAAAAGGTGACAACTACTATTGTCAACTTTTCAGACTACTATTATCATTTCATGAATAACAACTATTGTCACCTTTTCAGACTTTATGGGGCGACCACTTTTCATCTTCCTCTTATTAGCAAGAATACACTAATTAACGTATACATGTGAAGGAAGATAATTTTTACAAAGAAAATTGAAGTGGGCCCAGCTGGAAAAGTTAACAGAGGGGAAGGTGGGAATCTGGTATAGCATGGTGCATCAAGGCTGGATGTACAATGGGTGAAAAGAAGACACATACACTCCACTGGGTCCCGCTACCCTTTGGTCCAATAAGAAGCGAGTCCGAATTTGTGCACACTCCTTAACGAGTGTGCACGTAACATTTCATTCTCTACTCTTGATTTAATTTAGGGAGTTATGTAACGAGGATCGTGATTCTAAACATGGACGGTAATGGAGCTATCAATTAAATTATCAACCAATCAGAAGAATATGTGAAATATACACTCGTTAGAGGAGTGTGAATAATTTTAGACTCATAAGAAGCTGTCTGCACATAACTAAGTTGTTTCAGGTGCACTATAGCATCAGCATTTGTTCACTCTGCAAACAAAATTCTGATATTTTTGTCGGACACGTTTGAGTGGGTGGAGTTAACGTATTTGAGGTGATATTTGCTTGTGGGACCCACAATGAGAGAAGCTTCTGCTGACTTATGTTCAATTATTTAGGATAGTGGGAATTTGGTGTGAAATGTTATAACAAAGATGGATGTACGGATGGTGCAGATGTAGACACGTAAGCTACACATGGGGTTGTCAGAGGATCGGACGGATTAAGTTTTAGTTTCACACAAGCATAAACTGTTCTCAGTGCCAATACATGTGTCTCAAGTAAGAATTTTATTGGGAGTACGTGGTGGTGATTTTGTTGTATAAATAGGGCTTGAACCTTGGAGACAGGGCACTTCTTCCTTCACATCTTCGTTTGCACTCTTCTCCGGCGAGAAAGATGGAAACACAGAGAGCTTTTGTTTTTAATTCCTTCTCCTTCGGTTAATTATTTTTTAAGTACTATTTAACTATGAAAACAGGGGAGGAGGCAATGTAGTGCAAGAGTGTGTAATTGCACACCCTTAAATTTCAAATACCAATACTAAGTGTTAGTTTTGCAAGACTAAATCAAGGGCCGATTGCGTTTTGCACCCCCTAAAATCCAAAGACTCCAACTCTTCAAGACCCAATCACATCTAAAATCCTTCGTGAGTGTAATTAGCTCTTGCCCCATTCTTTTCAAATTCATTTATTTGACCAAAATGAATCATGCGTCACCATCCAAGACCTCTTCTTGCTGGTTGAGGTTGATGTGCAACGAAAATTTTGATGCACAACCGAATTTTTGATGTGTAATGGAGTTTTCATTTTGCTAATCTTTTTATTTTGTCGCGGAATTATTTTTCCTGCACCCCCTCCTTTGAAATCCTAGCTCCGTCACTGTATGAAAACAGTACCAATTCTCAAGCTATGGGATAAAACAAAGACGGTGCGTCTTTTGCCTTCAAACATGACTGAAGGAGTCCCACTGATGATCAGTCTTGCTGAGCATCTAAGGAAATTTAGATGGGGTCAATATAAACCGGAGGCGTACTTCATGCAGTTGGTGGGAAAAGGGCGTAAGTTGCTGTGTTTTTTTTTTCTCGAAAATATCTTGCATATAACCGGACACCTTCTTTTATGATTTATTGTTTGTGTATATCAAATTGCGTGGCATCCTTACAAGAACATGAAGTTATGTTCATTAGACTTTAAACACACTGGATTAGGCCGGTCCCCTACGGCCCTTATTTGCTTGGATATTATGACTGTTCGGTATCCAGAATATGTGTTCTGTTTGTTTGGCATTGCACCTGATGATGTGATTACCATAAGATAGGGTGGAAAGGGCAGTGAGAAAGAACCTATGCTTGGAGACAAAGTTGTTGTAGACCTGTGGAATAAGAGGAATGAACACCTCTTGAATTCAGAATATGGTATGTGCAATGTAGTTTTAGAATTTTACTAGTTAAGCTTCATAAATATCATAATTTGGAGTTATATATCATATTAACTTCACCTCGTGCTGAAATCAAAAGAAACAATTGATAAAGGAGATGAGATGACTCCTTCAACTGATAGCGAAGATGAGATGACTCCTTTAATTGGAGAACCAGTATCTGAACAACTAATCGATCATGTTGGTGAGAATGGTAAACATGTTTCGATTTCAACTTTTCTCTATATAATTTTTTCGGTTTACTATAAGTTACAGTGATTTTGAAGAACTCTATAATACAAAAATGACAGTTAGAGAAGCATTAAAGGCGAACATGGTGAAACTACAAGGTAGAAAGCTCTTATGTAAACTCTCGTCTATAGAAGAAAATATTGATATTGAAGCAACAGAGAATGGTGAACTATTTATTCTTTTTCTAAGCTTTACTAAAAAAAATCTTGTCCAACATCGGAGTAGCATCGATTTTTTTCGATATCCGTGTACTACCATTTTTTTTTTAAAGCTTTTGTTTGATTTTCATTTTTTCTCTTTTATTGAAGTTATGGTGAAGAAGATAATTCTAGATTCATATTTCCAAGCTCTGATGATGAACTAGAAAACAATGTTGGTGTTGTTTTGATGCATGATGAACTAGAAAACAATGTTGGTGCTGTTTTGATGCATGATGAACCAGAAACCAATGTTGGTGCTATTTTGATGCATGATGAACCAGAAAACATTGTTAGTGTTGTTTTGATCGATGGACAGAATGTTGGCGAAATTGGTTTGCATAATTTGTATAATCAAAATAGGATCAATATCAAGTGTTACGGAGTTAACGAACTTGTGTATTTTACTTAATTATAATAACAATTATATATAATGCGAAAAACAAAGTAAAAGACGTAGCAAGATTTTGTTAACGAGGAAACCGAAGAATGCAGAAAAATCTCGGGACCTAGTTCAATTTTAGATACTCTCGCAATTAAGGCGGTATACAGAAACGCTGACGTTTTGTTTCAAAACCGTAGCATCTCTATTCGCAACTGTGAACTTTATATTTTTTTAGATTTCCAATGACTTTTATTATAGACCTTCCTATAGTTATTAATTACTTGGATAGTTCCGAGCCACTGCCTCTCAATCATCTACATGACTTTGATTTTCAGTTTGGTCTCAAATTATTAACTCTCTGCTGTTGGGGGAGTTAGAGTTGCAATGTAGATTAATATTTTCTTTTTCTTTTTTTTAAGTATGTATTTTATTGATAAAAGATTAGGTTACTATATTATATTCTATATAAACAAATTTTAGAAGATAGTAACTATGTAGAATAGTAGTTGAGCACTCACATACTACACACAAGGCGGTAGGTGCACTCACATACTACACACAAGGCGGTAGGTTCGAATCGTACTATCCTCTATTAATTTTTAGAAGATAGTAAAATAAATTATTTACATAGTGAAATGCATGACAAGATAAGAATATTATATTTTTTAGAAGTGACTGTTTTAGTGCTTCTAACATCTCTTTTCTTCATGGTCTTCTTCTTTATGTATCTTCGTCGTTTCGATGCTGATGATCAGAACTCGTTAGAGATTTCAGATCGTCGTAGAAGACAATTACACCGAAGAAACAACAGCAATAGTTGATTATCTACTTCAACAACTTCCTCATCAAATTCATTGTCGGTTAGGAGTAACCGACATGCAGGTTTAGATATTTCCAAATATTGGTCTTTAAAGCAAAATCCTACTTGGTTTTCAAAGAAAAATTAAGTGTTTCAGTCAAGATTAAACTCTTCTGAAATTACCAAATTAATGCTTGAAGGACCACCAAAAATACAAAATCACTCAGAATGGTCCTCAATCACCAGAGTAGCCCGTGCACCACCATGGTCGGTCCCTAGTCGATCTCATTTATCACCAATGGTAGGTTCATGAATCATTAATATTCTTATCTTGTCATGCATTACATAATTTCTTGTACTCACTATTTTAAGCAAGATTTTCCGGAAAGCTAAAACTTCAAAATTCGTCGAACATAAACGTGTACTCATTAAAGAAATTGGGTACCTTTGCGGTATTTTTCTCTTTCTCTTCGCAAATTACATGTAGTTGGTATATTTATTTGTATTTGGGTTTTAATTTTCTTGTATTTTGTTGTTCTTTTTCTTGTAAAAAAATCATGTAATCACCTTTTTGGATTAAATGAAATATGATGTGATTATTTATCAAAACAAATCATCATAATAACATTTTGCAATAAGTGTTTTCAAAAATCTAGTTACCAGAAAGGCCAAAGAAAATATATCTAAATGTTTCCAGACACAAATAAAAAAATATACTAATTAAGAAAATTGCAAAAATAAGCCTTTTGAGTTTATGACTTTATAATACCCCTTCAAGAACAAAGCCTTTTGAGTTTATGACTCTATGGATTTGTCTAGTTCAATCTTCGCCTTTGTAGACCTTGTATTGGCATCCTTTTCTTCTGCTTCCACCTTTATTTTCTTCTTGCCTTAATTTCCTTTTTTTGATCGGTGTTTCATTCTTAATTTTCTGAATTCCTTCATTATTGAAACCCTTCTTCACATCATTGAAACCCTCACATAATATAGTTGCTACCTTATTGTGGGTTGATTTTGAACTCCATTTTATATTCCGAAGGAGATGGATTTGGAAGAGTGATTGATGACGTGTATAGGGATACGTTCGTTCAAAATAAAATCAAAATTAGGAGAAACTCTTTGGGAAATTTCCAACTGGGAGATAGCAAGTTTTAAGTGAATTGAATGTTCATTTAGCATCGATTGAATAGTTGTTTAGTTTTCACATCAGCAAAACGAACCAGCATGTTAGAACATTGCTCGGTTGAACCCACCAACCGTTGGTATGTCAAGTTTGGCTGTCATATTTTAGTGAATCAAAACTCATGTTAAGATTAGCTTGATTATGTACTAGAGTCAACTTCGTATAGGTTAGATTTAAAGTATTAGGATATGAGACATTACAAGTATTGCTAAGTCTTGAAGATGTGAAGAAGCAAGGAGCTACAACGACAACAATCATCATTCCACTTGAGGTTAGTGATATTTGACTTGAACTGTTTCATTCCCTAACGTAGGGCCCGGTTATGCCCTTCTTCTGCCATCATGTCGTCCTCAGTAAATGTAATATTGTTGACGGACATCTCCGATTTTCTTGGAGTCTCTGATCGCGATGGAACTAAATATGCATCTAGGGATATTTGATTGATAGCAGCAAATGTTTTTGTTCGCTGGTCTTTTGAAAGGTGTAAAAGTTCGCATCAACTTTCCACCAACGCAGCTGCTTCCTGGCCTACCGGTTACTGATTGGTGGTGAAGCTGTTAACTTGAGAGTGCTCATCCGAGACATCAGTCCCCGATCCTTGAGTTTCTGGGGTGGGTGAATCATTCGGATCCGACGCTAAGATGATAAGAAAGTTGAGTATGTTGTTGATTGCATCCTTTATCAGGTCCATGTTTCTTCCGTGAATCTCCTGGACTCGTACCAATTCGGTCAACTGCGGAATTCCTCCATTGGTTGTGCCATTATGTGTCATATTGGGAGGAGGGGCGTTGCCATTCCCCGAATCCTGAGTGGAATTTGAGATTGTGGATTCATCTCAAAGACCGACCATCTTCTGAGAATTGGATCGAAAAGTGAAATTGGAAATTGGAAATTAATATTGCAACCGAGAGATTAATCTCCCACTGTGGTCACCAATTGTTTGTGGGTGAAAACCGTTTCTGCTGATTTTGGTAATTTCGTGTGAATGCGGGTGAGAAACGAATCTAATCCCAAAACAATGTACTGCACGGGAGTACTTTTGATTCGAGAGATCAATCTATACAACCCTGGCCTAAACCAAGAAACGACCGCTCCAGGTTTGCTTCGGTCTCAAAGTAAAGGAGAAGGGTTGGTCTTAGGGAGGGAAGCGAAGAAAGTGTTGAGGCCAGAATAGTTGATTCTGGAAGTGTGGGTGTTTTGAGACTTGTATCCAAAAGTTGAACTGGCGAGCTAAATGGAAAGCTACCAAGTGATTTCTGGATGTGTATTTTTCTCCTGACCAAAACTTGTTTTTTGGTGGAAATAGGTGAAACCTATTTATACAAGTTGTAATGAAACGTACCATGGCTTCCTAAGAAGTGGAAACGGTTGAGTAATGGAAGAAAGTGGTAACGAGTAACGTCCGGAATTGATGTTTCCATAATGAAGAAAACGTTTCACCATTACTTATTATATTTACTAACCGCCACACTCTTATGATACTTTCTTGTAACAGGCGTATTGCACGCCGCACGCTGTAAACCGCCAGACCAACACCCTAATAAGTATCCCCCAATTTGTGACATGTTTTGATGTCTCGAACGTTTTTATGGAAAACGTGTAGCAGGTTGCTACGTGTGGCATGGTGTCAAGCCAGTAACCATGGTATGGAGGCGTGCTAGAAGTTATGGCATGGCGAAATGCTAGTAGCCGTGGCATGGTGGCGTGCCACTAGCCGTGGCATGGTAGTGTTCCAGTAGCGGTGGCATAGCGATGTCCTAGCATCTATGGCATAGCGACTTCCTAGAAGCTGTGGCATGGTGGTGTGCCAGTAGCCGTGGCATAACGACGTGCTAGTAGATGTGGCATGGTGACGTTCTAGCAGCTGTGGCATGGTGGCATGCCAGTAGCCATGGCATAACGACATGCCAGTAGAGGTGGAATGGTGGCGTGCCAGTAGCGGTGGCATGGCGGCGTTCCAGTAGCCGTGTCATAGCAATGTGCTAGAAGTTGTGGCATGGCGGCGTGCCAGTACCCGTGGCATGGAGACGTGCTATAAGTTGTGGCATGGCGACGTGCGAGCAGATGTGGCATAGCGAAGTGCGAGCAGTCGTGGCATGGGGGAATGACGACGTGATAGCAGCATGGTGGCATGCCAGTAGCAGTGGCATATTGACGTGCTAGAAGTTATCGCATAGCGACATGCTAGCAGATGTGGCATGGTGGCATGCCAGTAGCCTTGGCATGGTGGCGTGGCCAACATACTCGCACATTTTTTAGGCACGGCTTAGTTAGGGGTTTTGGCATAAACCATGGAATTTGGTGTTGTATCTAATTTAGGGTTTGGAGGTACAAACCAAGGGATTTGGCGTTGTGGCCAAAAGTCGCTACAACTCTTGCGGTTTGGTAGCGAGTTCGGACAGCTGAGATTTGCATCTTAGGAGAAAATATGGCTATTGATCGTGGCCATGTCTTGTTTGCATAGCGATATTGGGAATGTGTTGGTGGTATGCTAGTGGCCACGAGATAACAGTATGCTAGTTGCGGCGTGGCCAAAGTATCATGGACGAGTTTGGTTGAAATTTGCTCAAATTAGGGTTTGGTGTGTTGAAACCCTAATTAACCCGTGTAGTATGTGTGTGGCGCGTTTTGGGAGCTAGCACGTTTGAGAAGATGGCATGTTTTGGGAAGCTAGCTAGCTTAGTTTAACGACTTCTTTTGAGGCCGTGGCAGGTTTAGAGCAATCTGATTGGTCGTCGGAAAGTGGGGTTAGCATGCTAGGGGCGTGACCACGCTTCCAACACGCGGTGACGGATTTTAAGTGACCTAATTGGTCAATGATAAGAGAACCGGCATGTTGAGGCACTGCCACACTTTTAGTGCGTTGTGGAAAATTTGGTTGCCTAGCTTGGCTAGGCATGATTTCGACCAACGGGGTCTAGTATATGGTGCAAGGCACAAAACCCTAATTTTGCAATTGGGTTTGTGAGTTATTTGCAAGTTATCGCAATGATTAGATGGATTTTCGTATGTTGTCACAAAAATCTTTAGCTACAGAATGCAGTATGCTTTCTGTCTGAGCCTTTCGTGTAATGGCCTTAATTTTGTGTAATGGCCTTAATTTTGGTACTTACCGATTTAAGGGTTCTGTTGAGGAACATCGCACAGGAAAGTACTCATCGAGTCTAGTATTGGCAAGGCGCCAGAATTCAAAGTATATTGAGCGGTTCAATAAATGCGTCGGTGGAGAGGTTAGTACTCGCAGCACCGTTTCTTTGTAGAGTGGCGTCACATCTGATGCAAGGTTTTACGATTTTAACCCTAAGCTAAAAACCACCATCAACAGCGTCTTAATTCATTAGCTTCTACTAATGCCCTCACCTGCACATAAACAAATAATTGTGCAGGTAAAAGGAAATGTAAGGTCGGGTGCAAAATGTTTTTCATACATAGTGTACATCCATATGATACTCAAACTTCTAAAACATAAAACAAAATAAAAATCGTACCACTACAAGTATACTTGGACAAAGTATACAATAAGAAACGCTGAAATCAAAACCAAGCAAGAATAAGTGAAGTTGGTAGAATATGCGAGTTTGCTGTTGGGAGAGCTACGTAGAAGTGCGACAGTATTTGGCAATGCTAGGGATGCAATGCAAGTTATGAGATGACTTTGAAGTTGTCCTAAGCATTATCCAAAGCTAAGCCAATGCATATGCAACATTTAGGAGATACACCAGTAGAATTTTGTTGAATTAAGAGTTTCTCTTCAGGTACATAAACCTTAAATAGAAAGAAAAGAATAATACCTGAGAGGTTGAGATGTTTATAGAGTTAGGAATGCATGCTAAGACTCGTTTACGGTTTTATCTTGATTTATTTCCCTTTGTCTTCTTCTGTTATTATGGCGTACGACATCGACTTATTAATCTCTGTGCAGAAACCTTTCCCCAGGACAACTTACTTTCGAAACTATGGATGCTGATGCAAATCTTTGAGTGGTGTTAATGCTTTCATGGACACATTTACTTGCAATGACTCAAGCTGATCATATATGAAAGACGAATTGTTTATCTGTTCAAGTTCTCTCAATGATTGGTTATGCATTAAAACATGAAAGTATTTTCGAAATTCTGGATCTCGCTCTTTTTGATGAAGCCGAAGACGTTAGAGCTGAAGCAGTTATTTCAATACAAATGATTGTATTGTGCTCTGGTCTTGGCTTACTGCCACATATGTTTATAAAGCTGAAGTAAGTGAATTTGATATATTTTTTATGTTTAGTCACACATGCTTTTTGGATGTTTGTGGATGATAAGAACCTTATCAGAGAAGAAAATATGGGATCCAATTTTGAATTTGCAGTTGCTCATGTCCAGTACTGTCTGGAAATGAGTGTGATTGCACTAGGTTGACCTTTCTCTGCTAGTTACCTCAATAGTTTTTGGTAGCTTTGCATGTGGCCAAACGTTTTTCTTAGTATACACGTTATTGACGTAAGGACAATTATTGATCTCAGGTTCCTCTACATATGGAGAGACTACTAAGCCTGTTATGTTATAAATGATTTATGTTGTTTTTCCGTAGAACCTGTATTAAGGCACTGTCATACATCTGTGGGTTTATTATATAGTGTTCGCAGAAGTTACAATTGAGCCATAAAAGGTCCTTAGTGTTAATCTATTGATAAGTCCAAGCTTTTGAAAAGGGCCTCAGTTATAGTGGTAAAAGAAGCTTCAAGTTGAATATCTAGTACAAAAAAAATGTAGATTGCAATCACTATATGGATCATCTTGGTAGGTTGTTCGTCTTTCGTGCGATACACTGTATTGATGGATGAAGTCATTCCACCATGGGTGTTTTCCTCTATTTCAAACTTCAGCAGCAGACACGGTCTCACCTATAGGGCAATTCATATGGTAATGTTCAAATGAAAAATTGTGTTGAGCCAAGTGGATGGCCAAACAAGTTTCTCCATTATGGGAACAACACTGCGCGGTTGATCATCAAGCGCCCATGCTAAGGACAAACGATAGCGTTTGTAGGATAAACGCGATGGTGGAAGAAAAAACGCTAGCGCTCAAGATAAAAACTCCGGCGTTGGTCATATCAACGCGGGCATGAGAAACAAAAATTCCAACGGTGGAATTTTCAAACGTCCATATCAAAATTATAAATTCCTTCTACTGAATTCATTTTCAGTCACACCACTACTATTTTCTTCTTCTAAAACTATTACAAATAAAAGAAAAATTTGATACAATATGAGCAGCATTTTAATAAAAGCGGCCAATAGTGTAAATAAGAGAAGAGATCGAAGAAATGAACCGGCATCGCGGCCTGCCACAGGTGTAGATTTTTCTCAAAAATGGGAAGTAGAGTTTGCTTCGCCGAATATCGTTGATGCTCCATCATTAGTCCAAGGTCATGTGTTGGGGCACCAAGATCGGTCTGAGGATTATTTTAGAATAACAGGTGAATTTTCAAACTAAAAGGTTGTTTATAAAATTCTACCCCCTCAAGTCCGAGAAAGGGTTGACAGATATCCCTGGCATGCATTTTATAGTGTGAAGCTTATAAGACACAACAACAGAATTACGAAAACAATGGTAGAAAGGTGGTGGACGACGACGTACACATTCCATTTTATGGATTTTAAAACTGGTAAGCTTGTTTAACTTAACTTAAATTATATCTTTTAATAATTATTAAATAATCAAAAGAATTAATCATAGTTGATATTATACTTGTAATAGGAATTACACCCATTTATTTGTATTTCATTTGTGAGATCCCAAGTGGAATGGGAGAGCCGGCACCATTCAACCAAGACTAATGTATATCAAATAATAAATGGGAGACGCTTTTTCCCTCGTTTATCGAATCAGAAATACGTGAAGATAATAAACAATTGAAAGGAGGTAGGATTAACTGTTCAGCGTTGAAGTTTTTCGTTAGCAAACCCAGAAGATGTAGATGACTATCCTGAACTCGAAAGGGTGTTTATATTATAGGTACTGGGTCAAACATTATTTCCAAACTCAACTTATGTTGCTCGTGTTGGTTGACTTCAAGCGTTAGAAGATCTTGACAAAGCACCAGATTATGACTGGGGATCTGCAATTTTAGCAGAAATATACTGTGGGCTAGATCAAGCGACCATAGGCGGAGAAAACTTCACTGATTTCTGGGGCATCATAGAGGTAAATATCAAAATTATTGTTTCTAAATTCAAATAATTTTTATGAAAAAAATGTAGATTAAGTCAAAATACTAAAATTATGGAGTAATTTGCAGTATTGGTGGTATACCTACTTCCATGTTAGTAAACCAATCCTTAAAGATGATACCCATAGATTTTCAATCTTGGACAAGTACGTCTCGAGAAACTGGGCGAAGGAAACGTAGTTCTTCACCCTTACATTGATTTTCCTCAGTATGGTGCTAATGATGGACAACGTATTCTTGATTATTCTCTGCATATAGTTGTTTTTACAATCCAGAATCAGAAAGAGGGGTTTAGTACATGGGAGAAAGACTTCAATACCAAATACAAGGTATATATGCAATTGCAATTAACCCTGGCCTCCACAACAGATGCAAACCTCTGGATCATATTTTGATAGGCTGAGAAGAACGAATTGGGAGAGGTATGGACTAAATACATATAGGAATATTGGTGAAGCGCAGTATGTCAACTGGTACAACTCGATTGCGAAGCCTGTAATTGGGACACACATTATGCACATCTATGGGTTTCATTTTCCAGGGTTATCATGCCTGTCCCATGATGTGAATATCGTTCCTAGCCAACCACCTCCAAAAGAGCCATGCTTTATGACTTATCGCACCACGGGTGCAAGTTCTTCATCATCTTCATCAAATATGCCTGAAATTCGTTGGGAGATGCCAAATATTACTTCAGAAGGTGAGCCAACCAAGATCCCTGTTGTTTCTCAAGCTATGGAATGTGATTATCCTTAATACAATGTGACTGCCGGTAATGAAGAGTTGCGGAGGCGACTGAACGATTTATATTGGGTGAATCGGCAAATGAAGGCTATACACTTGAATGTGTGTCGTAAATGGCACGAGGCCACAATGTTTAGATTGAGTCCAACTGTAAATGATGATGGGCGTTCACCGTCTACCGATTCCACCAGGAGCAACAAATCATTGCACGATATTGATAATACATCGGTAGGAAAACACATATACGGCAGAGTTCTTCACCACATGTACGGCACAATACTTCACCACAAACTGTGCATGTATCTCAACCTCAAGTATTTCGGCAAGGTCCTAGGCTCATTTCATCATCATTCTCGCCCTACAACCCAAATGATTGCTTCAATGTTACACCACCACCACAACAACAACAACAAACATCTTATATGCTTGGAGGACCGAGTGCTTTCCAATCGTCCAATGTTGTTCAACCAACTTTATCACCTTATGTAGATATATTTAATATGTTGGTAAGTGGGGATATCCTAGGTCTTAAAGAATTCTTCACTCCAGAAGATAACAATGGGAGAGCTAGCGATGAGCGATATTAGAGAGATTGTAATTTTTAATTATGCTACATTTGTTATTTAAAGTTTTAGAAGTACGACGGTCTGAATTAAATGAAATTACATATGTCTAAAATTAAGTGTTTTACATTAGCTTCACTGAATTATGGCGGACTACATTAGCTTCACTGATGAGAAGTACTAGGTGGAACAACAATTACAAAGAAGGGATTGAAACTATTCAATACCTTTAGGATTTCGAAATATTTTTCGAAAGGAAAAGCCTCATTTTTCCATCTTCGCCATTCATCCAAAGATCTAGTTACCATCTCAGCATCAGTTTCACCTCTCAGACTATATCGATTGGCATGCATCGTTAAAGATACAAACTCACTTACTTCTTTCTTAATTATACGAAAACGATTTTCTATTTCGCATATAGCACGACGACTCGGATTACGGGTGTCACTACAGAAACCGTCGTGAATAACTGTCCAGAAATTCACCCATGGATAGTTTCCTTAAGCAAACTGAGAAAATTTAAAAAAACATAGTTTTTGCGAATAGATTCATCTTCTTCTTTAGTATATGGAGCTCGCCGAACTAACAAGGGGGAGATTTTCAAGAATTGAAAAATTTGTTGAAGTTGAAGAATTTTCTTTTAAGCTCAGAAAATAAGAGTAAAGAAGATCAGACGTGTGAATTAGGAGTTGAACTGGAGAGTATTTGTAGAACTTAAAATTCTAACCGTTGGATGACAAGGATTTACCCTCCAGATGTAGTCGTTGGCGCTTTTGTGTCAAACGCTGGAGTTTTAAATACTAACGGGCACTTTTGCTATAAGCGCTAGCGTTTTTGGGTCGCGCTGGCGCTGGTGCCAGGCTCGCCCGGTCTTACATCACGCGCGCTACATGTTTCATCTCACTCAACAAACAACAAATTCGTAGGTTTGTATATCCATTTTTCATATTTGTTGAGTCCATAGTAGGATCGAAATCAACAAACTTGAAGTTTGAGTCCATAGTAAGTGCTCTTAGTAACTGGTTTTCACTTTCTTAGTCTAAGATTAAAAATTAAATGGTCCAACTTGCATTTTAAAATTTGGTGTTGCTTCGTCTGCAGGACCTTGGGGAAAGAGAAGTGCAGCAATTTCAAAAGATTTATTCCTCGTCTGCAGGACCTTGGATATTTAGCATGCATTTATGGATCTATGCATGCCGGTAGTGCCGGGCCGTGCAAGATCTTCTCAAGCGACATCAACAACAAACATGAACAAACTACTGATAGAAACCAAATACGAAAATACTTCCAATAATAAAACAGATAGAAACCAGTCTATCGTATATAAACTTTTGGTACATCTTCCTGCAGGACAAATTGTTGCAGTTAAGGAAACATTATTAACTCTTTTAAAGCCTCAAAGTTTCATTCCAACTCTACATACTAGGAATTAACAAAGCATATATGTCCTTAATCCTGGATGGATAAAACAAAAGATTGCAGGATAAATATGCAAAAAGAAGAAGAAGAAGAGGGGTAACAAGAGAAATAGAAGAACTATAAATGAAAACCGACCAGAGGTATCTTTAAATGTCTGTATCTTGAGTAGTAGATACATAAAGGGTAGTAGATACATAAAGCGGTAACATAATCTAGAAGACCTGCAGCCACGACTGGAATGCAGGACCGTATATTTAGATTCTGGCTTCTTCAGCTTGATCATCCTGGAAAACAGATAAACATGTGCAATCATTTCAGAAAACAACCAGGCAACAAAAATGGAACTCTAGATAAGATTCTGGATTACAATGCTTCTTAAATGCAACAGCTATATTTGTACCTTTGCGTAGAACCTGCATTGAGATGATTCAAGAGCTGTTGGAACAGCCCTTCGATCATCTTCATGCCGGCTCCACAGGTAGATACGCATAAGGTTACAGACAAGTGAAGTGTCAAAAAATATGGTAGGGTGCAAGTCATGCTTAAATAAGAAAATAAATATAATATAAATCTCATTTGCAAGACCTGCTAGATCTCCTCAGTGCATTTGACGAGGTGAACGTGGGCAAACTGGCGTCTTTGAAGGGCTTACTCTGAATTCAGCAATTCATTGAATGATCAGAAACCAATTGCAACAACCAGGAACCTAGAAACTGCTTACAAAGCCAAAAAGAGGAAATGTTGAAAACATACCTAATTGGTAAGGATCCCAGCACCACACCACTACAGTTCAGAGCAGCAATTGCACTTTCAGCCTGTAATAATAGTAACATTAAGTGTAAGGAAACAAAAAACTGGGAATTATTAAACGCCAATGCAGATATCATGAACAGCAAATAAATGAGGACTAGAATCATACATTTAACATGAAATTGTCACATAGCATGGTAATCATTTTGCTACAAAGATAAATTGACTGCTAATATAGATACAATAGGAAGGTTCAAACAGGAAAAAAATATCAGGGGATTTTTCTACTAGAAGTAGTGGTTTTTACTTTTTGACACATTTCACCAACTTGTTCAAAGCTTTATGAGGTCAAAAGATAAATAAACAAGCACACAAAACATTAAGAATTACAGAGGCATAACTTAGGCAACATAGCCGGAATGCTTGATAACTCAATAATGCCAGGTCCAACAATCATGTCTTCTGGTTTAGTAACTAAATAAACATGTTGATATATAACATTTGCCAAGCAGAGGAATTCAAATTTGGCTAACCAACTTCTCTAACATACTTCCATTCTAATCTCACTTACACGGTTTATCTCAACTCTTCACAGTGACTGGAAATCGAAGTATACTAGAAGTTAGCCCATAACTGAATTCCTCTGCTTGGTAATATTCTTAATTAAACTCCATGGGAAGTCTTTCCTCATCTCCCCAAAGATAGCTTCATGTATACTCCCTATCAAACATAGCTTGACGTTCAACCTTTAACATCACGCCACCACAAATGAAGAACTGAGAATCCCCAAACCAGTGAACCAGCTAATCGCATCATATATAACGTAACTTGCATGAAAAATTAGGCTGATGTATCATGCTTATTATAGTTTAACAAGGCACAGCATCATTGCCTTTTTATTCCGAATATTTAACTTTTAGAAAAGAGTTAAAAAAGGAAGACAGTGCAGATTCAACATAATCTAACTAAGGGTATTTATTTTGTTATTAAAAAAAATTATTCAATTTTGCTCTCATTTTGGTCCGGCTGCGTCTCCTCAGTAAGAACCACAGCAAGGTTCTTATCAGTTGGTATTCAGAGCCGCCACTGCTAAAACTCATTTGATGGCTAAGAAGAACAAAGGTACTGAGAAACATGTAGAAAGTATCACTAGTCAGATATTTTCTATGCTGAATCTAGCAATCGATAAGAGTGCTAGGTCGAAGGAATCAGCATCTCTAATGTTAGAAACTGGAATTGGGAAATTATTGGTTAGTTTTCTAACATTAGAGATAATGATTCCCTTGCCTCTAACACTCTTACCAATCGATTGCTAGACTCAGTCATAGAAAATATCTGACTAGTGATATCTTTGCCTAAAGGTTGTTGCAGATTCCACATAACCTAACTGCTACACTACTTCCATAAATAATTTATGTACTACTGGATAAGGTCCATCCTCACATCAAATCCACCAATGCATTATCAATACATAGCTTTCGCAGGTTTGAACATGTAAAAAGCTGATTGCAAATATATGGTGATTACCAAAATTATAAGCATGAGCTCAAAGTTCTATATCATGAAGGATTACCGTTACAATCTTATAGACACTACAGACTACATTGTTATAGCAAATAATCATACTAAGTTCTACTAGTTACAAACGGATGCGAAGGAAAGTGTCCTCAAATCTATTTTTAACTATTCAAACCACCTTGTCATACTAGACTACCTCCTCATTACCTTCCATTAATTCTACATGTTTCACCAGTTTACTCAAGTGCCATCACCCCGATCAATTTTCTTAATTTGCCATCCCCGTAGACTCAAAATACTTGTTTTCTCTCGCTAATGAACAGATTACTTTATAATTCAGATAATTCATACAAAAATTCCTCTTTCTTATGACCAATCAAATTTTTAAGTACTGGATGACCTATAGAACATAACCTATTCATGAAAAATGACTAGGAAATCCAACAATTGCTTATGTTTTGCTTGAAACTTCATAATTCAGACCTTTCCAGAAGTTTCTTTCTGAAGATTATTTTATTTTAATTGTATTGTGACATCTCACGCCCATCGCTTTGACTAGGAAAATCCAATCGGCAATCACTACTAAGCTTTGACTAAAACTTCCTATTAAAACGTGCTAGCTTAATAAACACTTTTCTTGTTAAGTTCAGTCAATACAGCATTTGCAGACTTAAAATGTTTTTGTAGCTCCTTTAATTGGCAACCAAGTATATGGTTGAATTAATTTGGTAAGTTCAGGCATCACAGACCGCTTTACCAAGTAACCAACCAATATGAAAAATAATTGATCCTTCACAATGTTTTCTTGACACAGTAAAACAACTTAGAAGTTCTTACTTAGTGATGTAGAACCAGTAGAAGGGGTAACAAAAATTAATGTCTGTTGATACTTCCTATTCTAGATTTCTAATTACCAACATATTCCGCCTTCAAAAAATGTAAATCTAGTCAGAACCTGTGTTACAATGGACACTGACGAGGTGTCGATGTCCTGTGTCTAGTACCGAACTTTGACACAAACTTAAAAAACTAGAAAAAGGGGACACGGATAAGAAACTTAGCAAAATACATACATATGTGTATGATCAATAAAAAAAGGCAAACTCCATTGATATTTCTATATATCTTCATGATCTCACAGATATAGCTGTAGTTGTAGGTAAATATCTCTATTTTTGCTAAGAAAATTTAAGGGAGATCAGTGGAGAGTTACTAGAGTGTCTCTATTTTTATTACCAAAGATAAAACTCCTTATTGAAGATAAGAAAATATCTTTTTACGAAAGATAAAGGTTCTTATAAAAGTAAGGATAGAGAAAATATCTTGTTTCCTAATATAAATATCTTATATTAGTTAGGATAATACTAAGTGATTAATTAGGATAATAATCAAGCTCAACATTAAGCTTATAGTAGCTCGACTTTGGAGTAACTATCTTACGTACCTGAACGCCATATTTCAAAACTAAAACCTACCAGTTTTGCCTATTTATTTTAATAATTTCATTATTAACTTAACTCTTTTTAACTGTATATAAATACCCACATTCAGATCAACTGATATTAGAATTACTACATTTGGATCTAAGATATTCCTTATCCTCCTATTCCTCGGAATTTACCTTCAAAACAATTCCAAAGCGGCTATCACAGAGAATAATGTCATAGAAGTGTAATGGATCATGTTGAATGATTTCATGCTCCGTCGGTCAAACAGGAATTTCAACAATGAACCATCTTCAGGTTTTTTGACCTTTGTTTGTACAACCTAAAATGCTTAAAAATTCCTACTATTAAGTTCTCGAAAGTAAACATCTATACCTACTCTTGTTCCATCCTAAAACATAAATTCAAGGGTATAACAGAAGAAAGAAAATAATTGCTAAAGCTATTTTGCTTATCTAATTGGAACCTTAAATTTGCTAGGGTTTTAAGAAAACCCAGCGAATACTAGTTCCCTGTAGTCCCCCCTTACATCGATCTGGCATCAGGTTTTTCCTCTTCAAATCATCAGATATAAGATAAACTAACAAGAACATAACACCTTTGCCAGTAAAAAAAAAAAAAAGAATATATAGAAAATTACCATTATGAACTCGACAAAAGCAATACGAGTAGAATGGTGATAGTCTCCGAGAAGTCTCAAACGATAAACCTACACAAAAGATATGCCCAATCAGCTCTTTCCATGTGCCAAACATAAAGTCTCGTGGAATTATTAGAGTAGCAATCACCAACCTCTCCACATATGGATTCAAAAAAGTGTTTGACATCCGCTTGAGAAACCTAAAGTACAACCGAGAAACTGTTTAACATCCGCTTGAGAAACCTGAACCCAAACAAGTTTACTAAAGAAACTCAAACTACCTTTTTATCAATATTAGTGCAATAGATGGTTCTCGCACACATCTCCCGCTCATCTTCAGACTGACCAATAACAACAGGTTCAGCATTATCAAAATGTTATGAATATCAACAACTCTTGTACTAATTTCAGGATATCCAGATTCAAATGGAGGTGATGAATCAATCAGTGGCATACAAAAAGATACAGATTCCTTAGTTCTTACCCTCGGCAAAAATGTTGGGTTAACCGGCGCAATTGCAGTTTTGGAAGGCAGAACCCTTACTGGGTAATAACCAAGCATGGTCCCGGCCAAACTCAATGCAGCTCTTGCACCATCTAAATTGGACAAGAAAAATCTTAAAACGGATATCCATTATTATTTCTATCAGTAAAATACTCATTTACGGTAGTGAAATTTACCCTGGTCAGTAAACTCAATAAAAGCAAATCGAAGAACGGAATGAGGATCACCACAGATGCGACAGTCCACAACCTTTAGAACACAAAATATAAATTATTCAAAGAAATTAGTTAGAACTCCCAACACAATAAGCACTTCAAAATGACCTTCAGGACTACACGGTTACCTGTCCACAGTTGATGAAGAGAGCAGCAAGCTGTTCTTCAGTAACCTAAGTAGTACAAAGAACCAATTAACCAAATTTAGTTCAATACATCCATTGAACAAACAAATAAAAAACCTAAATAAAAACAAACTTGGTAACCAAACATAATCACATTTCACCTGGTGATCAATGTCAGATACATATACAGTGCGCCTAATTATATCTTCTCGTTGAGCCATACTTGTTCGACTATTCATCCTGCGCCTTCCCTGGCTATAATTATTCTTCTTCTATACATAAAAAGTTGCCAAAAGAAAATAAAAGACATAAGAAATAGATAAATAATAACTGCAATTTAAATGAAACAAATAAAATTCAAAACAAAATTCAGAAAATTAAATCATACCCTTCTGTTAATATTTCCATTTCCATTGCCATTGCCATTGTTACTATGCATGGCAAAATTGTTAAGGTAAAAACCAGCACCTACTACTGATCCATTGTTAGACAGTGAAGGAGGAACAAATTCCTCAGCCATAGGATTCAATTTAGAGAGAAGTTCCTCTAAATCTCTCATATCCCTTTTAAACCCTTCTTCACTAATTTTCTGTTGATGATTATTCTGTTGTTGTTGTTGCTGCAATCCATAACCCGAATTCCCATTAGTCATATTATTATTGTTATTGTCTCCTTGATGATGAATCTGAGAGATATGGTTGTTGTTGTTGCTAATGTGAGCATTAGCAGTCTGCTGCTGCTGCTGAACTTTCAAGTGAAAATTAGGATTAGGATCCACCATCCGAATCCCTGAATTGTTGTTTTGATCAGCAAGATCGTTTGTTGAATCTTGTGTTGTCTGTGTCCTATTTGCTGAAGAACCATTATTAACAACCCCCAATTCATTTTCAACAACCGCCATGATGATCAATCGAACCCAGACAGAAAAATTTCACAAATTCAAACAAAACCCACTTCTGATTTCTCCTTCTCTTCCAAAATCAGTCTGCAAAATCAAATCTTTTAATGATCAAAACTCAATTTCCCTAAAAAAAAATTAAAAGACCAAAATAAAAATAGTCAAATAAATAAAAAAAGAGAAAGGAAAAAGAAATTATACCTTATTAAACTCTTTGTTATTATCTAAATCTTCTTCTTCATATAATCATTAGTCCACTAAAATCATACACTTCTCAAAATCTCTTAAACAGAAGATCAACAAGAAGAATCAAAAACTGCAAAATCAACCGAGAAAAAAAGAGAAGAGAAGAGATTTCTCTTCTTCTTTTGTTTTATTAAATTATTTTTCTTCTTTATTAAAATCTACAGACAGAGAGAGAGAGAGAGAGAGATACAGAAAGTGTCTTCTGAAGTTGTTGTGTTTTAGTAGGGAGTTCTTTGTTTCTTCGGATCGTCCGTTTCTTGAAGAAATGACATCATAATAAAAATGGACATTTTATCTTTTAATTTAGTCCTTCGAGGTTATAATATAAATGAAATGACCTCACCATTTATAAATTATTACGCCATTCTATAAAAGTCTTGATAGGCCCGGAGCACACCTCTTTTTACCAAGACAATGATGGTTTGCATGCATGGATCGGTGGTTGGCTTCCCATGGTAAACATATCTATCTGAGTATGGCAATAACATTGCTGCGGGAGTCTGGGTTGTCAGGCAGGTACGGAACCAGGATATAAAGTAATATGATTGAAGTGCTGGTTGTCGGGCAATGACAGAGACGGGCTCGAGAGCAAGAAAGTAGGAAAAAATGCATTATGCGTGTGGGCAAATTATGGATAGCAACATCAACACAGCCACATTGATTGTTTTTAAGTTAAAGAGTAATTACATGTGGTTTTCTTGGAGGTTTAGTCATTGGTGGGTGCAAATTAGGTAGGAAAGAATTGAAAATACCGGGTTTATTGATTTGGAAATCAGAGTAATAAACTTTGCCTCTGTTAGCGGATAGCAGTATAACTTTAAGAGTATTTCTAAATAACCATTTGAATATAGCAATGACATGATTGGAGTGTGAGTTGTCAGGCAGGGGCGGACTCAGGATAGAAAGTAACATGATTGAAGTATTTGGTTGTCGGGCAGTGGAAGAGTGAAGATCGGGAAAGTTACACGTGTCTGAGCAAAATATGAATGAGTTTTCTTTAAAAGGGTGCATAAAGAATTTTTAATAGCTAGTTGGCAAATGGAAGCAAGTGTCCTACTTTTTATTAACTTTGTATTGCTGCTATCAGGAAAAACTGATTACACTTGGTAACCATATTGAATTAAAGAGTTGGAGGTTGAATGCGATTCTGCATATGTAATTGGCCAAATATGCTAAAATGATGTCAGAGCTCCATGCTCCATTTAGAGTAGGACTCTGAGATATCCCTTAACTCAATCACTATTCTTGACTGCATCTCCTCTCGTCAAGACTACAGGGAGGCAAATTCTTTTTCTAGAAAAGTTTTGAAGAATCGACGAGGGGTTTAGGGTTGTTAAAACTACAGGGTTTAGGATGACAATAACGTGGCTGGAGTATAGGCTATCAGAACATAGTCAGGATCAAAAAATAGGAGGAAGTACGGTCTAAATAATAATCCGAATATTAAGAGTTTTTGCCACACAAAAAAAAAACATAAAGAATCCTTACAACTAGCTGGCAATTGGAGGCAGTTATACCTGCTTGCCCCATGTTTCCTTTGCCAGTGTTATCGCCGACGGTCATTGCTTGCTAGCCGGCTTTTGATTAAAAGTTGAAGCTGAGTGCAAATCCATATATTATGGTATTAAAATCTGCAAGAATGAGGTTAGGTCTCCAATGGCACATCCAGAGGTGGACTTAAAAAATCCCCAATTAAAGATTTTTATAACATCTATTTCATGATTACGGAGAGGTTAATTAATTTTGTGGCAAATTTTCTTTAAGGCCATATTTGATACCAGAAAAAGAAGAAATTCCCAGGAAAGTATATACGAAGAAATCGAATTCCCCAGGGACGTAAGAAAAGATTTTTCATGGAATTAAGTTAAGTACATACTTTAGACCACGTTATTTAATAAATAAACCCATAATTTCATGAATTTTTCTTTAATCAAACGAGAGAAAACACGTTATTTGCATGAAAATATAAATAAATAGATAATTTCATGAAATTAACTCCTATCAAACACATAAGGCTAAGTCTTATGGTGTGTTAATCTAGCAGCTAGATTGGCAATCCACGTCAGCTAGCACTACACCATTTTAAGGGATTAGCAACTCAGATTAGCAACAGCACTATTGCCGTTGCTAATTTTCTGTTGCTAATTTCTGTTGCTAATATTTCGCAACCGTAGGTTATTGTTGCTAATTTTGCAACCCCAAAATTTAGGTTTCGAATAGCAACTGCTGGTTGTTTACGCGTGCGGTTAGGCCGTGTGCTGGTAACACCTTAGTTTGACATGTTGACTTGACTTGAAGTGTGTTAGATACGTGTGTGGGATCCCTTAAAACCCTAGATTCTAGTATTAACCCTCTCTCTATCTGGTCTTCTACTCTCTCAATCAATCCTGCTGCTTCTTCTACTTCTTCTCTTCTGCGTCAAAAAAAAAAACGGAGATTCATTAACGAAATCCTTCTATTCTCTTCATCAACACTAACTATAAACGAAGATTCACCAACAAAATCCATGAACAACATCATTTTGGTATGAATCGATGAAGAACAGTCGATGAGGATCATCAACAATAGTCGACACGTCTCTTCTCTTTTATATTGTCGGTAAGGGAAACCCTAGTTTTGTTTCTTTGTTAATTTATGCTGGTGGTAATTTGAATTTAGGGATTTATCAAATGGGAATTTCAGGGATTTATCTTTAAGCTTGAAGAAACCCTTATTTAAAATTTCAGTGATTTAGTTTTCTGAATCATTTAGATTCGATTTTAGTTCTTATTGATTTGATATTTTTATTGTTGAAAAAGGTGTAGAGATATGATGAAGATAGAAATCAATGGAAAGAAAGAGAAGTTGGATCTGTGCTAATCATCTAGGTTTGTTAGTTTTGGATTGATTTTTGTTTTATTTGATATGTTTATTGATCTGAGAGTTAATTTAGGGTTTCTTTTATGATTTTGATTTCTTGTATTTCTAAAAGGCATACAATTATGAAGTATTTACCTCCTGAATTTGCCTATTTCCCGTGCAGTTAGTGAATCAAATCCTTCATACCCATCCTATAAATCAGAGTTGGGACTTGTTGATTGGGACAAGTTAGAGGCAGAAATTATATTTTGTAAGTCTGATCCATGCCATTTTTCTTTCTTTCGTGATGTAAATTACCTGTTAACACATTGTTCCAAGTATTGTGTTAGTTTCTACACATGTGTTCCATGTATTTGTTGGTTTTGTTTGTTTGAAGGTCAATGAATCAGTGGTGCTATAGGTAGAGAAAGGTAGACATAATTTTGATGATGAGGCCAAGCCGATATTGGATGGTCTTGTTCAGATCTATATAGCATCTATACGCTTGAGATCTTGCTGCTGCAAAAATTGGTCGAAGATCTCTTTCCTTATGTAACAAACAAAATCCCTAAGTCTAATTCCGAGTAATAACTTATAATTCCATTTTGATTTATAGCCCTAGATGATGGTTGCCTTTTTGGTGTTTTAGGTGTTGGATAATATCTACAACTTCGCAAAGAAGGGTTTAACTTCATCATAGAGTTCAACTACATCATCGTATTTTATTTATTTTTTTGTATTTCTAGAAAGCATACAATTATGAAGTATTCACATCCAACCAATGCTGTAGGATAGTTCCTTACGCCAGGATTTGAGCAACTCAAGATTCCCGTTACCTCGTCCACTCAAGTTTGAGACTTTAGATACCATCAGGCATTTGAATTCTATTTTATTGACTTCGATTGCGTTCTGTTGTCTTCCTTGTCAATTGTTCTCCTTAAGTCATGCTGTGTGTTTGGTTGAAAAATCATACTTTCATGGCCCAATGTTCGTACAGACTAAATGCATGTTTGGGATATCTCTTATTGCATGGATGTTAATTTTCCCCGCTCCCTTAATGAGATATAAGAAGAGATTAATCCCCTTCATGTTCATAAGTACAGGGTTACAGGTCAAGAAAGGAAAGTTTCATGTTTGTCCTCTCAACTTGTATGTATATGATGTTTTTTGTCTTATGTTATCTCGGTAGGTGTTCTTATATTGAACATTTATGAAACATTTCTAACTTTTATCTTTGTGAGTATTTTATTTTGATATGGATGGCAGACTCTTTTGTTTTTATCTATTCAGTGCTTTTCTTGTTTTGATTGCCAGGATCCTTTTTGTTTTGTTTTGTTGATGTGGGGTTTTCTTCTTCTCTCTTTTATGATTTCAGGAACGACAAGGGTGAGAACCTCAATGCTTCTTACTACCACAATTTCAGTCCCTTGACCAATACAATTTGTTGGTGCCGAGCTTGCCCATAGTTTCAAGACAAATGAGAACACCTTGACCATCGGTACCCCAGAAAGCTATGGACCCATTGACTTCTATAAAGGCTAGGATCAACAACCATGGTAAGGCAAGTCCTCTTATCCAAAGACGAGTGGAGGCCAAAGTCCCTCTTTACCGTCTCTGGTGAGGTAGACACAAGAGCAATTGAAAAGAGTGCTAAGGTTGGTCACTCTGTGGCTCTTAAGCTATAGAGAAGCTATGAAATAAGGAGGAAAATAATGCAAAGATTTATCAAAAGGAGGAAAGTAATTCAAGAAAACCCTGGTTGGAGAATGTCAGTAATGAGTTTCCAGCTGAAAAAAGGTATCAGAGGAATTCTAGATCATATATTGGTAATCATGTCATGTGCTTTGATTGATTCCAGTTTAATGGTGTTCAACACCAATTGTCAATGTAAATGGTAGTTTGAACTTTACCCACCTAATTGTTTTTCAAACAGTCTGGAGTAGATGCTTGTTCAAGGGTTATTCCTAAACACGACCTTATGACGAGTTGGAAGCAGTGCATTTAGGTGTTCAGCTTTCTCTCAAGTACAAAATCGTTATATTTCTGGTAAGGATCATTGGCATGTTTAATTTCTCTTTTTTTGTTATGTGATTTGATACTTCTAAGCCATCGCAAGGCGTTAAATTTGTCTATGGTTACCCAAATTGATTACTGAAGTGAACATATTAGTAGTTTGGGTATACCGAAAGTATGGTAAGTATGATAAGTATCTCCAAAATGGTTTTAGGACTATCAGAAGTCTTATAGTTAATCCTTGTTTCAATATCAAAGTCATATCTTTGGTTGAAGTTGCATATGTTTCCGTCATTATTAAAGCTAGGTGACCTTGGGATCAGAAAACATGTTGCATAATCAAGTATGTTATGTGCTACTACAGAAATCAGATATTTCAGAATCTCCAAGTTGTGCTTTAAGTACCAATATATGTCCAATTTGGAAATTGTTACAAAAAAAATCGTAGTTTGGGCTTTCGTATTTCATTAATGTCAGTGTGTGATATTATCTTGAGATAATGTGCTTGTCAATGTGTATATTTATGGGTAATGATGCACATGTCAGCAACTAGTAGCCTACCCAGAATCTTTTGTAGTTCGAACTTCCAATTTGGAATTCTTTAAGTAATTATCAGTATGACTTGATGTATAAAATGCATAGAGCATGCACAAGCCGACATATCTTGTTGCTTTTCTCCCTTTTGTATGTAGCATGTGTCAGCAACTACTATCATACCCAGAATCTTTTATAGCTTGAAATTCCAATTCAGAATTCTTTAAGTAATTATCAGTATGAATCCCAATAGTGTTCCATTTAAAAGTTAAGGTATATTGTTGATTTGGTGGTTTTCTCCTTTGTCTTAATATCATACTTTTTAATTTTCGATTCAGCAATGTCTGATAGAGTTTTAATGCAAATATGGAGGGACTATCAAAGCTTGAAATGTAGAAACGATGTGGGAAAGATGCAGCCAAGAAAGGCCAAGGAATACGTGCTCTCAAACGTAAGAGTAAAATTTGTTCAAACAAGTCTTAAATCCAACCATCTCATTTTGTTGTCACAGTAATGTTATTTTAGTTTATTAATAGCAGATGCATGCAGATAGTTTGTGAAACTCTGTTTCGTGATAAATGTAACTTGGTATCTGAGTGATGTGCTTCATATTCGCTCTCAAGCAAGCTGGTGCCAAGTTTGAAATTGTTGAAATTTTTAGGACTTGAATCACTTCTCTTTGTAGGACTTGTATAACTTTTCAATAACATGAATTCCAAGTTCATTTGATTTTGTAAATTTCAAAATGTTTGATGGGGATTCTCAGTTAAATTCGATTAAAATGGTTTGTATGTCATGGCCGATAAGTTGTCATGTTGTTTGTATGGTATGCATTGGACTCCGTGGCTTAGAGTGAAGTCGTGGCTTAGAATCGAGCCGTGGCTTGGTTCTAAGCCTCTTTTTTTTCTGTTGCTAAAAAATTTCGCAACGGCATTTATATGTTCCGAATAATTTTTTTAGCAACGGCAAGTACCGTTGCGAATGTCCGTTGCTGACCGAGATTCGCAACAAAGCTTATGCCGTTGCTAAAAATTGCGACACCGTGTTTAGCAACAGCGAAAGCCTGTTGCGACCATGTTTAGCAACATCTATGGTAGGTTGCTAATACCTTAAAATGGTGTAGTGTAGGACAACCACCTAAGTATATATGGGAGTGCTAATCTAGCAGCTAGATTAACAGTCCACGTCAGCTGGAACCACCACCCATCGTTGTTTGGTTCAGCGCCAGCGTTGTTTGGTTCAGCACTTTAAATCTCAGCCACCTGATCAAAAAATAAATTGCCCAGCGCTAAACCATTTCGCAAAAAGGTGGTTTTCCCAGCGCTGAATGATTCAGCATAACTATCTAATTGCTAGTTCACCTGCGAGCAACTGTTAGGAGAGAGAACTAGTAGTGTTAACAAATCGACAACACTTTTTTTTTTTTGATTTGCAACACATTTCAGCTAATCTAGCACATAAGACTTAGCATAAAGGAGAAGCTACTAAGAATCAAATAATTAGTTTTTAATATGGAGATAATCAGTGTAGATTTTTTACCCTTGACTTAGAATAGTTTTGTTGCTTTCCGGCTTGGTATTAATGAAAGAAGAAAATGTCATGGAAATGTGAACAGTGGTTGTTGCAAACATTATCACGCCTCACATAAAAAAAACAAAAACGCAACTAATATTCATCCAAATCCGTATTCCACTTCAGAATTTACAACAACCTCATAATTGGATTTTCAATAATGGTTGAAAATGTCAACAGTTTGACTACGTTCTCATTATCCGTTTCCGACATGGAAACCCAGCTCCAAATGAAACGTGCAAATTATTATGCATGAGGCTCAATTCGCAGCCTCTAACGTGAAAATGATTTAGAACCTCAAAATCTAGGAAAAACAATCAAATGTGTTTTTGGGTGAGGGGGTTGATTACATTTACTATGATATATTGCATGGAAAGGAGTTGCACATTTTTGATACTCAACCTGTTTATCTATTTTTGAGGCAAGACCAAGGGCGGAGCCAAGGGTTGACTAACCCTGGCTCTAGCCCCCTACAATCAAAATAATCACATTTTCCCCCTTAATTTTATTATATATTTAGGATTTAGCTCACCATTATTAAATATTTAGTCCACTATATTTTATAGAATTTTTTTAGCCCCCTCTACATGAATGGCTGGTTCCGCCACCGGGCAAGACCTATTTATTGAGAGTACCAAACTAAATTAGTGACCCTATGTGAAAGGTGTCATGACAGGAAGATATCTATCCGCAGTTCAACAAATAAAAATTAGCTACCAGTATTACTAAAATCTACATTTAGTGTTTCACCTGTGGACAATTAGTTTTTCTATTTTATTGGAAAAGGTTAAGATATCTAAGATATTATTGAAGAACAAAAAAAAAATGAGATAAGAAGCACTTGAGCGTAACAACTAATCTCATTTTTCAATAAATATTAGTATTGAAAAATATCTTTCCCTCTTACCTCTGCTATTAAAAACCTTTCATAGTAAACAAATCAAATTTACTCATATCTGTCTTTTTGGGATTGATCTGAGCAGACTCAAACACATCTTCTAAATCTATTCTCCTCATTATCTTCAAATCTTTTTAGGTAATAAGTTTTTTTCTTTTTTCTTTTTTAAGATTTGTTAGGTTTTCATTTTTTCCTTTCAGGACTTGATTTCATTAATGTGTTTCTTCACTTAAATCTAAATCTAGTTCATTTTTGAATCAGTGGGTTTGCTTCTCTAGTGTTGATGACGAGTTTTTTTGTTCTTGTTACCAGAACCAAACCTGAAGCTACAAAAGAGCAGCATTAACTATAAGGCTTACGACAACCAAGTCACACATAGCAACACCAAAATCAAGATTATCAACAACAACTAGATCTCTAAAGACACCATCAGTAACACTAACACCAAAAATTCCAACAACAGAAAGTTTCAAAAGATTGAAGAAGATGAAAATCAAGATTGATTCCGTTATATGATGGCCGATTTAGGTTTTTTTTTTTTTTGTCACCCATATGCTATTGTCTCTTTAATAAATAAAGATAATAATTAAAAAAAAAACGAAATCTACGTTTCTAGTAATTAACCCATGAAGGATTAGTTTTTCTATTTTACTAGAAAAGGTTAACATATTATTGGGAAAAAAACACGAGACAAGAAGCACCTAAGCGTAACAATTAATTGAAAAATCTCCCCTCTCTCTCTCTCTCTTAACCTCGGCGATTGGAAACCCTTCAAACTAAAAATACCCAAACACCTCTTCTAGTTGTAATCTCTTAGGTTTTTGTTTGTTTTCTTTTAGGACTTGATTTGATTAATGTGTTGCTTCACTTAAACCTAGTTCAATTTCAAATTAGTGGGTTCGCTTCTCTAGAGTTGATGGTGAATGAGATTAGGGTTTTTGTTCTTGTTACAAGAACCAAACCTGCAACCAAATCACATAGAACAACACCAAAATCAAGATTATCAACAACAACTAGATCTCCAAAGACACCAGCAGGACTCCAATAGCTAAAAGTTTCAGAAGACCGAAGAATATGAAATTAAGACATATTTTATTATATGATGGCCGATTTAGGGTTTTTCACTGTCTTTTTGATAAAATCAGTGGAAGTAGGTTGGATATATGGATCCTTTTATAAGTATGTCATATGTTCTACTATGATTTTTTATAAAAAAAACCTTAATAAGTGGCGGATATTTGCATCCCAACTTCTCCATTTGTAGATTTTTTTTATGTTATTTGGATGTACTACTTTTTATACAAACAAGGCCATTATACTAGTTCGGTTATTTAGAAGTCAACATCGAAAGGTTAGGTTCTTTCATCTATCATGCAACTATGTTATTGAATGACTTGAATATGTTTGTTGTGTGTTTGGTAAAATGATGATTGTTGAAAGCCCCTTGGATAGTCTTGAAACTACTGTAACGATGAGTCTTGAAACCACTATAACCGTTCTCGATCTTGGACCCGAAGATTTTATCAATGGATATGATTTTTCCCCTCTATTCGGGGAAAAAAATGATACAACTAAGGATGGCACATAACCAGAGTCCAATTTTACAAGTAAGGCCCAAAAAGAGAGCTAAAGATGCCAAATTCCAAATAACAAAACTTGCAAACCATAAAACAAACAAATAGAACTACCTAAGAAAAAGACATTTCTCATTTCCGATTTCTTATTATATATGATGATGTTTTGAGCAATATGTTTCAAACGGCTCTTGAATAAGGTTTGAATGGAGGCTTTTGGTTGAACTAATTATTAAAACATTGCTCGGTTGAACTCACAAGTTTTGCTATCTCAAGCTTGTTGTCAATGTTAGATGTAGAAAACTATATCTTGATTTTTAGTCCACTAAGTTCAAGTCTCGTGCTAATATTAGAGTATGGTAGTTAAAGCAGACACTACTAAATAACCCTCGAATATTAAAGACTGACGAACAAACGAAGACATGTGCGGGGAATTTATCAAAAAAGAGGTATGTGAAGACTAACGTATCATATTTACTCATGGAACATACCATTCTATCTTATGAGACTATGCCGTATAATTTCAGTAGATTTAATATTGAAGAAAAATCGGGAGTCTAACAACCTCACCCAATATTTCGCTTAGCAATTTGTATGGACTAACTCCAATATACTTTCAAGAGAATCAACTAACAGTCAGACTCAATCTTAAGAAAAATTATATCAAAGAGTTATATCTCAATTCAATCCGCAATCAAACAAATAAGAGTTTGCGAGCCTAACTGAATACGTACAAGAGAAATAACTTGAACGGTACCAAAGACCAATGTTCAAGGATCAATCAATTCCAATCAACAACCAAAGGTTAGATTTACCAATTGATCGATTCAAAGCACAACCTGTGATATTTCAATTATATAACAAAATACAATGCGGAAAAGAAATAACACATACACCAGAAGTTTTGTTAACGAGGAAACCGCAAATGCAGAAAAACCACGGGACCTAGTCCATATTTGAATACCACAGTGTATTAAGCCGCTAAAGACACTAGCCTACTCCAAGTTAACTTCGGACTGGAATGTAGTTAAGTCCTAATCAATCTCACACTGATCAAGGTACAGTTGCGTTCCTTACGCCTTAAGAACCACACCGGATTCTACGTACTTGATTCCCTTAGCTGATCTCATCCATGACTAATAGTTTCTACAACCCAAAGTCGAAGACTTGATAAACAAATATGTATCACACAGAAAAGTTTATTAAATAGATAAATATATCTCCCACAGAAATACCTACGAGTTTTGTTCTGTATTTTGATAAACCGGACTTATATTCTAGAAGAACAACCTATTATTATCAATCACCTCACAAAAATCTTAATCGATTAACGAAACATGATATTGTTAAATCACAAACGATGAGATGAAGGTGTTTGTGACTACTTTTCAATCTTTCCTATCGGAGATAAAATCTCGAGAAAATCTTAAAGAAGATGGTACTCAATCATAAAAGAAAACAACAAGAATAGAAAACGCAACTACAGAGAAAATAGTTGGGTCTGGATTCACAATCCCAATGAAGTCTTTAAGTCGTTAACCTACAGGGTTTCGTTAAAAAGCTAAGGTTAAAGGAGAATCGACTCTAGCTTGTGCAACTAGTATCACAGGAGGTGTGGGGATTAATATTCCCAGTTGCTAGAGTTATCATTTATATAGATTTCAAATCAAGGTTTGCAATCTAACTTGCCTTGGTAACAAAGCATTCAATATTCACCGTTAGATGAAAATTCAAGTTAATATGTTTCAACTGTTAGACCGAACTTAGCTTGTTATACAAAAATGAAATATACCTTCATTTAGGTTTGAGTAACTGTACCTAAACATGTACACTTAGTCGGTTCAACAATAGTTAACCAATGGTTATCCATATGAGCACTTTCATATCAACCTTATTTATTTTTACCATAACTAGTTCAAATGACTCAAATGAAACTAGTTAGAGAGTTATTCAATTGCTTAGATCTCATAGAAGTATACAAGACACAATTGAATCAAAACCGATTTTGATTCACTCGAATCAATTCATGAACATCATAGCCAAGGTTTGCAAAAGATTGCATTCCTTATTATATAAATGTTTTAGTTCATGAACAAACCAATTTTAGAAAGTAACCTACTTAAGAATGCAAACGGGTATGCATACCTAAGCAGCTGGACCAAGTTTGGTCATGTCAGTATGCGCACGCATACCTAGATCCCAGACTTCCAACAACCAACATGTATGCGTACGGATATGCATATTTAGGTTCCTGATTTTGGATTTTACACAAATGTGAATAAACACTATGTTTATATTTAAACATGGTTACTTGTTCTAAACTCTCATTTCAATCATTGAAACTTTCTTAGAGGATGAAAAAAGTTGTTATCCACAATCTATTAGCATCAAAGCGATTTTCAATTTATTCAAATAATTAATACGACTTTCTTCAAGAGTAAAGTTGAACTTGGTTAAAGCTAAATCTTACCAACACATATTTCGAGAAATAGATAAGTGAGTTGAACTCAACTCGAAATAGCAAATGTGTATAATTGAAGTCTATAAAGCAAAACAACTTTTGTCTCAAAATATGATATAAAATAGATAGACTTTTGAGTGATAGATAAGTTCAAGTCTCCACATAGCTTTTGTTGATGAAGTTACACAAGTTCCCTTGAGTAGTTATTCGTCTTCATTCGATGAATGTCGCGGAGTCTAAAGCTCAACTACACTTATTATCCTAATCTGAGACTTAGCTATAAGTAGACTAGAAATCAAGACTTATAGTTTTTGAAACTAAACTTGACAAACAAGCTTGAGATAGAAACGCTTGCGAGTTTGACCGAGTAGTGGCCTAACAATTGCAAAGAAGAAATTTCGAGTGAAAGCTAGTCTTGGTGAAACTCTTGAAACTTGTTTAAAGCAAGGGATGTTCATAGATCCTTAGCAATCTTAGTTGGACCAATTTTTTGTTCAAAAACTAATTTTGTTTCAAGTTTGTCATTTGAAAATTGTCCAAGAAACATTGCATACTGTTTATGGCTATTGGGAATGTTTAAAATCTAATTATGAGAGATAGAATTGCTTGCCGCAAGGTACACATACTTGGATGTATTACCAAGTCAATCTGAATTCCGCAAAATATATAGGGTTTGCAAACCCTTTAAATCTGAGTTCGAAAATAGGGGTAGGTTCGAAACCCTTATGACCTGACTTTGCAAACTACCAAGGTTTTCAAACCTCTATGACCTAACTTGGCAAACTTCCAAAGGTTTGGAAACTCGATTTGCAAATGTACCCAGTTCTAATTTAGCATAAGGTCATGAATTGTCTTACATGACTTTGTTCACTTTTACTATAACTATCATAATGCTTTGAAATAACTTTATTCAAAAAATCACATTGACTTTGTATATTATTGTTTAGTCTCGAGTGTTATTAAACATTGGTAAGTGCTTATAACTTAAAAGGCATACTTGACGTTGTGAACTATCATTATGCACGGTTCCATAACCGTGGACCATGGTGCATATTCTTATGTATAATTTCAAGGTGGACTTTTTACATACTTACTTGAATTCCTAATAATAATTTCATTAAAACTAAGAAAGTGCTTTCTTAAATCTCAAACTTACCGTAGCTTTAATTCAAAGACAATTGTAGCCTTGAAAATATATTAATAGAGAGACTTTTTGAACATGATCTCTTAATCCCTGCCGGTCTCGTGCGTCATGCTCTATTTGTAAAGGTAGAGTTTTCCTTTATAACCTTGGTTTCTTTATGAAACTTTAACCTATGTTACGACTTTGAAGACTTCACCCATGGATTTGTGAAGCCTAGTCAGATTATATTCTTACCTGATAGTTCTTGTATCCGGATCTTATTCTGCTGGTTATTAAAATTCACAAACTTTGGATTAGGAACAAGATAGATAGAAAATCACAAAAATAAATAAATCCTCTTAGACTTTTTGATTCCTCAAGGTAGATACCTTAATTATTCTTTGATTTGTTTGGATTATTCTCGAGAGGTAGTTAATGATCTATGCTTCTCTGCTAACAGAGTGTAAGTATTCTGGATCTGTGAGATTTGCTAGACTTTGTCTACTGCTAACAAATTTCCAAATCTTGATTATATATCTGAAGGAAAATCAAATAGTCTTGTATGTTAGAGGCAGATAGGTATCAAAAGTCTTTACTGATGTTGAAGCAACTCTTAGGATGTAAAGGACGTCATCTAAGGGAATCAAGTGCGTAGAATCTTACGAGGTTCAAGAGACGTAGAAGGAACATGACTACAGCTGAACTGATGGATGAGGTCTCGTGGTTTTGTGCGATACTTTTGTGCATGTGCATTTTTCCTCGTTAATAGAAATTTTGGTGTCTTGTGTTTTTCCTTTTCCACATTATATTGTTTATATTTATAATAGGAAAAGAACAAGTAGTACGTAATCAATTTAGGTTGTTTAAATCCTTATTGGATGAAATCAAAAAAAAAACTTATGACTTTTTCTTGTTGAATTCATATATATCTTTAAATATAAATTACAAGTTTCCTACTTGGTAAAATTCGGATATTGATAATTCGGATACAACGATTGATCTTGAATATTGATTTTTGAGATCGTCCAAGAACTCTTCTATACAATCAGGTACATGTACCTTTGTTCTATAATATTGATTGTGGAAGAGAAAGAGAAAAACTCTACATATAATCTTATTTAAGGGTATTTGTTTTGAAATACTTGTGATTGTATTAGGTTTTATCCATACATGTTTCCAGATTAAAAAGTTGGCGGTGTACTTGGTACCCTTTCCTTTTTAATTAGTTTCAGAGAAGGAAAACACTGTTATACCTAATAAGTATATGTGGCAATCTGAACTTATGAACAAGAATGCAATCTCTAATTGCTAGTACCAGACCGGGGGTTCAGAATATTCTTTTATTGTTGACCTCACTTTAAAAGTACAAGAGCTTATTGATGTACACCCTAGAGGTTTAAATCCATCGAATTTTTTGCTGGTCTTGGAAAGCAACTGGAGAATCTCACTCTTGATGTTGATTTGTATCTTTAGAAAGAACAAGATTCTCTTGATAGGTTAAACAAGGTCATGATGAATGACATTCATGTTGAGGTTGATCTCGGCTCCTTATTTATGTGGTTTAAAAGGACGTAATAACCCTATTATCACTCCTAAAGAAGATTTTTATCTTTATCCCTCTGAATGTTGTAACCTCATAAATCTCGTGGTGTGTTTTCTCTACTATGATATATCTTGTTTGTTCACAAAAATGGTGTGCAACAGAATTTTCAAGATAATGTCAAAATCTCATTCCATGATGAAAAGCCAATTACCTCTTTTTGACTAGAGAGTTTTATTGTGTAATGCTAAGCAATCTCTCCAAACATTATTAGTAAAGAATTGCAAAAGAAGACACCAAGGATGTATAACTCACCATGTTATTTTAAGTTCTTGTGCTAGCAGGAGCGGGTGGATACCATGGAAATTTCTCTTCATTACAGGTAATTGTACATTTTTGATCCTCTGCAATGGAAAGTAGTTAGAAAGAAGTTCTTTCACCGAGTCATTTTAAATCCTATAAACCATCCTGAGCAAATATTTTCTCTGAAGTATTTCTCCATCAAATTATATAATTTTTCGAATATTTCTTTTTCTGAGAAGAGAATTTCGATCAACAACTTTCGAGCCTTGATCCAAGTAGATGATTTCATCTACCAACAAGTTATATAATCTGCTGGCATTTTTTATTGTTAACTGACTCTATTTTGTCAATCAATGATATCTCCCTTGCGCCAACAATCAAAGTAACTTGGTGGCTTCGTAAAGCTATGAGTCCAAAATATAATAAATAATTGTGGGTGTCAACACTTTTTGTACCACAAATGATAATTATCCCTGCCTATCTAACTCCTAATTATAAGATATGAGCACATGATTCGCGAGTATTCGTTTTGAAATTCAAAAAGCATATATGCTCTGAGATTTCATATTATCGTATGTTGATTTTTAAACTTTTTCACCAGGAAAACAATCTTAACAAAAATTATGTATGTTAACACCCTTGGCTTGTACATGTGTGATTCACGTACCATTAACTAAAGTGGAACCGGTTTCATCCCGGAACTAAACTGAATGATTCACGAACCCTGACTATCATCCACTTAAAAGAAGGAAAATTTTGGTTGTATCAACTCAATTTCTTTTCATTTCAAGTACTCGATATGTTGAAAGAAAAATCAAGTTGGTTTTAATATCCACCAAGTTCAATTCTCACTAAAACTTGATTACTTGGTACCGTTAGATCCGTAAAAAAATTCAGTACAACGGGTGACCACCAATTTCATCCTTTGCTGCCATTTTTGAGAACAACCATTGTCAAAAGTTCACGAAAACTTTCTATTAGTTCTTGGTATCCATATCTATTGAACAAGTTTGGTAGAAAGAGGAACAATAGTGTAGAAAGTTCTCGTAGAAGAAACGTTGATAGTGATGATGAACATGATGTTAATATGGGTCAAGTCCGTGAACCTTATTTTGATGCTAGTCATTAATTTCTTTTTATTAAAAATGCATGATTATAACAAATATAATGAGTATTGTTCACGTTAATTTGGTATGGAAAGGATATGATGCAAAAGTTGATGACCATGCGTTTACCAAGTTCATGAGCCAGTATGAATGAGGTTATATTCATCTTGGGGTGGGTAGTGTTCATTTTGACAACACTAGCCTGTTTTATGCTAACATTCATGCTGCAAACTCTCGTAATTGCAATTTTTTAAAACCATAGTGAAAGATAAGACCTCTTTTGTCGACCGTGGTGTAATTATTATTTGTTGGATTTACCTTGTAATGGTAATTTGAGAGTTCCTCAACCTGAGAATGTGAGACCTTCTCAGATCAGCTGTTTTAATTCTTTTTGGGAAAAAGGGTTCACCGGGCAGATGGAATTCCAGTAAATGGGGAAACTTTATTCTTAAAGGCTTTTGGTAAACTAGTTATTGCCAATCTCATTTCCAAGCTTCATTGAGGAAAAAATCAGTCGCCAGAGACGTGGCCAAGTTAGTTTAAAATATCATCTAAGGAAAGATAATCGACTTGCGCGGACTCATCATTCCTCAAATGATTGGCATGACTTCAGGTAAGAAAAATCTTGGCTTTCCTTGTCTCATTACCAGAATTTGCAGTCATTTTAAAGTTCCCCCATTTTGTTCCTTCAATGGAAGACGCACTCGTCTTATTCATCATGATATTAATAAGATGAAGAGAAATATTGTACTTTTTTCCTTACGCTGAAGATCCAAGAGTATAAGAACTCTACAAAAAAGTTGCATGTCTTAAGTAACAAGTCAATTTTTCGCAGTCTTTGAGAATTAAAATCTTGTTAAAGGAATTTCAAGTATTGTTGAAGAGTTAACCAAGATTAAACTATTTTCTGCATAAGTGTTTCTTTCCTGTTTTTTATGTGACTTGAACTCCTTATGTTTTGTACTTCCTTATGATGGTTGAAAAACTTTAATGTTATTTTAGCTATAATAGTTTTCTACTTTTGTTTAAAACTAATAAATGTGCCAAATTCATGAAATCTTATTTTTGTGAGACTTTTTTTTTGCTATCATACTTCTGATGATTAAAACGGATGTCTCATATGTTCTCATAGGTTAAATATTAAATCTTTTTGTTCGTAACTAGCTAAAGGAGGACTAAACTATTTTGAGAATTTCAAAATGGTCTTAGTTATATTGCACTTTGTGATATATTGCATAGGATTCCATAAAATGGTCTTATTTATCGCCTTACATCTCTGAGTCCGTAAATGGCAGGGAACAAATTCGAAACTTTAATCTCTATACCCGTACATGGCTTATGTGATTCATATTACTTAAATTATGCTCTTTGCTCGTAATTGTCCTGGAGTTTTTTTTTTTTTTTTGATATTACAGTATTTTTATCGCAAAAGTAATGGTTCTTGATGCCTCTAACATTAAGATCATTTTTTTAAACTTCTTTGTTCGTAACTGGCGGAAAGAGATAAAAATATTTTGGGATACAAATTTACTTTTAATTTTATTAATATCCAAGAAATCCTTCTCTTGTTGTTAGAGAAAGGTTGCTCTTGTTGTTCTCTTGAGAATGACATCAAATGCGGGAGAGTTCAATTTTTGATCTTGTGCCTAATTTATATATCTTTTTGGGGAGTCAACTGTGGAATTATAGGAGATGACTATACCTTTATCTCTCCTAGATGAAGATGCTAAGTTGCGAAACTTAGTGGAATCTTATTAAGAAGTTGGCATGTTATCTTTAATCTCGATAACTCTTTTTTGCAGTTCATTAAGGTCCCCTTTATTTCACTTTTGCCAATTTTTTGACAAAAAATTGAGAATTATTTAATTGGTTTTTACTATAACACATGACTTTTAGGAGCATTATGTAAGGGGGAGTAAATCCCAAGCTGTAGGTTTCTACCTATTATGCAAAAGAGACAAGCAAGGACTAAGGGGGAGAGCACATCATCGTAGTATTACTCCAATGTTTTGGTACAAGTGGACTATGGCGTAGGTAAAAATATTATGCACCGATATAAAAACTATTGAGTAGATTGACTTGTCATTTTGACAAGATCTAATTGAGTATTCTCATAAGTTTTATTCGCTATGGATCTTCAACAACAAAGGTGTTGAAACGATCATATGCAGAATCATAGAAGAACTTGAAGTACAAAGAAGTCAAGAAGATGTTGAAGAGTTAAGAAATCAATCATTATGGAAATTTATCTGAAAGGTTTATTTTATTGAATCCATCTGTATTGATAGCTTTGTCACTAAAATTGACAAAGGGGGAGATTATTAGAGCACCGCTCGGTTGAACTAGCAAGTCTTTCTATATGAAGTTTGTTGTCAATGTTAGATGTATAAAACTATATCTTGATTTCCAGTCTACTAAAGTCAAGTGTCAGAATATGATTAAAGCATGGTGGATGAGTATTAGACATTACTGAATAACCTTCGAAGATTTAAGACTGAAGAACAAATGAAAATCTTTGCTAGAACTTTATCAACAAAGAGGTATGTGAAGACTCATATACTATTTTATCATGACATATTGATAAGTGCATATTCATATATATATATATATATATATATATGATTTTAGTGTCCATTCCATACTTGTTTAAGCTATTATTCTTGCATATTTTCGTATTATTACTCTTTTTTTATCTTACTTTACTCTAATAGGTGAATCATCCAAAAATGAGCTATAATGTGCTGAAAATATCTAGGAAGAGAACCCATATCCAAGAGAAGTTGAAGAAGTGCGACGAAAAGGAGCAAAACGCTCAAAATCAATAGAAGGGCCAAATATTGATCTTAACTCATTCAAATTAAGGATTTCTCATCACCATCTTGAATACAATTGAAAGATAAAAAAGAATGCAAAAATAATGAGGTCATTCCGAGTTCGGATGAAGAAGTTGTGGCCAAACAAGATTTTATTAAATATCGAAGACAGTAAAGTTCACGGACGGTTTTCATACTTTAATTCCGAAAATATCTGCTGGAATTTGAAGTTTGGGGACTGGGTTTGCGAACTTAGCAAGTGGAAAACGTGTATAAACTCCTTAGAAGGCTTAAGGGTACGTTTGGTATTTTCAGGTCGGGTTCTTGAACAGAACTAAATACATGGAGACCAAGCAATGTAAACCTATAAAAGGTATTAGGTTATGTAAAGAGATATCATATCATATCACAAGTTCTATATCAAAACCTAGGGTTTTCCCCTTTAGGGCGAAACCACCATTATTCATCTTCTTTGTAATATGAGTAGCTAAATCCTTTGTTGATTAAGGATGAAATCAATGTTCTAAGCGCGAAGCTTTATTATTAATACAAATCTATTGAGAGTTTTTATCATCATCGTTTGTTTTTACCATATCTAGGGTTTATGAGTGATTCTTAGATTGATTTGGAGTTCACTCTAGATTGATCTATTGATTATTCTATTGCTAGTAGAAGTTCAAAGATAAGTAATCGTCGAATAAATCTCTACACAAGTAGAAATCGTGAGACCTTACAGAGGGATTATGTGGAGGAATTATGTGTGAAAACAACACCAGCCAGTAAACCTTGAGCTAAGAGTTTAACTACTGGGATTAACCTAAGTTCGCAAAGACTAAAGCGTTCGATTTGATTACACCTTGAGTGAGATACTAACTGGTGGTTCCATTGAATAAAATCTGATATTGGAGAGCTTCCATATCCGTGGTAAAAGGAGTTTTGGGGATGGCACTGAGCTAGTAGCTATTCTACGGTTGGTGATGAATGGTTCTTACGAACAATAGATAAGTATTCTAATCCTGTTAACGTTTGGTAACGGCGAAGTATTCCTTAATCTCCCCTTTCTTCTTATTGTCTTTTTTATTTATATTATAAACCAAACCCCCCTTTGTTATTTACTTTATCTTGTTATTTCAAATAACCTATCAATTGCACAGCTCTCTGTGAGAACGATCTCTTACTGCGCTATATTACTAGTAAATTAGTTGGAAATATATTTATTAATTTTTTGCATTAACGACACGCATCACATATACTCTTCGATCTTATGAGACTATGTCGCATGATTTTAATAGATTTAACATTGCAAAGAAGAAATTTCGAGTTGAACCAATTGATATTCACCGATCCTTAGCAATCTTAGTTAGAACAATTTATTGTTCACAAAATCTTTGTTTTTGTTTCAAGTCGATCATTTTGAGATTGCCCAATAAATGGTGCATACTGTATATGGCTATTGATAATGTGTTAATTTCAATTATGAGAGATATAGAACTGCTTGGCGCAAGGTACACATCTTTGTGTGTATTACCTAGTCAGTGTGAATTCCGCAAACTATATAGGTTTGCAAATCCGGTTTACAAACCCTTTACATCTGAGTTCGGTGTTAGTTTCCAAAACAGCTATCACCTGACTTCGCCAACGACCAAGTTTTGCGAACCCGGTTTACAGATAATCACAATTAGTATACTATCAAAGACAAACCTTAAAAAAAATTATGATTTCCAATGGTTACATAACTTATCAAAGAAAAACAAACTCATAAAAATCCTTTCGAAATTCTTATATTAATGAAAACCAAGAAGAAAATAAAATATAAAAAAAAAAGAATATTCGTTTATAACAAATAAATGGAAGGACATGAAGATGTCTAACAAGTAAATAATGTTTTTTGTTTTTTAGCTTTATTCATTGTTTTTTTAGTTTTATTCATTGTTTTTTTCATTTTATTTTTGATTCTCTTCAAAAATTTCATGTTAAAAGGATTCTTCTTCTTCTGACTATTGCGTTTTTTTTTGTTGTTCTTTTTCAGTTTACTAACAATAATGTCTGTGATGCTTGATGTTTAAGAATTAAAAATAAAGAAAAGAGAAAGTAAATGCCGCCCAAAAATAAAGAAATCAATTAATTTACAGTAAAGAATAAAAAAAGTATTGTAATCAATAAATTTGTTAGTAATGGATAATGGATAAAGGTTAATTTAGTGATGCTTAAAATTTGAAATATCATTTCAATCTAAAACTACTAATCTCAACGGTGGATCTCACAGATGAAAGTGGAGCTTAAGGATGGCCCCCGCCTTCCCTGTTCTTAAAGATCCGTTAAAGTAAATATAAATATTAGAATAAACTCTCTATGAGTATTTATTTTTGTAGATTATCCACTTTGTAAAGGAATTCTGGCTCCGTCTTATATAGATCTTATAATTTAAGTGGTAATATGTCCCCTCATTTTTTTTCTTCACCAACATCCTGCAGAGGTTATTATTAAGTCTTAGGATCTAGTAGTTGAGAATGTACAACAACATCAAAAATAGTGAAGAATACAACAAAAAACTAAAACTATCAACATGAATTTATAAAGGGAAAATTCTTACCAAACTTATAGTCGAGGCATGGATGCGTTTATGGTTCTTTTTATTTATTTATTTTCAAGAGAAATTTTTTATTCATAAAACATAAATCTATCATATGATTTGTACAAAGTTTTGTTAGGTAGCCTGTCAACAAGCTAGGCTCCAACATGAAAAAGTGGGGGTCTAACAACCACACCCCAATATTTCGCTTAGCAATATGTATGGACAAACTCCAATATAATTTCAAGAGAATCAACAAGACAGTCAGACTCAATCAATGAAAATATATCCAAGAGTTTGTATCTCAATTTCTCAATTCAATCCGCAATCAAACAAATAGGAATTTGCGAGCCTGATTAAATATAAGAAATTGGACGATATCAGAAACCAATATCCAAGTGTCAATCAATTTAATCAACAACCAAAGGTTGGATTCAAAATTGATTGAACTTACGCACAACCTGTGATATTTCAATTATATAAAAAAATATAATGCAGAAAAAAAATAACACACACACTAGTCATTTTGTTAATGAGGAAACCGCAAATGCAGAAAACCCCCGGGACCTAGTCCAGATTTGAACACCACACTGTATAATTAAACCTCTACAGACACTAGCCTACTCCAAGTTAACTTCAGATTGGAATGTAGTTGAGCCCTAACCAATCTCACACTGGTCAAGGTACAGTTGCGCTCCTTACGTCTCTGAATCCCAACATGACTCTGCACACTTTATTCCCTTAGATGATCTCACCTACAACTAAGAGTTTCTACGACCCAAAGTTGAAGACTTGATAAACCAATCTGTATCACACAAAAAAGTCTATTGAATAGATAAATCTATCTCCAACAGATAAACCTATGAGTTTTATTCTGTCTTTTGATAAATCAAGGTGAACAGGAACCAATTGATATACTGGACTTATGTTCCTGAAGAATAGCCTAGAAATATCAATCACCTCACACTAATCTTAATCGTATTGTAGTAAAACAAGATATTGTGGAATCACAAACGATGAGACGAAGATGTTTGTGACTACATTTTATCTTTCCTATCGGAGAATCAATCTCGAGAAAATCTTAGAGAAGATAGTACTCAATACGATAAAATAGGGTAAGATCAGAACACGCAACTACAGAGAAAATAGTTGGGTTTGTCTTCACAATCCCAATGAAGTCATTAAGTCGTTAACCTACAGGATTTCGTGAAAAAACCTAAGGTTAAAGGAGAATCGACTCTAGTTGCAACTAGTATCACACAGGAAGTGTGGGGATTAGGTTTTCCAGTTGCTAGAGTTCTCTTTTATATAGTCTTCAAATCAGGGTTTGCAATCAACGTTACCTTGGTAACAAAGCATTCAATATTCACCGTTAGATGAAAACCTGATTAGACTCAAGCTAATATCTTTCAACCGTTAGATCGAACTTATCTTTCTACACACAAATGAAAAGTTCCTTCATTTAGTTAATGAGTAACCGACGTGTGCACCTTGTTGGCTCAACAATAGTTAACCGAAGTTAGCCATATGAACACTTTCATATCAACCATAACTAGTTCAAATGACTCGAATGAAAGTAGTTCTAGAGTTGTTCAATTGTATATATTCTCATAGAAGTATACAAGACACAATTGAAAAAAAATCAATTTTGATTCACTCGAATCAAGTCGTGAACATTATAACCACGGTTTGAAAAGATTGCATTCATTATTATATAAATGTATTAGTTCATGAACAAATCGATTTTAGAACATTATCCACTTAGGTATGCAAACGAGTACGCGTACCTAAGTGGCCGGACTAAGTTTGGGTTCGCTAGTATGCGAACTGGTACGCATACCTTCCAAACTCAGCAGAAATTCCCGGAACTGAACCTCACGCTAGTACGCATACCGGTATGCGTACAAGGTTCCCGGTCTTTCACTAAACCAACCAGTATGCATACGGGAATGCATACCATGGTTCCCAAACTTGGATTACATATATGCAAGTACGCATACTATTCTTATATCCAATTTTTCTAAACTCTCATTTCAATCATTGAAATATTCTCGGAAGACGATAAATAACTGTCTCACACAAACTATTAGCTTCAAAGTAATTTTCAAGTGATCGAATGATCAATAAGAAATATTCTGAGGCTACATCAAATGATTGTCTCAAACAAATCATGTAAGATGTTACCAGGCTATTTTTACATGATCATCTTTTAACTTTCGTCAAGAATATAAGATAAACTTGGTTAAAGCGAAAGCTTACCAACATATATTTCAAGAAATATGTAAGCGAGTTAAGCTCAGCTCGAAATATCAAATGTGTATAATTGAAGTCTATACAGCTATACAACTTTTGTCTCAAATAGGAGTTAGAGTAGATAGACTTTTGAGTGATAGATGAGTTCAAGTCTCCATATACCTTTTGTTGATGAAGTTCCACAAGCTCCCCTTAGTAGTTCCTCGTCTTCAATCGATGAACGCCGTGAAGTCTAATGCTCAACTACAGTTTCTATCCTAATTCGAGACTTAGTTATAAGTAGACTAGAAATCAAGACTTATAGTTTTGGCAACTAAACTTGACAACAAGCTTGAGATAGTAACGGTTGCGATTTCGATCGAGCAATGCTCTAACAATCTCCCCCTTTGTCAATTTTAATGACAAAACTATTAATACATATGGAATGCAAAATAAATAAACTTTGTAGATCTCAATCCAAATGCTTGATTTCCTTGGTTCTTCAGCATTACTCGAAATATTTGTCACTTCTAAGTTCTCCAATGATTTTGAACGTGTTCAACTCAACATCATAGTTGTTGAAGATCTGTAGCTATAACAATGAGAAAACAGTTGATCTCAATCATTGTTTAAGGTGTCATAGTATTATTACACATCATTAAAGTCCAATTGTATCACAACTTTGACAACAATACTATGGTGATATGTATCACTCCCCCTTATTCAATACTTCATCTCACATGAAAACCACTCCCCCTTACATAATGATCCGTAAACCATATGTATTTGTAGTGGGAACTACACATTAATTCTCCCCCTTTTTGTCAAAAAAATTGGCAAAGGTACGACAACTAGTGGGATCCTAATGAAATTTCCATAGAGATACTTCATGATAAAAAAAGAATAACATATCAACTTTGTTTAGATGCAATCATATAGCCGAAACTAAATGCATTCATCAAGGAGTTTATAAACATACAAGATTACTCCTATAATATTCCACATCCACACTCCCCACAAAGATTTGGAAATTAAGTACAAGTTCAAATAAGAACTCTCCCCCATAAAATGTCATTCCTGAATGAACAACAAGAGCGACCTTACTTTCACAAGAAAAGAAGGATTTCTTTGGACATTAAAAAATCACATGAGACATGAATTTGTATCCAAAATACTTAATTAAATTAACCACAAGAGAACCTATTAATCAGAAATGCTCACATAAGAGAACTTACGGAGCCGCACAATATTTACACAAATATGTGGATCGTGGAAAGACCAATACTGAGGAATATTCAAAGATTCATTCTATTTTACATCAATATTTGCATAGAGACATGTAATAGACTTAATCTTTGTAGACAAAAGTTCATCCTATCTTCCATCAATATTTGCATAATGACATAATAGGCTTAACTTTTGTTTGTCAAAAGTTCATTCAATCTTTTATCAATATTTGCATAATGACATATGAAAGACTTAACTTTTGACAATTATGAGACAATCATAGTTCATGGATGCAGACACACATATCCCATAACAAGTTGCATTTTATTAAACCATAAAGATTAATACTGGAAAATCATCTTCCAAATAAACTTTAGAATTTAAATAAATAAATAAATATAAAAACATTGCAAGATGGAAATCGTTGGAAATATCTATGTGTACTCACAATAGTGGCTATTCCAAAGCCTAGTTATCCTTCTTAAAATACAAGAATAAATTCTCATAAGAAGTTTCCTAGACATTAAGGAAAAATACCAAGCAAACATCAAAAGACTCATAAACCAATAAAACTGATCATAAACGGAAATCAAAGACCAATTGCAGAATCTCCTCTAGTCTTGAGTCATTTGTAGTTGCAGGATTTCCCACACTATACCCTTGTCAAGAATCTATGAAAATTAAGTCATAATCGAGAATGAACAACAACAATTTTATTAATTCACTTTCAGGAAGATTTACAAGAAATATCAAAACTCAGAAGTACAACTTTCTTTCTAGAGTTTCTCTCTCCTCAAAATTCTCTCGGCTCTCAAAAGTACATCATCATTTTCTGGATTTAGTCGAACCCTTTATATAGGAAAATACATAGTGGAAGACAGCTAAGATTTCCCCTTAATTTGAATCTACTCTGCGATCTCATCGCCATAACTTTAGTCTTCACCATCGCCAATTTTGTAACCATCATGAGGAAGACTTATTCTTCTCATATATCTTCAGTCGTTGACCGTTATATCACTCTTTTGTGAAACTCGCCAAATGTCGTTGAAGAATCTTGCGACGTTCTCGTCAAAGTGTTGTTAATACTTGTATAAATGTTTGGGTTTCTCGCATAAGTATCGTTTTCATCGCGAGAATATCGTTGTGGCGATATTCTGGTCCTACATCTTGCCTCTTCTCATATCTTTTCTATGAAGAAGATAAGAGATGAGAATTTTCAACTCTTCATGACGCTCGCAGCTTCTTTCTTTACAAGTTTTCTTCTCGACAAACCTCTGTTTATTTAGTTTAATCGCCTACACGTGTCCTCTTAATGGGTCCTACTGCTCTTGTCTATAAAAGGTGGAGCCGAGTTACGAAAATAATTTTCTCTTTTTATTTCTTCATCTTCTTTATCTGTTTATTTCACTTTCCGTCTGCATCTTTTCTTTATCTTCATATTCAACTGCTACTGTTTTAATGGAAACGTCAAGGTATGTATTTCGATTATATTATCTATTTGAATTAATTTTTCACTTTTGTTCTTCGATCTTCCTGATTTAATTCATTATAACTCTTGTCATGTTTTTCTTTAGAGGAGCTATCCCAATCGCCCATTCTGAAACTCCAAACCCTAACTCCCTCAAGAAGCTTGTTGAGAAGAGGAGGAAGAAGGATTCTACGAATGATAAGGTAGTAAGAAACACCTTTTATCTTAATAACAATATTGTTGCCTCTGTTTCTTATCTAAATTATTATTTGCAGAATGACGAGAACACCGCTAGACCTCATAAAAAATCTCGTCGCAATAAAACTTTTGAAGATGATATCATTATTCCTGAGTTATCATCTAGGAGAGTTATCATCACACCTTTACAATCTAATCCTCCTTCTTCTGTCTGCGAGAACCTCGCTATCAATACCCCCCTTCCTTCAGAAAATTTGACAAATCAAATCCCTACAAATATTGTGGCTGAAACTCCTTCTAGTCCAATATTACCCTCAACCGTCACTTTCCCAAGAACTCCTCCTCCTCATAATGCATCTATCGCAGATGATTCAAATCATCAACTTGCTATCATTACTACTTCATCATCTGCATCTCTTCCTCCATCAAATGAAACCTTTGCTGGAGTTGATATTGCTTTTTAAATTTTATCTAATATTTTAGATAACGCTAGAAAGTCTTCCACTGATTCTCTTCAATATGAAGCTTGCGAGACTTTACTCAAGTATTTTGGCTCTGATAATTCTGCTTTGCGAGTATCTTTGGAATATGATGTTGAATCTCTAAGGAAAAGCCTTCAAGTTAAAACTTCTGAGTGTGGCACTCTGAATCATATGCTTCGCAATTCTTCGCTCGAGTGCGATAACCTTCGCAGATATAATGACGAGCTGAAAGGTAGAGTTTTTCTGCCTCTATCCTTTTGTTTCTCCATTCTAATGATTTCTCGCCTTCCTTATTTTTTACACTCCATTCATTTTAAATGTTTGGTTTATTTATTTAGCTTCAAATCAGAATCGATTAATGAAGATATTTGAATTAGAATCAATCGCTGAAGAAGCTCGCGCTGAAAAAGAGTCTTGGATAGACCAACATAGTAGATTAGATAATCTTTATACTTACTCAATTGATCACATAAATAATCTTACTAATGAGAATAATCAATTGTCACAAAGCCAAAATTTATTGTGTAGCGAAGTTGCTCGCCTTTCATATTTGTTATTTAAGACTGATTTGGCGATGAAATCTTTATCAGATGAGAATAAAACTTTATCCCAAGAAAAACATAATTTTTCAAGTTTGATGGCGGCTTCCTCGCAAAAATTAGATAATCTTCAAATAATTTGCGATAATCAAGAGCAATCTCTTCGCTCCCTTAAAGATGAACTCAAGGAAGTAACTGAATCATCTGCTGCTGAGAAGGATAAACTTATAAAAGGTAGATTAACTCTTAGTTTAAAAGTTAATGAACTTAAAGATCAGTATTCCCAATTAGATAAATCTCATTCTTTACTAGCAAAAGAAAACCTTTATCTTCGTACCAAAGAAGAAAACATGAAATCTCGTCTGAAGGGTATGGTTGGCGATAAATTTGACGATGCTATGAACCAGTGGGAGAATTGTTTCTTTGAACTAATCCAAAATTTAACCTCTCAAAAAGAAGGTAGTCAGTTGACTGCCTCAATTGTTGATTTTTCTGATAAATTCCTATGTTTTACTTCTCGTGAGATCTTTATTTGAATATTTCCTTGTCATTTTTGGTATTTACCGAATCTGAAAGAAGCCATCTCGCTACTATTACTACTCTTACTAAAAAATTATATAAGGTTCGCAAAGAAAACAAAACTCTCATTTCCGATTGTTTGGACGTTCGCGATAAGGCAGAAAGAAGGCTTGATTATCTTGAGTAATTCAAGAATATGGAGATTAGAAACCGTGATAGAGGCTTTCTTCGCAAAGTTCATCTTTCTGTCGAAGTTCTGTTGAATAAGATTCTGATCTCCCATTCTCTCCCTCCTGAATCTGTTCTTCCTCTAGAAGTTGAGGATGACAAAATTCCCATTCCTATGGATAAAGATTTAGAAGATACACCTACTGAAGGAGAAGAAGGAGATGAAGAAGATAACCCAGAAGAAGATGAAGGCTCTCCTAGAGAAGAAGAAATTCACAAAGAAAAGGATGCTGCCGATACTGAAAAGAATGATGGCGATACTGATAAATCTGCTGGTGAGAATGATAAATCTTCTGGCGAGAATAATAAATCTGGCGAGAAGAATACTGATGAGCCTTCCGCTGAAGTTTGAGTTTCATTTTTGCTTTCTCTTCCTGCTTCTTTTTTCGCGAGGAATGTAATTTGGATAAATTTTAACTTTTCCTGTTGTCTGTGTTGAATCTTCTCAAGGAAGATATTAAGATTTTACTTGCTTATTCCTCTTCTTGCCCTTTAATATTTTTCTTGAAATGGTGAATTATGTTCCTCATCTTCCTTTATTGATGAATTTGTTGATGATATTGAAAATCTGAAGTAATCTTCCTCCTGCGATGAATAGATATTTCCTGCATTCTCAATATATAATTAATGTTCAATATTAATTTGTTGGTCTTATTATGCCTTCCTAGTTAAAGGTCTTATTTTGCCAACCTTTAATATTTTTCTGTGACAAAATCGCAGGATGTCTTTACATTTACATGTATTGACCCATTGATCTTGCCTTATCAGTATCTTTTCAATATCTCTGCAAAAATATGACAAGTCTAGATTCTCTCGCGAGAACAAAGCCTCATGCCATTGCCGTCTTGAGATGAAATCGCAGGACGTTTTTACACTTTCATGCAAAAACCCATTGATATCATCTTAACATTTTCTCTTTAGGCTTTTTGCCTTTGTATAATTTTCGTCACGCGACAATATGATAGGCCTAAATGTTCTTGCGATCATAAATCCCCATGACATTGCCGTCTTAAGACACTTATCAGCTCCCTAATGGAGGGTGCCGCCCTTATCTTCCCCCTGGTTGCCCCTTCAAGGAGGGAACATCGGCCATACAAGACTAGCTCATCCCATCCATATTTACCAACAACCAGCTGTTTTCGCAGCCTCTTGTCCTTTATTCCTATATGGCTTATAGTTACAAGACTGCACCCTAAGTGGGGTTTTCTTCAGGCCAAGTGCATCATATCCAAGACTTACCAAGAATGGCAAGGGAGTTTCCACTACACCATTTTAAGGTTTTAGCAACCCAGAGTAGCAACATCACTAGTGCCGTTGCGAAATTTCCGTTGCTAATTTCGGTTGCTAATATTTCGAAACGGTGGCATGTTGTTGCTAATTTCGCAACCTTGAAATTTCGGTTACTATTAGCAATCGCTAGTTGCTCATGCATGTGAAGCACGCATGTGGTCGGGAACACTTTGACTTATGTTTATGCCCAAGTCAAAGTTTGGTCAAGTCCTCTTCTTTTGTTTTTCACCCTTCATCCTTATCCGCCTTATGCCCTTATCTTTCCATCGTCTGAGTTTTCTAAGCCACATTTTTTTAATTCTCTTTCTTCTTCGAGCTGCAGATGAAGAACCCTAGTTCATCAGTAACTCCAAACCCTTTTAACCAGATCAAATACAGAATCTCCATCAGTATCTTCACTTCTCAAGACCTCATCTCTGATTCAAAAGTAAACCCCTAGTCTCTTCTACAACTGACTTCTTCTTAATAAAGAGCATAAATTCATCACAATCCGCTTCAGATCCCCTTTCACAAAATCTATTGAACCACAGAAACCCTAGTTCGATCAACAGGTAACAATCGTTTTGTTCTGTGTATATATTGGTTTTAGGTTTATGTTTGCTAATGGATTTCAGTTGGAATTTTTATTGCAGTTGGAAGCATCGATCTGAGATTTTAGGTCAATTGTGAGATTTGGAAGTATCGATATTATAATCAAGTAATAAGGTTTCATTTAGTTTTACAATTTTGGGTTCAATTTTAGGTTTCGTTGTCTGTGAGATTTGGGTTTATGTTTTTTTTTTTTTTTACGATTCTGGGTTTAAATGTTATACCCAAATAGCAGTTGCTGGAGGTGTTAGGTGATACATCCTGTTTATGCTACCACATACTTTAGATATAATATTTGATTGTATGATTTGAAAGTCAACATCTTTTATGTGATTCTGTCTTTTTATTGTGGAGGAGTTAACGTGTAAAACCCTGTCTTCCATTTACCCATTTTACATGATGTCGGTTCGGGTTTTACTCGATTATGTGAATTGTGTATTTGTTTTGGCCGTTAATATAGCGTGCCTATTTTCCTTCATTGAACGTAGAAAGCAATATCATTTATTTTCTCAACCTATGGAAACATTAAGATACCTTGTGGATTAAATGTTTACCTTAATTAGCTTAGAAATGGAATAAAATTAGGAGAAACGTAAAAACGATAGTAAAAGAGAAATAAAGAGTTTTTATTACACAAATTATAAGTAGGAAAATATGAGATGTTAGGAGGGAAAGAATCGGAGCTGTAGAAAGAAAAGAGCAAGGTTTTTGTTTTTGGAGGAAGAAATTAAACGAGCCATCTGACTCTAGGTAGAATGTTAGCCTTTCATCTTATGTTTATTTCTTCCTTTTCACGGATTTCGTTTTTGTATCTTGCCTTTTTAATTGTGGTTGCTGATTCTTAATTGTGTGGCATCTTAAAGTTCTTAATTTTACCATATGATCGTTATTTTTCCCCTCACTAGATAGTATCATTCTGGATGGTGATGCATGCTTGTATTTGTTCTGGATAATTTCTCTTAATTTTTACAATGATATGTTGTGTTCTATTAGCTTGTGAATGTGAAATTCTTTAGGTGTACAATGATTGAAAAATGATCAACTGCTTATGAAAGAAATATGTCAAAAACTATTTTATTCACATTCACAAGTTTCCTTTGTTGACAAAGATTACTATTTTACAGGGTACATAGCGTACAATTTTGTAATAGGAGCTTATTCGTATAGGGGACCTAAGGCGGGGTATGCCATATATCACATGGTAAGTCCTTTATAAACCTCCTCACGCTTTCATTTTACTTTTCTCTGTTAGTATGCTGTCGTGGATCATAAGCATTTGCGTTTAACAAGGGATTGTACCTGTAACTTTGAATTTTGCTTTGTCACCAACGGGTCTAAAATAGGTGTTTTTTTTTATCTATAACTTTTTCCTAGTCTATTATAAACTATATCTTCCATTTTTTATATAAAACTGTTTTCCTTGCAAGTATTTCTGGTTTTGAGTTTGGATAACAATTGTGTTATTTTTATTGTGCAGGCCAAGGCTGTGCAGGATCCAGAGATCCAGAACATTGTATCTGATCTAGTCATGAGGCAGGTATGTGAACCATCAGCAGTTCATATGAATCAACTGAAGTTGCTCATCATTTACTAGATTCCGTTAGGTTGGACTAAATCTGGTACTAATTAGATTTGCATGACCCTCGCCTTTTGGTTGTGACAGCGACAGAACACCAGTTTCTGGAGGATGAGTATGATGAGTATGCTGCTACTAATGCTAGTGGGGATGCGTTATGCCGCTCAGTTGCTTTCATTATAAGTTCTTATGATCTATAAATTACCTATTCATCTTTCGACTATTTCCTCAGAAAAGCTTAATATTATGCAAGTTTATTCCTTGTATGGCTTTGGAATTTCTCAGTTTACATTATTCATTTGCTTTACTTCTAAACTGACAGTCTTATAACGTTGTTGTTTTTCCCTTTTCCTTGCGGCTACCTTAAGTTTACAATAATTGAAGAGTATATTTTTTTAATATAATTCACTGGTGATTCTCAACATACTGTTATGTATGTCAATTAAATGATATTTGAAGTTTGCATCTCTGTGGTCATGTTGGATATGGGGAACTACAGGGAACTTGGCAATTACGGGGGTGGGGGGGTGGAATGGATCTTGACTAGGTCAATAAACCTAGACTTGACCCTTTTTTTTGGGGTTGCAAAAAATTAGCAACATCGGATCTTTGTTGCTAAACTAGAACCAGAACCAACAGTATCTAGTTTTGGGTAAGGTATTCCTATAATTAGCAACAGATTAGCAACAACATGTTGTCGTTGCGGATAAAAAAAGTCGCAACGGAATTGCCGTTGTGAATTGCCGTTGCTGACCGAGATTAGCAACACAGCTTATGCCGTTGCTAAAAATAGCGACACCGTGTTTAGCAACGGAAAAATCCTGTTGCGACCCCGCTTAGCAACATCTATAGTAGGTTGCTAATACCTTAAAATGGTGTAGTGTTCGTACGCCCTTGGCACCCTTGGCTCAACCGTGTACCTCGGGGCCTTGGTCATACTTTGCACTTCTTGGATGAGATTCTCGGTCGTCCAACCAGGGTATAACCATATATAGTTGTAAATCCAAGATCTCTCTCCCGAATAGGTTTTCTTTAACCCCAACATCTGCATGATTCAGGATCCATCAGCGGTATAACCTTACCCCTGAATCATGTCAAGAGATACCCCCTCCTATGACGCGCTATTAGGTCTTACATTTGCCTCTTGCGAAATTTTATTCGCGAACTAGGGTGCACGCCATAAAGTTTCGTCCCATTCTTATGTCTCTGCGAAATTTTGATTCACTTTTCTTGCGATGATGTTCGCATAAATTGTGATAGAGAAAGGAGAATTTTTTAACTGTTTCATCTTACATTAGTATTTCTTACCTCGCAGAAATTGCTACTGATAATACCTTTTCATAAACAATCTATTCCATGGTCTATCAAGTCTTTTCCCAACATCTCTTCCCTCTGGATCCATTAATTTGTATGCTCCATTTCCAATTATCTCTTTAATGATATATGGTCCATCCCATTTTCTCGCTAATTTTCCACCACTTTTTTGCTGATATCTTGGTGTTTCTCTACTCAAAACTAGATCGCAAGGCTGGAATTGACGTTTCTTGACTCGTTTGTTGTACTCGCGAGCTAATCTTCGCTGGTAATTTTCCATATATTGTAGAGTTTTTTCTCTCTTTTCTTCTAGTTCATCTAACTTATGTAAAATCATACCAGCACTTAGATTTTTCTCCCATGCCTCTCTTTTTGTTGTAGGGATAACAACTTCTGTTGGTAAGACAACTTCAACTCCATATGTTAAACAAAAAGGTGACATTCCAGTTGCTTCCCGTCTAGTTGTATTATATGCCCATATTGCATTATGCACTTGCTCGCACCATGATTTGTGATGACCTTCTAACTTCTTTTTTAAGATGTCTGCGATTGTCTTATTAGTTGCCTCAGCCTGACCATGTGCTTGTGGGTATAAAGCAGTTGATTTTCCAAATTTTATCTTAAATGCATTAAGAAGCAATTATATATTCTGCCCTTCAAACTGCTTTCCATTATCAGACACTAACTGTGCTGGGATCCCAAATCTGCAAATTATATTTTCAAATATGAACGTAAAAATGTCCTTATCGCGGATGTCTCAGATCTGCCTTTACTTCTCCCCACTTTGTGAAATAATCTGTAGCAACAATTAAATATATTCTTTGTCCAGAACCAGGCACAAATGGTCCCACAATATCCAATCCCCATTTTCCAAATGGCCATACGCTTGATGAAGATGATAATGGTTCTCCTGGTGCATGTATCTTTTTCCCAAATCGCTGACAATCTTCACAACGCCTTGAGAGTTTCTTTGCATCCTCATGCATATATGGCCAATAATAATCCTGCATCTTTTTTTTATATGCTAAATATCTACCCCCGCTGTGATTACCAGCATCACCACTATGCAACATTTTTAGCACCTTTTTCCCTTCTTCTTTCGTCAAACATCTTAGCGATGGTCCACTAAAAGATCTGCGATATAATACCCTATCTCTTAATTCATAATTGGTTGCTCTGCTTTTTAATTTATGTGCTTCTAATTGATTTCTGGGGATTTCCCCTCTCGCCAAATAAACATGAAGATCTGCTCGCCAATCTGTAGCATTATTCCTTATTTCTTCCTCGCCAGGTTCTACCATCATTACATCTATCTCTTCTTCCTCTTTGTTTATTGCCGGTTGTAAAAGTGTTTGAATTTTTATGCATCTCGCAAGTGGGTTCATCATCATACTTGATATGAAAGAAAAAGCATCTGCAAGCCAATTATCTTTCCTTGATATGTGTCTCCATTTTATTTTTGGAATTCTCGCAGACAATTCTTCAACAAGTTTTTTGTACTTCTTCAAAGATGGTTCATTTGTAGTATACTCTCCCTTTATCTGGCGAATAAACAATTGTGAATCGCTGGTGATTCTAGCATTTTCCAACTTCATTTCTATCACAAACTTTAATGCATGGATTACAGCTTCATATTCTGTCTCATTATTAGTGGATGCAAATTCTAATCGAAACGAAAAAGCTGTTTTTTCTCCTTCTGGTGAAATGAAAACAACTCCAATCCCATTTCCTTATCCATTTGACGATCCATCCACTAATATTTCCCATCTGTCAGGTTCTGTTAATAGCTCTTTTGGGTCTCCATGTTCTTCTTCTATATCCATCATTTCTTCTACAGCTTCGTCATCTTCTAAAGGAAATTCAGCTAAGAAATCTGCGATAACTTGTGATTTTGGTGAGGATAGAATTTCATATTGAATATCAAAGTGCCCTACTTGCGCATTCCATTTCTAAACTCTTCCTGATCTTTTTGAGTTTTTCCATCACCGATTCAATTGGCACTCTCGTTAACACTTTGACCTTATGCGCTTGGAAGTAAATTCGAAGCTTAAAAGTTGCGTGTACCAATGCTAGAATTAGTTTCTCAATCTTTGAATAATTTCTCTCTGCTGAATTAAATGTTTTGATGATATAATAAATTGGATTTTCCACCCCCGCATCTACTCGCAGTAATACGGCACTTAGCGCGTAGGTGGTTTTCGCAAGATAGATCAATAGTTCTTCTCCTGGTTCAGCCTTTTTTAAAATAGATATGTTCATCAGTTGTTCTTTAATTCCTTGAAAAGACTTTTCACACTCATCTGTCCATTTAACTTTTGTTCCCTTCTTGAGTATATTGAAAAAATGTTTACACTTGTCTGATGATCGCGAAATAAACCTTCCCAGCGAGGCTAAAAGTCCATTCAGTTTTTGCACATCTTTAACTGTCGCTGGTGTTGGAATATCGCGAACTGCTTGTACCTTTTCTGGATCAACTTGTATTCCTTCCTTTGATACAATATAACCCAAAAATTTCCCTGAAGCTACTCCAAAAGTACACTTTTCTTGGTTTACTTTGATGTTGAATTGTCGCATTTGATCGAAAATCTCTTTCAAATCCTGTACATGATTTTTAGTTTCTTTTCTTTTAATCAACATGTCATCCACGTACACTTCTAATGTTTTATGTATCCATTTTGCAAACACTTTCTCCACCATTCTTTGGTATGTTGCACCAGCATTCCGTAAGCCAAAAGGCATATTTATATAGCAATATAACCCTCTTGGAGCAAAAAATGTTGTATGCTATTGATCTTCTTCTGCGATGGGAATTTGATTATATCCTTTATATCCGTCTAATGAAGATATTCTATCATTTCCATTCTTTGATTCAACCATTTGTGGAATATCTGGTAATGGAAAACTATCTTTAGGACAAGCTTTGTTTAAATCAGTAAAGTCTATGCAAATTATTATCCCTTTATTTTTCTTTGGGACCACCACCATATTTGCAATCCAATCTGGATATTTTGCTTTCCTTATAATTCCTACATCAAGCATTTTCTGTAGTTCTTCTTCTATTTGAGAATTGTATGTTGTTGCGATTTTTCTGATTCTTTGTTTAAATGGCCTCACATCTTTGTTGATCTCTAATTTATGACATGCTACTGAAGGGTCTATCCCTGGCATCTCATACATACTCCATGCGAAGATGTCTTTGTATTCTCGCAAGAGACTTATAGTTCTTTCTTCTTCGTCTTCCTCCATTTTAGTCCCAATTTTAAGTATTTTAGGCTCTTCTTCGCTTCCGATATTTATTTTCTTTGTTGGCTCTGCTGCGGTGTAACTAGATTCAGGTTCTCCCATTGGTGTTGGAGTTTTCATTTCTCTCGCGAACTCATCTCCTTCTCGCGAGACTTCACTAAGTATCCCTTTTCCTTCTTTTGCCCTTATCATGTAAATTTTAAATTCCTCTTCTTTTTTTGTTTCTCTGTTCAATTTTCTGCGAGCTTTTCGCAGCTTTGGACGTTCTTCACCATTTCTTACTTCAATTTGGTAACACAATTTTGCGAAATCCATATCTCCTCTAATTTCTCCGATTCCACTGGGCATAGGAAATTTAATGCACTGGTGTAACGTCGATGCTACAACTTTGATTGCATGTATCCACGATCTTCCCAATATCATATTGTACGGCGATTCCACATCTACCACACATAATGATATTTGTGTTTCAATTTCTCCTAGTGGAATTCGTACCACTATATCGCCTTTAGGTTTTGTTATAGACTTCCCAAAGCCATGAAAATAATATGTTGAATGAGACATTTCTTCATCCTTATATCCCATCTTCTTGAAGGTATGATAAAATATCAAGTCTACAGAACTTCCTGTATCTACCAAAGTTCTATTCATAGCCCATTCTTCTACAGATTTTATTGATTTCTCCTGTCTCATTGGTATAGTGGTTACTGTGACCACCAATGGAGATGTATGACCTAAATCTTCTTCTGGTATTTCTGCTGCTGTAAACGTGATTTCTTGTTTTTCCCAATCTTTCGATGATGATATCTTCTCTACTGTCATAATCTTCCTTCCTTCAAAATCCCGTTTATGTATCTTTCCCTTAATGTTTTCATGAAATCTATCAACCATTGCTTTTGTTACCATATCACATTCCAACTTTCTACAATATTTTTTGATTCTGATCATCCTTCCTTCAATTATCTCACCGATTTACTTTCCTTAATCTTGAGCAATTCTTATCTCCTTCTTCACTTTTTCTTCAATTTTCGTTAATTCATCCCTGTTTCGGGCGCCAAAATGTAGTTGCAGGATTTCCCACACTACACCCTTGTCAAGAATCTATGAAAATTAAGTCATAATCGAGAATGAACAACAACAATTTTATTAATTCACTTTTAGGAAGATTTAGAAGAAATATCAGAACTCAGAAGTACAACTTTCTTTCTGGAGTTTCTCTCTCCTCAAAATTCTCTCGGCTCTCAAAATTACATCATCATTTTCTGGATATAGTCGAACCCTTTATATAGGAAAATACATAGTGGAAGACAGCTAATATTTCCCCTTAATTCGGATCTACTCTGCGATCTCATCGCCATAACTTTAGTCTTCACCATCGCCAATTTTGTAACCATCGTGAGGCAGACTTATTCTTCTCATATATATCTTCATTCTTTGACCGTTATATCACTCTTTTGTGACACTCGCAAAATGTCGTTGAAGAATCTTGCGACGTTCTCGTCAAAGTGTTGTTAATACTTGTAGAAATGTTTGGGTTTCTCGCAGAAGTATCGTTTCCATCGCGAGAATATCGTTGTGGCGATATTCTAGTCCTACATCATTTGAGCTTGTGATTGATAGCATCCACTGCTTCTTCTAAGAAGATATCCTCATAGAGAAGATATTTAACATGTGTCTTCATGAGAACAAGGCCAGAATTAACCTTTTTCAACTCAGTTCTCAACACATAAAGACCCTTCATAGTATCAACCAGTTGCATTTTTGCTTCCTCAAAGTATTTAAGAAAATCTTGAACCACTTTAGCAGAAACCATATCCCCATTCTCAATATCCTGATGAGTATATGCATAGTAGCATGAGTCTTTAGGATTTTGACCATCATCTTCTACTAGGGTTCTTTTATTCCTCCCTTTTGACTTGAAACCAATACCTTTTATCAAGAAAACCTCTTGCAAAACCACCAGTGCAAGAAGGTAAAGACATTCTTGACAAAAAGACAATAACCTAGAGTACGTGTACGTGACTCAATAGGTTTGGTATTTAAATGGTTTCATCGGGAAGGTAACATTTAGGTTTTCTAAAGATAGTTCGTGACAACTAAGACATGGGTACCTGTACGAACACAATCCGAACCCAAAATAAAAGAAATATAAAACCGAAACAAAAAGCATACCTTAAGACTCGACAGTAAATTTTTGCTACGTGAAGATTTTCTTTCACAAAATTATAGCTCAATAAATTTTATATCTCCATTAGGGGTGAGACTTGGGTTGGTTGGGCGGGTTAGAAGGATTGGTCGAGGCAGACCCGAGATATGAGTTCTTTGCCCAGATTTCCCATCGAACCCGTGAAACCCATGGAGGGATTGCGCAAGTCCGCCAAGTTATGTTCCCCTGGTTCCTCGGGTTGGCCTAAATTTCGCTGGACAAACAAGTTTGTTAGTATGATAATAACAAATTTTAGTAATATTAAGATTTAATTGCTCCATCTATCTCAAATTTCTAAATAACTGAAGTTTATTTACAATAATATATACTTTTTTTTCTCATATTTAATGATTAATGAGATAAATATAATTTATATTTTCATTATTATAAATAGATAATATCTAAAATTACTCTAAATAGATAATAATACCATTATAGAAGTAGTTTTATATAACTATATCTAATTTTTCGGGTTGGGCGGGTTGCTTGGGTTAAAAATATTTGTGCCCATGCTTGCCCAAATTGAACTCGGGATTATAAATTTTATGCCTAAGCTTGCCCAAAGTTTTGAAATACGTTGCCCATGCCTGCCCAATGTTCGGGTTAGACATGGGTTGGGTGGGTTAACCAAACCCAAGTCCCACCCCTAATCTCCATAGAGAAAAAATTTAGAGCACAAGAGTAGCAAAAAACATAGTTGTAACAAAACTTTTTCAAAGATAAAAACACAATCGACGAGATTCTTAAGAAACAACCAATACTTAGGCAAAGCTATCTGTGGACAATAGTTTTAGCTATGGACAATAAGAAAATAGATCAACTAAACAGAAAGAATTTTTTTCCGAAAGTATACTTGATTACTCAACATGATTTTTATGAGTAAGTATTCAATCCTTGTGATTAATTAGCACAAGTATGAGATTTAAGATCATCAAATGAATATTGTTCTCGGTTAAACCTCTTTTTCCTAATCTTTGGAGGAAAACCTTTTTGATGTGAAAAGTTATCATAAAACATGTTGTCATCAAAATACGAGACAGTGTTCGAGTCCTTACCAGAAGAAGTTTGTTCGGAGGATTTTGACAGCCTGTTGATAAGATCCTTATATCCTTCAATTATCAGATTTAGGTTGCCCTTCATATCTCCACCCTTTCTTCCATTTACAAGAACCTTTTTCACATCATTCATTATATTAGGTTAAGAGGGACCTTTTTGAAATCTCCTTGAACGATTTTTATTAATGCTACAATTAGTTCGAATGTTCAATGAGCATTTTGAACTGACTTTCCTAGGGGAATTCATAGGGAGAGTACTAAAACCAATAGGTTTAGACATCCTAATGTCAGTGACACCTTTGATAATAAAATCCAAGGTATGCTAAAGACGACCAAGGTAATTGTCACTCAGCTTCAGTTTGCTCTTCCATTGAACATGTCCTTTTGATTTATATAAGAGACATACTTTCTGATCACCGGAGTGATTAGAGTGTGTAGCATTATAAACATTGGTAGAATATTTCTTCCTTCCATAAGACGAGGTAAATCCATGATTAGTGGAAGTACCAAGCACTTCTTTATCAATAGGAAGGGTCTGCAACTAAACTTCTAAAGCTGTTTTCATTTGAGAAACATGATTAATTAGACTTAGTCATATTTTCAAATATCACAGCAAAATCAGAAGTATTTGGTATGACATACTCCAAAGAAAGACTGTTATCTTGAATAGAGAGATTACTCAAAAGTCATTCAATTTTACAGGCATCTTCTTTGGGATTAGCCTTGAGAGAGGTTTGTGACGAACATCCTATAACATTTTCGTCTTGAAGATCCCTTAGTTGGGAATCACGATCTTTTATCATACCAACCATTGTATTGATCTTGTATTTCAGCCTGTTGATTTCAACTTCCCGAATTCTAATTTTTTTTTGAATTGCTGCACTCTCTTGAGCGGATTCCCTTTCTTCTTCAAAATCATATTCGTACGAAGAAAAAACAACGTAACACATAACAATACTTGTCTGTTTCGTAAGAACAAAATGTTCATCTATATGCGAGATTGAAAAGTATTTCTCTTTAATACATTTTACCGAAACATAACTTTAATCTCTGGTGATGCGTTTTTCAGAGATAGTACTTCTGTCCATAGAGTCAGATCGCTAAAAACACAGACTTATGAGGTCTTAAACGTGTTCGCCTGCTCTGATACCAATTGAAAAAGCGGGGGTCTAACAACCACACCCAATATTTTTCTTAGTAATCTGTATGGAAAAACTCCAATATAATTCCAAAAGAATCAACTAGACAGTCATACTCAATTAATGAAAATATATCCAAGAGTTTGTATCTCAATTTCTCAATTCCGCAATCAAACAAATAGGAATTTGCGAGCATGATTAAATATAAGAAATAACTTGGACAGTATCAAAAACCAATATCCAAGTGTCAATCAATTTAATTAACAACCAAAGGTTGGATTCACAATTGATTGAACTTACGCACAACCTGTGATATTTCAATTATATAAACAAATATACTACAGAAAAGAAATAACACAGACACCAAAAGTTTTGTTAACGAGGAAACCGCAAATGCAGAAAAACCACGAGACCTAGTCCAGATTTGAAAACCATATTGTATTAAGCCGCTACAGACACTATCCCACTCCAAGTCAACTTCGGACTGGAATGTAGCTGAGCCCTAACCAATCTCACACTGGTCAAGGTACAATTGCGCTCCTTACGTCTATGAATCCCAACAGGACTCTACGCACTTGATTCCCTTAACTGATCTCACCCACAACTAAGAGTTTCTATGATCCAAAATCGAAGACTTATGTTATGTACCTAGATGTACAATAACAGGGTTTGGATCATCAACGCTGATAATATCTCAATTCTCACGAATCAAGCCTATCAGTTCCGAAGAACACGACCAAATCGATTAAACGATTCAATTGATTAATTTTCAGATCCCCATTTCATTACAGACTCAACAGCATATAAAGCCTTACTCAGGATCTAGAATCGACGGCTAGTATTTACCCATCCAGTTACATCTAAACCACTCATTAAAACTCAACTAAACATTAATTAACTAATTATTAATACTAAAGACTAACTACCACCAGGATTATGATAAGGGGCACCCTCTTCTTTATGCAGGTACATGACATTCCCTTCCCCTTGAGAACATCCTTGTCCTCAAGGATGTGAAGTGAGTTGCTAGGCCACCCTCTTCTTTATGCAGGTACATGACCATAAGCAGTTGTAGCTGCAGCTTCCGAGTAGCGAGCAAAGGAGATAAAAAATAGCGGCTTGAACAAGTCCAATGTCTGCAAAACCAACGGCAAATGAAAATGCCCACAAGGAAGGAGTTCTTTGTAAAGTCCACCATTGACCTGAACCTGATTGTGTTGTGTTGTTCATAGTAAACTGCTGTCTCATAGTCATCAACACCACCCTATGGATAAGTACGCATACCAGCACCCCTATTCATATCAGTGTTGGACTTAAGTGAGAGTGACTGGTGTAGCTTCTCCATTACATGTATATCTACTCGAAACTGACAGGGAACAAAGCCCTTGGTAGGAAACTGGGAACGATGAAGAGTCATTTGTGGTAGCAACGATAAGAGCGTTGAAGAGTCATCATACATTGCGGATACGCTTCCAAACCCATGACTGATAAGGAAACTAACAATTGCAGAGTTAGGTAGCTCAATTAGTTCCTTAAGAAAAGTCGATAACCCCTGAAAAACTATGGCATAGATAATAAACAAGCCCACAGATGGTTCAGCTGCATTAGCAAGAACTTAACCATTCCAGACGAAAGTGTTGTGCATGTAAAGTTTCATCATGTGAGTCAGAATCGTAACTTGGATAAGCAACTGACCATACCGTTCTGGTGCACTGCCACCCTCCTCTTTCCTTGACATTTGTACTATCACAATAGACCAGGGAATATAATCATGTTGTGGCATTTCATGAATCAGCTGACTAGCAGCGCACTTTTCTCCATTTAAAACAAACCCAAACACATGCAAGATTCCAAACTGTAGAACCAAATGGTGTCCAATTTCTAACATAGACTCATGAGCAGATTTTCTCGCACAAACATCCATGAAAAACAACCCCTTATGAACAATCAAACAAGAAGTAAAGTAGAATTTGGAAATATGGCTATCAAAAACAGAACTCGCAACAGGTTCAAGGTATTTACCACGATCAAATATGAGGCGAATATACTCAGCAGTAGGTAGACCAGTACACATCGAAGTAACCAAAATCATGTATATGAAGAAGTGTACCTTTGGTGTAATGAATGCACAAGAAGTAAATTGTGTAAAAAGAATATGAGCATCAGTACAAATAAACAGGGTAATGCCCATCAGAAGAGACTCAGCCTAGCTATAATTCGCTGTTGGCGAGAACCAAAAATCCCACAGTTGGGTGAAAAGAATCCCATGGCTTGGCAAGTGAACTGTTGTACAGTGCTGAGAAGTTTTAGTTACTGTAATGTGGTGGGTAGCAAAAACCAGTTGGTAGAAAGGTATAAATCTGAAGCAAAATCTAAATCAACCCAAGTAATGTTCCTCACTGTCCAGAAACTAAAACAACACACAGTAGATTTCCACATGACGTAGTCCACCAACATCCACGTAAATCGAAAATGAAACACTATGCACATGGCCTGAGTTCCCATTCTCTGTATAAAAGATTGGGTCCGAGGATAATCTACCTTTGCGTGAGAAGTCAAACCCAAAAAGTGACTGAAACCAGGAAGTAAGTAGCCAGCGGAAATCAAAGAAATACTCCCATAGACGTACATAGTGTTTGGCAACCACTGCTTGTGCTCATGTTCAATTGCACTAACCTCCAACCATTCAGCAAGTATGAATGTTGGAGCATCACGACAATTCGATCTCTCCACTACAGTATCAACCAAGTGAATTTCAAATTTCGTAGCCATTGTAATAGTCAGTTTTCTCTTCTCTAAAATGTCAACATCAGTAACACATATTAAAACAATGAATGGTATAGCCAAAAAGTCTGAGTGATAGCCCAAGCTAGGAGGTAACAGAAAAATCAAATGCTCAGAAGAGAAATCACCAGCTGAACTGACGATGAGAGTTATTTGCGAATATACATATCTAATAAATGCAGACCAACTTCTACCAATCTGGACAGAACAATTACCCTGAGCCTTATGAAACCCCAGCGCAAGATGAAGGAGATTCCATAGTTGCAGATGGCAGAACTCATAGTGAAGTATGATTGCAGTATTGAACAAAATAAACTCATATATACAGGCAAAACTCTCTAAACGAATCTGAGTGACTACCAATAATTTGAGAGAATGAACTGCAATCTCATGACCCAAACCACACTCTAGCTGCAAATGAAGAAGTACTGGTCTCCACATCACAAGCATTTGGACCATGAACTGAAAAGCCATCTCAAACATTTGGACCAACAAAATTTCGTTTCTCTTTGACACTTGAACAAACACCCTAAGCTCACCATGAAGTTCAACAAAATTATCACATGAAAGAGCAATCAGATTTATAAACCTAAAATTCGAAGCATACCCAAGGTTATGAAGCAACTTAGGAAGAAATTTCTCAGACGAAATCAATGAGATAACTGCATATTTACCTCGATCAAATAAGCATCGAGTATCATCAGAACAACATCCACACAATCTGAGGTGTTGTAGAGAATGGACAATAATGCCTCATCAATTTTGATTTGATTCAACTCGGAGAAGTCTAACATCTTTGGTGTAGAAAATTCCTCAGATTGGGATCTAAGTGAATCAACATCGTCGTTTTTAACAAAGAAAAATTGAGGTATTAAATCCAATTCCATAGAATCATTATCTTTGTCAAAACATAAATAAGAAGGAACTAACTCCAATTCCGAAGATTCATCACCATCTGTAGAAGCGACCTTAACTCCGCAAGGGGATGGAATAGATAGAGCAGTATCTCTAAGGAATAATATATGTTCCAATTTCTTCTCTGCCATGTCTAATGATTTGATACTCCATGGAAGGTAGGAATATCGTAATGGACAGTCAGGCGTTGTCAACCACAACTGATACATTATCCTACACAGATCTAAATCTTCTCTTGCTAACCTTTCCAATTTCATAATAGGAACAATTTTACCCTTCATTTCTACCCATTTTTCAACGGATAAATTCGGAATTGCAGACATCTGTTGAAGTTGATTAGCTTCAGTAAACACCTCCATGGATCTTAATGAATCTGATACCAAATGTTATGTACCTAGATGTACAATAACAGGGTTTGGATCATCAACGTTGATAATATCTCAATTCTCACGAATCAAGCCTATCGGTTCCGAAGAACACGACCAAATCGATTAAACGATTCAATTGATTAATTTTCAGATCCCCATTTCACTACAGACTCAACAGCATATAAAGCCTTACTCAGGATCTAGAATCGACGGTTAGTATTTACCCATCCAGTTACATCTAAACCACTCATTATAACTCAACTAAACATTAATTAACTAATTATTAATACTAAAGACTAACTACCACCAGGATTATGATAAGTGGCACCCTCTTCTTTATGCAGGTACATGACAACTTGATAAACCAATCTGTCTCATACATAAAAGTTTATTGAGTGGATAAATCTGTCTCCAACAGATAAGCCTACAAGTTTTGTTCCGTCTTTTGATAAATCAAGGTGAACATGAACCAATTGATATAACATACTTACATTCCCGAAAAACAACCTACAAATATCAATTAACTCACAATAATCTTAATTTTATGGTAGCGAAACAAGATATTGTGGAATCACAAACGATGAGACGAAGATGTTTGTGACTACTTTTCATCTTGCCTATCGGAGAATTAATATCGAGCAAATATTAGAGAATATAATACTCAATACGACAGAATAGGGAAAGATCAGCACATGCAACTACAAAGAAAATAGTTGGGTCTGGCTTCACAATCCCAATAAAGTCTTTAAGTCGTTAATCTACAGGATTTCGTGAAAAACTTAAGGTTAAAGGAGAATCGACTCTAGTCGCAACTAGTATCACACAAGAGGTGTGGGGATTAGGTTTCCAAGTTGCTAGAGTTCTCTATTCTATAGTCTTCAAATCAGGGTTTGCAATTAATGTTACCTTGGTAACAATGTATTCAATATTCACCGTTAGATGAAAACCTGATTAGACTCAAGCTAATATCTTTTAACCGTCAGATCGAACTTAGCTTGTTACATACAATGAAAAATGACTTCATTTAGATATGAGTAACCATACCTAAATGTGTGTACCTTGTTGTCTCAACAATAGTTAACCGAAGTTAGCCATGTGAACACTTTAATATCAACCATATTCATCTTAACCATAACTAGTTCAAATGACTCAAGTGAAACTAGTTATAGAGTTGTTCAATTGTTTATATTCTCATAGAAGTATACAAGACACAATTGAAACAAAATTGATTTTGATTCACTCGAATCAAGTCATGAGCATTATATCCACGAGGTTTGCAAAAGATTGCATTCCTTATTATATAAATGTATTAGTTCATGAACAAACCGATTTTAGAACATTATCCATTTAGGTATGCAAACGAGTACGTGTACCTAAGTGGCCGAACTAAGTTTGGATTCACCAGTACGCGAACTGGTACACATACCTTCCAAACTCAGTAGGAATTCCCGGAACTGAACCTCACGTCAGTACGCATACCGGTATGCGTACAAGGTTCTCGGTCTTTCACTAAACCAACCAGTACGCATACGGGTATGCATACCATGGTTCCCAGACTTGGATTACATATATGAAAGTACGTATACCATGCTCATATCCAATTATTCTAAACTCTCATTTCAATCATTGAAATATTCTCAGAAGACGACAATGGCTGTCTCAGACAAACTTTAGCTTCAAAGCAATTTTTAAGTGATCGAATGATCAATACGAAACATTTCGAGTATACATCAAATGATTGTCTCACTCAAATCATGTAAGATGTTGCCAGGCAATTTTCAGATGATCATCTTTTGACTTTAGTCAAGAATATAAGTTGAACTTGGTTAAAGCGAAAGCTTACCAACACATATTTTGAGAAATATGTAAGCGAGTTAAACTCAGCTCGAAATATCAAATGTGTATAATTGAAATCTATATAGCTATACAATTTTGTCTCAATTAAGAGATAAAGTAGATAGACTTTGAGTGATAGATGAGTTCAAGTCTCCACATACTGGCCTTTTGTTGATGAAGTTCTACAAGCTCCCCTTAGTAGTTCTTCGTCTTCAATCGATGTCGTGAAGTCTAAGGCTCAACTACACTTTCTATCCTAATCCAAGACTTAGCTATAAGTAGACCAGAAATCAAGACTTACAGGTTTGGAAACTAAACTTGGCAACAAGCTTGAGATATCAACGCTTGCGAGTTCGACCGAGCAGTTCTCTAACACAACATCTCTTTGAATAGCAACACCCAATCTATAAAAAATAAAATTCCCTACAACACTACTAGCATCAAAACTAGTTCATTATCTTGTTCACAGTTTCTTTTGATTAGTTCATTATCTAGTTCACAGTTTTTACTGAACTGACTGTTTTTCTTTTTGATTAGTTCATATTGCGAGTTCATAAATCCTGCAGTTATAGTTCATACATCTAAATGTAAAGATAGTTTGCTAAACGAACTACAATTTTAGTTCATGTTTCTAAATGAACTGATAGTTTTTTTTTTATTAGTTTATATTACTAGTTCATAGTTCTCAATGAACTGACAGTTTTAAAATGGCTATTAGTGTAATCTAAACCTGAACTAGCTAATGATTCATGCCTAGTTCATTGAACACTAATAATGAACACTTAATAATGATGATTTTTTTTAACACATTGTTTTTTTTCATCATCATTAGTGTTCATAATAGGCTCAAATGACTGCTAAACGGTTTCTCAATAACAGTTTATTAAAAAATTTGAATTCGGTGTTAGGACTAGTAGCAACAGGTTTAGATTACAGTTAACAAATTCCAACAAATAAACTATGCACCCTAATATAAAATTAGTTTATATTTCTAGCTAATTAATATTTAGACTGTCTCTTAGACCCTCAGGAAATGAACCCATAGTGATGAATCTATAGAGAAAAACCCTAAATTTCAATGACCAGAAGTCCTCAGAGAATCAATGGCTCTTCAATAGCTCGGAGTTTAACCCTTTTCCATCAATTATATCTTCCCCACCCATAAAATAAAAATTGGAAGCAGCAGAGAGTAGAAAAACAAGCGAATGTCAACATCACTAGCTTCCATTTGTCTATAAAAGAGTAGTGAGGGGAGTTTGGTGAGAACATCGCTAAGAGTTTGTGTGTGTGTGAGAGAGAGAGAGAGATAGAGAGAGAGAGAGGGAGAGATCTTGATCAGAAAAGGAGAGAATTCTTTAGGAATATAAAAATGGAGCTAGCCAGAGGATTTTTTGGGAAGGGAAGAGTTGAGAAGGATAACAGGTATAACTATTTCCTTTTGCTCTTTTTGTTTCTCTCATGAAGTTCCTTTGGTTATTCTGTGCATTTGATCTTTCTTTGAGTTGTTGTTTGTAAAGTAGTCATGTTTTGATATGTATAGATATGACATGTTTTCTCATGAAACTAGTCTTATTGTTGTTTGTACTCTCTGTATATACTAATAGATTGGTTTTTAATATGGACTGGTTTTGTAGTTAAAATATTTTTCGCCCAATATAAACCATTCTAACATGTGATTGATTTTAAGCCCAACATCGGTTTTGCAGTTAAACATTCCAAGACCAAATTAAAATAACGTAGTATTTTAATTAAATTCTACAAAATCAATAATGACGTAGTATTTTGACTTTTGATGAAAAAAAAAAAACAAATTAAAAAAAATTAAATTTTCAAAATGAAGAACTAGGAAGGAGAAAAAAAAGAGATCTTAGGAGAAAGCATACAAACCAAAAAAACGAATTGAAGAAGACAAGAAGATATCTTTTTACGGTTTAACTTATTTTTGCGAGAAAATAAGAAGAAAATCTGTTCTTCATTCAGAAGAAAATCTAGATGAATGAATGATTTTTTCTTACTTCATAATGAGCTAGTTCATAGTTCTCAGTGAACTGTTATTCTAGTTCATTTTTTGAAATAAACTGTAGGAATGAACTGATTTTAACTGCTATTGAAATGATTTTAAGTTTTATTGAATTACTATTCTATTCCATCGTCTGTAATGAACTTTTATTTTACTTCACTATTTTTTCAGTTCATCGTATTTAATGAACTTTTATTCTAAACAAAGAACTAGAATTGTATTTTTTTTTGTCATTTTTTGCAAAGAAACTATTTTTTTTTCACCGTGAAGAGAACTGCTATTGTGAAAGTATCAAAATAAATAACACATTTTTTAGAGTAAACACAAAATTAAATGAACTGCCATCATCCATAATTAATGCTTGACATTAAGAGTTTGTTTGTTGTCCAAAACGTTAAGTAATCTACCATCCAAAATACTATAGTTAAAAAAGTAAATAAATCAGATTATGTATGACATTAGAAGCAAATTCAGTATGTTTAACCAAGTCTAATCATTTCATTGTTAAGATGTGCTCCATTAGTTGTTTGGTCCCAACTTGATCGATCTCTCTCTTCAGTCACAAGCTTGTAGGGCCATTTTGTATCTCCATTGCTGCATCTTTTTTATCATTTCATCATTTGGAATCATATGCTGAGATTTCAGGAGTTTTAGCTTGCAACGTCGCTTTATCCAATAACATGTATAGAGAAGGCAATCTGGGTGTGCTCCCTGATCAGGTATCAGTACTTGCTCAATGTTCAAATCAGTGCTTTTGTTAAGATTCTGTTTCACCAGCCATTTATCAATATATTGTTTACAGTAGGCATCCATTTTTCTTGCATCCTTTGTGCATCTTTGTCCTACTGCTCCTCCTTAGAGCGAGTTGTAATGTTCCCATTGATAGATGTCGTATACGAGAAGATGCCAATGTACACCAATAGGCCCTTCAGATTTTCCTTTATCATGACTAGGGTCACAATTCATTGGAATTACTATCTTCTCAGTCTTGCTAGGCATATCTGCTATGAACTTATAAACCTCACTTACCCTATCATCTGCTTGCCTTTGATGAACATATGTCTGCAAAGAGATATATAAATTTTCAAATAAAGAATAACATTAAGAAAGCAGTTCATCACAAAAAAGAACTGCTGAATACACTAAGAATTGATAGTTTTCTCAGACTAGTTCATATTGTTAATGAACTGACAGTTTTAGTTCATATTTCTAAATGAACTGACAGTATTTTTATTAGTTCATATTCCTAAATGAATTGACAGTTTTAGTTCTTAATTCTAAATGAACTGAATGTTTCTCTTTCATTAGTTTATATTTTTTTACTAAATACAGTATGTTATAATGAAGAGTTATCACTAAATTTCTGGAATTACAAATGAAGTAGGTGCCATCATCTCAAAGTGGATGTATCTCGTTTGGCTGTCTTCGGTCTCTTTGTGCTGACATCTTCCACTTGTAGCAGTAGTAGATTGATGTGTGTTCCTTGGACACCAAATTGAGCTTTGTTAACTTCACCATCTACATGTATCCCCTCATTTTTGTTTATTTTGGGAAGTACATATATCCCTTCATTTTTGTTCTTCACAGACATCCCGTAGAAGTTACTATCTAAGTTTAGGATCTAGTTGTTGAGATCAGGCACAACGACATCGGTAACGAACACAGAAGAAGAAGGAAAAAAAAAAAAAAAAAAAAAAGAGGGAAAAAACTATCAACATGATTTTATTAAGGAGTTGAGACAAGACTGCGTTTATGGGCCTATTTTGATAACTTCATTTCTGCTTCTATAAGCCTGAGCCCAAGTCCAAATATACTCTGTGATGCAAAATCAGATCAAAAAAATATGGGGTGAGAGAGGCTCGAACTCTCGACCTCAGGATCACTCAACACAGCTATGAGACCTACGCGCTAGCCAACTGCGCCACCACCCCTTGGTGGCAACAATACTCTTTAAACTAAATTGACCTAGCCTACTTTACAATTTTGGAAAAGAAACTAGCTTGAGCAGGTTTTCTTGGCAAAGAAATGGCTCCTGGAGGCCAGCATTGGTGCTGGAAATGGCCGAGATACTGGTCCTGAATTATTATTAGAAATTCAGAAACAACCTTTTGCTTTGCTTATCTCTCATCAGATAAATCGAGAAGTGATCCCACAGTCTTTTTGGTGTTAATGTTATGTTGAATTCTGGATCTCAGGGTGATAACTGCTAACTCTGTGATTAACAGTCCCTTTTTTTTAAATCTTAAGCAGAACTGACAAAGCTTATGTTGTTATTATCATATATATATGTTAATGTAGACTAATAGAGTAATGACAAACTACTAAGAGTACGTTTTGCGACTGAATTTTTTTTTTTTTTTTTATGATGTTTTGTTATAATGAGAAAATCATTAAACACACTTATCACCACCATTGCCGCCACCACATGGGCTGAGCTAGAGTTGTTCAACTGATCAAATTCATGCTGAAATCCCAAAGTTTCTTTGCTAGTTCTGTATCTCTACCCTGTGAGGTTGTTTTTCCAATGTTGTTGTCCACGAAATACTCCCCGCTTACACCTTTGTTGTTCGGATGTAATGCAACGTAGCATGTTGTAGACGCACCCTAGAAAACCATGACCAACAGTAACAGATGTCAGAAGGATAGTTGCTGTCAGGGAAACTGAGAAAGAAAAACAAAATCTTCTGCACAATGCATGAATGTAATGAACATACCTGTGGAACATTTTTCCCCACAAGCTTACTAACCGGAGCCACAACAACTTTAGAAACCCAGCCTGCGAAAGAGTTTGCACCATATCAGAAAGATAAAACCTCGAAACCAGACAAGCAAGTGAAATTCAAAAAGAAACCATGGACGATGACTTACCACCAAATATGCTGCTATTACGCCAGAGATTTGTCACAATGGCTCCTGGATGCAGTGAATTTACTGTTATTGGCACCCCATCTTCCTGTTCATCAAGCAAATGGTACTACTTGAAATTTCTGAACATTTTTATGATGGTAATAATATACTAAGGAGAAAAACTTCGGGGACAACATACATCAAGGCGTCTACTGAGCTCATTAGCATGCAATATATTTGCAAGTTTTGATTGTCCATAGGCCGCCCAGCTGTTGTACCTGCAAATAAGAGAAAGAAATTAGGATATAACTCTTTGAAATTTAAAGTTTTTCCTAAGCAAAAACTCTTTATCCCGGAGTTACGAACCCTGATTCTTCATTGAGTTTATCGAAGCGAATCCCTTCTTTGTATGCTAACTTGTGAGCTTCAGAAGAAACATTGACAATTCTTCCTTCTATATTACTTTGAGATGCAGTCCTTTTCATGGTCTCCAACAAAAGATTCGTCAAAAGAAAATGACCTGCAACAAAATTGAAATTAAGGTTAAAAGGAATCAGATACGATAAGATGCTCCGTCCGGAATAATGTCAAGTAACCTTATCAATCTCCACCAACAATTCCCCTTCGGTAAAATCATCTCTATATTGACATGCAGCCACAACAATACAACATAATCCAGACCATTCATGCAACATACCTAGATGATTTGTTGCAAACTGAAGCTCTATTTTGTCTGGAGAGAGCTTGTAAGGCAGTGCCATAACTCCTGCATTATTACTGCAACAAAGAGTAAAAACTTCTCAACAAAAAAGCATTCATCTCCAAAATGCACATATAAAATTGCGAGATGAATAGTGAAAACAAATTTCTCAAATTCTTTAGGTACTCACATAAGAATGTTCAGCGGAAGACCCGAAGACTTGAATTCTTCGGCAAACTTTCTCACTGATGCCATGGAACTAACATCCAGCTCCAATATCTCAATTTTGGCCGAAGGTGTTTCTTTCAATATCATTTCTTTTACTGCCGTACCCGCAGCCGTATTCCGCACAGCCATGACAATTTGAACTCCACGCATTGCTAGAACACGTGCAGTCTCCGCGCCAATACCATTCGATGATCCTGCCATCACAACAATAAAATTTGGATACAACCATAAAAAAAAAAAGAAAAAAAAAAGCTTCTTTTAAATATAACCCCCAATTTTATTAACGATAGCCCATTTGATTTCGGTGTATTTTGACTATATTTTTACGGATGACCTTTTCTATTATCATTCGTCGCCCATAAACTAGGTTAGTGAATCATTGAGTAGGTAAGATGCTGAGTTGGTAAACCGGGACTCAATAACCCATTAAAAAGAATACCGATCACAAGAGTTTGCGAAAGTTTTTAAAATTATGTTCTTGATGGTTTGATCGACCCCAAAATTTCTAATGAGGTGTGTAAGCTCTCTTGTTTGCCTCCAAATAGCATCAATGGCAAGAATTGTAGCATTCGCTTCAGTAGCACCAGATCATCCAATTCCGAACACAGGAAGATGATACTTCTTCAGGCAATCTCATCCAATGCCGATATTTGTCCAACGCCGACATTTAATGGTCATGAGTTTTTTTTTACCATAATACGATGTCAAACTCTTGCTTGCCCAAATTAACGTGCTATATCAAGGCCCACTTTTCCTAAGTTCAATATATTCATGGCAGATGTCACACTGTCACAGCATAGCTAGATTTATATGACTATGAAAACTTGTTTCTAATTAGTCTTTGTTAAATCAGTACGGTGAGTACTGGCAGGCTTTTAAAATGATGAAATCTCAACTGTGGAAAACAAGCATATTCCCTAAGTTAACTGTCTACTCTAGGAAAACGTACTTCTTCATTTTTATCTATTTAATTTGTCACATCATGTACCCATTAAATCTGAGGAATGATTCAGTTGTCTGATTAATTAAGAATTTGAAAAATAAATTAATTAGGGTCATGGCTAAAGGAAGAAGAAGACGGAATATATTTAGGCGAATCATTCATTGGTATGTTTGAACAGTCACTAAACATATTTTGGGTCATAATTGGGGCTATGGGCTATGGTTAAAAATAGGAAAAAAAATCATGGATTATTAATAAGAACGGCTATGATTAATAAATTGTGGGTTATATTTAAGATAAACAAAAAAAAAAGCAAAAATGTGTGCGATAATAGAAATTAAGGGTGTGAGGGGGAAAAAGCTATGATTAATAAAAAAAGCAAAAAGCAAAAAGAATTTGGAGGTAATGAATGTTTATGCAATCATGAAAAATTCTTATTCAAAATTATTCTTCATTCAATTCCAGAAAATTGCTAGTCACCGCGAAATCAAATCTCAACTTAGAATATATAACAACAGCAGCAGCAACACAATCCCAGTAATTCAATTAACTAAACCCAAAATCAAATTAAGAAAAAACAAAATTTATTCATACAAAATCAAATAAACCCAAAATCATATAACAAACAAGTAATTGAAGAAGAATTGATGGATTGATTATTACCAGTAATAATAGCAGTAAGGCCAGAGCCATCAATTCCAAGAGTTACATCTTCTGCTGTATTACATGCTGAGAACCCAGACGCTCCTCTTCTACTAAACAACACCATCTTTTCGTTCCTCTTTTTCTTTCTTTCGGTAAATTCCTTTAAGTTTTGTTTCTGCTAAAGAATGAAATTCAGAAATAAGAATAACTGCTGGGCCAGCCTGTTTTGTTACTTGCTAGTCCAACAACGATTCCGACCATATAGCAAAAAAAAAAATGTCCTAGTTCTCCGGATACTTGGTTTCAAAGATACCCGGAATAAAATTCTAGAAAAGGTTTTTTTACCCATCGCCAGACAGCCACCCACCGTATTACTTTTTTACCAAGCAACGAACACAAATAATGAAATTTTCAGCATACATTAATTGTTGTTCAAATTAAGGTGAAGACCGATTGTTGCTGTGGTATGTATATACAGTGTACATACACTTTTATGTTAGTTGGTGAATGGTGACAGATTTTCTCTCTTTTCACCAAAAGAATTAGATCCTTTATCATTGCAGGAGATAGATAGATAAATAAAAAAAAGGTGGGAATAGTGGCTCGTAGAGGAGAGCCTGTCAATTATCATGGCACTAGATTCGAATCACTTGTCATTTTCCATTAAAAAAAGAAAAAGAAAATATCACTATGCCCCTTACGGCTATATACAATCAAGCATGTCCCGTGAGGACAGGTTGTGACAAAATGTAACCTTTTGTTTCGATCCTAAAACAAAACTCATTCACATCCAACTTGGCCTAGAAAAAGGAAAGTCTTTGATTTGGAATTTTGGACTCTATAAATACAAAAGCAACGATTCAACTTTGGTTGATTTATAAGTTTGACATATAGTTGTTCTGAGTTATTGATAAAGAGAAGCAATGCAGAAACGCGAACGAACAAACGCAAATGAAGGCTAAAAGCAATGCGCACATTCCACACGAGGTACTTTTGCAAATAAGTACTTCACAAACTTCCTATTAGATCTTTGATGAGGTTCCGGTGTGTATGTAAATCATGGTCGGAGTCAATCGCGAATGATCGACAATTTATCCATGCCCACTTACTTGAATCCCAAACTCATATTCAAATTCTTACCCAGAAAGTTGGATTATTTTATTTATGACCATTCTATTTTTTTAGAACGAAAGGAAGAATATCCTATAAATCACTTGTTCTATTTGGAAAAAGATAAGTTTGTTAATGGTAAAAGCCAAGTTTTACCTTATATTCATAATCTAATAGCTTCGAAAAACAGTTCTCCAAGGAGATTAATTGGTTACTGCAATGGTTTAGTATGTTTTTGGGTGGGTTTTCCATATTCAACAGGCGATTGGACTTATTTTCTCATTGAGATTTTTAACTTCAGTAAACTCGAGAAACTACGTATTGTCTCTCGCGTACAAACCCCAGGAAGCACAGGGGTCCAAGATTGTCGATTTGGATATGATGGTTTGGCCAAGGAATATAAATTGATGTGTATACTTCAATATATTGATAGCGCTGAGTTACACGACCGATATATGATTTTAACACTTGGAAGTACTGCTAGTACTCAATCCTGGAGAGAGATTAAGCATCCAATGACACCAAAACCCTGCCCACAAGGACTTAGGCTTTCATCACCCGGCCATTATATTGATGGAGTTCTTTTTTGGGTCGACTACGGAAAATCTTTGGTTTCGTTCAACCTCCATGAAGAGAAGTTTCAAGTAATTGATATACCGCACTACGTGTATCCTTGGGGTTATGATGATATATTGGAATACAAAAGATGTCTGTGTTTTGTTGGAATTCGTCATAGTGGTAAGGTTGATTTATATATGTTGAAAGACAGAATCAACCAAGTTTGGGTAAAGGAAACTATTACATTCGATCTTCCAACAACTTTACGATATCCTCCCAAAGCTCCATGTTATTCTAACCACAACCATGCTACCTTCACTCATACTGAGGGAGGTAATACTGATATTCGCATTATAGAGTTTGCTGGCCGGATGTATCTATACTGGAGGGAATTGACGCAACACAAAGGAAATCCTGCGGTTATTCAATTTTATGATTTGGACTCTAAAAAGCTTACTGAAGTAAAAGGTCCTGCATATGGTAAATGTGGTTATGATTATTGTGTCACTAATCATGTTGAGAACCTTGTTTCCTTAAAGGCTTGGGCGACCAATGAAGGAGATGGAGGTGGAGTATTGGTTGATTGTAAATTCTATGAAATAGATGGTTGTAGGTTCGACGAATGCACGATTACGAAGATATATGACATGTTTAAGCAAATGCCATCAACTGATTCCGCCATGGTTTCATTTTTTTCTTCTCTTTGTTTCTCTGGAAGAAATAACGAGTTATTAGTTATTTAATTAACAAAAAAATATTTTTTGTGTGTAGTTGACGATCTTTTCAGTTTGGTTAGTTGTTGCCAGTTTTGATTAGAGGCATCAATATAAACGAGTTCGTTTTTACATTATGTTTCGCCCATTGTAGCAGCATATCAGTGATGCCCCTTGCACAATCAAGCATGACCAAGAGGACAGCCCTAACAGAGTTGTGTCAAGTGTAACCTTTTGTTTCAATCCTAAAACAAAACTCATTCACATCCGAAATGCATACAAGAATACCAACCTGAGCATCTGAAAATCTTTTCCTTCATTTTTAATTCTTTGAATATTGGATAAACGGCATTGAACCTCAAAACTGGAACAGATTTAGTCATAAAACAGTGAACCAATGTGATACTCATTTTGAAGGATCTTACACCACTGGCAGCTGATACTGATGCGTATACAGAACACCATGATCCTGACAGTTACAATGGAATACGATCTAACAATCTATGGATATGGCTCTCCACCCTTTTCCGAAGTGAAACATAAGGCAAACGGGACATCACCTCACATCCGAAGGCGATAGCTAAGGCCGTATTTGCTGCCTCCAAGTACATGCCACGGGAACACAAGTAAAATAGCTGATCTTTATCTATACCACTGCTATTACATCCATGGGATACTCTTATAATATCTTTTTCACTTGCATGTATCCTTGGTTTCATAATCGTAGTCCCGCCATCCACAAGTAATAGACCTCTTACGACCTGAACATAGTCTGTCTGTTGCGCAAGCCCGTTGATAAAAATGTTGCCATCACCCACAGCTCGACTTCTTGAATGAGCTGCAATGCCTTTATGACGTTGTCGAACAAAGCCTCTCGGATGGTCCAGAATTATATTGCTATGAAGATCTTGTGTTTGATGACGTACACATACGTGAAAGGAGCTCGCTTCTGTAAATGTATCAGGGCCTAGCTGTTGAATATGAAGATTATGCCTACTCAATTTCCCACCAGAACTAACCTCTACAAGCTTATATGTACTAGACGATTCCTGCAACAAAACGTATCACGGAGTTACAACAAATTCACCGGTGCTGCATTTCATAAAAACTAAACATATACGACGCGATTGCATTTTTAATTCTCCTAAAACAAATGCTAAAGCAGTTTGACCCTCAAAATCTTAAAGCAATGAACTTCTATGTGCAATAAAAGGAAGACGAAGGCGTGCATGTGTTACCTGACGAACTGCAGTCCACTTGAAATGTGCAGCACTAGGTGCATCTTGCTGCAGATAAGTATGCACCACCTTGCCACCTTCACCAATTTGCACCTCCATAACTGAATTAACCCAATAACGCTCATCCTCTTCACCCCCACCACCACCACCCATATAATCTTCCACAATCCCAACTTCACCTCCTTTTTCTACCAACACTAGAACCCTCGGATTCGACATGGGAAAATTCCTTGAACCAATCTCACTTGTCGCCTGTGAATAAAACTTAAACCGCAACGGCTTCTCAACGATACAATCATTCGGAACATACACAATTGTAACGTCAGGTGCTCCAATTCCGTTCAAAGACCAAAACAAATCCCTGTTTTCAGAATTTGACACACATCTCATAACTTTTTCACTAATTTCATCTGAAGTTATACCCAGAATACCCCCAACATATACATTGTCAGGTAATTCATCGAGGTTAGACTTGGAATCGATAATGTGACCGTCAACTATAACAATGTTTAGGGTTTGAGTATCATCATCATCATCATCATCCACACCATCTAATTCCAAACCAATGCGATTTGCTTGGATGTGTGAAATTGAAGAAATCTGGGAGTTCTTGATGGAAGAAATATCAATAGTTCTATAAGACTCATCTTTTCGTGTAGGCCAAGAACAAGAAAGGGCAGATTCAGCGGACGAATCTCTAAGTTTCTGAAGAATTGGGGATTGTTTTGAAAGAGATGATGAATGTGAGTCTTCTAGGGTTTCAGCGATTTGGAGAACAATTTGGTCACAAAGATGAGAAGATACTTTAGGAACAATCGATAAAGATCGGAACTTGGTTTTAGTTTTGTGTTTTAGTAAGGGAAAAGAGAAGAGGGGGATTGATTTTGAGCTTTGAAGGTGGTAGTGACAAGGTGGCGGGAATACTGAAAAAGAAGAAGAAGAAGCCATTGTTGATCTGAGCTAAGTTGAAAGGGGAGATGGAGAGAGTATTTTTAGCGGCGGCTCATATATGCCTCCTCGATTTATGGACGGTAAAAAAAGAGAGGAGAGAACGGGTATAACGCCTGAACGACTAAGCCCACAAAAGGATATACTTCCCTCTGTAGTGATACTTTCCAAAAAAAAAAAATAATCATATTTTGGCCGGGCGAAAATATCACTTTTCCGCTGGTGCACTTGAGTCTAAAAAGAATGTTGAAAACATAAGTTTACTGAGTTGAATTTTTAAACATCGATGTTGTTGCAACAAAATGCATGAATCTCAATCTTTTACCAGACAAGTAGAGCAGATCTTAGTTTATTTGTTCGTCTCTTCGGATGTACTCGAAGATTCAATATAAATTTGGGTCTTCAAATTACTTAATATGGCTTTTGTCAACACTGATTTACAGAAAGTATTGTTAAGTGTCTTCCGAGCTCATCAAAAACTTAACCACACAATGTGCAGGCTTTGGGAACGTTAGTAACAGCTTCTTTACGTCCTCGTGGTCTTTGGGGTGCCATGGAGAAACTACAATTGTTACAGTCTCAAGAAATCTGGCATGGAGCAGAAAGAATTTAATCACATTTATCTCCAGTGGTTCCCCTTCAAATTTTTTGAATTTGATTGACTTCAGGCGTGGTAGTGAAGGTTTAGGATCAACTTGCCAATAATCATCATCATCCTCTTCCTCTTCAGAGATGTGAATGCTCTACATCAATCAAAGCAAAAGTTCAGCAAAATACGATGTCACAACTTAAAGAATTAGACAGTAATGCTAACACAAACAAAATATATATTATGAAGATGGCGAAACGGGGTACGGAAAAGAAAAATAATGAGTGACGGATTAGTGATTCTAGTTTAGAGAACTGACATTTTACAATTTAAATCAACAGTTTTGCAAAATAAGATAATGTCAGTTTTCAATGGGAGAACTGAATACGAATGCGGCATGCCAACTAAAATAGGGAACTGAATAAGGGGAGTGACTTGCCTCAGCAAAGAGAATAGATTCTAAATTTGGCAACATCTGGAGAAACCTAAAAAATGTTCTCACAGTGGAAGCAGAATCGAGAACTGATTTCCAAATGGATCAAATTGTTAAACGTAAGCAAACCGGTTAAGAGGATGTCTGCCTCTCTTAGAACCTAATCACACAAGAAAAACCACAATAAGATTCCGAAAAACCACAGCACAATAGAGCAGATATTACTGCGACACTGATTAAATTTACAACAACATAATCAATTATGTAAGAATCATCTAAAGTATTTAAACATACCATGAATGAGCCACCACATATTTTAAGGAGCTTTGCACTTGAAAGCTTTTCCAAAAGCTTGACAAATACTTCGCTTGGGTATTCGGATCCCTCATTGATGTGCAAGCGAACATCTGCCTCAACTAGTGACGGAAAGCTATTGAGGACAATGTCTGCCGGTGGTTGGATTCTAGTGTAACTAATGGTCAATAAATTAGGAGCAGAAATCGTCACCTTAGACTTTGAAAAGGAGCAGGAATTGATGAACAAGTGCTTCAGTGTGGGATTCACAATGCATAACCCTTCAGGTAGCGAACAATCAGACAATCTCAACTCTTCAAGCATGGAGCAGTTAGAAAACAATTTTCTGGTCGAGGTTTCATCCGCGAAACTAAGATAACTGAGTCGAAGTATCTTGAGCTTTGGAAAATAAACCGTGTTTGGAATAATGAGTTTGCCACTACTTCTCATATCAAAACACAAATCCAACAACGTCAATGAATCACAAGTGAAAAATGATAGAGGAAATATGGAGGATGTACTTGAGCAATTTAAGTAAAGACAAAATGCTTCAACCTTACGCTTCATAAGGATACTAATCCATCTATTAACTCGAGGTTCATCAGAAACCTCATCCAAATCGAGATAGAACTTCTGAATATTAGGCTTCTCATGAAGAAATAATACCGTGTCCATAAAATTCATAAAACATTTGGTTTCCAGCAATTTTTGCTTTTTAGTACCTTTTCCAGTTCGCCAGTAACGAAAATCAAGAGTGGGATACATACTTCCATCTTTTGGATAAAATGCAGGTAGACATTGCACATTTGGTTGGAAGGAAAGAAAGAATGTGATGAAGTAGTGCTTCAGGTAGATTACTTATCTTATCCTCTCCCACGACCACATTGTCTCCGTTGTGTGAATTTTTGGGTTTCTTATGTTTTATCAACACCATGATTCCCAATGATGTTTTCTGAAGGAAGTAAATGGGAGTGAGTATCGAAGAAGCCGCACTCTAATATATACTTCCAATAAATTAACCCTCAATCTTCCAAAAAACATAAAAGCAAAAGGTTATATAGAAGTTGTCTTAACAACTTATCAGGAGAAGATGACAACTTATCCCTCCTTAATGGTGCACCTAAAACGCTAGGCATTTAGGTTACGCTGATTTTAGTCGGATTTTAGATATGGGAACATTGTTACAGGGTTTCACTTTGAATTTGAAAACCCAAGTTTATATTACCAACAAAATTGAACAGAACAACAACAACAACAACAAAAACGCCGCCCAGTTGTTTCAAACATTCACACATGAATTTTCAACCATGCTCCAGTCAGGTAGGACTAGCAAGATTTGAACCAAAACCAAGCTGGGTTCCGGTTATTGTCTGAACCTACAACCACATATAGGGTACGGCCGGGTTGAAGCTAATCTTCGTGTAGACAGCACAATAAACAGCAAATAGGAAGCAGCAAGTTATATATTTTCAATTTATAGTAAATACTCATAATTGTAACAGAAGCACTAATATGCAGCAAAACTTTGATCTTATTGTAACAATGTCAGTGAAGGCAGCATATGGAGATGAAAATTACAACCATTTATAACTACCATAAAATCACATGGATAAATTCCCTTTTATTTGGTGGCCAATTAAACCAAAAACAAACATAAATCATTATTTCACTGGAAGAATGCACACATCATAAACTATAACAATTTAATTGTAAAAGTACTACTGGTAACTTCGGATTGTATGAAGAAGATGGAAACTCAAAAATGTGCTTTTCAAAACCTAAAAAGATGGAACGACATACCAGTGAATGCTGAAATGGGTAAACTCTTGAATGGGTCAATTAATCTTGAGCAGATAATGAAACCCCTAAACCCCAAATTTCAATATCTATTTGTTGCTCGATCGAAACCCCCAAATTCAAGTTCACGAGGAGCTCAGCAATTGTATGCGAATAAGAAACTCATAATTCAATTATTCATAAACATGTTTACTCAGTTACTTGGGCTTTAAGGGTGTAAAACTCATTTATATTTTCTGGTTTGGGCTTGAAAAACCATAAGCCTGGTGGAGATTTTGGTCAGCCAAGGCCTTGCTTTCCATTGGTTCTTCCCTGCCTCCTTGTTAACATGGAAAATGGATATGGACCGGTTTTCGCCTCATACGCATCCAATCCATTGGACTATGGATTTCACATTTGGCATCCGCATCCAATCCAGATCCAATGGATGCACGGATAGACAGATTGGATGCGGATAATCCAATGGATTTGTTTTAGTTAAAGTTTATAGTAAAGACAATAAAGGTAACACAAATGACTCCTTATAAATCTACATATCCTATACATGTATAAAAATATAAAAATGTCATGTATAATATCCCAAGCAAACATCTTAAAAATTCCTAAGTGATCCATAATATTTTCTAGAACTATATAAATGCCCTTAATTTAACGGATATGGATGTCCAACGTATTTTCATGGTTGCATCCGGGCCCGATACGTTATCCATTGGATTTCAAAAATTCCATCCGCATCCAACCCATTAACGAACGGTCCGGGCATCCATCCGTAAAAGAACGGTTGGTCCCGGTTAAATCCGCGATTACGGGCCAAATGCTCACCCCTAGTACAAACCAACAAATTTGTTGGTTTGTTGAGTAAGATGGAACATGTACCACGCGCGTGATGTAAGACCGGGAGAGCTTGGCACCAACGCTGGCGCTTGAGCCAAAAACGTTGGCGCTTTTCCTTGCATCGCCCGTTGTTACTTCACACGCCAGAGTCTTTTCTAAAAGCGCTGCGTTTTTCATAGAAGCGCCAATGGTGGAATTTGGACGGCTTAAAACTCTTGTGATCTAACGGCTATAATTTTTGAGTTCTATAAATACTCTCCATTTCAACTACAAATTCTCATTCACACATCTAGTCTTATTTACTCTTCTTCTCTGAGCTTAAAAACATTCTTCAACTTCAACAAAATTTTCAATTTTTGAAAATGTCTCGGCCCTTGTTAGTTCGGCGAGCTCTGTATACTAAAGAAGAAGATGAATATATTTTCAGAAACTATGTCTTTTTATTTACTCAGCTTGCTTTGGAAAATTATCCATGGGTGAATTTCTGGGCAGTTATTCACGACGGTTTCTGCAGTGACACCCGTAATCCAAGTCGTCGAGCTATATGCGAAATAGAAGTAAGTGAGTTTGTATCTTTAACGATGCATTCCAATCGATATAGACTGAGAGGTGAAACTGATGTTGAGATGGTAACAAGATCTTTGGCTGAATGGCGAAGATAGAAAAATGAGGCTTTTCCTTTCGAAAAATGTTTTGCAATCCTTAATGTGTTGAACAGTTTCAACCCCTTATTTGTAATTTTTGTTCCACCTAGTACTTCTCATCAATGAAGCTAATGTACTCTTCCATAATTTATTGAAGCTAATGTAAACGCATAATTTTAAACATATGTAATTTCATTTAATTCAGACCGTCGTACTTTTAAAACTAAAATTACAAATGTAGCAGAATTAAACATTAAAATCTCTCTAACATTGCTCATCGCTAGCGCTCCCATTGTTATCTTCTGGAGTCAAGAATTCTCCAAGACTTGGGGATAGACCTGGGATATCCCCACTTTCCAACATATTAAATAAATTCCCATAAGGGGATAATAAAGCTGGTTGAACAACATTAGGCGATTGGAAAACACTCGGTCCTCCAAGCATATAAGATGTTCGTTGTTGTTGTGGTGGTGTTGTAAAATTGTAGCAATTATTTGGGTTGTAGGGCGAGAATGATGATGAAATGCGCCTAGGATCTAGCCAAAATACTTGAGGTTGAGATACATGCACAATTTTTGGTGAAGTACTATGTCGTACATGTGGTAAAGAACTCTGTCGTACTTGTGTTTCTCCCACCATGTATTATCACTATCGTGTAATGATCTATTGCTCCTGGTAGAATCGGTAGATGGTGAACGCCCATCATTATTACAAATGGACTCAATCCAAACATTGTGTCCTCATGCCATTTCCGATACACATTTAAGTGTATAGCCTCCTCCATTTGCCGATTCACCCAATACAAATCGTTCAGTCGGCTCCGAAACTCTTCGTCACTAGAAGTCACATTGTAGTAAGGATAATCACGTTCCATGGATTGGGATGTTATGGGGATCGTGGTTGGCTCACCTTGTGAAGTAATACTTGGCATCTCCCAACGAATTTCGGGCATATTTGGAGAAGATGATGAAAAACTTGCACCCATGGTGGAGGTGGATGGTTAGGAATGATATTTGCATCATGGGACAGGCGTGATAACCCTGGGAAATCAAACCCATAGATGTTCATGTTGTGTCTCCCAGTTACAGGCTTCGCAATCGACTTGTACCATCTGACATACTGCGCTTCACCAGTATCCCTCTGTGTATTTAGTTCATATCTCTCCCAATTGATTCTTCTCATCCTTTCAAATTCTGATCCAGAGGTTTGCATATGTTGTGGCGGGTTAATTGCAATTGCATTTATACCTTGTATTTGGTACTGCGATCTTTCTCCCAGGTACCAAACCCCTATTTTTAATTATGGAATATAAAACCAACTCTACGCAGAGAATAATCAAGAATACGTTGTCCAACATTAGTACCATACTGAGGGAAATCAATGTAAGGGAGAATAACTATGTTGTTGTGGATCCGAGTCATCTGATGAAACACTACGGGAAAAACATCGATTAACTACCCCAGAAATCAGTTGTGGTACCACATAAGACGACGTTTATCTATAGGTTGCACAAGGGGAGGGGGGTTGTAGAAAGTCTTCAATTGTTTGCAACTTGTAAGATAGTGTCGTAAACTTAGTTGTGGTTCAATTTTATACAACATGTGCTTCGGTTGTGATACTTAATCCAAATTTCTGGGCAACATCTCACACAACCCATCAAGAGGTTGTAATAAATTGTTTCACAACAAAATTATAAGTCTTAGAAATATCTAACACAACTGCCATAATTGTTGTGTATATACCATTCTCCAACTATTATTATAGTTGTAGGACATTCCTAACTAATGTTTCACTACAAGAAGGTAGTGTAGCAGAAACTCATATCACAACTTATGGAAGCGTAGTCTAAGACTTGTTTCACAATTATTACTTGGGTTGTAAGTACTTCTTACACAACAAAAATATGTATAGGAGAAACTCGTATCACAACCAGGTTCATAGTAGTATGACATCATTTTCACAACAGCTTAGTTGTGTAGCAGAAACTCGTATGACAACCAAGGTTATAATAGTAAGACATGTTATTCACAACCCTTGATATGTGTAGCAAAAACTTGTATCACAACCTTTGTATGTGTAGTAGAAGTTTGTTTCCATAATCCAGTGAATTTTTTCACAACAAATCCGATGTGTAGCAGAAACAAGTATGACAACCATTATTTTCATATCACAATCCTTACTCTGTGTAGCATAAAAATGTATCACAATATTTTTTTGTGTTGTATAATTACTGTTTCACTACCCATATCCTGTGTAGCATAAAAATGTTTCACAGTACCTGTTTGAGTTGTATAATTACTGTTTCACAACCCATATCATGTGTAGTGATCACCTTTTTTTCCAACCATGTTTAGCAGTTGTGATTCTTTTATATTTTAGAAAGAAAAAAAAACCTAAAATTTCGATGCACACAAATATATATTAATTGACTTCTATTCATTCAGATAAAAACCATTAAAATGTAACTAGTCAACAGATCCACATTTAAACAAGTTAACAGATCGGCATTGTTTCCTGAAACACTAATTGTTTTAAAACTGACGAAAGCAACCCAAAAAAAGAACCATTGTCTCCTTAAACTGATGAAATCAACCAAAGAAAGAACCATTGTCTCCTTAAACACACCCCAAACAAATTAATAGATTATCAGATGGTAGGCATTATCAGATCCTTGGACCAGGTGACAAAAGTTCCTACAACATGTATAACACGCGTCAAGTCACCCGATGTATTGTAGAGATGAGCATCATCAACACGAGAATTAGTCACAGTCACTTTGTATGCGCCGAAACCTATTGGCACTCCATCTTTGGATCTGTTTCAGTAATAATCGCGTCAGCAACAATTTCGTTCTCATTGTACCAACTGAGCAACCTGCAAGCTTTACCATTCCATAGCGCTTCCCCCACCCTTGGTCTTCTAACTGGACTGTCATTTGCAAACTGGGGAACAGTCCTGCTTGAGCTAGAAAAACCATGGGTGTTGCTAGCCTTTCCAGACTACATGAAAAATACAACAGCAACATCAGAAACTCATAATGAGAGAAATAAAGACTAACTAGCAGTTTTATATAAACACACTTACAATTGGACTGGCCTTGTTCAAGTGTGAGCCATCATGGAAGCAGACGCATCTCGAGGTTTTTTCCTATACCAACATCAAACTAGCAGTATGAGACGCAAGTTTCAATTTTTCAACTAAAAGAAACGAAAGCGATAATTAGAATCTCACCTCTAATAGTGAAAGTCTGTCATTCATTTCACTCATACTATCCTTGCACTCTTTGATGATCTTCTTGTAATGGGTCTTGACAACCATCTTTGTCTTTGTCGCTCCATAGCCAATACTTCTCAGTCTCCCTGGTTTGTCGTTACCAAGAGCTTTGGAGAGAAGATCGTCTGTCACAGATGATCCAACATCAGCACCATGCTCTTGTGCAGCTCTATCAATTCTTTCCTGCATTAGTGCAAAAGTAACCCAGTTAGTCACATTTTCGCATCATTCGAACACATATATATATATTAATCAAATAAATTAACAAAAAATATAAGAGAAATATGAGTTGATTTCTTACTAAAGCCTCCACATTTCCAGGATTAGGTTCCTTCCCTTCCTTCGGTTTGTGACCTGTTATCCAAAGTTCGACTCTATCAATGTATTCTTTGGTATTCAGCTGCTTTTGCTACAAATAATATGTTATCCAGGTAGTTAGCATATGAACAATTTGAATACAATTACCCTATAATGAACATCGGAATAAAAATACACAACTTACCATTTTAGCCTCGAGTCTCGCATAACCACTTCTACTAAGAGTGTGTGGAGTGGTGTATTTCTCTCTAACTTGTTGCATCTGCAATCTTTTTTCCTGATAAAGTAACGGAATGTCATTTACTAAACAACAGTGAATGTAAAATGGCTGAACACAAAAATAATTTAACTTATTGCGATATGAACACTTACTCTGAATCCCTCCGAGCAAACATGTGCCACGAACTCTTCCCACTCATTCACAGTATCATTCTCTGGTTTCAGTTCTGCCAGCTTCATCTGTCTTTCTTCTTCCTCTAGCCCATCCAAGGCGAGGATTTTACCAGATTTCCTAGACCTAGCCTCTTTCAGATAACTTCCCATCTTCCCAAAATAGTAGTCTTTATAAAATTCATCGACAATAAACCTTTGCTGCAAATACAAGCAAAAGAGTTACAAGAGTTAAAGAGATAATGGATGGAGTATAAAACTTCTAAATATATTATAAAAGTAAAAGAGTTGAAGAGTCAAGAAATTACCATGATAATCGCCCATATGTTATCTTTGGCCTCTCTAGGGACAAGTCTCCAGTCCTTGTGCTTTAATGGGATGTTACGCCTAACTAAAACACCCAAGACACTAACAAGCTACACCGAAGGATTACCAACAGGTTGATACTTATTGTTAAAGCTCACATCTTCCTTGCCATTCTTATTAGCTGTTAGACCTATTGCTGTCATCCTTGTGGGGCCGCGAGGAACGTACTTTCTTTTGGGTTTTGGCTACAAAAGAGTTAAGGATGGAAAAACTAAATAAGGATACAACTCAGGTGACTTGCTCATATTTTATCAGATAATTCAGAGTGAAAATACTTAAGGATGGAAAAGTAACAAACATAAAAGTCATACCCGATGAGCTTCAGTTTCATTTTCAGTTCTTGCATCATTCACATTCACATTCACATCAACATCATTATCATTTTCTGTGTTTTCTTTTTCCACCTCAACATCTCTATCTTGTTCAAGTTCTTCATCTTCTTCTTCTTCCTCTTCAAAATCTGATAAAGTATCACCAGCATTCCTGAGTTGCACATTCGGACATGGCCCTGTATACAATTTTCGGTTTGCAGCTCTTCGCTTTGGAACGACTTCCTCGGTTAAGGGTGCAGCTGGAGATTCTAATAGTGTGGACTGTTCAACATAGGGTTCAGTAGAAGGTGCATCTTGATATGCTCCTGGTTGATGAGATGCTCCTGGTTGAGATTGTTCGAGTTCAACTGAACTTTTCCTTTTCCTAAGTGATGATCGTGTTGGAGTAGGCTTTCCAGCGGCTGGTTCAGCAGCACTACGAGTTTTCCGAATTGGTGATTGTGTTGGAGTAGTCTTTTCAGCAGTCTGTGAATACTCTGAGTTGTTCTTAAACCTAGGGGATGATCGCCTTGGAATATTTTCACTTTCAAGAATCTCTGAACTCTTAGTCTTGTTCTTAGGAGTTTGTTTGCCATGAGACTTTTTACTCTTATCTTTCAAAATTATCTGCAAAATAAAAACTGAACTATGTTAATCAAAAGGAGATGGTAAATGAAGTGATTGAAACAAGTAAAAAATAAACTGAATTATAAGAGATTTGTTACTACGTACCCTCATAGCAGCCGCGACAGAACTGACGGTTTTGGCTCGGACGCTTTTTGCTTGCTTACTTGCTAACTTTTTGGGAGATGTTACCGATTTCTTGCTTACTACCTTTTTGGGAGATGAGACTGGATTCTTGGTCTTTGCTTCATCGTTAACCTGTAACATAAAGTAAAATAAGTTAATCAAAAGGATTGAAAGAACATCATTTACACTAAATACGTAAAATTAAACTGAACTATAAGATATATAAGTCTTCACCTTATTATTCTTCACCATTGCAGACAAATTGGATCTTCACATCCTTCTACACTAAGCATCTAAATCTATAACAAAAACATTACCAACAAGTCAAACTCTAAATATTGCACCATATCTCATTGGATATGAAATCACCATTGTACATGACAAAACACCACATTTGAATCACTGATGCTGAATGATCTGGTGCACTCTCTTTCGTATGAGCAAGTCCATTGCTTGAGAACTTAAGCAATTGCTTCGCTCATACGAAAGAGAGTGCTCTAGCTCTCATCAAACCTTGCAAAAAAAATATAAAACTTCAGCAAAATCAAACAACATATTGCATGAACCTAGCATGTTCTTAAGAAACCATCAACCTAAAAGGGAAGTCATGTTACATACAACTAAGAAATAGAAAAAACCACCAAGCAACCAACACAAATGAATCGGTTATGTAAACACAGGTCTTACTAACTGGAAAACACAGATGAATCGGTTCTGTAAAGAACCCTAACTCAGAACAGAAAATAACTCTAAATCAAATTCTAAATCAAACCCAATCAAAATAAAATACTCTAAAACAAAATCTGCAATATCAAAAGCTGAATCGGTTTTGTAAAAAAACCTAACTCGGGTAAGAAAATAAAACCCTAATCAATCAATCCCTATATCAAACACAGAATAAAGTGAAAACTCTAAATCTAACTCTAAATCATACATTTTGAATCAAAACTAATCAGATATGAAACATAAATGAAAAATAAAACCCTAATCAGGTGAGATTCAAACCTGAGGGTGAAGATGATACGAACTCTTCTTCTATGATGTTGGGGTGAAGTTTCAGGTGAATTTTGAGATGAAGTGGGGGTTTGAGGTGAGTTGTGGTTTTTTTTTCCTGAGTTGCAGAGGAACAGTTGCAAAGACGGAGGGAACGAAGATAGAGAGAAAGAGAAAGAAAAGAAATGAGAGAATAATTTTGGTCTATGGTCAAAAGTATTCTCTTTAGGGGATGTTTGGGTGGGAAACCAAATTTGGTTCAAAATCTAGAAGGATGTGCCCAAATTTAGGCGGGATGTTTGGGTGGGAAAAACACAATCCGCATGGTACTTTTTGTAGCCGTTAGATTAAAATCTGGACAATCCCATTGGTTGAAACAAAGCATACGGATTGAGAAGAAAACACAAAATTTGTTAACCAAACAAGGCTTCCTCACCGTTAGATTGGCTTGTGATTTGATTTCCTTAAATTTGGTTCGTTGGATTACAAACACTTAAAATAAAACCATTTGATAGGTATAAACTCAAAATTATGGTGACTTCGTCTTCAAACCTGACCACGAACTATAAATCGTAAACGTCTGAAAATGGGTTCTGACTTAAAATTGGCCAGGAGTGTACTACTATGAGACGAGAACTTCGCATGAACGATGGATCTTTAACAGTTTATGCGTAAGATTCCATGAGAATAATCTCATGAACCCCTAAACACACACGAATTCACATACTTCGAGGAGTGAACTTGTCCGGAGATCGAAACCTGGCCAGGAGTGTACCACTATGAGACGAGTACTTCGCATGAACGATGGATCTTTAGAAGTTTGTGCGTAAGATTCCATGAGAATAATCTCATGAACCCTTAAACACACACGAATTCGCATACTTCGAGGAGTGAACTTGTCCGGAGATCGAAACCTGGCCAGGAGTGTACCACTATGAGACGAGAACTTCGCATGAACGATGGATCTTTAGCAGTTTATGCGTAATATTCCATGAGAATAATCTCATGAACCCCTATACACACACAAATTCGCATACTTCGAGGAGTGAACTTGTCCGGAGATCGAAACCTGGGCAGGAGTGTACCACTATGAGACGAGAAATTCGCATGAACGATGGATCTTTAGCAGTTTGCGCGTAAGATTCCATGAGAATAATCTCATGAACCCCTAAACACACACGAATTCGCATACTTCGATGAGTGAACTTGTCCGGAGATCGAAACCTGGGCAGGAGTGTACCACTATGAGACGAGAACTTCGCATGAACGAAGGATCTTTAGCAGTTTATGCGTAAGATTCCATGAGAATAATCTCATGAACCCCTATACACACAAGAATTCGCATACTTCGAGGAGTGAACTTGTCCGGAGATCGAAACCTGGGCAGGAGTGTACCACTATAAGACGAGTACTTCGCATGAACGATGGATCTTTAGCAGTTTGTGCGTAAGATTCCATGAGAATAATCTCATGAACCCATAAACACACAAGAATTCGCATACTTCGAGGAGTGAACTTGTCCGGAGATCGAAACCTGGGCAGGAGTGTACCACTATGAGACGAGTACTTCGCATGAACGAAGGATTTTTAGCAGTTTATGCATAAGATTCCATGAGAATAATCTCATGAACCCCTATACACACAAGAATTCGCATACTTCGAGGAGTGAACTTGTCCGGAGATCGAAACCTGGGCAGGAGTGTACCACTATGAGACGAGTACTTCGCATGAACGATGGATCTTTAGCAGTTTATGCGTAAGATTCCATGAGAATAATCTCATGAACCCCTAAACACACACGAATTCGCATACTTCGAGGAGTGAACTTGTCCGGAGATCGAAACCTGGCCAGGAGTGTACCACTATGAGACGAGAACTTCGCATGAACGATGGATCTTTAGCAGTTTGCGCGTAAGATTCCATGAGAATAATCTCATGAACCCCTAAACACACACGGATTCGCAAACTTCGAGGAGTGAAAAAATTTAGCGGAAGTTAAAAAATTTAGCAGAAGTGAAAAAACTTTTCAGAAGTGAAAAAACTTAGCAGAAGTGAAAAAAATTTAGCAGAAGTTAATGTTTCGAAAGACGAAAAATACCCCTATGACGACTATTTCTAACAGTTGTGAAAGGGCCATGAATTTTTTTTTACTGCATCACAACTTCCATTTCAATCTCCAACCGTCCATTTCAACCTTACATCGATCTCTAACCGTCCATTGTTTTAATTTTTTTTCCTTTTTATCCTTTTCTTTTCTTTCCTCAACCACTTATTTTATTTTTCGTCTCTTCTTTTATCTTTCTTTTAACCACAGAAAAAGATCTCCTCCATCTGCCGAAACACCATCAATCAAACCATTACAAGTCAAGATCATCAAAAAATCGAGCAAATAGATCTATGAAAAGGAATTTTTTTCATCAACAAATCGAGGTTCTCCATCAACAGATCGATCTTGTAATTGGGTCTGTAACTGATTGCTTTAATTATTTTTTTGTAATAGTTTCATCTCAATTTGCATTAAATTTAGGGTTTCATGATTTGGTATCTTTTAATTTCAATCATTTCAACCGTTACATTAATTTTTTAAACTTGATTTGTCATTAATGGTGTTGGTGAATGGATTTGGACTTGTTAGAATGGATTTTGAGTGGAAATGGGAATAGAAGTTAGGAAAGTATCTTTGATTTGGTAGTGTAAGGTGTTGGATTGTTCGATTTGGTAATATTATAGTAGTGTGTAGGCATACAGATTACATTTCTATGGAGTTTTTGAGTAAATAGGAGGCAATAAACACCAATTTTTGTAACTTCTTAGTTGTATTGAGAGTTGGAATCGTGAGAATTGAAGTGGTACCATAATGCAGCCATGGGTTTTCATATGAGATGCATAGACATCTTGTAGTCTTCACACCCAAGTGTTTGTTGAGTGTATCATTGTCATCATAAATTGGCCTTGTACGTTTTTCAGTTGGGTCTTTCTGTGCTTTATTTATTTCAGTGAATATAAGTTACAGTCATTACTTCAACTCTAAATGTTGATGCACCTTTTAATGATTTCATTACATCTAGAGGATTGTTTCCGTTGTATTATCAATTCCTTTGAGTCTTAATTTTCTTAATTTTCAGTTGTATAATTTTCTTAATTTTCTTCTTAATTGCAGCTCAAAGAGTGTGAGTTACTGTGAGTAGCAATGGACTAATTTTCAACATTGCATAACAAGTCTCAATAAGAAAAACCTCACTTAGAATGTTTTTTCAATCTCCTGTAATTGGTCGCAAATTCACTGGGTTGACTCTCTTGCTATAAATTCACTGTAAGTGACCGGTTCTACCCTTTCTTCGCAGGATGGCTATCTTGCTCGTTGCACTCTCATTCACCACTGACTTCTAAAGTATAATGGATCCCTTGTCTGTCATCATTTCGAATTTCAATTTTTAATTTTTGTTTGTTGTTGTGACATGTGGCGACTACCTCAACTTGTTTGGGAATAAAGGATTGGTTATTATTATCTGGAAAGGCTTGATGCTTGCTGAGATAATAAACTATTTGGCAGTCGCTTCTATAGTTGTAGCCGATGAGATAACCACTATTTTGCAGTCATTAAAATAGTCACTAAAATCCTGGTTACGTCTTAGTGCGCATCTAGTTGTCTATTTGCATCTAGCTAACCCTTTGTTAATCTTCACTGGATTTATGCTTTCAGTGATCCTAAAATGAACCGATTGTAGTCTGTTAATGTAAAATTTATTTTTCATTTCAATATTTTTCATCTAGTTGTCAATTCAGTAAAAGGTACTTGTTATGTTTTTCATTTCAATAGTTTTGTTTTGGGCACCAAATTTATGTGAATTTATATCAATAAGTTTTCTTTACCTGAAATCCCACAATGTATTAGAAATGGTTAAATCTTTGAAGTGTGTAGAACATTTCAAACCACATTATGTATGTCTCGTCCATATAATGTCAAGTTGGTTCCCAGAAAAAGTTTATATATGTTTTAATATGAGAATGTTTTTCATTGACAGTGGGAAGGAAATAAAGAACCATATTGAACTCAACCAGGACTGACTCTTAACTTGTAAAATGATGAATAAGGATTGGGTTCGTTGGCCAAGGTAAATCCAAGTCATAACTGTCTCTACAGGGTATGTATGTCTAATAATGAGATTAATAGATCTTAGTATGTCTAACCATTAAAGTTTTAATGTAGGGGGAAGTTCCATACCAGGATGCAGTAAAGAAGTTCGTAGAGTTGGCTAATGAGAAACTTGGAAATCCTTCGAAGTTTAGTTGTCCTTGTGTGGATTGTAAGAATCTTGCTGCGCCACTTCCTCCTGGTACAATACATAAGCACTTGCTAAAACGGGGTATGGATCCTACTTACACCGAGTGGGTTCTTCACGGGGAGAATATTAGCAATTTTAATAATGTTCATGAAGACAGAGCAACACATCAACGTACTTTCTACCAGATGTGGACAGATGCTAATGTTGAAGGTGATGTCGAACTAGGGCAAGGGGTTTGTGAACCTAGGCAGGACGAAGGGTTCCCAAACCACGACGAAGAGTTGCTGATGAACGAGATTGAAGAGGCCGACTTCCCTTTATACCCTGGTTGTACTACACACACAAAGCTAAGCATGACTACTGAGTTTTATAGGCACAAGACAGTAAATGGTTTATCTCGAAGGGCTTTTGATGATCTTCTCAAGACAATTGGTTCTGTGTTGCCCCCAGGTCATTGTCTTCCTAAATCAACTTATGAAGTGAAGAAGTTGTTGAAAGCTTTCCAACTCACTTATGAGAAAATACACGCATGTCCGAATGATTGTTGTTTGTTTATAAATGATTTGAAAGACGAGGATGAATGTCCTAAATGTCACTATTCTAGGTGGAAGGAAGACACATCTAACATGGATGATGCTGACATGGTAGACAAGCCCAAAAAGAAGATACCAGTGAAGGTGCTTAGATACTTCCCCATTGTGCCGAGACTAAGGAGAATGTATAACTCAGCAGAGCTAGCTCAGCAGTTGATATGGCACGCGACTCATAAGAGTAAAGATGGAAAGATGCGTCATCCAACGGATTCTTTGGCTTGGAAGCACATAGACACAAAGTTCCCCGAGTTTTCTTCAGAATCGCGTAATTTTCATCTTGGGCTTGCGGCTGATGGATTTAATCCGTTTGGCGATCTTTCCCCAACCCATAGTTGTTGGCCGGTGATGATTGTGGTATATAATATTCCCCCTCAGGAGTGTATGCAAGGCGACAATATTATTTTAAGCTTGCTGATTCCCGGAAAGAAACAACCAGGTAGAGACATCGATATATACTTGCAACCACTGATTGATGATCTGATTAAGTTATGGGAAAACGGCGTGGAGGTTTATGATGCATTTAGTAAGACAATGTTCAATTTGAAGGCATTATTAATTTGGACGATAAATGATTTTCCTGCTTATGGTAACCTATCGGGATGTACATATAAAGGGAAGTCAGCCTGCCCTCTTTGTGGTGATAATACTCTTTCAACCTGGTTGCCGTTTAGTCATAAAACTGTTTACATGAATCATAGGAGATTTGTACCTCATAATCATCCTCTTCGATCGACTAATAAGAAAGCATGTTTCAATGGAGAGATTGAGACGAAGGAAAAGCCACATACTATGTCTAGTGCCGAGGCTTTGGAACGTCAGAGCAGTATTGTAAATGACTTTGGAAAAGCGAAGCAGAACGAGGTGGAGAAAAGGAAAGAAAAATAGGAAAAGAAGAAGAAGCAGAAAAAGGGTCAAAGTAATGTGGCAACAAGTGCAAATGACGGTAAATATAACTGCGGGAAGCGGAAAAGGCAAGTTGCTACTGATGCCGGTATGAGTGTTGGTGCTAGTTCTGGTGCACGAGATGATGACCATCCGATATTCAACAAACGGTCAATATTTTTCGACTTGCCTTACTGGAAGGTAACTTATAACCTAAAATTATCTTCTTTTCAGTCTTATATTCCTATCTGCATGTTAAATCTCATTTATGATAGCTACAACTCAAGTGACTTGCTCATACTTTTTATGTTATTCCTTCATTCCTAGGAATTGTTACTAAGACACAATATTGATGTTATGCATACGGAAAAAAATGTCTGTGAGAGTGTCATTGGTACTCTATTGAATATAAAAAACAAAACAAAAGATGGATTAAAGTCCCGTAATGATCTGAAAAGTATGGGAATCAAAGAAGAGTTGCATGTAACAGTTAAAAATGGCAGAACTTGGCTTCCGCCAGCACCATGTAACTTAAGCATTAAGGGAAAGGATGTATTCTATAATAGGATGAGAAATCTAAAGGTTCCATATGGGTATAGTTCTGATCTTAGGAGGAATTTCTCGAAAGATGGTTGCTTAGGTGTCCTTAAGGCTCATGATTACCATGTTATGATGCAACAAATATTACCTGTAGCTTTGAAAGGACTTTTACCTGATGGGCCAAGTAATGCCATAAATCGGTTATGTTCTTATTTTAACGAAGTATGCCAAAGGGCTGTTGATCTCACTAGATTGATAGAACTTGAAGATGAAATTGCTGAGACTTTGTGTCTGTTGGAGATGTACTTCCCTCCATCATTTTTTGATGTGATGGTACACTTGACAATTCAACTAGCTCGAGAAGTGCGTTTAGGTGGACCCGTACAATATCGTTGGATGTATCCATTTGAAAGGTAATTGTTTCGTTACTATGAATATTTTTTAGTTATTTTAAGTACAATGTCATAGCTTTGTTCTGTGTAAATGGGAGTTGGGTGCTAGTAATTAGAAGTTTGGTTTGTCGTAGGTATATGAAGACATTCAAAGAATACGTAAATAATTACGCACAACCTGAAGCATGTATAGCAAGTGTTACCTGGGAATGGAGTGCGTCAGGTATTTTGATGTTCATGGGGACAAACATTCTGAAGGAGGAGTAAATCAAAGCCATAATGAAGACATTCAACATGATTCCACGCCGGCAGGACGTCCTCTTTCTAGAGGTGTTCAAGTGTGTATCGGTAGTGATATGCTAAAGATCGCTCATAGATATGTGCTTTTTAACACGGCAGCAATTGAACCATATATAACGTAAGTAGGACTGTTATATGTTCATTTAAAATTGTTAGCAGTATAAGCACTTGTGTTTTACGAATCTTTTCCACATTAAATTTTTTCTTATTAGAATGCATATGGATGAGTTAAGATCTTCCGATACTTCCAGTGAAGACCAACTCCTTTCCATACACTCGGAAACATTTGCAGATTGGTTAAAGCAGAAGGTACGTGCAACGCCACTTGGTTATTTGTTATATATGTTTGCAATTTATTAGATTCATTAATTTTTCCTGAGTACGTAGTACCTATTTTTAGCATTACCCACAAAACAATAGTTATATTTCACCACTAGGGATGAATCTGTCATTCACTTCTTAATTAGATCTTACCAAGCCAAAACATAGAGCTTGCGCCCATTATTGTGGTCATTTGTGTTCTGCTAACTAAATTTTATTGATAGGTTAAAATGCAAATTGGTCAAGGCATGTCAGTATCAAATACAGTACGGTGGTTGTCACATGGTCCTTTAGAAAAATGTGTATCATATAAAGGCTTGCAAATAAATGGGTCAAGGTTTGTTACTAAGGATATTCAAAGATTCACGCAAAACAGTGGTGTTTCAATTGAATCAAAATCTTTAGTTGCATCATCACAAATAAGCAGTGGTTTCTATGGAGTTTTAGAAGAAATTCTCGTGTTGGACTACCAACATATGTTTCAAATTCCCATATTGAAATGTGACTGGGCTCACACCTATTTTGGTGTCAAGCTAGAAATAGGTTTTACATTGGTCAACTTACGTCAGCATAAGAATCAATATAAAAATGATCCATTCATTTTAGCGTCACAAGCCCGACAAGTTTTCTATTCTCGAGAGTCGGATACATCGAATTGGTTTGTGATGTTGAAACCACCACCAAGGGGTTTCCATGAATTAGAGGAATACAATGAACAGGAAGACACAAGTTGCCATCCAGTGGAACCTTCAACTCTTGGCTTACAAATGGATGATGAGACGGAGATTTATGCAAGAACTGATGCTGAGCCTATCTTAGTGGTTACAACAAAGAAGAAAAACAAGAAGAATAAGAAAAAGAAGTGCCGCTAATGGTGGGTTTAATTACTCTTTTCATTTCCACTGATGCTCTGAACCTATTTTGTTTCTTTCATATATATTCAGATTGTATTTTTGCTTTACTTATGACTTGCAATATTGTTGGTATGATATGATATATGTTTCTCTGGATATGAACTCCCCTTTTTAACTCCGCCATTGAAATGATATATCATTTCAATGCCGGTCTCAAGCCCGGGTAAAGGAGGAGAGAAAATGGGATTTATTGAGTTCTAAATGCAGATTTTCTTAAATTGGTTACATATAATCATGTGTTGGTATCTGATGTTGCAGTTTTATTTTCTGGAATGTCTTTTCTTATTTTGCAGTCAATGTCTTACTTTTATTGCAGTTAATATAATTCACAACTTTAAGATTTTGCAACTTCTTCATGGAATTTGAAATGTGATTGCAGGCCTTGTACAATTCACTAAAACTTCCATGAATCTGGTACTTTGATTGTTGATTGAAATGTGATTGCAGGCATTGGACAGAATTCATGCTTTAGGCAAAATGGTGCATTTGCTGACCTTTTTTTTAAAGGCTGATTTAAAACTTTGGTCTAATATATAAATGAATGTAAATATAATTACATGTATAAATGTGGCAGGATGGTTGGAATGTTATATTGGGACAACGGAGACTCATGTTCGACTCTCACCAGGATCTTTTTTTTCCATAGTTATTTTTCATTTTACAACTCTTCTAAGGGTTGCAGAAGATCTATTTATCTTTTTATTCTTATCTATTCAATCTCCCCATCACTTATTCTCCTCCACTTATCTTCTTTTCGGTCGTTTTTTCTTTTTTCTCCTCCATCTCCCGCAGAACCTCCTCCTTCATCTCTTTAACCACGAAAATTTAAAACCCATCAATAGATTCAGCTGAAGATTTCTTCACCACCAACACCTTATGTTAAGGAAAAGAAGGTTTGATTATATAACCCATTTTAGGGTTTTATTATTTTTTGGATTTCCCGTTGTGTTTAATTGATATTGATCTGAGAATGATGATACAGTTGAAATTAGTCCTAGCTTTAATAGATCTATTAATCAACACTAATCAATCATGTGTAAATTAGCCATCACTGAATTAGCCTTTAAAAATATTTAGGGTTCAGAAATTAGGCTTTTGGAGAAATTTTCTTCAATTAGGCTTTAGAAACGCTGAATTAGTCATGGGTGGAGGTGTGAAAGATTCTCCAGGTAGCAGTAGTAGCAGAAACAGTAACATGAGAATGAAAAAAAACCTAACTGAGTGTGCTATGTGTGAACAAGGGATTCATGAGACAAAAGTGTGTCCTTGGCTCTATTATAGGTGTAAGCATGTTCCTTGTAATGGTGTGAGAGCATTTCTGCAATCTAAAACAACTGAAACCTATGGAAAAATGTTTTTCAAGTGCACCATACCTACCTGCACCTATTTTGAATGGTTTACTGATGCTTCTGACCCTTGCAAAGCCAAGTTATTGTTGTTACCATCAGTGAAAAGCTGTGATGCTTGTGGAGAAGATGATCACTCTTTTAAAAATTGTCCACTACACAGTCAGTTGTGCTTCTCTTCAACCTGCAATAACAAACTCAACCTAAAAAAATGCAACAATCAACACAATAAGCACATAGCTTACCTGGTATGTGAAGAATGTGGAGCTTTTACATGGGCCTCAGATGCTATCTTCATTGCTGCAAAGGAAAAAGTTAGAGTTTCTGCAAATCAAATAGCTGATCTAATTACAAATCTAGGAAAAAGTCATATGTAATAAGATTTCATTTTATGTGTAGTATGAATTGGTCTGGACTTGTTTTATCATTAAAATTATGCTATGTTGATGACTTATAATATTGTTTGTATGATATATTGAATGTTTCTCTTCAGATGAACCCCCCCTTTTTAACTCCGCCATTTAATAATTTCATTGCCGGTCTCAAGCCCGGATAAAGGAGGAGAGAAAAGGGGATTTATTGAGTTGGTCTCTAATTCTGCAGTTGGCGAGAAAAACAGGTAACACATTCCTATAATCTCTGAAACTTTGAGCATTTGCAGCTTCTTCATGACTGTTGTGTTTTCTTTACCAAAATTTGCATGAATCCGCTACTTTGAGCATATAAATATACACCTCCACTTGTTTCATTCATTTACATTTTGAGATATACAACCTGGTGATGTGAGTGTTGATTGAAATGTGATTGCATTCGTCCTTGTATAATTCAGAGAAAGCCTTGTATGTTTCAGGCAAAATGGCGCACTTGCTGCCCATTTTTTAAGGCTCATTTGAAATTATTCTTAAATATTAACGTAGATGTACTTTGATAATCATACATGTAACTGTGGACTGGTGGTTGGAATCCCAGTCCTACACTGAGGAGGCCCGAGTTCGAATCTCACCCTAGACTAATTTTTTTCCTAGTCAATTTTCATTTTACAACCTTTATAAAGGTTGTGAATGTTGATTAAAAGATAAAGCACAAATCTACCAGTATTGTGAATCCGGCAGGATGGTTGACGTCTTGTAATAACACCTAGTAAGCTTGGGTTCGATTCTCTACAAGAACATTTTTCAAATTTTATTTTTTTCTTATCTTCAACGACCCTTATTAGTGTTGTTTTAAAATCATTCACTACCTTTAGGATATGAGTCGTAAATTCTAAAGGTGGTCACTTCTCTCTGCAACACTTTTCACACAACAAGTTGTGGTTCTGATTCTCGTCACTACTCTTAGGAACTTGTTGGTCCTAAGAGTTGGACATATTTTACTTTGACAACGCTTTTGTTGGAAAACGTTGTAAAACATACTACATTTTACAACGTTTAATTTACGAGTTGTCAATCTACAGTTGTAGATTACTAATTTTCCCGTAGTGAAACCTCTTAACAAAACTAGAACCCGAGACGTCGCTGCCTGTGTCCTTCACTAAGTTGGCCGAGATGTACATGTCAAACATTGAAAATCTATGGGTATCATCTTTAAGGATTGGTTTACTAACATGAAAGTAGGTATATTGGTTTACTAACATGAAAGTAGGTATACCACCAATATTTCAAATTACTCCATAATTTTAGTATATTGACTTAATCTACATTTTTTCATAAAAATTATTTAAATTTAAAATAATAATTTTGATATTTACCTCTATGATGCCCAGAAACTAGTGAAGTTATCTCCTCCCATGGACGCTTGATCCAGCCCACTGTACAATTCTGCTAAAATTGCAGATCCCAAGTCATAATCTGGTGCTTTGTCAAGATCTTCTAACGCTTGAAGCCAACCAACACGAACAACAAAAGTTGAATTTGGAAAGAATGTCTGACCCAGTACCCATAAGATAAACACCCTTTCGAGTTCAGGTCAGTCATCTACATCTTCCGGGTTGGACAAGGAAAGACTTCAACGCTGAACATTTAATCCCACCTCCTTTCAATTCTTTATAATCTTCACGTAATTATGATTCCATAAACGAGGGAAAAAGCGTCTCCCATTTACTATTTGATATCCATTCTTCTTGGTTGAATGGTGCCGGCTCTCCCATTCCACTTTGGATTCCACAAATGAAATACAAATCAAAGGGCCTAATTCCTATTACAAGTATAATATCAACTATGATTAATTCTTATGATTATTTAATAATTATTTTAAAAATATAATTTAAGTTAAGTTAAACACAGCTTACCAATTTCAAAATCCATAAAATGGAATGTGTGCGTTGTCGGCCACCAACTTTCTACCACAATTTTCGTAATTCTGTTGTTGTGTCTTCTAGGCTTCACACTATAAAACGCACGGTAGGGATATCTATCAACCTTTTCTCGTACTTGAGGGGGTAGAACTTTATAAACATCCTTTAAGTCTGAAAATCTACCTCTCATTCTAAAATAATCCTCAGACCGATCTTGATGCCCAGACACATGAACTTGGACTAATTATGGAGCAGCAACGACACTCGGCGAAGCAAACTCTGCTTCCCAATTTTGAGAAAAATCTACAGTTGTGGCAGGCCGCGGTGCTGGTTCAGTTATTCGATCTCTTCTCTTATTTACACTATTGACCGCTTTTCTTAAAATGCCGCTCATATTGTATCATTTTTTTTTTTTGATTTAGAAGAGTTTTAGAAGAAGGAAATAGTAGTGGTGTGACTGAAAATGAATTCAGTTCAAGGAATTTATAGTTTTGAAAATCGATCATTGGCGTTTTTGTTTCTCACGCCCGCGTTGATATGACCAACTCCAAAGTTTTTTTCTTGAGCGCCAGAGTTTTTTCTCCCAAGGCCGTGTTCATCCTACACATGCTAGTGTTTTCCTTAGTTCGGGTGCTTGATAATCAACCGCACAGTGTTATTCCCACAGTGGAGAAACCTGTTTGGCCATCCACCTGGCTCAACAAAAAATTTCATTTGAACATTACCATAGGAATTTCCCTTACAATCCAAAGAAGACACAATAGAAACTTGACAAAGAAATTCATTTAAGAAACTAGGCAAACCACTCAAGATGAACCTCCGGATAAGATTTAAGTTCTTCCAACAAAACAGATCTATACACACCATGATCACTGAAAATTACATTTTTACGATCACCCTCAAGGATGTGATGCAACTATGAGAATGCAACTCCTTTGTCCAGAAAATATATATGAAGAAGCACAGGAATCTCACCTAATTTCAGATACAGAGAAAAATTATACGTGAGATGCGGTTTGGGAGGAGCTTTTCCAGACATTTAGTTTAGAATTTTTGAGAAAAATTAAAGCATAATGTCAATCCTATTAAAATCAATAATAATCCTCGTATGCTAACCCAATTGGACCAAGTGAAAAAATGTGTTGTTGTAGTGTGAGTGTACACCTTTTATTCTGCGTAGGTAGAATTCTTGATTTATTATGGTAGGAAACTTGCCGATTTTATTTTAATATCCCCTACTAGGGGTATTAATTTGCTTGGAAAGTATTAAATGTAATGACCCGTCCCTCCCCCGATACTATCCCCACTTAGCCACTGCGGTTATCCGGCAGTGTGGGGTTTTCAACGGGCATCGTTGCGGTAATTCAGCAGAAACTTCCCGGATGGTCACCCATACCTGGATTACTCCCGCCCGAGCACGCTTAACTGCAGAGTTTTCTGCCAACTTTGGAGCCAATTGTGCTGAAAAGGCCTCAGTGTTAGGAAAGGACAAATCATTACTTATATTCCATTCAGCCAACCACTGCCGAATATCAGGGTATTACAATACCACCACCTTAAATTGGAGCCGTCCTCGGCTCCAGAATATATTCGCAAGCCCAGATCTCCGACGTTCACTGCCCCTCATAAGAAGCACCTGGACCAACCCAATCCAGCGTACCTTCCCACCCTCGGCAGGTGACCCATCGTCGGCTCTGATACCATTTGTAATGACCCGTCCCTCCACCGATACTGTTCCCACTTAGCCACTGCGGTTATCCGGCAGTGTGGGGTTTTCAACGGGCATCGTTGAGGTAATCCAGCAGAAACTTCCCGGATGGTCACCCATCCTTGGATTACTCCCGCCCGATCACGCTTAACTGCAGAGTTTTCTGACAACTTTGGAGCCAATTGTGCTGAAAAGGCCTCGGTGTTAGGAAAGGACAAATCATTACTTATATTCCATTCAGCCAACCACTGCAATACCGAATATCGGGTTATTACAATACCGAATATCGGGGTATTACATTAAAATCCGTATAAAACGATATATTGGTATGTTCCCAAGTAAATTGTCGCCGACTGTTTTTTTTTTTCCTCCTTTCATGCCACTAAACACCGAAATTATGTTGAAAAGTATTATTAAGAGGTGTGGCATGTGATACTCGGCGTATTATTTGTCATTACAGTAGATTCGATTATAGAAGTTTTCTTTGCTTGATAACCAAATACCAAACTCTAATATATACTTCCAATAAATTAATCTTAATCTTCCAAAAAAAACATAACAGCAAAAGTTTATATGGAAGTTGTCTTAACAACTTATTAGGAGAATGGCAGTTAGGAAATGGAAGTTATGAGCTAAGCAGAATGGATTTAAGTGGGGAGATGCAAACAATGGTTACTTTCACAATATTGTTAGTTCAAGGAAGAAAAGAAACACAATTGCAAAGATGCAAATAGATGGTGTAGATTGTTTTGGCCAAGGTGTTATAAAGGAAGAGGTAAGAAACAACTACATTAATTTATTCTCAGATCATAATAATGTTTACTCTTCTTTGAATTCTTTACGGTTTCCAAATGTGGGGGAGGAGAAAAAACTTTAGCGAGAAAGAAATTTTACTAAACCTGAAGTTTGGGATGTTATTAAGCATTTGGGAGCTAACAAATCCCCAGGTCCAGATGGGTTTTTAGCTGAGTTTTACAAGAAATGTTGGAACACAATAAAAGAAGATTTCATGAGAATGCTTGATGATTCTTTTCATATTTGGCTCTCTAGTTCATCACTCGCATGAGGATTCATGCACTCCAAAGGATTTCAGACCTCTCAATCTCATTGGTAGTGCTTACAAGATCATCTCTAAGATTCTTGCAGAGAGATTGAAAACTAGTATGCCATCTTTTATCTCAGATTATCAAGGTGCTTTCATACATGATAGGAAAATCTTAGATGGGGTTCTTATTTCCAATGAATGTGTTGACAGTATATTGAAGTCCAAGGTGCCACGAATTCTCTACAAGATTGATATGGAGAAATCCTTTGATAATATCAATTGGCAGGCTCTTTTTTGTATATTGCACAAGCATGGATTTTTTAAAAAGTGGATTGGCTGGATCAAATGGTGTTTTGCTTCTACACATTTATTAGTTCTTGTGAATGAAAGTTCAACTGAAAAATTTAAGCCTAAGAAGGGTTTAAGACAGGGAGACTCACTATCTCCATATCTTTTTCTCTTAGTGGTTGAAATGCTCTCAAAATTAATGAATGATGCAATTATAAGAGGGCAGTTAAGTGGTTTCAAAGTAGCTGATAATGGTATTATCATCTCTCACCTTCAGTTTGCAGATAGTACTATAATATTCTTGAATGTTGATTCTAATGAAGTTACTAGGATTTTCATTATTCCTCTCAGTTTTTGAAACTCTCATAGGAATGAAATTAAATATGGAGAAGAGTACCATGGTCAGTGTGGGTGCTGATAAAATGATTGAAGTGTTTACTAAAGAGCTGGGATGTAAACCTTAACAACTTCCTATTAAGTATCTTGGGTTACCAATAGGTGTAAGTTCAAGAAGTACTTCAGTTATTCAGTCTTAGAAAATATGGAGCTTAAACTTGCAACTTGGAAAAGGAAGTACTTGAAAAAAGCAGGGAGATTAGTGCTTATTAAACACTGCCTATTTATTATCTTTTGCTTTGTAACCTCCCTGTGTGTGTAGAGAAGAAAATGATTGCTCTTATGAGAAATTTCCTTTGGGGCACTACTCAAGATAGAAGAAAAATGGTCTAGGTGGGATGGCAAAGGATTTGTAAACCTCTGCAATATGGTGGCTTGGGAGTGAAGAGTTTAAGATTGATAAATAAAGCACTTTTGGTGAAATGGGTCTGGAAATACTCTAGACAAAGAAGGGTACTTTGGAGAAGAAATATTCAGCAGAAGATGAAAGTCTTTGAGGAGGTGATTCTACCAACAGATGATGGTGGAGCTCAAGGTAAAAGCTTATGGAGAAATGTCACTAGACTAGTTCCAGATATTCAAGATCATTTGAGCTTCAAACTAGGTAATGGAAAAGGTATAAGATTCTGGCATGATAAATGGCTAATAAATGGATGCCTTAAGAATATATTCATTGTCATTTTTAAAGCCAGTTTAAATAAGCAAGCATCAGTGGCTGAGATGATTCGTGAAGGCAGATGGGAGGGTGATTTTAAGCTTCCTTTGAATGCAAATAAGAGGCTTGCATGGGATTTATTGAGAAGAGACTTGGGAGCAGTTCTTGTTTTGGCAGATGAAGAAGATGAGGTTAAAATTTTCGATCAATTCTCTACTAAAATTTTCTATGAGGCTCTGTCAGGTGTCATGGAAGAATGTAACTTCAGGAAATACTTATGGAAGAAGTTCATCCCCTCTAAAGTAAGTTTCCTACTGAGGGCTGCATTTAATAAATCTCTTCCTACTAGAGATATGTTGACTTATAAAGGGATGCAGATAGAAAGTACATATTGTGTTATGTGTAATATGGCAGACGAAAATGCAGATCACCTGTTTCTTCACTGTCAAACTACTTTCGATATCTGAAAATACTTCATCAAAGCTTTTTCATGTCTGTTGACCTTTACCTGCCACTGTAATACAGTTATTTTAAGCATGTGAATGGAATGTTATGACTGGCAAATACAGAGAGCTTTGGAGGATTATGCATTATGCTCTGTTTTGGATTATTTGGGAGGAAAGAAACATGAGGGTGTTTGGGGAAAGACACAAGTTTGTATATGAGATCATTATTCACATTAAACAGACTCTTATTTTGTGGAGCTGTGAAAGAGATACATTTTGATTTATTAACAGCTCTAAAGTCTTGCAGAATTGGGAGCAAGCTATTCACATGTAATCTAGTCTCTGACTAGCTCTTGTATCTGGTTGGATTTTTCTTCTTAATATAAACCTTTCTTTTAGAAAAAAAAAAAAACTTATCAGCAGAAGATGACAACTTATCCCTCCTTAATGGTGCACCGAAGACGCTATTGGTAAGTTTGTTTGCAGAATTCACCGTTTCAAGGAATTTATAATCCCATGGGATTACAAATTCTGGGATTCATTTAAATTTCTTGTGTGTTTGGTAACTCAATAAAAATTCCTAGCATTTATAGAGTTTTCTGATATTAAAGTCTTTGTACCGTTTGGCAATACCCTCAAATCTTAAAATGCACATATATGTGATTTAGAGTTAAAAAAAAGTGGGTCCATAAATCCTTGATAAGTTTCCCAGCAAATCTTAGGGGGAGAGGTCGGACTCCACATGGAGGATTTGCTGGAAAATTGAATCCCGTAGGAACCGTGATTCCAAGGATTCAGGCAACCAAACATACAGAGGGAAACATAATTCTACCAAATTCCTTGGATCCGTAAATTCCATCTTTAAAATTCTACATCCAAACCCACCATACGTATTTAGGTTAGGATGATTTTAGTCAGTCAGACTTCAGACTAGGAAACATTGTTATTGGGTTTCACTTTGAGATTGAAAACCAAAGTTTATATGAACAACAAAAGAAAAGAAAGCTACAACGATATAGGGGATGGCCGGGTTGAAGCTAATCTTCCTGTAGACAAAACAATAAACAGCAAAAAACGAAGCCGCAAGCCATAGCTATATTTTCATTCATGTAAATATAGGATTGTTGAGATGGGGTTTGTGGATCATGATTTTCAAGCAACAGTGCATGCCGATAGTCTTGTTTCTTTCGCATATATAATTACAACAAATGAAACAATGACAATGAAGGCCGTAAGCATATGGAGATGGAAATTACAACCATTTGTGAATACCAGAAAATTAAAACACAAAATAAACTTTTAACAAAGTGAGTGTATCACTATTTCACTCGACGAATACACAGATCAACACAAACTATAACAATTTACGGAGTCTATGAAGAAGAAGAAAACATTAAAATTTGTTGCTCAAAACCTAAACAGATGGAAAGACATACAAGTGAACGCTGAAACCCCGTTCAAATGCTGGATTGGGTAAACCCTTGAATGAATCAATCGATCTTGAGCAGATATTGAAATCCCTAAATCCCCGATTTCAATGTGTCTATTTCTTCCCCGAATGTGAATAGATAAGTACAAATGTGAAAAAACTTTTACGAAGATTACAGCACGGTTAAGACTTTAATTAGGTCATTGGCACAGATTATGAAAATTTTGGGTCACAGGGTGCATCTTGGACGTCTGTAAGCAAAATTTGGGTGGCAAAGTTAGAGGAATGTTTAACATTGTCTCGCTCGGGCATTTGGAATGCGCACCGAACAAATTTTGGTGATAATAAAACCATACGTTATGCCAGGGGGCAGAGCCTCGATTTTAAGAGAGAGGGGACAAGAAAAAAATACACCACAAAACAAAAAGACTAGCACAGAAAAAGAATCCATTGCACATCAAAGTTTGTGTTATAGTCACCTAATATATTCCCTGCTCTTAAGTAATTCAAGTCTTCAAAGTTCATGCCATCATGGCAAGAATTCAAGTTTATGCGGAGTTCATGGACGAAGTATATCAGTACATTTCTCTTTTGTGTTTGTTATATTATGGACTATGGAATAAGAAACTCATAAACAAGTTCAGTTACTTGTTTATGGAGTGCGGTCTCGTAATCTATGAACATGGCTCTGTACCTTTTCCCGAAGTGAATTACAATTCACACGGCAAAGGTGACATCAACTCAGATCCAAAGGCAAAGACACAACCTTTGTTGCTGCGATGCAAGTATGTAAAATAGTCGATCTTCATCGACACCACCCGTAGGAGATCCAATCTTTCAACATTTTTTTCACTTGCTTGTATCTTTGGCCAGGGCCGTTCCTGGAATATTTTTGCCCCAAAGCAAAATTTTTTTTTATGCCCCTAATGATTCTTATACAACTAAAATATAATTTTTTTTTCTTTAAAACCCTAAATTTTAAACTTTTAAAGGTTTAATATTTTCAAAAAAAAACACCAAAATCAACTAACTGAATATCCTCAGTAAGCCCTTCCATAATCCATAAATAGTTTTTGAATTAATTATGAGAACATGGATCAATAAAAAAAGAAGAATTAATTGGGGGATATGGGAATTAATTGGGGGATATGAATTACTTCCCCCAACCCATGGTGTGTGTTAAGGGGTGACTTTTGGTTATGAATATACTAAAATACCATTCCCTCAAAATAAAATAAAAAACTTAAAATCAAAAAACAAAATCATATCCCCCATTTCCATCTCCACTTCTTCCCTCAAAATAAAAATTAAAAACTTAAAATCAAAAATCTAAATCATATCCCTCATTTCCATCTCCACTTCTTATTAATCTTATTTAGGGGTAGTGTTTTGAAACCCAAATATTCTCCATTCCCTTTCAAATTCTAAACTCTCCCCACTCTATATCAAATTCTCTTCACCTCACTTTGGAAACGAATTTTTTTTTTTATTCGGAAGTGATGAAGATCATGCTGAAAGTGATGATGACCATGCCGGAATTGATGAAGACCATGCCGGTACCGGGTTCCGGCATATGGTCTTTATCAATTCCGGCATGGTCTTCGTCACTTCCATTTTGAATTTTTCCTGGCTTTAAAAAACTTGGTACCGGCATGGTCAGTTGATATGAAGACCATGCCGGTATTTTTTCCGGCATAGTTTTCATATTTATTTCCTATGCAGAAAAACAATACCAGCATGGTCTTCATATCAATTGACCATCCGCACCAAGCTTTTAAAGCCGGAAAAATTCAAAATGGAAGTGAGGAATACCATGCCGGAATTGATGAAGACCATATCCGGAAACGATACGGCATGCCCGGCGGCATGCCCGATAATTTCCTATCAATGCCGGTAGTCAAGTGAAAAAAAAAATCAACATTCGGATACTTTTCATTTGATTTCCGGCATAGGTATTTAAGCAAAATACTATGCCGGAACAAGTACCGGCACGCTCGAAAAAACTATTACCATGCCGGTACCTATTCAAAACCAGAAAAAAAATCAACATTCGGAAGATCAAAACCAGGAAAAAAATCGTAACGAGAGAGCTACGCCCCCCCGAACCCCCCGGATAGTGGCAAACAATTTATGAACATTTCCAACAATTGCCCGCATGAGTTTTTGGTTGAATACCATGCTGGCACCAAGCTTTTTCAGCTGCAACAATGGTGGATTCAAAGAAAAAAAATCAATTTTTCAACCTCTTATTATCAGTAATTCTCTTATCACAATCATCTTCCCATTTTCAAAAAAAGAAATTCCTCTCAAATATTTTTTTCCCTCCTTTTACTCTCACCCAAACACAAATAAAAATACACACTAATTTATCCCCCAAATACTTAACATTTTACTAATTATACTTAATCACTAATCCTAATTAGTGGGGGCTAGATTAGGAATTAAAAAAAAAATTACATAAGGGGTCACCCAGAATTGCTATTGGGACACCTATTTTGTCCCGTAGCTATATCCCCCAATTAATTCTTCTAAAAAAAAACCCAACATCTTTTCACCAAAATATAAATGCTAAATATTATCTATCTGTATGTGATTTTCTTCCTTTTGACAGATCAAAAAAAAGAAAGAAAAGAAATAGAGAAGATATATCTTTCGATTAACGTTTAAGACTAAAGAGTACAAGAGACTCCTGAAAAACAGAAAAACAAAACAAGAGAAAGAATCTTCTTGGGTAAATAATCTTGTATTGATAATGGACGCTTTTATTCCCTTTGCCTTTGAAAAACAGAGTTCAAAAAACAAAATTGAGTTTAGAGAGTTTGTGTTTAAAGGAAGATTCATAAATAAGTCCCTATGTAATAATATATTTATAACTTTGAGTTTATTTTAAGATTCATAAATAAGTCCAAAATAACAATTTAACTTCTGTGGTTGTGGTTCATTAAGTCCTCCAATATATTTTACTTTTAGGAATACCCCCTATATCAAACCAGGCTTTTGCAGCCCCAAGGGCCTTGCTGCCCCAAAATGGGCCTTTCCCTGATTACCCTATCGGGCCGGCCCTGCTTTGGCTCCATAGTAATAGTCGAGCCATTCACAGTAATAGGCCTCGTAAATGTGGCACTTTTTTGTAAGATGGTGTGTGAATTAGATTGTGCAGATTGTGCATCTCTAAAAAAACCAAAAAGAAATCGTGTATCTCTTAAGTACTTAAAAATACCACCAATGACACACCTTGAGGATGATTTATAGCCCATAAATATTAAATGGGCCGCGAGTTATAATCCCAAAGGTGTCACTATCCATCCACAAAAACCCATCCAAACAAAAATAACACAAAACCCCAAAAAACATTAACAGTCTAAACTACCCTTCCCCTAATTCAGCCCAAAAGAAACTAAAAAAAAACGGCCCGCTCTTTTATTGCTTTTCCACTTGCGTAACGGACAAAAAGAAAATAAAACTTCTGCTGAGTCATCTCTAACTCCATCAAAACCCAGAAATCCCAGATTTGAAATTCAATCGAAGCGAAAATCATCCTCTGATTCTCGATTTTACCTTCTTCTTTTCTTCTATGGTTACATACTTCAACCATTGAAGAAAATTTTGACCTAACTCGCTTCATTTTTTGTGACCTAATTTTTCTAAAACTACAAAAAATGGTGAAGAAACGAAATCAACAGGAGAAAAGAAAGATGAAAATATAAAGAAAACTATGAAACCACCTCCCAAAGGTAAGAAATCGTATCAATTCTCCAATGGATTATGTTTCACTTTTTTCAATTGAAGGTGAATCAAAAGATTATTAGCTTTAGGTTTCATTTGATTTTTTTGGGTTTTCTGTTTGCTTTTAGGTTTCGTTTTTTATGTTTAGGTTTCAATTGAAAAATAATTCACAGTTCAATTTTTGGTGTGTTTATTTCTTGTGTTTTCTGTTGGGCGTATTTTTTTTCTTTTCTTTTTTTTATGATGAAACCAAATTTGGTTACATCATTTTCAGTTATTGGTGAATCCAGATTTCAGTTGTTGTTTGTTTGATGAAACCATATTTCAGTTGTTGTTGTTTGTTTGTTTGATGTAACCATATTTGGTTTCGTCATTTTCAGTTATTAGTTTACTTTTAAATGTCAAAAAAATCTTAAAGATTTGTCACTTGTAACCGTATGAATAGGTTTTAAAAATGGAATCAGATTTGGTTTCATTATTTTTCAGTTATAGTTTCATCACTTTGTTGGTGCTTATGTTTACATATGGCTTAACGATAGGGAAAAAGAGAAAAATATTTTGAAACACAACAAAGAACTTCATAGTAAGGCTTTGGTTTCATCTCCATTTTTAGTTAGTGGTTTCATTTGTTTTTCATCCTTATTGGTGTTTTCAATTAGTGTTGTCGTTGATAAATCATGTTTTGGTTTCATCATTTTTACCTTTAGTTCGCATATTGCTGGGACCAACTACTTTGTTGGTGTTTTCATTTGGCATTGTCTTTTGATGAAACAAGTTTTGGTTTCATCATTTTCATTTAGTTAATGGTTTCTTTGATGAAACCAATTTTGGTTCTGTAAGTATTTTCATGTGCTTATGTATTATTTACGTCTTTCACAATAGGAAAAAAGATTTATAGAACCATATACAGGGAGTGTAGGAGATGAAATTACATGAAAAGCCCGTTGAAAGAGAAAATGAATTCTGTTGAGGAGGAAACATGAGAGTAAAATTGGCACTCAAAAATCATGATGACAAAAACATATCAACAAATACATGTAAATATCAACTAGTTGTAATTGCATTTTGCATTATTATATATTTCATGTCAAAATGATTAAAATAGTTTCTGAAATATGTTAATTGCTTATGAATGGTTTCAATTGTTGAATTCATTATATTTTTTTTGTCGAATTGATTCAATTGTATGTTTGCTTTCAAACCAAACTTAAAAGAGATTTAAAACTCATATATGAGATATGAACCATGTTTTGATGAAGTTTCAATTATGAGTCTGTGGTAGTTTATCTGTAGAGGAATCATCTTGATGGTAAGAACAACTACCAGTAACTATATGTAAAAACGTAATGTACAAATATAAGGTTCATAATGCAAATGAAGCCAAAGAAACAAACAGTAAAAAATGATGAAACCAAAAAGGGTTCCACCGAAAAATGATGAAACCTATTTTGGTTCTAGCAAATTATAAAAGCCTGCTACTCTAATAAATTTAAGCCTGCAAATTATAAAAGCCTGAGTACCAACCAAAAGGAAAACATCTTTCTTTTCAAGACCACTTATGATGTTGTTCATAAGGTATCCATAAGGTAAATCAACTTGCGGGGTCATGCCATTTTCTTCACACCACACATTGTTTTGAACCCATCTTGTTCAAAAAGTATTTCATAACCATCATAGATTCGGCATCAGACAGCTTCCCTTTAATACCGATTTTTTTTGGGTATACTTGATGAGCAACTTCTGCAACCACGGCAAGGGCATCACGCCATCTCACAGGCTTGAAGCATGTATCAGGACCATGAATCATGGGATCATTTGACCTCTGCCTTTTCGGTCCATCATGACAGAAATGTGTTTTGTCGGATATTCATCCCTTATTAATGTCATGTAGCATCAACATATATCCAATATTAAATAATAGTATCTTTGCATGTCTAAAATATCTTTAGCAGGTAGATGTGAAACTTGGAAAAGATTAAAAAAAAAAGGATGACAAAATCTATAGAGGATGTGCAAGTTAACCTCATTCAATCGTGGAGTGATTTGCATACCTCTGGACCTCGACAATCAATTTTGATGTTCGAATTGACAATATATGTAACATCAATACTCCCGGTCCTCAAAAAAGGGATGACAACATATGTAACATCAATTTTGGGTAAATTTATATTGTACTCTTGTTTGATTTCCTTGGGAATTATGTAGCCAACGAGAATAAACAGAATACTACTTTTCTTGGTTTCTCAATGAAAATTAAATAATTACACGCTCTAAATTGTGATTCCATCACTTCAGTAATTCAAACTAAGTGGATGATTTGAGGAAATACCTTTTCCGAATCGGATCTTGTTCTGCAAGAGTGTCTAAGATCGTTGAGCATAAACTGCCTGTTTACAAATATCATAAGCAAAGCACTTGAGTCCTCTTTACAATAAAAATGTCAGTAACAAAATTTAGTTTCGTCGATAAAATCTCAAAAACAAAACAAATTCTTATGAAACCAAAACTTGTTTCAATATAAAATTATTTATCATCAACAATGTTGGTTTCATCGATAAAATTTCAAAAAATAAAACAAAATTAGATGAAAACCAAATTTGGTTTCACCAAAATTAGATGAAACCGAAATCGGTTTCCTTGTAAATTTACTCTTGAGTGTTTTAATTTTACTTTTCCACCGATAATGTATCACCAAGTACAAATACTCTATATCAAGTTTTGGATGCAATGACACAACTTCAATGAACCTGCAATACCCTAACTATCATTTTCGAATTTTCTTCAATCTTATATCCTAATTCATGTCGAACCAACTTCTAATACTTCCACCGGACCATCAATTTCTTCTTCAAAATCTTTTGTGAATATTTCTATGAGACCTTAGTTCATTAATTTTCTCAAATCATACTCATCTCTATAACCAAATCTCTAAATTATTGACACTCTCTTTTTCATCACATTAGATTGTGAAAACCCATCCAATTATTCAGTTTCATAGTTAAATTTACAGAAATTAACCATAAATTCAAAAACAAAACCCTAACTACTATGAAACATTAAACTAACAAATAGAATTTTCAAACCTCTAAAATCAGTTACAATTAAAACAAAATTAAACTACATCGATACGAATTACAATGAAGAATTAAAGAGGTTTTAAGGCACTAACCCCTTTTGAACAACCACGATCTAAATTTAACCCTATTTCTCAACTGTTACAATGAAGAAAACCAAATTTTGAATACGAAATTAATGCTGGTGGTGGCGTAGGTGTTGCTTCTGGTGGTGAAGGAGATGTTGCTGCTGGTTTTCGTGGAGATATATTGTTACTGCTGGCGGTGGTCGTGGAGAGAAGGAGACATAAACGGAAGAAAGAATAAAAAAGAAAGGATAGAAGAAGAAGAAGAAGAAGAAGAAGAAGAAGAAAAAGAAGAAGAAGAAGAAATCGTAAAAATGGTATGTTTGTATTTTTTTTAAGTTTCAAAAACTAAATTTAATCATTATAATTTGAGCTAGGGTTTTATAGCCACTTTTTAGTCAAATGGTTTTTATTTATTAAAAATAATATGGCTGGATTTTTTGCACCATAAGTTTGGTCATCTTGGTGTTTTATGACTAGTTTTGAATATTAAATTAAAAAAATTCTCCGACCTATGAATGACCTCATAAAATAAAAACGTCCACATCAATCTTTGTTTGATACTAGAATTCGAGATGTTTTTTAAAGTCCTAAGTTCAATCTTGGACGCTACCCTCAAGATATATACGGTATCTTTATCAAATTGCAATTGTGCTCTATTTTTTGCGCGGTTTCCTTGAAAACCCTTAATTCCTACAATGGATAAGCAGCAGCCAGCAAATATGTTATTCGCAAGGCTTCCGGAAGAAGTTCAAGAAGACGTGTTTCTCAAGTTACCATTGAAATCCATCGGTAAGTGTAGGTGTATATGCAAACTCTGGCGTAATCTACTTTGTTGTTATAGATTTGTTAAGTATCACCTTGATTCTTCTATGCAAAGCAATAACCCAAGGTTAATGATTAGAGCTACCATGAACCATAAGCAAGATGTACTTTACTCCATAGATTATGCTTCAACGTTATCATCTGCATCGTTGTCGATCAAAACAATAAATAACAAATTATCATCTGCATCGTCACGAGCATGTGAATGTAAGGAGGTTGTCAGTGTTGGGGCAATTGGATCTCTCTGATACCAATTGTTGGGGTTCAGAGCCATCTACATGCTAATACTGCGGAATCAAATTAGCTAACAAGAAACACTTGATCTCTTGGATTGCTCCATGAACCTTACTATGATCTAGGATAAGAATAAGGGAAAGAGAACCACATAGATGCAAGCCATAAACAAATAAACAAGAAGTAAAGTACTCACGGATTTAACGTGGTTCAATAATATACACAATGTATGTAATATTGTCTACATCCACCAAACGGCTACGACCTCTTTATTCAGTATAGAATCACCACTGAGAATTACACAACTGATTGACTAAACCAATCCATCGACTCACCACAACATGACCGAACACAAGAACTCTCACAAGCACCCTATAAGATCCAAAGTAGTGTCTTCACCCATACGAGATAACGTTTACCACATTATCTACCACAACAAGATGATCTTCTCTGCACACCCTGATATAGATTACCATGGACGCCTTTAGCTCAACACCAATAATCTAATCCAGCACCACCAAGATGATCTTCTCCTCAACAAGATGTTTTACCAACATCTCCACACGAATACTCCATAACGACATATCTTCCAACATCGATAAGTATCCCATAAGCACCTTAATGGTGTACTCCTTCCACCATTAGGTCTCTCACATAACCACCTCAATAGGTGGGATGAATCCCTCACATCTCTACGAGATTTACAAACTTGACTAACTTCCATGACTAAAACACTTAGCCTAGTCCTCCTTATATAGGAGTTACAAACTTGGTTCCCAAGGAAACCATGGTCAATTAGGAAACCCATCTTATATATGGAAGTTGTCCTAAACTAGCTATGTTTCCCTAACGGAGCCTTTCCGGAACCTCCTAGAATTTATCCATCTTCATTGACCTAAACTAGGAAACCACCGTTTCCCTACAATTCTCCACCTCGGATCATGCTTTCATGCCTGAGACGATCAACTGTTATCCCTCCATATTCTGAACATCGATTGCACCATCACTGGTTTCCTACATATCCTCAATAGGAATCAAACCGAAATGTAGTTCACCCAAATTGTTCCGTGAAACCTCCACTAGAAGAGAGCAAACCAAACTTGATCATCACCAACTCAGACTTAACAATCCAACCTACTAGTGATTGTAAAAATCTCCACTAAAGTGAAAAATTCCTGATCATCTCAACAACCATCATCATATGATCACCCGTTATGCAACATCTTGAGAAAATTACACCTTACTCCTTTATGTTCATAACTCCACATTGATTGGCATCATTATAGGTGTATTGCATGCCAACTCAATCAGATCATACATGATCATTTTCCATAACCTACCAATCGAACTTAGTTACAATCATTATTTTCCCTTGAGCCTTCGCTACCTTTTGAAACTTTCTCCACCATGAGCACAGCTCCATCACGGCCTACCTTGTTCCACCTAAGTTAATGCTCCTCTATTCTGAACCACTAACTCCAAGTTGTGCACCACATCCGTTAGGGTTGACATCCATAACTATTCGATGAGAAAATGAAACTACCACAATAGCCTCCATGTGTATGTATAAGCATTACCTTAACAGAACCATAATCTCAAATCTTTGTCTCTAAACTCCAGCTGAGTTAATTGCTTCTGCAAACAACTAATCACACACTTTCTCCTTTCCACGAGCATGTCCACGAAAGAAAGTTAACGAGATACTTTGTGTTAGTTTATAATAAACCAACATCCATGTTAGCTTCCAAGAAACTAACCATCTTGTATGTACCAAAGCATATTAAGCATGACTCTAACTGCGCACCAAATACAACCAATCCACATATCATTGCCAGTGCGTGCCAATATCGAGCTCATCTCTATGAATCTTGCTTTACCGAGCCTATATCCTACTGGATCATGATTCTACGACCATATATCACCAATTGAGTTTTACTATTCAAAAAAGCTTATCATATCTTCAACCATTGCATACATACCAAACACGTGTCCATATTCACAGAGACTTCAACAACTGACACACCAATCTTTTTACTACGTCACTTCAGCAACCTCAACGGGCTTTGACAATAATGTCCCTTTTACAGGAATAATAGTCAAGATAGTCTTATATCAATTTCTTAAGCAAGCATGTAGTTTTGACTTCATGACAGTCAAACCAAAACACAATCGGACTCGGATAGAACTGTGACCATTGTCGAAGAATTCATTATTACCCTTGTAATACTACATAATGTCACACATTCTCTCTTGTGCATATCCCTTTCCTAATCTTGCTCCAAACGTACACCAACGTTGCGAAATCTGATAATCCGTCCTTCAAACAAAGACCCAATTACACCTAGCCATAATCTGAAACCTTTGGCAACTTCCTCAAGATCCAAGCAATTCAAGACGCTGTTGTGTTTATCTTCTCATGCTATGTAGAGAAAATAACTTGACATAAACTATATCCTTGCTGAACCAAAATTTCTCAGCAAGGATAGGGCCATTTGATTTCGCAGTATTAGCATGTAGATAGATCTGAACCCCAACAATTGGTATCAGAGAGATCCAATTGCCCCAACAATTGGTATCAGATCCATCTACATGCTAATACTGCGGAATCAAATTAGCTAACAATAAACACTTGATCTCTTGGATTGCTCCATGAACCTTACTATGATCTAGGATAAGAAGAAAGGAAAGAGAACCACATAGATGCAAGCTATAAACAAATAAACAAGAAGTAAAGTACTCACGGATTTAACGTGGTTCAACAATATACACAATGTATGTAATATTGTCTACATCCACCAAATGGCTACGACCTCTTTATTCATTATAGAATCACCACTGAGAATTACACAACTGATTGACTAAACCAATCCATCGACTCACCACAACGTGACCGAACACAAGAACTCTCACAATCACCCTATAAGATCCAAAGTAGTGTCTTCACCCATACGAGATAACATTTACCACATTATCTACCACAACAAGATGATCTTCTATGCACACCCTGATATAGATTACCATGGACGCCTTTAGCTCAACACCAATAATCTAATCCAACACCACCAAGATGATCTTCTCCTCAACAAGATGTCTTACCAACATCTCCACACGAATACTCCATAACGACATATCTTCCAACATCGATAAGTATCCCATAAGCACCTTAATGGTGTACTCCTTCCACCATTAGGTCTCTCACATAACCACCTCAATAGGTGGGATGAATCCCTCACATCTTTACGAGATTTACATTGAGGATTCCATGACTAAAACACTTAGCCTAGTCCTCCTTATATATGAGTTACAAACTTGGTTCCCAAGGAAACCATGGTCAATTAGGAAACCCATCTTATATATGGAAGTTGTCCTAAACTAGCTATGTTTCCCTAACGGATCCTTTCCGGAACCTCCTAGAATTTAGCCATCTTCATTGACCTAAACTAGGAAACCACCGTTTCCCTACAGTCAGGATGTATTACCCATTCTAATATGACCAAGGTGGGGGTTCAGTTCATATTTTGGGATCTTGCAATGGCTTGATTTGTTTAGCTACTTCTAGTTATCCATTTGGAAGTGAGTTGGATTATAGAATTTTCGTTTGGAATCCATCAACTAGAGAGTATAAGAGAATACTCATTGATATAGATTTCAAGTATCATTATAGATATGGGTTTGGTTACAATCAGAACATTGACGATTACATAGTCGTAATAATTTTGGAGGATATTGAAAAACCTGGTTATTTTCAAGCTCAAGTCTATGCAATAAAATCATATACATGGACTACAATTCAATCCATCCCTTATTTGTTCCCTTTTCGTGGAATTCAATTTCCGAGCGTGCTTTTCGATGGAGCTCTTCATTGGTTAGGTGTTGCCACCACAAAAGAAAATAATCCGGAAGTTATTGTTTCTTTAGATATCAGCAACGGAAGTTTCATGGATGTGGGTATTCCTGAAGAAACAATGACACCTGATCTTATAGGTGGTTCATCCGGGAAAAATTTGGGGGTGGTTAGACACTTAGACTCGTGAGAGATTGCCTGTGTTTAGATGTTCGTATCTCTTGTATGCGCTATGTTTTCTGGGTTATGCAAGATTATGGAGTGAAAGAATCATGGACTAAACAATTCAACATTGCTCACGAGATAATTGCTCGACACGATTTTTGGAATGCAAAGCCAATATGGTATTTGAAAAATGGCAAGATACTGATGAATACTTCTACTGGTTTCGTTTTTTGCGACCCAAAGAATGAAAGAGGTAGAAAGTTGTGGGTTGGTTTTCCAGAAAACACTTTTTGTATTTCTTACATGCGAGTTGGAATGCAACATAATTGACCACAGTGTTACGTGGAAATCCTAGTTTCGTTTAACTTGGGTACTTATTATCAAGATTGAATCAAAATCGAGAGTTTCATTGATTGAGTTTTTTTGGATAACAAGAATACAATCTATTTGATATTTTTGATGATAATAATCCTTTACAATAAGAAGTGAATATATAGATTACAAAAGGGAGTAGGTAAAGGGGTAGGTAAAGGAATAGGTAAGGGAGTAGGTAAAGGAGTATGTAAAGGAATAGGTAAGAGAGTAGGTAAAGGAGTAGGTAAATGAGTAGGTGAAGGGGTAGAATTCAACACTCCCCCTCAAGCTGGTGCATATATGTCGCTCATGCCTAGCTTTCCAACAAACTTCAGAAATACCTTACTTGGAACTGTTTTAGTTAAAATATCACCTACTTGATCTTCCGATCTAATTTTAGGTAACTCCACGATCTCATTGTCCAACTTCTCTTTAATGAAGAACCTATCTATATCCACATGTTTTGTGCGATCATGATGAACTGGATTGTGTGCAATATCACACGCCGCTTTGTTATCATAGTACACACGAATTGGTTTCCTAGGCGGATACCCCAATTCAGTTAGCAGACGTTTTAAACACATCACTTCACAGATACCCTGTTTTTGACTCCAAATCTAGATAGTATAACTTTCCTCTTCTAACCCCAAATCCAATCGTCCGTCGTGTTCGAACGTCCTTAAACACACAAGAATTAGGCCAAAAGATAACAACACAATGTAAGACTTTAGTAATTTGGGAAACTAATAATAGATTATAATTTAGAGAGGGAACGACTAAAACAGAATCTAAACTCAGTGTATCAGTAATATTTAATGATTGTTCTCCAATTATTGGAGCCAAAGATCCATCTGCTGTGCAAACGGAGTTGTGTATGGATGTTTTAAGAGGAGAAACCTGTCTGGAATCAAAAGTCATATGGTATGTGCAACCCGAATCAATTATCCATGATCTATTAGGAACAACTTGTGAAACATTAAAAACCTTACCATTGGTTGTTTCCATAGCGGAGGTTAGATTGCTAACCACATGTGCTACTGCAGCGGAATTCTTTTTCTTGGGATCGCGTTTATCCCACCAATCTGGATACCCGACAATCTCAAAGCAGTTGTCTTTGGTATGACCACGTTTATTACAATGAGTGCAGGTGGCAGACTTATCTTTAATGTTGTATCGACGACGGGTTGCCATTGCAGAAGTTTCAACTTCAGTTCCTTTGTTCATTGTAGTATGTCGGACGGATTCACGTCGAACCAAAGCATAACAAGGTTCTAATTCAGGTATGGGATCCTTCCTTAGAATTTCCCCACGTATTTGTTCAAATTCACTGTCTAACCCAGCAAGAAAAATATGCACCCTCATACATTGAACTGATTTTCGATATCGTTCAACATCTTTTTCATTTTCCATAATCACCTTATCACGGTGATGTAGCTCACTGAAGATTTCTACTAATTCCTCATAATAGACCGGGAGTGCTGTACCATTTTGCCTTGCAGAGAAAGCCCTTTGATTTAAGATATAAATTTGTAGTTCATCTAAAGTAATTCCTGCCTTGAACGATGACCCATCGGATTGAAAAATAATTTTGTCGGAAGCTTTTGTGTTATTAGAATTTTCTGTATCTGAATCTCCCATGGTTTAATACTAGATACAAGGATCCTTCTCCTTGTTCTGATACCATATCAAGAATGAATCAAAACCGAGAGTTTCATTGATTGAGTTTTTTTGGATAACAAGAATACAATCTATTCGGTATTTTTGATGATAATAATCATTTACAATAAGAAGTGAATATATAGATTACAAAAGGAAGTAGGTAAGGGAGTAGGTGAAGGGGTAGAATTCAAAACTTACGTGGGTAAATACGACTGTGATATGAGAAGCCTCTAAGGGGGAAGGTTGATGCTGCACTTTTGCTTTATCAATTGGGTTGTTGTTTGTTTCCATCCATTTACCAACCGTACGTCCAGCACCATTGTTTCTCTATTTCCCTATAGCAAATCATATTTTTATCTCATTCACCAGCCGTACGTCAACTACTACATTTGAAGAAAAAAAATGGAGGCTCTCCCAAAGCTATACAATGAGGTAGTAAAACATGTTGCAATTATTTTATTTTATTTTATGCTTCTTTTCTTCGCTTTAATATATGTATTCATGTTTATGTCCGCCATCCACCATGTTAACCATGCTTTGAGAGCTGAGAGATTGGTGAAAACTAAAAAGGTAGGAGGAGGATACAGGAAACTTGAGTTTGTCTTCAAGACAATTATTAATGGCGAGTGAATTAAAGAACACCGATCTTTTCCTTTCTTCGCGTAATTAATGTCTTTAAAAACAAGACAATTATTAGTGCCATTTTTAAAGTGTAACCGTCCGCTGCTTTTTTGATACAGATCAACATGACTCGGCATCTTATTGAATATCCTTGCTGTTTTCTTTTTTAAAATAAAGTTTTTTTTATTTACTTCATCATGAGACTCCCATCTGTAAGTGCAGTGTATTGCGTAGTATAGCTTACTGGTTGGCTGTGTGCTGAGCCTAAATAGTGGTGTTTTATCCTTTGGGGCTTGTGAGGTACTAAGCTTCATAAAGACTCACAAGGCTGTAATCAGATGTTTCGTTCGCTCCTGTCTAGTCTAGTACAATTCCGTACTGATTTTGTTTTTCTGCTTTTAGTGCTTGCAATGACTGGGATTCATTTGAGTTTCGTTCGATGTTGCATCATTCCCCGCTGATTACTCAAAATGAAATTTACCGTACCACCATAGTCTTGTTTAGATGTATTAGCGATGAGATCATTGAAATGTGTCACAAAATGTTAAGCCAGGGAAAGAGAGACTAGATTAACCAAACAAAGTTTGTTTTCTTTTTCTTTCCTAGTAAAAGAAAGATAAGTCGTGACTAGTGAGTTTCGAACCCAACAAATTAAATGAACTCTTGACTTTGGCATATTCAAGATTGCCTCTAGTTTAGTCCCACACTCCCACGGCAGCCGAAAAGTTTGTTTATATACTGAAAGCTTCTCCTTAAGCTTGTCCCTGCGAGGACATCCGCTACAATTAGGGCTGTTCATGGTCGGTTTTGGTTCAGTTTCTAGCCAAACCAAAACCGAAGCCAATATTATTGGTTTCTAAAAATCTAAACCAAACCAATCCATTAATCCATTAATCATTGGTTCGGTTTTCAAAACCAATACTATTGGTTTTTAAAAATCTAAATCAAACCAATCCATTAACCATTGGTTCGGTTTTCAAATAGTTCTAGTTGGTTCAGTTTTTCCCAGTGATTTTTGGTTAATCAATAATTATGTTAAAAAAAAAAACACAAATTTACAGATAAAAAAATCGTAGTTGCCGATAGTATTGGTTTACACAAATTTACAGACAAAAAAAAATAAAGAATAGTTAAAGCTTACTCTAAATCTAGAGATCAAAAGAAGATATATACTATATCTTAATTTAGTAATTGACAAATAAAAAAGAAGGAAGACCGGGAGAAAAAAATCGAATAGCAGCAGCTGTAGTTGGGGGTGGAGAAAGGAGGCGACCGAGAGAAGGAGAAAGAGAAAGAGAAAGAAGGAGAGTATCATAATGAAATATTAGATTTAGGGTTTCAATTTATCCTCTAAATTAATGGGTAAAATATAATATTTGTAAATCAACGGTAGAAACTAAGTTTAAAAATTAATCGGTTTTCCAATGGTTTTTGGTTCGGTTTTAGAGGTTAAACAAAACCAAAACCAACACTATCGGTTTTCCACTTTCTACACCGTAACCAATCCATTAGTAAATGGTTCGGTTTGGTTTCTTCCTAATTGGTATGGTTTGGTCCGGTTCCAATGAAAATTGAAACCATGTTCAGCCCTACCTACAATTGATTGGAAGTTGGAACAATACATAGAAGATTAGCATGGCCCCTATGCAAGGATGACATGCATAAATCGGTGAAATGGTCCAATTTGATTTAATTTTTTAATTTTTTAATTTTTTTAGATAAAGAGTATTACATTAACTAGTTGGAAGCCTAACAAGCTAAGCTCCAACAACATACTATTACATTAATTGAACATGTAACTGTGCTAGCCTACCAGCGAGCCTCATGGTTAATCTAGCCAAGGGAACCGAAGCATATATTACTGTTTGTACCCATAATATTCTACCTAAATAAATGGGCTAACCTAGGACCAAAGCTCCTACTAGTAGCAAAGGAGGGTTCGTTGGGCCTAAGGTGCTTCCCTTGTTTACCCAAGTAGTGCTAACTAGGCTTAACAAACACCTTGCATGGAAGCCCATGTGCATAGGTTCAAATCAAGCAACTAGGAAGCCCCTCACATGTGCCACGTCATCACGTTACTACATACTGCCATGTCAACACTGGAATGCCACATCACCTCCGACTGCCACATCAGCACTAGCCTACCAAGGCATCACGCCACATCATCACCGACCACCACGTCAACACTGGTAGCCACGTCAGCAGTGGTCGCCACGTCAGCATTGATGTCCACGTCAGCCTTCCGTTAATGATTAACGACGTTAGTGACGGCGTTGGCATATACCCGGTATATTCCGTTAATCTTTAACGGCGTCGGCATCTTATGTTAAAATCTAATGCCGTCAGTAACGGCGTCAGCATGGCGTCACATATACCGGAACGACAACAGCGAGTGATCGGCGGAAACGGCCGGCGGCCAACTAATCAGCGATTAATCGCGTTTTAATGAAAGCTTCCGATAAGTTGGCGATTAATCGCGGCGATTCTAAGCCCTTCCTGATTGCGCGTTGCGCAATACATTTTAATCCTGTAGCCCTCGGATCATTCCACCCCATTTTATTTTCCTAAAGGATTTCTACACCCCACTGTGGGCTTAGGTGAATTATTCCTCTTGGGCTTGGCAAAGACACATTCCATAACCTAAATGAAAAGCTTCTAGAGTATTCCAAAGGGGATACAGGGAAGGTAATTCAACTTATGACAGGGAGACATGCAGGGGATTTATTCCAGGGCGTCATGCATGAAATTTATTACAGAGGCATGCAGGGGAATTATGACAGGAGCAGTTACTATAGCAGGCATGCATGGACAGTTACTGCAATTGATGCATGCATCTGTAACGGAAAATCTATAACATATAAATGGAGAGTTTTACAACCAAAAGGGTAAGCAATCTTCCATACCAAAAATATCTGTGAAAAATCATAATTCAGACTTTAGCATCGGAGGATTTTTTTCAGGTAACAAAACCATGTTCAGCCCTACCTATAGAGGTTAAACAAAACCAAAACCAACACTATCGGTTTTCCACTTTCTACACCGTAACAAATCCATTAGTAAATGATTCGGTTTGGTTTCTTCCTAATTGGTCTGGTTTGGTTCGGTTCCAGCGGAAAACCGAAACCATGTTCAGCCCTACCTACAATTGATTGGAAGTTGGAACAATACATAGAAGATTAGCATGGCCCCTATGCAAGGATGACATGCATAAATCGGTGAAATGGTCCAATTTGATTTAATTTTTAATTTTTTAATTTTTTAATTTTTTTAGATAAAGAGTATTACATTAACTAGTTGGAAGCCTAACAAGCTAAGCTCCAACAACATACTATTACATTAATTGAACATGTAACTGTGCTAGCCTACCAGCGAGCCTCATGGTTAATCTAGCCAAGGGAACCGAAGCATATATTACTGTTTGTACCCATAATATTCTACCTAAATAAATGGGCTAACCTAGGACCAAAGCTCCTACTAGTAGCAAAGGAGGGTTCGTTGGGCCTAAGGTGCTTCCCTTGTTTACCCAAGTAGTGCTAACTAGGCTTAACAAACACCTTGCATGGAAGCCCATGTGCATAGGTTCAAATCAAGCAACTAGGAAGCCCCTCACATGTGCCACGTCATCACGTTACTACATACTGCCATGTCAACACTGGAATGACACATCACCTCCGACTGCCACATCAGCACTAGCCTGCCAAGGCATCGCGCCACGTCATCATCGACCACCACGTCAACACTGGTAGCCACGTCAGCAGTGGTCGCCACGTCAGCATTGATGTCCACGTCAGCCTTCCGTTAATGATTAACGACGTTAGTGACGGCGTTGGCATATACCCGGTATATTCCGTTAATCTTTAACGGCGTCGGCATCTTATGTTAAAATCTAATTCCGTCAGTAACGGCGTCAGCATGGCGTCACATATACCGAATTCAAGCAATAATGAGTGATCGGCGGAAGCGGAAGCGACCAACTAATCGCGATTAATCGCGTTTTAATGAAAGCTTCCGATAAGTTGGCGATTAATCGCGGCGATTCTAAGCCCTTCCTGATTGCGCGTTACGCAATACATTTTAATCCTGTAGCCCTCGGATCATTCCACCCCATTTTATTTTCCTAAAGGATTTCTACACCCCACTGTGGGCTTAGGTGAATTATTCCTCTTGGGCTTGGCAAAGACACATTCCATAACCTAAATGAAAAGCTTCTAGAGTATTCCAAAGGGGATACAGGGAAGGTAATTCAACTTATGACAGGGAGACATGCAGGGGATTTATTCCAGGGCGTCATGCATGAAATTTATTACAGAGGCATGCATGGGAATTATGACAGGAGCAGTTACTATAGCATGCATGCATGGACAGTTACTGCAATTGATGCATGCATCTGTAACGGAAAATCTATAACATATAAATGGAGAGTTTTACAACCAAAAGGGTAAGCAATCTTCCATACCAAAAATATCTGTGAAAAATCATAATTCAGACTTTAGCATCGGAGGATTTTTTTTCAGGTAACAAAACCATGTTCAGCCCTACCTATAGAGGTTAAAAAAAACCAAAACCAACACTATCGGTTTTCCACTTTCTACACCGTAACAAATCCATTAGTAAATGGTTCGGTTTGGTTTCTTCCTAATTGGTCTGGTTTGGTTCGGTTCCAGCGGAAAACCGAAACCATGTTCATCCCTACCTACAATTGATTGGAAGTTGGAACAATACATAGAAGATTAGCATGGCCCCTATGCAAGGATGACATGCATAAATCGGTGAAATGGTCCAATTTGATTTAATTTTTAATTTTTTTAAATAAAGAGTATTACATTAACTAGTTGGAAGCCTAACAAGCTAAGCTCCAACAACATACTATTACATTAATTGAACATGTAACTGTGCTAGCCTACCAGCGAGCCTCATGGTTAATCTAGCCAAGGGAACCGAAGCATATATTACTGTTTGTACCCATAATATTCTACCTAAATAAATGGGCTAACCTAGGACCAAAGCTCCTACTAGTAGCAAAGGAGGGTTCGTTGGGCCTAAGGTGCTTCCCTTGTTTACCCAAGTAGTGCTAACTAGGCTTAACAAACACCTTGCATGGAAGCCCATGTGCATAGGTTCAAATCAAGCAACTAGGAAGCCCCTCACATGTGCCACATCATCACGTTACTACATACTGCCATGTCAACACTGGAATGCCACATCACCTCCGACTGCCACATAAGCACTAGCCTGCCAAGGCATCGCGCCACGTCATCATCGACCACCACGTCAACACTGGTAGCCACGTCAGCAGTGGTCGCCACGTCAGCATTGATGTCCACGTCAGCCTTCCGTTAATGATTAACGGCGTTAGTGACGGCGTTGGCATATACCGGTATATTCCGTTAATCTTTAACGGCGTCGGCATCTTATGTTAAAATCTAATTCCGTCGATAACGCACAAGATGGCGTCACATATCTTAACTGGCAACAGCGAGTGATCGGCGGAAACGGCCGGCGGCCAACTAATCAGCGATTAATCGCGTTTTAATGAAAGCTTCCGATAAGTTGGCGATTAATCGCGGCGATTCTAAGCCCTTCCTGATTGCGCGTTACCCAATACATTTTAATCCTGTAGCCCTCGGATCATTCCACCCCATTTTATTTTCCTAAAGGATTTCTACACCCCACTGTGGGCTTAGGTGAATTATTCCTCTTGGGCTTGGCAAAGACACATTCCATAACCTAAATGAAAAGCTTCTAGAGTATTCCAAAGGGGATACAGGGAAGGTAATTCAAATTATGACAGGGAGACATGCAGGGGATTTATTCCAGGGCGTCATGCATGAAATTTATTACAGAGGCATGCAGAGGAATTATGAAAGGAGCAGTTACTATAGCATGCATGCATGGACAGTTACTGCAATTGATGCATGCATCTGTAACGGAAAATCTATAACATATAAATGGAGAGTTTTACAACCAAAAGGGTAAGCAATCTTCCATACCAAAAATATCTGTGAAAAATCATAATTCAGACTTTAGCATCAGAGGATTTTTTGCAGGTAACAAAACCATGTTCAGCCCTACCTATAGAGGTTAAACAAAATCAAAACCAACACTATCGGTTTTCCACTTTCTACACCGTAACCAATCCATTAGTAAATGGTTCGGTTTGGTTTCTTCCTAATTGGTCTGGTTTGGTTCGGTTCCAATGAAAACCGAAACCATGTTCAGCCCTACCTACAATTGATTGGAAGTTGGAACAATACATAGAAGATTAGCATGGCCCCTATGCAAGGATGACATGCATAAATCGGTGAAATGGTCCAATTTGATTTAATTTTTAATTTTTTAATTTTTTTAGATAAAGAGTATTACATTAACTAGTTGGAAGCCTAACAAGCTAAGCTCCAACAACATACTATTACATTAATTGAACATGTAACTGTGCTAGCCTACCAGCGAGCCTCATGGTTAATCTAGCCAAGGGAACCGAAGCATATATTACTGTTTGTACCCATAATATTCTACCTAAATAAATGGGCTAACCTAGGACCAAAGCTCCTACTAGTAGCAAAGGAGGGTTCGTCGGGCCTAAGGTGCTTCCCTTGTTTACCCAAGTAGTGCTAACTAGGCTTAACAAACACCTTGCATGGAAGCCCATGTGCATAGGTTCAAATCAAGCAACTAGGAAGCCCCTCACATGTGCCACATCATCACGTTACTACATACTGCCATGTCAACACTGGAATGCCACATCACCTCCGACTGCCACATCAGCACTAGCCTGCCAAGGCATCGCGCCACGTCATCATCGACCACCATGTCAACACGGTAGCCACGTCGGTGGTCGCACGTCGAAGATTGATGTCCACGTCACCTTCCGTTAATGATTAACGACGTTAGTGACGGCGTTGGCATATACCCGTATATTCCGTTAATCTTTAACGGATCGCATCTTATGTTAAAATCTAATTCCAAGAATCGACGGCGTCAGCATGGCGTCACATATACCGGAACGGCAACAGCGAGTGATCGGCGGAAACGGCCGGCGGCCAACTAATCAACGATTAATCGCGTTTTAATGAAAGCTTCCGATAAGTTGGCGATTAATCACGGCGATTCTAAGCCCTTCCTGATTGCGTGTTGCGCAATACATTTTAATCCTGTAGCCCTCGGATCATTCCACCCCATTCTATTTTCCTAAAGGATTTCTACACCCCACTGTGGGCTTAGGTGAATTATTCCTCTTGGGCTTGGCAAAGACACATTCCATAACCTAAATGAAAAGCTTCTAGAGTATTCCAAAGGGGATACAGGGAAGGTAATTCAAATTATGACAGGGATACATGCAGGGGATTTATTCCAGGGCGTCATGCATGAAATTTATTACAGAGGCATGCAGGGGAATTATGAAAGGAGCAGTTACTATAGCAGGCATGCATGGACAGTTACTGCAATTGATGCATGCATCTGTAACGGAAAATCTATAACATATAAATGGAGAGTTTTACAACCAAAAGGGTAAGCAATCTTCCATACCAAAAATATATGTGAAAAATCATAATTCAGACTTTAGCATCGGAGGATTTTTTGCAGGTAACAAAACCATGTTCAGCCCTACCTATAGAGGTTAAACAAAACCAAAACCAACACTATCGGTTTTCCACTTTCTACACCGTAACCAATCCATTAGTAAATGGTTCGGTTTGGTTTCTTCCTAATTGGTCTGGTTTGGTTGGTTCAAATGAAAACCGAAACCATGTTCAGCCCTACCTACAATTGATTGGAAGTTGGAACAATACATAGAAGATTAGCATGGCCCCTATGCAAGGATGACATGCATAAATCGGTGAAATGGTCCAATTTGATTTAATTTTTAATTTTTTAATTTTTTAATTTTTTTAGATAAAGAGTATTACATTAACTAGTTGGAAGCCTAACAAGCTAAGCTCCAACAACATACTATTACATTAATTGAACATGTAACTGTGCTAGCCTACCAGCGAGCCTCATGGTTAATCTAGCCAAGGGAACCGAAGCATATATTATGTTTTTGTACCCATAATATTCTACCTAAATAAATGGGCTAACCTAGGACCAAAGCTCCTACTAGTAGCAAAGGAGGGTTCGTTGGGCCTAAGGTGCTTCCCTTGTTTACCCAAGTAGTGCTAACTAGGCTTAACAAACACCTTGCATGGAAGCCCATGTGCATAGGTTCAAATCAAGCAACTAGGAAGCCCCTCACATGTGCCACGTCATCACGTTACTACACACTGCCATGTCAATACTGGAATGCCACGTCACCTCCGACTGCCACATCAGCACTAGCTTGCCAAGGCATCGCGCCACGTCATCACCGACCACAACGTCAACACTGGTAGCCACGTCAGCAGTGGTCGCCACGTCAGCATTGATGTCCACGTCAGCCTTCCGTTAATGATTAACGACGTTAGTGACGGCGTTGGCATATACCCGGTATATTCCGTTAATCTTTAACGGCGTCGGCATCTTATGTTAAAATCTAATGCCGTCAGTAACGGCGTCAGCATGGCGTCACATATACCGGAACGGCAACAGCGAGTGATCGGCGGAAACGGCCGGCGACCAACTAATCAGCGATTAATCGCGTTTTAATGAAAGCTTCCGATAAGTTGGCGATTAATCACGGCGATTCTAAGCCCTTCCTGATTGCGCGTTGCGCAATACATTTTAATCCTGTAGCCCTCGGATCATTCCACCCCATTCTATTTTCCTAAAGGATTTCTACACCCCACTGTGGGCTTAGGTGAATTATTCCTCTTGGGCTTGGCAAAGACACATTCCATAACCTAAATGAAAAGCTTCTAGAGTATTCCAAAGGGGATACAGGGAAGGTAATTCAACTTATGACAGGGAGACATGCAGGGGATTTATTCCAGGGCGTCATGCATGAAATTTATTACAGAGGCATGCATGGGAATTATGAAAGGAGCAGTTACTATAGCAGGCATGCATGGACAGTTACTGCAATTGATGCATGCATCTGTAACGGAAAATCTATAACATATAAATGGAGAGTTTTACAACCAAAAGGGTAAGCAATCTTCCATACCAAAAATATCTGTGAAAAATCATAATTCAGACTTTAGCATCGGAGGATTTTTTTTCAGGTAACAAAACCATGTTCAGCCCTACCTATAGAGGTTAAACAAAACCAAAACCAACACTATCGGTTTTCCACTTTCTACACCGTAACCAATCCATTAGTAAATGGTTCGGTTTGGTTTCTTCCTAATTGGTCTGGTTTGGTTCGGTTCCAGCGGAAAACCGAAACCATGTTCAGCCCTACCTACAATTGATTGGAAGTTGGAACAATACATAGAAGATTAGCATGGCCCCTATGCAAGGATGACATGCATAAATCGGTGAAATGGTCCAATTTGATTTAATTTTTAATTTTTTAATTTTTTAATTTTTTAATTTTTTAATTTTTTTAGATAAAGAGTATTACATTAACTAGTTGGAAGCCTAACAAGCTAAGCTCCAACAACATACTATTACATTAATTGAACATGTAACTGTGCTAGCCTACCAATGAGCCTCATGGTTAATCTAGCCAAGGGAACCGAAGCATATATTCTTGCGTTTGTACCCATAATATTCTACCTAAATAAATGGGCTAACCTAGGACCAAAGCTCCTACTAGTAGCAAAGGAGGGTTCGTTGGGCCTAAGGTGCTTCCCTTGTTTACCCAAGTAGTGCTAACTAGGCTTAACAAACACCTTGCATGGAAGCCCATGTGCATAGGTTCAAATCAAGCAACTAGGAAGCCCTCACATGTGCCACATCATCACGTTACTACATACCGCCATGTCAACATCGGAATGCCACGTCACCTCCGATCGCCACATCAAGCACTAGCTGCCAAGGTCATCACGCCACGTCATCACCGACCACCACGTCAACACTGGTATCCACGCGGCATGGTCGCCACGTCGCATTGATGTCCACGTCAGCCCTTCCGTTAATGATTAACGACGTTAGTGTGGCGTTGGCATATACCCGGTATATTCCGTTAATCTTTAAACGTCAGCATCTTATGTTAAAATCTAATGTCGTCGAGAATTGCGTCAAGATGGCGTCACATATACCGAACTTAAAGAATCGAGTGATCGGGAAAAACGGCGACCAACTAATCAGCGATTAATCGCGTTTTAATGAAAGCTTCCGATAAGTTGGCGATTAATCGCGGCGATTCTAAGCCCTTCCTGATTGCGCGTTGCGCAATACATTTTAATCCTGTAGCCCTCGGATCATTCCACCCCATTCTATTTTCCTAAAGGATTTCTACACCCCACTGTGGGCTTAGGTGAATTATTCCTCTTGGGCTTGGCAAAGACACATTCCATAACCTAAATGAAAAGCTTCTAGAGTATTCCAAAGGGGATACAGGGAAGGTAATTCAACTTATGACAGGGAGACATGCAGGGGATTTATTCCAGGGCGTCATGCATGAAATTTATTACAGAGGCATGCATGGGAATTATGACAGGAGCAGTTACTATAGCAGGCATGCATGGACAGTTACTGCAATTGATGCATGCATCTGTAACGGAAAATCTATAACATATAAATGGAGAGTTTTACAACCAAAAGGGTAAGCAATCTTCCATACCAAAAATATATGTGAAAAATCATAATTCAGACTTTAGCATCGGAGGATTTTTTGCAGGTAACAAAACCATGTTCAGCCCTACCTATAGAGGTTAAACAAAACCAAAACCAACACTATCGGTTTTCCACTTTCTACACCGTAACCAATCCATTAGTAAATGGTTCGGTTTGGTTTCTTCCTAATTGGTCTGGTTTGGTTCGCTTCCAGCGGAAAACCGAAACCATGTTCATCCCTACCTACAATTGATTGGAAGTTGGAACAATACATAGAAGATTAGCATGGCCCCTATGCAAGGATGACATGCATAAATCGGTGAAATGGTCCAATTTGATTTAATTTTTAATTTTTTAATTTTTTAATTTTTTAATTTTTTAATTTTTTAATTTTTTTAGATAAAGAGTATTACATTAACTAGTTGGAAGCCTAACAAGCTAAACTCCAACAACATACTATTACATTAATTGAACATGTAACTGTGCTAGCCTACCATCGAGCCTCATGGTTAATCTAGCCAAGGGAACCGAAGCATATATTACTGTTTGTACCCATAATATTCTACCTAAATAAATGGGATAACCTAGGACCAAAGCTCCTACTAGTAGCAAAGGAGGGTTCGTTGGGCCTAAGGTGCTTCCCTTGTTTACCCAAGTAGTGCTAACTAGGCTTAACAAACACCTTGCATGGAAGCCCATGTGCATAGGTTCAAATCAAGCAACTAGGAAGCCCCTCACATGTGCCACGTCATCACGTTACTACATACTGCCATGTCAACACTGGAATGCCACGTCACCTCCGACTGCCACATCAGCACTAGCCTGCCAAGGCATCACGCCACGTCATCACCGACCACCACGTCAACACTGGTAGCCACGTCAGCAGTGGTCGCCACGTCAGCATTGATGTCCACGTCAGCCTTCCGTTAATGATTAACGACGTTAGTGACGGCGTTGGCATATACCCGGTATATTCCGTTAATCTTTAACGGCGTCGGCATCTTATGTTAAAATCTAATGCCGTCAGTAACGGCGTCAGCATGGCGTCACATATACCGGAACGGAAACATCGAGTGATCGGCGGAAACGGCCGGCGGCCAACTAATCAGTGATTAATCGCGTTTTAATGAAAGCTTCCGATAAGTTGGCGATTAATCGCGGCGATTCTAAGCCCTTCCTGATTGCGCGTTGCGCAATACATTTTAATCCTGTAGCCCTCGGATCATTCCACCCCATTCTATTTTCCTAAAGGATTTCTACACCCCACTGTGGGCTTAGGTGAATTATTCCTCTTGGGCTTGGCAAAGACACATTCCATAACCTAAATGAAAAGCTTCTAGAGTATTCCAAAGGGGATACAAGGAAGGTAATTCAACTTATGACAGGGAGACATGCAGGGGATTTATTCCAGGGCGACATGCATGAAATTTATTACAGAGGCATGCAGGGGAATTATGACAGGAGCAGTTACTATAGCAGGCATGCATGGACAGTTACTGCAATTGATGCATGCATCTGTAACGGAAAATCTATAACATATAAATGGAGAGTTTTACAACCAAAAGGGTAAGCAATCTTCCATACCAAAAATATCTGTGAAAAATCATAATTCAGACTTTAGCATCGGAGGATTTTTTGCAGGTAACCACCCCCCCCCCCCCCCGTTCTCAAGTCTCCAGAAATCAATTGAAGATTGAAGCAGCGATCGATTCTCAGCAAAGGCATCACAAAAATTCTGTGTTTGGGTTAGAAGCAATTTTACCTTACAAACAGTGGCGCCGACTAATGGTTTCGAGAGAATAAAATTGTGTTTTACTAGATCGAGTTATGGCAGTAATCAAACAAACTGCACGAAAGGTAGATTCTATTAACAATCCTCGACAACACATGAGCGAGGCTGAAAGACACGAATTTGAAGTTCATTCATCCCCAGCAAGACCCACTGAAAATAGGCAGGGTCAAAATCGATATGATGATCATAACAGATCCCTAGATCGAGGACGAGATCAAGATCGTTTCCGTGATAGAACTCCAGATCCAAATCGAAGAAGGGAGAAATAACCGGTGATCGATAACGAAGGACTGGATGTTAATGGAGAGCACCCACAAGTTCAAGGAAACAGAAGGAATGAGTTCGGCAACCCATCTAGGAGATAAGACGATGGACAGGACATGCGGGATGGACGCACCGCGACTCTTAGCACAGAGGCAGAATTGTTGCGCAACCGTCTGAATGAGTTAGATAAGGAGAACGCTCTCCTTAGATTGGAACGTCAGAACCACTCACGACCCAAGACTGGTGATCTGAACAAAAAGAGGAGTAGGTCTGTATGGAAACGCATTGGACGTCGAATTGACCCTCAAGCTGCAAAACCAAACAGAGAGGTGATCGATCTTGATCAACCAGAGATAAATCTGTTACCCACTGGATAATTACCTAAACGAAGGCGTGTAAAACCACGCCTAGCAAGGTCCCTTCAAGCTGCAACTCAGCAGAGTGAGGCCAGATCCAACATCAGTTCAAAATGCCTCAGAAATGATGAAGAGGAAGATCGAGATTAGCACGATGATCGAGAATTTTCCCAGGATTCCTATGCTCGTTCGGAGCAAGAAAGAGCGAGAAAAGATTCTGCTAGACCGCAGAGGAAAATAATGAGACCTAAAACTCATATTCCAGAGGACCAAGATTATGAGAAGGATTACAGTTCCTCAGATGGTGATGTGGACGCAATAACAGAAGATCGCCTCTGCAAGATGATCGAGAAAGTAATGTCGAAAAAATAATCCAGAGAAGAAAACTTGGACCGGTCGCACCGATCTGCTGGAGCCCCTTTCAAGCTGAATATCATAGAATTATGGAAGTTCTAAAGCTTCCAGAATTCGATAAAAAAATAGACGACCCAGATCAGCATGTTTTGCACTATGAAACTTCCATGACTCTGTGGAAGCACAATGATGAATTGATGTGCAAAATGTTTCCACAGTCATTAGCTAGAGGAGCAATAAAATGGTTCAATCGACTCCCAGCAAAGTCGATTGGTACTTACAATGAGCTGATTGGAGAATTCTTCTCTCACTACAAATACAATAGACAATATCGGAAGGGGTGCCATACGTTGTTCCTTCTTGCAATTCGGAAGGATGAAAGCATCAGACAGTTTACTAGGCGCTTCAAGCAAGAATTGGCCGACGTGGATGGTGCCAACGACCAAGTCGTCATCGAGGCTTACAAGAAAGCATACCAGCATGATCAAAGAGGTGTATATGGATCCTTAGTCAAGAGACCGCCCAAGACTCTAGAAGGACTATATAATCGAGTTGAAGAATATGCTCGAGTGGAAGATGATTCCAAAGCTCGAGAAACGAGAGATGTTACCAGATCATCCAATCATCCAAGTGATGGGAAGAGAGACAAATTGAAGAACCGTTTGAGCGGCCCGCACAACGACCGAGGAGAAGCCCGAGATAAGAACCAAAGTGAAAGAATGGAAATTGGATATCAGAAATTTCAGGATATGAAGTTGACACCATTAAACATACAACTTGCAGAATTGTACGAGAAAATAAGCAAGGATTTGAGACCCCCTCCTCCGTTGCTAGATGAGACAAGTGATAAACGTGATAGGACAAAATACTGCAAGTTCCATAAGGACCATGGTCACAAGACCGAGAATTTCCGATCTCTACAGATCGAGGTCTAGCAAATGATCAACGCTGGAAAGCTGCAGGAGTTCATGAAAAGGGACTTTGGGAAAGGTCCTAGTCAGTTTGGCACTGCAAATATGATTAACGCTCGTGTGATTAACGTCAGTCACGCCAGGATCCATTCAATGACCAGGAGGGCATCGGAAGACGAGATAAGGAGAAATCTCAGACAGTTGAAAGAATGGTACCTGACAAATCACATTGATTTTGTCAGCGGTAATGGAGCAGAAACTAGGGAGCTTGGGTGCAAAAAGATCGAGTTCTCTGAAGCAGACATGATAGGTGTATACGCTCCACACAATGATTCCGTCGTTATAACTACTTGGATTGGCATGTTTCGTGTGCACTGGATTTTAGTGGATACAGGAAGCTCAGTGAGCGTGTTGTTTTCAGGAGCTTACTCCTCTATAAATCTCCCACATGACCTTATCAAGGAGGATGAAAATACAATTATCGGTTTCAGCGGCGAAGTTACAAAGGCGATTGGAAAAGTGAATATACCGATAACAGTGGCTGAAAAGTACGTCTTGGGTACTTTCTTGTTGCTGGATTGCCGAGCACCCTACAATGCGATCGTAAGACGAGATTGGATGCATGAGATCGGTGCAGTCACATCATATAATTATCAATACCTGAAGTTTATTACCCCAGAAGGAGTTGTGAAAGTTAGAGGCGACCAGATGGCTGCCCATAAGTGTCATGAGAGTGCAATGGATGAGTACAAGAAGTCAGAAGTCAGTGGCAACCAGATCATGCGAGTCGAGCAGAAATAGCAATTACATAATCCTCTCCCTCCAGAATCATATAGAGGAGAGGACGCAGCTGAACCCCCAACAGTTGAGAAACTGATCGAGGTCCAGATTGGGGTTGAATATCACAAAACAACGTTCATAGGGGCAGATCTGCCTGCATATGAACGCGATGGTTTGATTACATTGCTAAGGGCAAACGCCGATGTTTTTGCATGGAGTTTTGCTGAGATTCCAGGGATAGATTCGAATGTAGCCTTTCACATGCTAAATATCGATGAGAATTGCCGCCCTGTCCGACAGAGAATCAGAAATATGGCGCAAAGAAAAAAAGATGGAGTTACTGAAGAGGTCGAAAAGTTGTTGGAAGCAGGATTTATTCGACCAGTGCAATATCCTCGCTGGCTGTCAAATGTAGTACCCGTTCCAAAGAAGAATGGTAAAATTCGTGTCTGTATCGATTTTGCCGATTTGAATAAAGCATGTCCGAGTGATCCATACCCACTGCCAATGATAAGAGATTTGGTGGATAAAACCGCAGGGTTTGGGAGACTGTCATTTATGGATGGTTTTTCTGGGTATAACCAAATACCTTTGTTCGAGGACGATCAAGAACATACTTCATTCGTGACTGACAGAGGAGTTTACTGCTCTACTTTAATGTCGTTCGGGCTAAAGAACGCAAGGGAAACCTACCAACACTTGGTAGACCATATGTTCAAGGATCTGATCGGGAAGTCGATGGAAGTATACATCGATGATATGGTAGTGAAATCTCAGCAAAAGGAATCACATTTTCTTGATCTGCAAAAGACTTTCGATATCTTAAGGCAATATCGTATGAAGCTAAATCCAGCAAAGTGTTCATTCGGGCTATCATCCGGAAAATTCCTTGGATACTTGATGACACACATAGGAATCGAGGAGAATCCGGAACAAATCAGATCCATCAGAGAAATGCCATCCCCAAAAACCAAGAAGGAGGTCCAGAAGCTAGCAGGACGATTAGAATCCTTAAACCGTTTCGTTTCACACTCATCGGATCGATTCTATCCATTTTTTAACGTTTCAAAGAAATTAGTGAATTTTGGTTGGACGGCTGAGTGTGGAAGGGCTTTTGATGAGATCAAGCAGTATTTGTCAACCCCCCTGGTTTTGGTGAGTCCAAAAACTGGACAACCGATTGGAGTTTATCTGGATGCAATGTAGAACGTTGTGAGTGCAGTGTTGTTTGTTACGGACCCACATGAGAAACCTGTTTACTTCGTCAGTAAATCCTTGACGGGGGAGGAAACACGGTACAAGAAAATTGAGAAGATAACACTTGCACTGTTACATGCATCTCTTCGCCTCAAGCCTTATTTCCAAGGAAGGCAGATCATAGTATACTCAGAATACCCGCTGAAGAGAATCCTGGAACGTGCTGATGATTCCAGTCGACTAGCCATATGGTCAAATTTTCTTGGGGCATATGAGATCAAGTACGAAACCAGAACTACAGAAAAAGGACAAGCACTGGCTGCACTACTAGCAGATTTTCCTGTGGATGATATAGAAGCAGTTGCTGGAGAAGAAGAAGAGTTGTTCAAACCCACTGAGCCAGTCACTAAACATACCTGGGGCGAGTCTTTAATGGAGATCGATACACCAGAACCATTATGGATTGTATTTACTGATGGGTCTTCAAACGTTAGTGGTGCTGGAGTTAGATGTGTCATCCTTACCCCCGAAGGTTCGAGGATCGAGAAAGCGACCAGGCTGGGTTTCCAAGCATTGAACAATGAAGAGGAATATGAAGCTGCGATTATCGGTTTAAAAGCTATCAAGCTGTTAGAGGCAAAGAACGTGAAGCTGGTGACTGATTCCATGCTAGTAGTTAACCAATTTCTAGGGACCTACAGTGCAAATGAGGAGAGAATATCATTGTATTTGGATCATATGAGAGAACTGGAAAATGAGTTCGACCGATTCTCTATTGGGCAGCGACCACGATTGGAGAACAACCACGCAGATACTTTAGCATATCTTTCTTCCGCAGTACCGACAGATACCGCCCGTTTCGTTGTAGTAGATTTCCAAGAGTTACCTAGCGTCTCCGACAGCCATTTTGTACTGGCTTTCGAACACGCTAGTGGGGGCGAGAGGGAAGCTATATCAGCACAGGGAGAACATCGACAATAATATGGATATTGAGAGTCCAGTGACAGACAATTCAGGCGATCATATTGAAAACATTGCAGACTGGCGTCAACCTTACATCCAGTACTTGAAAACCGGCAAACTCCCTGAAGATGAGAAACTTGCTGCAAAGGTGAAAATGAATTCATGGAGATACTCAATGATCGAAGGGCTGTTATACCGCAAACTTGTAGCTTTGGATCCATTTTTGCGATGCGTGTCAGCCGAGGAAGGACAACTAATACTGGCAGAGGCTCATGAGGGAATTTGTGGCAGCCATTCTGGAGGGCGCAGTCTCGCACATAGGGTACTCACCCATGGGTATTTCTGGCCGTACATGCAGAAAGACGCTAAAGAATATGCGCAGAAATGTGTGCCATGCCAAGAACACGCTCTAATTCCGAAAAGGCCTGCTAACGAATTACATCCAGTTTTTAGTCCCTGGCCATTCTCTATGTGGGGATTATACATCGTCGGACCGCTTCCAAAAGCTCCTGGAGGCGTCAGATTCGTATTAGCCGCTACTGACTATTTCACCAGACATGACGTGGCACTGGTACCCGTTACCAGACATGACGTGAAAATATTCATATGGGAGAATATCATCTTCATATTTGGAATCCCAGACGCGATAATATCAGACAATGGGAAACAGTTTGATTCCGGAGTGATCAAAGATTTCTACAAGGGCCTGAATATTCGCCACAATTTCTCGTCTCCTTACTATGCTCAGATCAACGAGCAGGCAGAAGCGACTAACCGTGTTATTATGGACAATCTCAAGAAGCGGCTGGAGAAAGCAAAGGGAAAATGGACCAAGGAATTCCATGGAGTCTTATGGTCCTATCGAACAACCCCAAAAGATCCACTGTGTTTTCACCGTTTACATTGGCGTATGGGACAGAGGCGGTCATACCTACCGAGGTACAACTCAAGACTACCAAAACTCGTGCTGTCAAATCAGGGAAAAACAATAGCATCCTAGCTTTAGATAAAGAGTTGCTGGAAGAACAAAGGGAAACAGCCTTGCAGAAGTTAGTTCGATACCAGCAGGAAATCAAGATGAGGTATGATCGCAAAGTCAGAGAACGGTCATTCAAGCCAGGGGAATATGTCTTGAAGAAAATCTGAGTAGCCACAATGGAACCAAACTGTGGGAAGCTCGGAGCAAACTGGGAAGGTCCATACATAGTGGATAGGCCAGCATCTCGAGGATCCTACTACTTGAGGAACCTCAATGGAAAAGAGGATTCAAAGCCATGGAATTCGTTCCACTTGAAGAAGTTTTATCATTAGGAGTAGATTCAAATCCTGCTGTGCTGCACTCCTTTTCCTTTTTGATGGTTTTATCCCACTGGGTTTTCCACTCAAAGGTTTTAACGAGGCAGCTGTTGTCGAAGCAGTAGGTATTTATCTTGTTATTTCAATTCAGAAATTCAATTCAGCATTATTTTGGTATTTCGTACTTTATCAATATTGTTCGAGTTAATTATATGCTACTGAGGATGATAGAATCCACAGTCAGCCCTAAATGACAAAACAGTGCAGTTCGAGTCTGCTGTCAGCAACGTCTCTGACACCTCGCAAGTAGGGTGAGTTCACAATTTAAGCATTTTTACCCTGTCTCAATTTTATCCCCATCATGCGGGATAACAACAAATGTGGCGAACATTTTCATCTGTCCAGGCATGTGAAAATGTACACATCCCAAACTATGCGCGCATCTTGAATAGCAGGGCTGGCCCCCTGCGCGAATTCAAGATAGCAGAAAAACTCAACTTTTCATTCCATGCGCGAGCAATATGCAGCAGGGAGGTGCACCCCTGCGCATGCATTGAGCATCATGACACAAAACACACTGAGGGCGAGTTATATGTCACCTCCACTATTCGAGGGAGAGATATATGACACTCCAGCGCAACCGACTCATCCCTGGGGGCGAGTTTCATAACACTCCGAACAGCGCGCTCGGGGGCGAGTTATGTAACACTCCCGACAAAGGAGGGGAACCCGAACTTCTTAACCCATAACAAGTTATGGATTAAGAGGGGGCGATGTTTGTACCCATAATATTCTACCCAAATAAATGGGCTAACCTAGGCCTCCAAAGCTCCTACTAGTAGCAAAGAAGGGTTCGTTGAGCCTAAGGTGCTTCCCTTGTTTACCCAAGTAGTGCTAACTAGGCCTAACAAACACCTTGCATGGAATCCCATGTGCATAGGTTCAAATAAAGCAACTAGGAAGCCCCTCATATGTGCCACGTCATCACGTCACTACAAAGTGCCATGTAAGCATTGAATGCCACGTCATCACGCCACATCACCTCCGACGACCACGTCAGCCGCAAGGTCAGCACTATCCTGCCAAGGCATTGCGCCACGTCACCACCGACCACCACGTTAGCTGCCACATCATCACTAGTCTCCATGTCAGCTGCCATGTCAGCAGTGGTCGCCACGTCAGCATTGATGTCCACGCCAGCCTTCCGTTAATGATTAACGACGTTAGTGACGACGTCGGCATATACCCGGTATATTCCGTTAATCTTTAACGGCGTCGGCATCTTCTGTTAAAATCTAACGCCGTCAGTAATGATGTCATCATGGCGTCACATATACCGGAACGGCAACAGCGAGTGATCGGCGGAAACGGTCGGCGGCCAACTAATCGGCGATTAATCGCGTTTTAATGAAAGCTTCCGATAAGTCAGCGATTAATCGCGGCGATTCTTCGCCCTTCCTGATTCAGCGTTGCGCGATACATTTTAAGTCTATAGCCCTCGGATCATTCCACCCCATTCTATTTGCCTAACGTAATTCTACGCCCCACTGTGGGCTTAGGTGAGTTATTCCTCTTGGGCTTGGCAAAGACACATTCCATTACCTAAATGAAAAGCTTCTAGAGTATTCCAAAGGGGATACATGGCAGGAAATTAAACTTATGCCAGGGAGACATGCAGGGGATTTATGCCAGGGCATCATGCATGTAATTTATTACAGAGGCATGCATGGGAATTATGACAGGAGCATTTACTATAGCAGGCATGCAGAGACAGTTACTGCAATTGATGCCTGCTTCTGGAACGGAAAATCTGTAACATATAAATGGAGAGTTTTACAACCAAAAGGGTAAGCAATCTTCCATACCAAAAATATCTGTGAAAAATCATAATTCTGAATTTAGCAACGGAGGGTTTTTGGCAGGTACCCCCCCTTCTCCATTCTCCAGAAATCAATCGAAGATTAAAGCAGCGATCGATTCTCAGCAGAAGCATCACAAAAATTCTGTGTTTGGGGTATAAGCAATTTTACCTTACAAACAATTACGTCATTGGGGGCTCGAATCTGGGACCTCCTGGAGCGCATGAAACTTTGGGAAACGGGAATGATCAGCTAAGCTAGGTGCCCATTTTTTAATTAATATTTTTATTTTTTTCATTTATGCATTGCATCACAGTGGTTTCCATCATGGGATTTGCTAAATGAAATTTACGTTTGGCTGTTATTAGGATGCGTCTCCAGATGTTAGACCAAGAGAGACTAGATTAACCAGACACAAATACTAAGTTTTTCATTATTAATATTTTTTCTGATACTAAAACCTGGCGTATTTAGGGGCGACCCCAAAAGAATTGGGGCGACACAAAAGACAAGATAGGTTTAAAATACTTATATGCCCCTTCATAATCGGTAGTTTAGGTTTTTATTAGCTACCGATTGCAAAATCTATATTCGATAGTTATATAAATTATTTTTACTACCGATTATAGGCTCTACCAAATTAAAAAAAAGAAGAGGATTTTCGCAAAATCTCACTTTGGGGCAACTCTATATTCGGTAGTTATATGTGTTGGATATTTTCAAGATTGTTTGCCGCTATCCGGGGGGGTGGAGGGTGGTGGGGTCCGGGGGGGCGTAGCCAAGATAACTTCAAGAGACACCATTGGTTCCCATAGGGTTCTTCAAGAGACAACATTGGTTGGATATTTGCAAAGAGAGCCAGGATAACTTCATTTACTACCGATTATGGGATCAACCAAAATTCAAAAAAAAAAGAAATTTTTTGAAAAATCTGATTTTGGGGCTACTTTATATTCTGTAGTTATATGAACTATCTTGACTACTGAATATGGTAAGATTTCGGCAAAGAGGTCTACTGTATAATCGGAAGTCATGATAACTCTTCCTTTCTTACCGATTATAGGCTCAACCAAAATTCAAAAAAAAAAAAAAGGATTTTTGCAAAATCTTATTTTGGGGCTACTCTATATTTGGTAGTTATATGAACTATCTTGAATACCGAATATGGTAGGATATTTGCAAAGAGAGTCACTGTATAATCAGAAGTCATGATAACTCTTCCTTTCTTACCGATTATAGTCTCAACCAAAATTCAAAAAAAAAAAAGGATTTTTGCAAAATCTCATTTTGGGGCTACTCTACATTCAGGAGTTATATGAACTATCTCGACTACTGAATATGTTGAGATTTAAGCAAAGAGGTCTACTGTATAATCGGAAGTCATGATAACTCTTCCTTTCTTACCGATTATAGGTTCAACCAAAATTCAAAAAAAAAAGGATTTTTGCAGAATCTGATTTTGGGGCTACTCTATATTCGGTAGTTATATGAACTATCTTGACTACCGATTATGGTAGGATATTTGCAAAGAGAGCCACTGTATAATCAGAAGTCATGATAACTTTTCCTTTCTTACTGATTATAGGCTCAACCAAAATTCCAAAAAAAAAGGATTTTTGCAAAATCTCATTTTGGGGCTACTCTACATTCAGGAGTTATATGAACTATCTCGACTACTGAATATGGTAATATTTAAGCAAAGAGGTCTACTGTATAATCATAAGTCATGATAACTCTTCCTTTCTTACCGATTATAGGCTCAACCAAAATTCAAAATTTGATTTTGGAGCTACTATATATTCGATAGTTATATGAACTATCTTGACTACTGATTATGGTAGGATATTTGCAAAGAGAGCTGTTGTATAATCGGAAGTAATGATAATTCTTCCTTTCTTACCGATTATAGGCTCAACCAAAATTCAATTTTTTTTTTTTTTTTTTGCAAAATCTCATTTTGGGGATACTCTATATTCGGTAGTTTTTGGTAGTTAAATAACCTAATTTCCCTACCGATTATGGTAGCATTTTTACCGAAGGTATACTTTAATCGGGAGTCAAGATAACTTTATTTACTACCGATTATAGGATAATCAAAATTCAAAAGATAAAGGATTTTATTTTGGGGATACTTTATATTCGGAAGTTATACAAACTAAATTTACTCCCGATAGTTGATTAACTACCGATTGTATAGTTATCTACCGATTGTAAAGGGTAGTATTAAAAAATAAAACGGTATTTAAAGTTATCTACCGATTATGGATTAACCTCCTGATTATGACATTTTTTGTCGTTTTCTTTCGGGGTCGCCCCTAAAGACGCCATGTACTAAAAAGAGCTTCATTTAAGAATTTTAAGTCTTACAATAATCATTGTTGTTTACCAAAGTAATTATATCTTCTGGAAAATTATATGAAAACTGGAAACTTAATGTCTGATTTCTAGCTTTTTGAGCTAGTTCATGGGCTACATTATTACCAAATCTATTTATAGACTTACAAAATCAAAAACTACTACTCTTAAAATTTTTTTTAACATGTTGAACTAAATTTTGGTTGTACCAATGAACCTGCAGATAATTTCCTTCAATTGATTTGACTATAGCTTCACAGTCCATCTCCAAAATTTCCTTAGTTACTCCCAGTTCCTCCATCCATTCCACAGCCGTTTCCAACGCTTTGCATTCAAAATACTCAGCTCTAAATTCCTCTTCTACCTCCTCATTATAGCATATCCCCCTTGCTCCTAGACAAGTCCTTCAAAATTTCTTATGATTAGACCAACACTACCCATTTTAGTTAGAGGTATATAAGAGCCATCAATATTAATTTTGACAAATCATTTTCTGGAGGCCTCCATCTCTTTATCTGCAAAGCATTAGTGGCAGTGTTTTGATTTTGAGTTAACAGATTAGTACACTGATTATACAAGTAACCAGTCTTAGCCTATGTGACCTGCAAACTTGGTTTTATGTCTTGAAAAACTGCTAAACACATGTCTTTCCATATGTACCAGATTGTACATATGAACCTGCAAATCAAAGTTTCATTATATAAACATAAAGGAGAGCCATTATTCATCACAGGGAGAAACCAACCTATAATCCATTGTTCAAAATCATTGTACTGATTCTTAACATGATCAATATTGATATTCATAGCAAACCATATAGCCCTACTAGAACTGCAATAAAAAAAAGATGATTTACTGTTTCTTCACTATTTTTACAGAAACAACAATGAGTCTCTATGTCATGTTTGTATCTAGCAATTCTAGTTCTAGTTGGTACTATTTTCTTAAGGCATTTACATATAAAGATTTGAACTCTATGCGGTACTTTGAATTTCCATAAATTCTTCCAGACTTCAGTAGGGATAGTATTACCATCTATAACATAATTAAGCTCATTAGTGCAAATAGTATTATAAGCACTTATCACAGAAAACTTACCTTTTCTATCTGGCATCCATATCATGGAATCTTCACATGTGGTGGGAATTATCATATTGAGAATTAGGTTGGCACACTCTTGGGAGAAAAGAGAATTAACAATCTCAATATTCCATTGTCTGGTACCAGCTATGAACAAGTCACAGACAATATCAAAATTAACAAGACTAAAAGATCTAACAATTGGAACAAGTGGAATATTTATCCTGGCTTGATTGGGGTATACCCAATAAGAAAAAATATGGTCATTTTGAAGTAAAATAAGCCACCCTTAACCATGTATTTTCTAAATGTATAATATACCCTTGTTTAATTAACACTAAAATTCTAATTAGGTTAATTAATTGAGTTTAGATTGATTAATTGAGTAGATTAAAACTAATGAATTTAAGTTATGAAATTTTGTTTTTGATTGAACTTATGTGGGAAGATTTTTGATGAAAAAAATTTGTTTTGAGAATATCTTTTGCAACGAAAATGAAGTCACACTAACACTTCTAAAAAGGGAACTGCAAAGTTGTTATATGAAATCATACTCAAAATTAATTAAGAAATCAATACTTTCAGTTATATGAAATTATGAAAAGTCGGAAAGGTCAACGAATGAAGAATATGCCGACTAACTTTGGCCGGCAAGTTATACGAATGAAGAAAACGCCGACTATCTTTGGCCGGCAAGGTCGATGAATGGAGAATATGCCTGAAAAAGCGGGGGTCTAACAACCTCACCCAATATTTCGATTAGCAATATGTATGGAATAACTCGAATATACTTTTAAGAGAATCAACTAGATAGTCAGACTTAATATTAACAAAAAGTATATCAAGGAGTTAATATCTCTATCTCTTGATTTTATCTATACTCAAGAATATTAAAATCTGCGAGTATTTATCAAATACAAGAGAGATATAAACTTGGATGGTACCAAAGACCAATATCCAAGGATCGATCAATTTCCAATCAACAACCAAAGGTTGGATTTCATAATTGATCAATACAACACACAACCTGTGATATTTCAATTATATAACAAAATATAATGCGTAATATAAATAACACAGACACCAGAAATTTTGTTAACGAGGAAACATCAAATGCAAAAAAAACCCGGGACCTAGTCCAGATTGAACACCACATTGTATTAAGCCGCTACAGACACTGCTGGCCTATTACAAACTAACTTCGGTCTGGAGTGTATTTGAACCCCAATCAATATCCCACTGATTCAAGGTACCATTGATAGAAAAGTACCTTATGCTCCATAACTGGAATTAGAGTACGTACCCTATTACATGTTCATTCCAAATTTGAATGCTTAAGTAAATTATTGTCTAACCAATTATGAGCGATAGCGTATTTGTTACAAAAAACGGAAAATCTAGATGCAAAAATAATTTGGGATCTCCTAACTGATTTATATCTTTGAGCTAAAAAGTTTATATGGAACTTTGTGCTGTTTCCAAAATCTTCACTAATCCAGTATCTTTGGTTTCTGGCCTCAACATACATTCCTACTAGCAGTAGCAGAGTGGGTTCGGAGTTGCTTTTGAAAGAGATAACATGGACACTCAATTCTGTCGCCCATTGAAAAGCTGTATCATCTCCAGCTTTCTCTAGTTCTTCTATGATGCTACAATCTACATGCAAACCTCTAGATTATCTGATTATTCATTTGAAGTCACACATAGTTAAACCAATTCCTTCTTTTTGAGTAGAGTTAATCAAAGTAAATTAGATGTTTATTTTCATTGTCATATTTGGTGTAGAGAAGTAATCTGAATAATCTTCCATTGATTGAGAATTAATCTGAAGTGTCTCATCAATGTGTGGATCATAGTACAATTGTTTATCTATTAGCATTATGTTGCATTATGTACAGTACGGGACTTCTCGGTGGTAGTAGAGAGAGCCTATCAATAGATTCGAATCTCTTGTCGCTCCCCAATCTCCATGACGAAAGATAAATTATTTATGTGTCACGTATGTTCCAAGAAGATATAATAGAGTATTATTTGAGTTAACTTTCTATTTGATATTTGGGTTATTTCCCGTGAGTCCGTGACCCCTTGATATCCAATTACTAAAGAGTGATGCTAGACACACTTCGTTTCACTTCAGTTCATCTCGAAAAGGAATCGCACAGAGCAAACGTTGCGTTCTGAACATCGAGATTAGGAAAAGCATCAAAAGTGGGGACCTTGTTTTGTAAAAACTTCGATGACAAATCGAAGTCAACCTAGAGTTATCGATTACTAAATTATACGTGAGTAAAATAATTTTGTAATTTTCGAAGCATTGTGCATCAAAGTAAAATCCACTAAAAATCCAAGTACCAAATAATAAATTAATCCTTTTATTGATAGAATTTTCTTAATTACTTTCATTTGATGGGATCTTTTTTCTATAAAATGATGTCCAGATTTGTTGCATGGCCTCTTATAATCACTGTCAATAACAAATACTTTGGTTAGGACGTTACATTGCATAAGCATTTTCAATAAATGTAAATTTGTGATGCTGAAATCCCATACTTTCTTGGCTAAATTCTACAAGGTTGATATATATCAGAATGTTAGGTGGAAATCCTAGTTTGATAACTCTGATGCTTAGGTAAGCATTATATATATGGTAGTATGTTTCGCTTAGCTATAGCTTAGTTATAGAGAAGGACATGTATTATGGGGTATCGCTTGGCCTTATTGTGCCGAATTCGCTCAATTCTATATGAGGTAATTGAACTTCTGTCCCTCCTTTTGACGAGCCTTCACAAATATCCCTAACAAATTTTATAAATGTCCCTGACGGCATAATTGAAATTTTATCTGAAAAAATTATTTTCATGGTTTCCTTTTTTAACCCCTATGTATTTTATACTTCAGATTCTTCCTCACTTCTGAGAAAAACACGAACATATTTATCTTCATCGCTGCCTCTTCCAATACCAACTCCGTCGCCACCAAAACCAACATGTAGCGCCCCCTAAGCTAGCAGCTGACTAATCCAAGAGATTAACTAGATAAGAGGCACTAAAATTTAAAACATACACTTAAGCATTCAATTAAGAAATGCGATACAGAACTTAACCCAAAGCTAACCCCGCTGAGAAATATATATACAAAATCTTCTCTCAAATGATACATATATAATAGTCATTTGGTTTTCAAATAAAATATACAACAAGGTAAACATAACAGAAGTTAATCTACTAGTGAGGTCAACCCGTGAAGCTTTCGCTGCGCAACTCTGATCTGTCATAGAAACTGAAGTGGGAATAATTAACATTTAACTTCTAAGTAATCATAAACAAGATTGGAAAAACAATACATGTTTTTCCGAAACATTAAACAGTGACTAAGTCATTGAAATAATCATACATGTATATGGAACAAACTCCGTCGTCAAACAATGTACTAATATGGTTATGAATTCCTAACCGGCAATTCACACCTATTTAGCTATGGATGCCACCAAGACCATGGTGACCAACTCTAAGAATAAAAGCTGAATTAAAGTAGGTATAAATGTGAAGGAGCGTATCCTATATACCACAAGTGGAAAATTCTCATTTCCCATAAAAATTCATATTGACCACAAACAATACAAATCCTTTCCACATCGTGGAAAGATTCACATACTCAACAGAAATATCATAATGCATTTTAAATAAAGTATGGAATGCATAAACAGACAATGCATGAGTTTATAAAACAAAGACTTTCGTAAAAGAAATATCAATGATTACAAAACTGTTAAATGCATTCCCACACCTTTTTGATGACCAGCCACGCTTATCTCGAGATACACAATCCACTGGTCCATTCTTTGAATCGATCGTTGTTAATAGAATCTAACTGATAATCACACAAGCACTCTAAGAGTTTAGCCAAAAGGCTCATAGAGGAATCACACAATTCTATCTAATGGTTCTAAGCCCATTATGGTATCTTATTCTTTATCTTTAGTATAACTAAGAGTTTACTAATCCAATTAGATTGGTTATATAGTCCGTAGCTAAGTCTTGTGAATATCTACAACTTTGTAGAAGGAACCGGATGATAATTCGGACCACAAGAGGTCCAATTAAACTATGTAAGATAACTATTCATAAACCCAAGTTCTCTAAACAGGCCCATTAACCAAAGGCCTGATCTATCTGAGTCAACTAACGGTCTCTAACGGTCAAACTGACGGTCCAAGGTCACTAATAGTCAACGTAAGTCAAAGTTCAAGTCCTGGTCAATGGTCAACTCGGTCAACTCAGTCAAGACAAGGAAAACTCAGTGAGTTAACTCAGTCTACAAGACTGATTCAAGTGAGTCAGGTTCACAGACTCAGTCAGATTAACTGAGTCAGCTAGGCAAATAGTCATACATCTGACTAGGGTGAAAGCTAGCTCAAAACCAAGGCTAAGGCCAAGGACAGGCTCACAAGCCAAAGCACAAGCCAAAAGGTTACAGTTGCACCATCATGGTGCAACACAAGACAAGCCTGCACCATACACAAACTATCTCGTCTATAACTTCAACAATTCATTCAAAAGTACATTGAATACAAACAATTTCATTTACAATTAAAGACTGTGCCAGCCTGCAATTGCATCTTTTCCAAGCTTTCACAAGAGAGATTCAACTCCACATACTCATCTAACCCTCATATCACAACTTCACTTGTAGAATCATTAGCAGATAACTCCAACAATTCATTACAACCACAACATCAGTAACAACATCACTAGAACTCCAAATACTCATAAGTTCAATTGTACCTGCAACTTCATCATTTCATACACTGCCTGCACCCTCATCTCTACCACCATCCACTATAGTCCCAATTCATTTACACTCCACATGCACATTCATATTCTTTGCAACTCACATATAACTAATTATCAAATATCCATTGCGGACACTCATTCATATAACTTCCAAGGCTGCAACACCAACTCAACCTTTAATACTACTAACCTCATTACCCTGTTAATTCCATTCTCCTTGCACCTACTACAGTTCATACCCATTTTAGTGACACTGGAAACTCCATGAACTGCAACACCGTCACCAAGATCTTATACTCCACTAATTACCATCACAACCAATATCCAACTCAGTTCATTACAACACTACAATCCACTGTCACCCTGTAAACATTCATTCATACACATCACTTCAATTCAGTTTGTTTTACTGAAATCATCAAACCACCACCAAATATATCTTCACAGGGAATTACTTATATCATCTTTACACAGATTAAACTCCAACCATAGTTCCATTATCCATTCTAACACAGAACCTTTGTAATTCATAAACCACCATAATACCAATTCAACCAACCATTTAATCTACCAAGCACTAGATAAATCGACAACCTAAATAATTCAACTTCTAACATAGAAATTAAGCATCAAAGAGACTTACCCAACCCTTAGCTTCATCTGAATCGATGTATCACCAAATCAATTATTCTAAAAACCTAATTTCTGTTTTGGGGAAGAACACACGAACCCTAATTCGTTGAATCTTCTATAAAGCTTGAGAATCAAACTCTAATGTATCTTCTTTGCCTTCAACACACAAAACCCCTCATGAATTACTTAATTCCTTCCTCAATTGTTCATCAATCTTCAATCGGATCCAAATCCCATAAAACCATAAATATTTGATTCATCCTCGATTTAACTTCTGAAAAACTTCAAAGCCTCGATTAGACATAAACCCATCTCAATTCCTTCCCCTAGAACACTAATTCCATCTTTTAATTCTTCTTTGAGCTTCTCGTAGGAACCCTAACTTCAAACCACAACTACATCATCTTCTCTTCTCATCCCGATCTTAAACAACCACAAAATCAACATCTTCCTCTTGATTCAATGTATCAACAAGTTTCTATGAATTACAAACGAAGACAAACTCAATTCATCGAATTGAGATCGACAGGAAAAAGAAAGAAGATGAACAGAAGAAGAAAAGAGAATGAATTCTCTTCGACACGTCTTGGTGAAGATAAGGCAAACGAAAGTGATAAAGGCACCCCGAATTGATAAGGGCAGCCATGAGATGTAGATAAAAGAAATGATTATTTGACACTCACACTTATCCGATGATATATTCTCCGTCCGATGTCCGAATGACACGTTCGAGTAGTCCATTCCGCGTAACTTTCCGAGATCTATCCAGCGGTACAAGTTTAGAATCTAAATCGTTGTTATATTAATTTCTAATAATTAACGTCCGTTCCTAATTAATCGAGTCAATAGCGGCTTGGTCGTCTCTTGACTGGTCTAATCGCGTTGACGAGCTTGAGGGTCGTCACATTCTCCCCACCTTATAACATTTTCGTCCTCGAAAATCGAATCATCCTTCTGGTCTTCATATACTCCCCACCTTATAGAATAATCCCATTTCTTGTCTAAGCGCAAACAACAAGAAACAAATTACAAACCTATACGGCTTTCTACAACTAAGATTAAAATTTGTAGCTCTAGTTTCATTGTGCTAATTTAAGTTCTATCAAATAGGGAAGTCTAAGTTTCTTACACTAATCGCTATAATGGAAAACTATAAGTTTTAGTTCCCTAAGTTCCTTACACTGAATTCTATCTTATAAAATATCTGTCTGAAATTACAAGGGAGATTCCTACCAATTTATTTCTAAGTGAATTCATAATTCTTGGTTTCTAAAATTACACCAACTTCTATGATCGGTCATCTCTGAATGCAGTTGCCCTGTCAAGGTTGGCCAATCCCAACAATGCCTTCCTACGAACAGAGAAAACACAACCTTCACTATTCTCCAGTGCTAGATAACAAATTACTAATTTATTAAAATTAATTAGTCTTCAACTTTTATCTTAACTGGTGTAATTATAATAAATTTACTTCGTAATATATATAAATAGTTCTCATCATTTTTAAACAATTTCGTCGTCTGAAATTTAATGACTATTATAAGTAAACCCAATTCGATTGTTTTAAGTGCTAACTCACTATGACTGATTAATTTCTAAATTCTATTGTAATTATTTTAACTTGAAGATTTTACTTTATAAACTATGTATATAATTCACAACATTTTAAATAATTTAAACCTCAAAATTTATTTTATCTTATTTATTTACATGAAACTAATTTTTTTAATTCCAAATGAAACCATAATATTATAACTAAATAATTATTTAAAATTCATGTACTATTTTAAAATAATTGAATGTTATAACTATTATCTAATTGTTACTATTATTATTTCCAGTGTGTCTATTTGTTTATTTCATTATGCAACTTGTTAAAAGTAAATAACCACTTTAAATTATTCATGTCGTTTGGTGTTAATATTTAATTATCGTTATTACATACATTTCTTATTTCTTAGACTGATATAAGTTATTCATAATTAATCATAATGCAAAGTTTAACTTTCTTATTAATACTAGATTTGATTTGATCTAACTTTATTTCATTAAGTTTATATTATTGTTAAGTAATCCTTAAGTTGTATTATTAATAAAATCTACATTCTGCTATTACTATCCAATAATATTATCCAAATGATATTTACAATAACTCTAAGTTTATTTATTTTTTTAAATAATTAGTATTAGACTGTATTAAAATTTGCTTATTTAATCAAAAATTACTATCTTAATTATACTATCGTTTTCATTATTGTTTTATCAAATTTTTTTATTTGATTATTACCAGTGTAACTAAAATATGACCATAATAACTACGTAGTAAGGATTTTTAGTTAAATTTTATTAAGCCTAAATCTTGTAAAATATAATTTTACTTTCACGAAAAGATTGAGATAACATGTTTTATTTATTCAGATTGAATCTGTGTATTATAACTTGTTAAAGATTGGCATTCGTAATTTAATAAAATCTAAATTTGAGTCTGCATAAAGTATAATATATCCTAACAGTCTTTAGATTTTGCTATTAATAATAAGTATCTTATTCACAGGTAAATTTATTCTCCTTTAAGTTTAATTTGTTCTAAACATTCAAGTACTATAATTATCAATTCATGTGTATAATTTAGTGATTTAGTGAATCATTTATTGGACTAAAGATAATCTAGGTATAAGAACGTTAACAAGTTTTAATCTTTATTTTATGCCTTATATGACCTCATGTTCTAAATCCTACAGAAGAAGTCTTGTTTATCTATCTGGTTTAAATGCAAAACATATTATTCTAATTTGTTATTAGTTAACTTTGCAAAACTTAATTGTAGATAAGCATTAATAATTTTCCATTGCTATTTAATCATAATCATTGTTTTATCACTATGTATTTGTAAATGAGATTTTAATTTAAGTTATGCTCAATATAATATTAATTTAAATTCTAACAGTTTAAGTTTGTCATACTAATTTTCCAATTCAAAAGATGATTTCATTTATTTACGAAGAAGGGTCCTATAAATTTACGAATTTATTTCCTTTTATATTTAATATTACAATAAATATTCGAATGTTATTAATACTATTTCATGTAAATTTGTTTCATTTTATTAAAGATTTACTGGATCATTTGTTAGCCTAAATATAATTTTACCACGAGATTTCTAATCATTTCTAACAAGTTCAGTCTTTTATTTTATATATTGTATCCTCATGTTCTAAAGTCTAACAGATGATAAGTATTATTTTAACTATCTACTAGTTTTAAGCGAAAAACATATATCCCTAATTTATAATTAATTTGATTTACAAAGCTTAATTGTAAATAAGCATTATCAATTTTCCATAATTATTTAATCATAATTAATATTTTAATCCTTATATATCCTTATTGAGATTTTAGTTAAGTTTGATATGGTACTGATTGATAAATGCTAATATTATGTTATTAAAATTATTATTACTTTTATGAAAGAATGCCACCACGGCTTTTATTGAAAAACAACAAGTGAATTATTATTCTAACAATAAGTTACCTTTATTATCATATCTATAATTACTATTATAATATTTTATTGAGTTATTATTCTAACAACTCTTACAAATATTATTGATTCCCAAAATATTATTAACATTTGTGTAATTATAATTTGTTTACTCTTTATATAACATAAGTCAATGAGTTCAGTAATCTTCTATATGATTTATAAGCTCTATCAAAGATATTAATCTCACTATTATTATAGCATTAGATTGTTTATGTGTGCATACTTTTTAAATTAATTATTCACAATCCTTATTAGCTAAATTATTGGTGTACTCTACAATTTTTATTTCATTACACAAACAAACAAATCAAGCAATCAAATAAATCTTTTAATTATTAATAGCTTTTAGTGATTAAGATTTATCTCACAACCTAACCCAGTTCTAAACCAATCTAGTTCTCTAACTGGCACTGGCTATTCCTATTGTCTACCATATAAGATCTAATAGTGAGCTCTGATACCAACTTTGTAGCGCCCCCTAAGCTAGCAGCTGACTAATCCAAGAGATTAACTAGATAAGAGGCACTAAAATTTAAAACATACACTTAAGCATTCAATTAAGAAATGCGATACAGAACTTAACCCAAAGATAACCCCGCTCAGAAATATATATACAAATCTTCTCTCAAATGATACATATATAATAGTCATTTGGTTTTCAAATAAAATATACAACAAGGTAAACATAACAGAAGTTAATCTACTAGTGAGGTCATCCCGTGAAGCTTTCGCTGCGCAACTCTGATCTGTCACAGAAACTGAAGTGGGAATAATTAACATTTAACTTCTAAGTAATCATAGACAAGATTGGAAAAACAGTACATGTTTTTCCGAAACATTAAACAGTGACTAAGTCATTGAAATAATCATACATGTATATGGAACAAACTCCTTCGTCAAAAAATGTATTAATATGGTTATGAATTCCTAACCGGCAATTCACACCTATTTAGCTATGGATGCCACCAAGACCATGGTGACCAACTCTAAGCATAAAAGTTGAATTAAAGTAGGTATAAATGTGAAGGAACGTATCCTATATACCATAAGTGGAAAATTCTCATTTCCCATAACAATTCATATTGACCACAAATAATACAAATCCTTTCCACATCGTGGAAAGATTCACATACTCAACAGAAATATCATAATGCATTTTAAATAAAGTATGGAATGCATAAACAGACAATGCATGAGTTTATAAAACAAAGACTTTCGTAAAAGAAATATCAATGATTACAAAACTGTTAAATGCATTCCCACACCTTTTTGATGACAAGCCACGCTTATCTCGAGATACACAATCCACTGGTCCATTCTTTGAATCGATCGTTGTTAATAGAATCTAACTGATAATCACACAAGCACTCTAAGAGTTTAGCCAAAAGGCTCATAGAGGAATCATACAATTCTATCTAATGGTTCTAAGCCCATTATGGTATCTTATTCTTTATCTTTAGTATAACTAAGAGTTCACTAATCCAATTAGATTGGTTATATAATCCGTAGCTAAGTCTTGTGAATAACTACAACTTTGTAGAAGGAACCGGATGATAATTCGGACCACAAGAGGTCCAATTAAACTATGTAAGAATTCATAAGCCCAAGTTCTCTAACAGGCCCACTAACCAAAGGCCTGATCTATCTGAGTCAACTAACGGTCTCTAACGGTCCAAGGCCACTAACAGTCAACGTAAGTCAAAGGTCAAGTCCTGGTCAATGGTCAACTCGGTCAACTCAGTCAAGACAAGGAAAACTCAGTGAGTTAACTCAGTCTACAAGACTGATTCAAGTGAGTCAGGTTCACAGACTCAGTCAGATTAACTGAGTCAGCTAGGCAAATAGTCAGACATCTGACTAGGGTGAAAGCTAGCTCAAAACCAAGGCTAAGGCCAAGGACAGGCTCACAAGCCAAAGCACAAGCCAAAAGGTTACAGTTGCACCATCATGGTGAAACACAAGACAGGCCTGCACCATACACAAACTATCTCGTCTATAACTTCAACAATTCATTCAAAAGTACATTGAATACAAACAATTTCATTTACAATTAAAGACTGTGCCAGCCTGCAATTACAGCTTTTCCAAGCTTTCACAAGAGAGATTCAACTCCACATACTCATCTAACCCTCATATCACAACTTCACTTGTAGAATCATTATCAGATAACTCCAACAATTCATTACAACCACAACATCAGTAACAACATCACTAGAACTCCAAATACTCATAAGTTCAATTGTACCTGCAACTTCATCATTTCATACACTGCCTGCACCCTCATCTCTACCACCATCCACTATAGTCCCAATTCATTTACACTCCACATGCACATTCATATTCTTTGCAACTCACATATAACTAATTATCAAATATCCATTGCGGACACTCATTCATATAACTTCCAAGGCTGCAACACCAACTCAACCTTTAATACTACTAACCTCATTACCCTGTTAATTCCATTCTCCTTGCACCTACTACAGTTCATACCCATTTTAGTGACACTGGAAACTCCATGAACTGCAACACCGTCACCAAGATCTTATACTCCACTAATTACCATCACAACCAATATACAACTCAGTTCATTACAACACTACAATCCACTGTCACCCTGTAAACATTCATTCATACACATCACTTCAATTCAGTTTTTTTTACTGAAATCATCAAACCACCACCAAATATATCTTCACATGGAATTACTTATATCATCTTTACACAGATTAAACTCCAACCATAGTTCCATTACCCATTCTAACACAGAACCTTTGTAATTCATAAACCACCATAATACCAATTCAACCAACCATTTAATCTACCAAGCACTAGATAAATCGACAACCTAAATAATTCAACTTCTAACAACGAAATTAAGCATCAAAGAGACTTACCCAACCCTTAGCTTCATCTGAATTGATGTATCACCAAATCAATTCTTCTAAAAACCTAATTTCTGTTTTGGGGAAGAACACACGAACCCTAATTCGTTGAATCTTCTCCGAAGCTTGAGAATCAAACTCTAATGTATCTTCTTTGCCTTCAACACACAAAACCCCTCATGAATTACTTAATTCCTTCCTCAATTGTTCATCAATATTCAATCGGATCCAAATCCCAGAAAACCCTAACTATTTGATTCATCCTCGATTTAACTTCTGAACAACTTCAAAGCCTCGATTAGACATAAACCCATCTCAATTCCTTCCCCTAGAACACTAATTACATCTTTTAATTCTTCTCTGAGCTTCTCGTAGGAACCCTAACTTCAAACCACAACTACATCATCTTCTCTTCTCATCCCGATCTAAAACAACCACAGAATCAACATCTTCCTATTGATTCAATGTATCAACAAGTTTCTATGAATTACAAACGAAGACAAACTCAATTCATTGAATTTAGATCGACATGAAGAAGAGAGAAGATGAACAGAAGAAGAAAGAAATAGAAGAAGAAAAGAGAATGAATTCTCTTCGACATGTCTTGGTGAAGATAAGGCAAACGAAAGTGATAAAGGCACCCTGAATTGATAAGGGCAGCCATGAGATGTAGATAAAAGAAATGATTATTTGACACTCACACTTATCCGATGATATATTCTCCGTCCGGTGTCCGAATGACACGTTCGAGTAGTCCATTCCGCGTAACTTTTCGAGATCTATCCAGTGGTACAAGTTTCGAATCTAAATCATTGTTAGATTAATTTCTAATAATTAACGTCCGTTCCTAATTAATCGAGTCAATAGCGGCTTAGTCGTCTCTTGACTGGTCTAATCGCGTTGACGAGCTTGAGGGTCATCACACAACACCACCAATACCATCACCATAACCACCACCACCACCTCCTTAGTCGCCATCTACATCTCCATCTTTACAACAAATTCAACAATCAATTAGATTTGAGATTTATTAGATTTGAGATTGAGAGAAATCTGTGATTGAAAATCCAACCAAACCAATCCCACCACCACTAGATCGAGAAACTAATTGAGAGAGTGAAGAGAAGAAATTGTGAGATGAGAAGAGATGGAACGGCTACTAATAAAGTAAATAAAGACAGAGATGGAAACGAATATCTCTATTGTTGCTGCCAAGAGGGTTTAAATTAACAGGAATTGAATCTGGGAGTGTAACAAAATGGTGCTGATTCGAAGAAAAAGATGGGGTTGGAATGGATTTGAGGTTCATTCGCTGAACTCATAAAAGAAGAAGAGATAATTCTGCTGTTGATTGAAACAAGAAGACGATGGTGTTAAAATGGGTTTGAGGGTACTGTTGTCGTTGAATCAATTGAAGAAGAACCAAAGATTCGGATGGAGTAAATTTGAATAAGGGTTTGTGGAAAATTAGATGAATGTTGGTGTTGAGTTGATGCTGGCTGGTGGTAGTGTTGGTATGAGTTTCTGTTACAGAGATTGAAGCCTGTTGCTGAATGAAATATGGTGGTTATTCGGGTTGAAGCAGGCAGTGATATAGCAGATGAAATATGGTGGTGTAGAACAAGGTTGCTGTAATACTGCTCAGTCATCTTCATATGCATTTAGATGGGTACAACTGATGGAAGGAAATGGAGTATAATAGGAGCTGAGAAGATTAAAAAGGGGTTTGAGTCATATTTGTGTTTAACTTCAGATGAAGAGCTTGGTCTTGAAGCTATTGCTGTTCATGAAGCTACATGTGATTATCAATTGTTATTGTTTATATGTTTTTATGGGTTGTTGATCCAATTTATGGGATCAACTGCTATTTTTGACCCAATTTTTTATGGGATCAACTACGGTTGTTGATCCATTTATGGGATCAAATCCTGTTGTTGACCCAACTTTTTATGGGATCAACTATTGTTGTTGATCCTTTCAACTCCTATTGTTGACAATATTTCCTTGGATAAGTATAATCATCCTCATAGTTTAAATCATGCTTCTACTTTAAATCATGTAAATTTCTCCCAATGTTGAACTTGTGGTGCAATGGTAGCATGACTGACTCCTGGTCAGATGATGCATGTTCGACTCACGCCAAGTTCACTCCATTTACATGGATCAACTTTCATTGTTGATCCAATTTACATGGATCAACTACCAGTGTTGATCCCCTGAATTGGATCAACTTCTACTATTGATCATTTTTCTTTTTTTTTTTGATCAACTACCGTTGTTGTTCCTAAATTGGATCAACTTCTACTGTTATTTCAAAAAAAAATTGGATCACTCCTGTTGTTGATAAAAAAATATCTGAACTAGTGGTGGCGGCGGCGGCGGCGGACTAGTGGTGGTGGAGGATTGTTGGTGGTGTAATGGTGGTGGTAAATGAGTGGTGGCGGAGGTTGGTAGGTAGTGGTTGTTGAATGGTGGTGGTGGAATGGTAGTTGAATGTTGGTGGTGGTGGTGCTAGTGGTGGTGGTGAAGTGGTAGAGGTAGAAATTTGTTGTATTTAATTAACTATCTTACTAATATTATTACATAATTAACGAATAATTGGAAGCCTAACAAGCTAAGCTCCAAGCAGCGTACTACTACATAAGTTGAACAGGTTGCCGTGCTAGCATACCAGCGAGCCTCATGAGGAACAAAGTCGGGGAGCCGAAGCGGATAGTGTGACTAATGTCTTCGCAAGGGGGGCAAACTAATCTACCGTCCATGTTAAACTCTATAATATTGCGCCATCTGGGACTCGAACCCGGGACCTCCTGGAGCGCATGAAACCTCTGTGGAGGGCATGAAACCAACTGATCTACAAAACGGTTTCTTGGGTGAGGGTATTAAGGTAATCTAATTTTAAATGGATAAGGTTATTAAAAAGTAGAAACATATAAATAACGTACCCATTCTATATTGCTTCAGGGAGGAACCACAACCCATCCTGCAGGGATTAGCAGGGGTAGGGCCATTGGCGGGTTGGGATCCCGTCTTGCCTGTCTAAGTCGGTATAACCCGCGGTCGACCGAGTAAAATATATAACCCGTTTGTTGGGATCCCGCCTTGCCTGTCTAAGACACCCCCAATTAATAGGTGGTGGTCCATCGAGTAAAATATTTAAGGAACTGCATGTTTTTAGCTGTTCCCGTCTCTTGTATGGTACGTCTGTTGTATGGGGTTGTGCAACATTATGGAGTGAAAGAAACATGGACTAAACAAATTCACCAATCCGCAAGAGACAATTGCTCGGTACCATTTTTGAAATGCAAAGCCAATATGGTTCCTTAGAAACGTATTATCAACAGGATTCCTATAAAATAAAACAATTTTTACCACAGGATCACTGGATTGGTAATCTCTGTGGATTTTGGTAACTCGTGTAACATAAATTCTAGTATGTTTTTAGCAGTTGTGTTTGCTTGTTTATTAGAGTTAGGTTGGTGGCACTTTTATGTAGGCTTTTTGAGAGTTTTAGGTAAAACATGCACTCAGTACTGTTCTCAACGTACTATATGTAGCTATTCGGAAGTTTATCTTCAGAAAAAACGATTCAATTTGGTATTAGCGATAGAATTCTAAACAACTTGTTCATAAAGGATTAATCTTTCCCCGTCTCTTTCTCTCCCTCTCTCTATCTTCTGTATATATCTTCTGTATAGTATATATAGTGTCGTTGGAAAACTACTTTCAGAAGATGCTGCTCTCTTTTGCTTTCTAGAAATCCTCCTGTGAAAGAAGTGAGATAAAATTAGTTAGTACGTACACAAATGACTAGGGTTTAAAGTCTATCAGGTGATACATGCATTAATTCATGAACAATTTTACCGGAGTAAGGAGAAAGTACAACCCGTCGGTCTTCCTATGATTCGACATTCGGAGAAAAAAATGGAGGCTCTCCCAAAGCTACAATGTGGTAAAATATTTTTCAATAATTCTATGCTTCTTTTAATCTTCACTTTAATATGTGTATGTCTGGTCTGCCACCATGTTAACCAACAACTTTTATTGATTTATTCTCCATTTCAGGAGATGCTGCTTTGAGAGTTGAGGCATTGGTGAAAACTAAATGGTAAAAGGATATATACTGATTGGATCGAATGCGATGAACATGTTAATGCTTGTGGTGCAGATAGAAACGCCGTGGGGTTTCCTTGGATTCCCTAATGGGATCACTATTTGTATCACCATATTGTTATCAGAATTTCCTCTAACATCGTGGATCTTGTTTCTTTAATTTGGCTGCAGGTGAAAGCACGTATGTCTGGTCTGCCATAAAGATCAAGTAGGAAACGAAAAGATTGCTTCTACATTTATTTTTCATAACCTTATACATGGGTGCCCCAACATGTATATATATAAGCGTTCAATTCCAATTTGCTCAGCGCTTCCAATTTCAGTTTTCCTATTTTCACAATCAGCCTAATACGATGAAATTTTCTAACAGTTTCCTATTCATCTTCGTTATAATCACATTTTCGGTTTCACAAGCATCCTGCAGACAGGAAGGCCGAAAATGTGACTTCTTTATTAACTGGTGTTGTGAAACCAGTGAGGATGATCCTCCAATGCAGCTAGTTCTGGCTCTGGTATAAGGGACGTTGCAGGAAAGAGAAGCCTAAACACCGTAAAGCACTTTAAACAGCAGTACTTGTTTCCTTTTTCTTTTTTTTAAAGCAATCTACATGTATTTCATTTAGTACAGTGTTTAAGAGAATAAAAACCATGTGCTAACTGCGAAGCAGTGATATGTTGCTTGCTAATTGTTTCAAATATATAGACAGAGGCGTCTAGTATTACTTTTATGTCTCCTTGTTTTTGCACGTATACAACTCCTTTTATGTCTCCTGGTTTTGTTATTTAAACATGATTTAACTCTGATTTATCAAGAATATGAGATCAAAATTTAAACATTCCATGCTTAGATTCCACCATAGTTAAAACCGCCTATGGAGATCAAAATTTCTTAGGAGATGCTGCTTTTGAGAGTTGAGACATCGGTGAAAACTAAAAGCCGCAGCAAAATACAAGATGCATGACTAAGGAGCTGAATTTTACAACGGGTTGTACAAAATTTGACACTGTACTTTTTGACTTACAGCATTTGTGTATAATCTCTAATATTGGACTTAAAATTACCGGACATCAAGTGGTATATATTTGCTCCAAAACCGGGTATATTCTTGCAACAAACCTATCTTTTTGAAACGAATGTAATAATTATTTCTCCCGTGTATTCTCCTTTAAGGGTATTTAAGTTTGGCGAATTACAGACCATCTAAAATAGCAAGAAGAAAAGATAAATAACCATCCATAAAATGAATCAACAATTGTTTCAAGTCAAGTGGGATTCTAACCAATCTGAGGTGTATTCGTAGGCAACAAATGTGACTGCACCCGCTGGAGCGGCTTTGATTACTCAAGGGACAATACCCTTATAAAGACCATAATTAAAGTCCGCGGGCATTCAACTCAAAATCAATTGGCAATGAGTGGAGAGGTCCATCCATATTATATTTTAAGTTTATTAAGGGGACATTAACAGCGTGAGACTATTGTCCTCAACACGCCCCCTCACGTGTAGCCTCGTTGGGTCTAACACGTGGACCTACGTATCAAACGAAATCCTGATGGTTCAATTGCACGTCGTAAATCTCGCTTGGTTGCAAAAGTCTACAATCAACAAGAGGGGATTGATTACTCTAAGACGTTTAGTTCGGTTGTTAAACCTTGTACTATACGTATTATTCTTACATTGGCTTTATCTTCCAATTGGCCTATTCATCAACTTGATGTACAAAATGCTTTCTTACATGGTGAACTTCAAGAAGAGGTGTATATGAAACAGCCACCGGGCTATGTGGATTCTCGTTTTCCTACACGTGTTTGCAAATTACACCGTTCTCTCTATGGACTCAAACAAGCTCCGCGAGCGTGGTACCATAGACTTGGTACCTTTTTGATACAAATTGGCTTTGTCACTTCAAAGTGTGACTCGTCTTTGTTCATATACAATGGTGCTTACGGTACTATTTATTTGTTGGTGTGCGTAGATGATATTATAGTCAATGGCTCCAGTACCACAGGTATCTCTTCTACTCTTACCCGTTTACAACAAGAATTTGCAATTAAAGATCTTGGTTCCTTGTCTTATTTTCTTGGCATTGAGGCGATTTGTACTTCTTCTGGATTATTTCTTTCTCAACAACGTTATGCTCATGATCTTCTTATTCGAGCAAAAATGGATGGTGTCAAACCAATTCATACTCCACTTAGTATTTCTGGAGATATTTCTTCTGATCGTAGCACTTTATTGACGGATGCTACTGAATACCGCAGTATTGTTGGCGCTTTGCAATATTTAACATTCACTCGTCCAGATCTTGCCTATGCTGTCAATAAAGTTTGTCAGTTTATGCATGCCCCTACCGAGTTTCACTGGAGTTTAGTTAAGCGCATACTTCGTTATCTCAAGAATACTGCTACTTCGGTCATCGCCTTCTCTACAACTATCCTTTAGTGCATATACTGGCTCTGATTAGGCTGGTTCTCTTGATGATCGTCGTTCTACTAGTGGGTAGTGTGTCTATTTAGGTGGTAATATTATCTCTTGGAGTGCTCGCAAACAGAAAATAGTATCTCGTTCGAGTACTGAAGCTGAATATCGGTGACTTGCCATTGCAACTGCGGAAATTATGTGGATTCAGTCCCTCATTTCGGAACTTCGCATATCTACTCATTCTCCTCCTATTTTATGGTGTGACAATCTTGGTGCAACTTATCTCGATGTTAATCCTATATTTCATGCACGAACAAAGCACATTGAAATTGATTATCACTTTGTTCGTGATCAAGTTGCTTCTAAACTTCTTGATGTTCGTTTTATATCATCTAAAGATCAGATTGCGGACATATTCACAAAACCACTTTCTAGAGATAGGTTTTCTCTTTTACGGTTCAAGCTTACGGTTCAGGATAACCCGTTACGCTTGCGGCAGGGTGTTAACACATCATCTGGAATGTGTACAATGTGACCCAACATTGTACACGACAATTCTCTAATCAAGAGTTTGTTATATTTGGTACTCTTTGTATATTAGGAAATTGTGTTTAGTTAGGAAAGACAATTGCTTGAACTTCAAGACAATTACGTATATATACGTATTGAGTATCAAATCTAAGTTGAAATCAATAAAACTATTCTGTTTAAACTTCGTCTTCTTGTCTCTCTTCTCTTCAGTCGAAACCTAAGTAGTTAACCCTTAAACTTAGGAGTTTTAGCTACCAGCCCACTCCTCAGTTACCAAGATGCGCCGTAGGGCGTCAAACATGGCATTATAAGCATGGTGCTCGACCCGAGCTCCATACATTGGGTCCCTGGGAAGTAGGGATGGAAATTTGCCCCACCCAAACCCATCCCCGTGGGGACCCGCCCCTATGGGTTAGGGTTTTACCCGTATTAACGGGGAACAGGGCGGGGTACGGCGAATCCCCGAAATTAGTGATGCGGGGATGGGGCGGGGATGGGATTCATGGTCCCCGCCCCATATCATAATGGCAGTAGCAATTATGTTGGATCCAAGGTTTAAGATGAAATTGATTCAGTTTTATTTCCCGCAAATTATGGTCCAGCTTTTTCAGACTTCGAAATTACTCGTGTAAGCAATTTATGTTTTGATGGCTAAATAGTATGAACTGAAAGTATTTGCTGATAAATCTCTTGTCCAAAGTTAGTATCCGACGTACGTAATCGAATTCATCCAAAAACATTGGAAGATAGTGAAGAAGTCCATGATGATATGATTACCATGGAGAAAGATGGTTAATAATGAAGAACTAAGAAGTAAAAAGAACCATGATTCTTAATTGTTGTTTCCTTTATTTTTCGGTTTTCGTTGGTTATGATAAATTTAAAATTTTAAAATGCACTGCATAGGTTATTATTATTGTTTGAAACATTACAATTATTTTTAAACTATTATTATTTACAAAATTCTAAATTATTTTTAAACTATTATTATATACAAAATTCTAAATATTTATTATAGTGTTATGGTAACCCATGGGAAACCCATCCCTACGGGGATTCCCCATACCCGTCCCCGACCCATTCTTACGGGGTACGGGTAGGGGATGGGTTTTGGTTTTTTTAATGGGGTAGGGGATGGGATTCAAGGTCCCCGCCCCATACCCGCCCCATTGCCATCCCTACTGGGAAGTCCTGTAATCTGGAACCTTTTCTTGACCAAATCGAGGTTGTGGCAGACAGCTTTGGCACATGTACCAGAAGCTAACCCACAGACAAAAAGCTGGAAGCTATAGAGACTTTCAATTGTCAGTTTTGAACCTTGGTTGGAAGATCTGAGCCAGTTCAACCGCAACATCCATCCCTTGAAGGTGTCATAAGTGCCGAACTGCAGACCAGCATAAGGAATTATCTGAACCAAAGTCGGTGCTAATCCTGCATACAAACCTTGAAAGCCACGATTCTGTACGATATCAACAAAAGCAGATCTCATGGTTGTATACACCTTTGGCTCCCCTTGTGACGCTAAAATGGTTCGTAACAGATCAAATGGATATGATCCGACTGTTGCTACACATCCAGCTAATGCTCCACTTAAGTAAGATAAGTAAGGACTCAAATGAGTGTGATCATGTGCTATAGATGAGACTGAAACAAAAGTTTTAAACTTGCGCAACTCCGTAAACTGAATAGAACAATACGGCATCACCATGAGCAGTGCTGGGACATTACCGCGCCAAAAACCCGGGAAACCTTCTTCTCTGAGAATGTCTTTAGTTGCTTGCATCATCCCTGTATATTTTGATGACCCGTACATCCCTTTACGAAGTAATGCCCATGATGAAGTTGGCTCCAGTTGAACCTGAAATCTAATCTTGATAACATCCAATGGCGATGTTATGGTCCGAGATATGCCACCGGAAATAGCCCCAGCTGCGGCATCAACTAAAGCTCGTTTCAGCGGCCGCGGCTCTTCCGTCGCTTAAAAGACAACTCAGGCTCAATGCTAACACCACCTGGAAGAATGGAAATGCGAAAGAAAAGCAGAATATGTTGCAATGGATAGCCAGGAAATAGATTTCTAATATAATTATCAATAACAAAAGTACACAGAACCGACTACAGAACTAGGACAGTACATAAGCATTTTCAACAACTGTGGGTCAATTTCATGGTGAAATCCCATATTTTCTTGGCTAAGTTTCATATATTGAGCTTTCAAGTTCCTTTTTTGAAATGTTATTGCACACTCTCCATTTACGCCTCTTCACATTTAGATGGGAAACAATGTAGACTATCATCAACGCCGTGCATAACCAAATGTGACCCATGGGGACAGATAAACAAAGCCGTGACAAATGTGACCTTTCGTTATCTGGGCTAAACTGTCAACGACAAAGAAAAATCAGAAAATTATATATGACGAATGCAGTAGTGTAAATTCAGAGCAACACATTACGGAAGCATATTCAAGTATTGTGGATCAATTTCATGCTGAAATCCCATAATTTGTTGGCTAATTCTACATCTTGAGCTTTGGGGTCTGATTTTGAGATGTTGTTGTCTTTATAATACTCTCCGCTTACATCTTTGACATTCGGATGTGACGCAATATGTTGATGCCCCCTACAACAATTAAACATAAACCATGAAAAAATAGAACTACCAAATTTGTGATTAATATGTCATTACAGAATATCTTTTCTTCCTTGAAGAGTTTAACAGGATAAACTGTTTGGTTTTCTATGGTTTGATTTCATGTACATACCAAAGTAGTTGAAATCGCTCCTCGGTCCTACTCGGTTGGGGAGCTTGGAGCGAGGAGCAATAAGTTCGGACTTGGAAATTGCCAAAACTCGGTCTAATACTAGGAGTCTATTTATTAGAGACTTGTACTTTTATACTCAAAAGTTATGTTTTGCACCTAATTAAAATCAAAATCTTTAACACTATCATGTAATTAAACGTGTAATATTGTTACACTGAACGTATTTATTATATATTTAGAGGATTTTCTACTTGATAACTCTCATTTAAGGGATTAAAAAAAAACTTCTTTTATAATTTTAGTAATGCAAGGACAAATCGGAAAAATAGTTAACTCGTTTTGCTCAAAAATCATTACAAATTGGCAAAATCGTCAACCTTAATTGCTAAAAATCAGAAATGACTTGAAATCGGAAATCGCCTCGGTCATATAACATGTAGCGATTACTCGGTGAGTAATCAGACTTGGAGAGCGATTTTGACTACACTAGTACATACACCATGTTTTAAACAAGAATGCACGATAAAATTTTGCACCTGGTTAAATGTATTACAATAGATCAAGAATGCGAGAAACATTGACCTAACTTGCAAGGGACTCGTGTTTTCAGCCCTAGGGAAAAAAGGAGTATATGTTTGCTGGTATCCATTTTGAGTCGTCTAAGCTGCATGCACTAGTTGTTGTATTAATGATGCATATGTTTTTTTACAGTGACAGGCATATGCATAAACTTGGTTAAAGTTGTGAACTGTTTTGTTTATGTGAACTGTTTGGTTAGCGAGATAGAAGTATAATTTACTGTAGGGAAATAAGAAAACGATGGAGTTGGGCTATTGGTAAATGGATGCAATCAAATAAACCTTTAACTGCAGAAAATCCGCAGTTACACCCATTTACTAATTTGAATGACACGAAGAGTAAATCAAGCAACGAAGTAAAATCCAAGGTTATATTTTTGATTATTAATCAAGTGATGAAACGTTACAAACTACTCAAGAACACTCATAAGGACCTTAAACTCTCTCTCTTAACAACTGCTCTTACCCCTTACCAAATGTTCTAACCCCTTTTACAATGGACTAAGTCCTCTATTTATAGCGAAAAATACATAATGGGTTACAGCTCATTTTACTTCGCCCAAAGTCACACAGTTCACGTGACTGTACTTTTTACCTCGTCAGAGCCATTTTCAATAAAGTTTTTCCTACCTTTTCGCCTTATTAATCGGCAGTTGTCGGGGACAGCTGTCATATTTCTTGCGTAACAATCCACACTTCGGTAGTTTACTTCGTGAGTTCTGTCTTTTCTTGCATAGCAATCCACACCTCGGGCATGATACCTCGCACTCTTTTCCTTCTTCGTAAGATATCTTCCAATGCAAGCTACCGTCACTTCGCCGGTTCATACTTCGTTAATTATTACTTCGTAGATCTAAAATTCGTTAAAGCCTCACTGACACTTGATTTGATTCCTCACTGACACTTACCTGGGAATTGGGGAATAATATTTTGTTTGAACATTCACTTCGCTGTCTCGCTCATTCTTGTTCGAACATGTGGCGAGTAGGTTTTCTGCACCTACAAAACCAACACGCAGGGACAATGATGTATAAGGTAAATGGATGCAATCTAACAAACGAACTAATCGCTCATCTTAATTACTTTTCATTGTTAAAGCAAAAGTGCAACGTAGGAAAAGGTAGTTACTTTCCATCGATATTCTCCCCTCTTAAGATGCTTCCCATGTTTTTGTTTCCTTTCGGCCGCATAAGTACCAGTGTCAAGCGAAGAAGCTTCTCATGGTTTTTGTTCATAATCCACATAAGTACCAGAGTCGAGCGAAACCAGGCTTTCCTCATAACATTGTGGTTGATTATTGCGTCCCCTGGAAACAACATCGGCTTGCAAACTATTTTCTGGGTAAAAAACCCGGAACTCTTTACCTCTTTCATTTTTAGGGTCATATAAATAAAATCCCTTCAAAGTACTTATAAGGATCTCACCATTTTTAAGAGACCACACTAGCTTTAGATTCCAAAAATCATGAATAATCGTCTCTTTGTTAATGGTGAATTGTTTATTCCATGACTCTTTCACTCCATAATCTTGCATAACCCAAACACCATAGACCGTAAAAGAGACACGAACAACTAAACACATGCAATCTCTTAAGACCACCAAATTTTTAACCGAATTCTTATTTGATTGACTACCTACAGGAGGTTCCATAGTTTCCTCAGGGATACCTATATCCATGAATCTCTCACTGCTAATATCCAAAGAAACAATAACTTCAGAGTTAGTTTCTTTTGTGGTGGTAACACCTAACCAATGAAGAGCTCCACCGAAAACCACGCTCGGACATAGAGTTCCACGAAAGGGAAAGAAATAAGGGATGGATTGTATAGTCCATGAATCTAGTTTTATTGTATAGACTTGAGCTTGAGAATAACCAGGTTTTTCAAGATTGTCCAATATTCTAACGCACTTGTAATCTTCATTTTTCCGATCATAACCAAACCCACATCTTAAACCATGATCTTGGATATCAAAGTTGCCCAGTATTCTCTTGTACTCTCTAGTTAATGGGTTCCAGATGCAAAGTTTATAATCACTTTCAAATGGATGACTGGAAGTAGCTAAACAAATCAAGCCATTACAAGAACCGAACATATGAACTGATCTCCAAACTTGGTCATATTCGTAAGGGTAATGTATCCTAATAAGTTCACATGTTTGTGACGATATTGAAGCATAATCTATGGAGTAAATTACATCTTGGATATGACTCATGGAAGCTTTTAGGATGAGCTTAGGGTTATTGCTTCGTACTGAATAATAATCAAGGTGATACTTAATAAACATCGGACTACAAAGTAGATTGCGCCAAAGTTTGCATACGCACCTGCACATACCGATGGATTTGTTAGAAAAAACAATGTTTTGTTTTAATCAAAAATGCATGGACCATGTTTTGATCCCAAGACCTATTACTCCCTAGATGTTTTTTCATGTGAATGAATAAAACATTAGTCCCATATAGACTAAAACACTTAGAGTTTTAGACTTAAATAGCATTGGTTTAGCCTTAAGGGTATGGCCCTTTGGGTCTTTAGACCTTTGTGTATGGGGAAAGCCCTAGACTATGGCAAGGTTGCCTAAACCTTATTGCATTTCTTATTGCCTTTCCCGTTCGCGCGGTGCTTCGCACAGAAGCACGCTCGGCGAGGGAGTGGGAGTGGGAGTGGGAGTGGGAGTGGGAGTGGGTTTATCCGACCCTATCTTTTTACTGAATTTTTCCACACGTTTCTCCCACACATATAAAGAATTTTATTCTAAAAAATGTCGTTGTAACACCTGTGCACCTCGAGAAGAATCTCGAAAAAAATTTGAATTCCGACAAAACATTTTACTGTATTTTTAACGGATGCTTTTACTCGTCCGACAAAAGCTGAAGCGTGAATCACGGACGAATTGTCGCACATTGGATTCTTGGTCGAACGTTGAAATGTTTTTTGCTATAAATACGAGAGAAGAATTTCATTTGAAACCATACCTTTCAGAACTCTTCTCTCGAAATTCTTCTTCTTCTTTTATTCTTTCGAGAAATTTTATTTAAGTTTACGTAAAACATTAAATAGAGTTCTTAGTTTACGAAACATAAAAAACGAGTTGTAGTTCTGAAACATAATTTTGTAATACTACTTCTTTGTTTACAAAAACATAGTTAGTTTACGTAAACATAAATTACTTTTTACATTTCTCTGAAAACTGGTTGTAGTTTCGATTTATGTTTTTGTTTTCATTATTTGTCGCCAAGTTCTAAGGGTTCTCTCTGTGTATGCTACACATAGAGGAGAACTAACGATAGTTGTATCCTGGAGGTAATTTGTTAATTGTTATAGCATCTCGGAGGAGTAGCAGGCAATATTACCTTTAGCTCAAATACGTATCTCATACGTGCCTCTACTAAGTTTTAAATACTATCATCGGTGCATCTCCGGTATAACAATAACACATCAGTGAGTGTTAAGTATTTTTCTCATGTTTCTTGAGTTGTTTGTTACTATTATCAGTGTAATCAAAGTATTATTTCTCAGTTGCATACGAAATTGTAACTTATTTCCAACAGGATTTCAGTGGTAACATAACAAAGATATCAGTTTGAACTTCCACCGGAAGCCTTGATGAGAATAGCATAGTTGCTGACTGTTGCTTCTTCATCCTAGGGAATTTAGGTTTTTCAACGAAACCGTTTTCCCAACCAAATTGCCTAAATTGGTCTACAAATACTGCCAGACGTGTAGTAAAACTAGTAAACATCCAATTGACAAAAATATCCTTCGAAGCATAGGATTTTGAGTTTTTGAATAAAATATGTAATTTAAACCAGCAGCCCCACAACTTAAAAGTGATTTTAAAATGGAAATAAAGGATATTGGTCCTAGTTAGCAATACGGGGTACGGAGAGGAGTTCGGAACGGCATACGTTCGGGAATTTTACGGATTTGGATAGGTCGGATTCGGTCAAAAAGTCGGTCAACGGTTCGTTGTTCGGAGGGTAGTTCGGAACGGATACGTACGTGTATAATTCATTTTAGAAATATGAGTTCGGTACGGAAAATACGGCCTATACCAAACTATTAGAAAAGATATTTTAGTATTAACTACATAGAAATATGTCTTGAAATGTAATATATAGAACTTATCTACTACAATAATCAAAAACTAAGGCATAGCTCAGTGGTTGGGACACTTCTTATCATCCTAGGGGTCAAGGGTTCGAAACCCACCCCATTCATTTCTATTTTTACTATGAACAGTTTATGAACAGTTATTTCTGACCGATTCAAATCGGTGGACCGGAACTGACTCGGCTGAGTCACTAACCGAACCAAACTAACGAATTATTCGGATTCGCGAAATATTCGCCATGTTCATATTATACGCGTAACCTGTTCGGTCTTTGGAAAATTCGGACGAATGCAACGGATTCGGACGATTCGTACGGATTCGCGAATAATTCGCCGAATTGCTAACTAGGATATTGGTTGCCACTTGCCACAGCTCCTGGACGAAGAGAATTTGCGGTTACTTGAACCCCATCATCCTGTTCATCACCATTAAAATAAACACCAATCAGTTGCAGATGAGTTCAATATTTTGTTTCCACACCCACCTCCCTTAAAAATTATACCTTGAGGCGTCTTGCAAGCTCATTAGCGTGCAGTATATTCGCGAGTTTTGATAGTGAGTATGCTGTCCAGAGATTGTACCTGTAGGTTAAAGAGACTGGCACAACCAAGCCTGAAGCCTCCACATGCGAACACGACAAACTAAATGGAACATTGAAAAATGTAATGTTGTTTGTCCTGATCATTCAGAGTGCAACGTATTTTTCCTTGTTTTGCTTTATATATAATATTAGAGAGTAAAAATTATGTTCTTTACTTTCATCTGATTAGTTACTTTTACCCTCTGTAAAGAGTGAGTAATGTTACTCATCTCTATCTGTTTCTTTTTGTTTTCTAGCTTAGTTGTTTTCTAGCTCACATGATATTCCATAGTTTATCCTTTTAGGGTTTGTCTTGCAGAGTCCTTTATATGCATATGTTGTAAGGTCTCTATCATCATCTTTGAATAACAAGTTAAAGCTTATCACCTTCATTACTTCTTACATGGTATCAGGAGGTATTCATTAAAGATATCTCTTGGGGCCTTGAACCATCACTTTCAATCATTGTTATCTTTGTTTTATCATTACATCACCAAGATGACATCACTTTTAGATACTGAAAATCCTAAGAATACCGAGACTACTGAGTTACCTCAAACTGATAATCCACCCGTTAACTCTCTCTCCGTTTTTGAGTTCTCATATAAATCTTTACCCTTCACTTGTATTACACAGTGTTTCCCTTCAAAACTTGATGATACCAACTATTTGGTCTGAAAAAGTCAGATGGAGTCTATTCTAATCAGTACAGATTTCTTTGATTTCATTGATGGTACCATTCCGACTCCTTCTCCGTCTATTCTGGTGCACGCGCTGAGACCTTAAACCCTGAGTTCACTAAATGGAGCAAGTGGGATAGATTTTTTATGAGCTGTTTGAACGCAACCTTCACACCTTTTGTTTCTTCAGCTATCTTGGGGTTATCTACATCCAAGCAGGTATGGAATGACCTTGCTAAACACTTTTATGATCAGTTTGCTACACGCAAAACCATGCTTCGTAGTCAGCTGCATAATGTCAGAAAGGGTTCTCAATCTATTTCTCTTTACTTGCAATCTATCAAAGAAATCACCGACTCTTAGCTGCTATTAATGAGCATGTTCCTGAACCAGATCTGGTTATGTACACTTTAAATGGGTTAAGTAGATCTTATGATAATCTTGTTATTTCGATTCAAAATAGAGATACCCCTTATACCTTTGAAGTTTTGAGATCTCGATTGATACAGCATGAACAATGGCTCTCTGGTCAAGAATCTGAAGTTACCAAGAACTTAGATGTTGCCATGTCTTCCGCCTTTTTTACTAAAAACACCTTTTCACCATCATCCTCTACTAATAACTCTCAACACTCAAAACCCTACCACTCCAATACCCCACACAACAACAAAATCACTGATTTTAGTAATATTACTTGCGTGATTTGCAAGAAAAAGGGCCATACTGCTAAAAAATGTTATTACAGATACACCACTTCAAAATCTACAAGCACATCTACACCCCAAGCAAACTTCTGTCACACAGCTTGCATTTCTGAAGAATCCACATATCCAACAGCTGTAGATTGGCTACCTGACTCAGGTGCAACCTCTCACATGACAAATGATATTACAACCCTTCAAAACCCAATACCCTATACTGGTTCTGAGAAGGTGCTTGTAGGAAGTGGATAACAACTATCCATTCAAATGATTGGTACATCTACTTTACAAACTGATACAACTTCCTTTACTCTCCCAAATGTGTTATATATACTTGATTTGCATAGAAATCTGATCTCTGTTGGGAAATTTACACATGATAACTCTTGCTCCATTGAGTTTCTTCCTTGGGGTTACAAAGTCTGGGATTTACAAACTTAACAACTACTTGTTGAAGGGAAGATGCACATGAATCTATATCCCATTGCTTCTACTGCTGGCTCTCCTATCCAAGCTATTGTGTGTCTCAAAGCAACACCAATAACATGGCATAACATACTTGGACACACCTCTAACAATATTCTACACAAGCTAACATCAGCCTCTCAAATCATCATTGCAGAAAGTGAGGTTGAATCCTTATGTCACTCTTATCAGTTGGGGAAGAGCAAGAGACTTCCCTTTCAATCCTCAACCAGGACAACTACATCACCACTTGAACTTATTCATTGTGATGTATGGGGACCAGCACCAACTGTCTCTAACTTAGGGTACAAATATTACATATTATTTGTAGATGACTTCACCAAATTTTACTGGATATACCCTATGACCACAAGAGATGAGAGTGCTATCTGTTTTCAACATTTCAAGAAGCTAAATGAGAACCTCTTCTCCACAACAATCAAATACTTTCAGACAGACAATGCTTGTGAACTGGTGAAAGGAAAGTTGAAATCTATACTTGATGATTCTGGCATTGCACTGTATGTATTAAGGGATTTTCATATATATTTTGTATATACAGTAGTTAGGGAATATCTTGTATGTGAGGAAAGATATTAATTTGGTGAAATCTGCTCGCATTTTTGTAAAGGCGTATTTGCCTATTTATACAAGGTTTTGCCGTTTTGGTAATCAAGCTTTTGAGAAATAACAAAATCTTTATCTTCTTACCTTGTCGTTTCATGGCATCTGAGCCAGGTTTGACTTAACCCGATTAAATCAAGAAATCTGCTAAAATATTAGAATCATGACTGGAAAGGAATCCAAAAATGAATCAAATACTAAAGTACGAAAAGTTGATTCAACTTCACCTTATTATTTACACCCTTCAGATCATCCGGTTATGTTGATCTCTTCGGTGAAGTTTAATGGTGATAATTATGATGAATGGTATCGATCGATGATGAATGCCTTTCGAGCCAAACGAAAAACATGTTTTTTTATTGGAAAACTTACTTAGCCTGATGAAGAGGATGTCTACATTGAAGATTGGTGGAGTGTTAATTCGATGCTAATTGGATGGATTCTTAAAACCAATCCACACTTCGATCAAGTTTAACATATTTTGATACTGTCAAAGAATTATGCGATGATTTGAAGCAACATTACTCTATTGGTAATGGACCAAGGTTGATGAAGATACGTTCAGATCTAGCAAGATGTCAACAAGATGGACATACTGTACCAGCATATTATGGATGTTTAAAAGCTCTCTGGGAAGAAATCAACGATCATGTTAAACCACCTTTGTGCACCTGTGGTAAGTGTACATGTTCTCTTATCACTCAATGTAATAAGAAACGTGATGAAGAACGTATACATTAGTTTTTAATGGATTTGGATGATGCGGTATATGGAACTGTTAGATCTCATATTTTTTCTCAGGATTTATGTGATCTCAATAATGTTGTTGTAGTAAATAGGTTGTCGTTCACTCGGACGTTGTTGAGCTTAAATTTAAAGGTTTAATGAAAATAATAAAAGAGAGAGTTACAGGGTTTAGGATTCCACCACACTCATAACATAAGGCTCAATTATTTATTCTCAATAATTATCGCTCGATAAATAAAACAACATGGACTCTTATTTTTGTCAAGGTAGATTCTAAAAATATTAGTTATAAATCATAAGCATGGGACATCAAACATCTAAGCAAGCATGACCCATCTAATAAAATGATAACTAATTAATTCAAATCATAATTCTATTTTAATTAGTGCAAAAGTCATATAGAAAATAAAATAAATTCACCCATGCATGTATGAAGTTCGGCTTCCTCCGTCGACCCAGTGTAGGGGTCTAGATTCTCATAATAATATCAGAGACGATAATATGATTAAATAATTTAGTCTTATTAATCACCAATGAAGTTTCACAATAAACCGTACAATAATTTTTCTACAATAATAAAAATCAGAAACTGTAGAAAATAGGATTGAAAATATTAAACTCCAAATAAAAACGGCTCTTGGCTCCCGACATCCCCCGAGTCGCATAAAGAAATATAAATATAGCTTGAAAGAAGTCATTTTTCCTTTTTCATTTCGTGTTCCACGTCGCTGCCCAACAGAGATATACCATGTGTCTAGCAATACACAAATTCAGCCAATCAAAGAGTGTCACGTCGTACCTTCCAACACAAACATCTCAGTGAGTAAATCCAAATTATTCTCTCGTCATTTTCTTCCAAATTTGGTTGTAAAAGCTCCCACTTATACTTGACAATTGGATATCCTCCTTCCTGAATTAATTTCTTACCATTTTGTCTTTTACCATGTCCTCATTTAAGAAGCACAAAATATTGTATGTCCACTGTCCATAACATGTATTAATGCTTGCCTTGCCTAGTCCAACTCAAATTTTGGACTATAATGACTTATTTGATTTTTTTACCGCTTATGACTTGACTCTTCGACTTCCTCGTTCCAGTTCAAATCATGATATCACAAAATATCGAGTCTTTATTACTATCCTTATTCACGAGAAATCTTCTCTTCTTTCCAATTGTTCCGCGAAACACTATGAGAAAATCACGTCCAAATCCATAACAGAAATGCTGCGGGTGAGTGGTCCTTCTTCCCCGACAAATTCTGTTTAAACGAAGAAGAAAAAGGGGGGTGCCCCTATCCAATAGTAGAGTTCTTTTATCAGTTGTCCTCCAGGAGTGTCTTTAACAACTTTTCAAGATGATTTTTCCAGAAATATTTATTTTTCAAAAATACCTACAAACAGATTTATTAGTGATAAAAATGAGTCCCAGTTAATGTATTTATGGGTGAAAATGCGTCGCACTTTCTTGCTTATCAAATTCCCCCACACTTACATTTTGCTAGTCCTCGAGCAAAACAGAATATTGACCCGCTACACAGCTGGTCATGACAAATGCCATACACAAGACACAATTTTTTTTTAGAGACCCGCTACACAGCTGGTCATAATATATATATTATCTTTTTAGACCCGCTCAAGAGCTGGTCACAATATGCAAGGAAATTCCTAAAAAAAATAATAACTAAAAAGTTAATACCCACTCTCCCACACTTGAATATTACATTATACTCAATGTAATTGAGTCATCCAACGTAAAAATTAAGATGGGAAATTCAAAAATAAAATAAACAAAATATACAAAAACAAATAAATAAATAATTATACCTACTGGAATGTATAAAAACGGATCCCCATAAACTAATAACCTGAAAACTTGGGGATCGACCCAAAATACAATATTTATAAAAAACAGCTTCACACTTATGTCATGAAAATGCGGAGACGCTGAAACTATCAAAAACCAATATTTACCCCTAAACCAAGTTTTTACTGAACATGGATGTGCGTAAAGAAAAAAATATGGGGATTCTATTGAGACTGGGGAAATATCAATTGATTCATGCACGATATCAGGAATAGGCAAGTCCTCTGGGTACTTAGATGCAAAGTAATCCAACAACACTTTAGAAGCACACAATTCTAACCCTAAATTAGGCAGCTTTTGGAAGTCTAGGGGTCTAGAAACAACCTCTAAGTCGGGTGAATAATCTTGTGAGGTAGATTCATCTATGGAATTAGGCGAATCATCCACACAATCATCCACAAGGTCATCTATATGTTCTGTTTGGAACAGAGAGTCACTACCAGATTCATCATCATCAACAAATAATCTTTGACATTCAAGAACTCTCAATCTTTGTTCTAAACTAGGCGGTGTGTGTTTGTAATACTTCTCATATATCTTTAGAGGAAATTCTTCACTTACCTCATGTGGAGTAGAAACTCCATACCATTGCCTATGCATATATTCAACAAGCGTCATCTCAGATGAGGTTTCTTGATAATTTGACTTTCTACGTTTATATTCCGCCAGCGTCATCGTACGAGACGTCTCCTCAGAAGAAGTCATCATCCTCAAAAAGTTCCTGAAAATAAATACAAAAAGAAACGCATAAAAAGGAAAAAATAAAATCTACAAAAAATGAAAATACTGTACAAAATTAAAAAAAATAAACCTAAAAATTAATCTAAAAAAAAATCTGCGTTGGCGGTGCCAAAAATTTATGTGATCTCAATAATGTTGTTGTAGTAAATAGGTTGTCGTTTACTCGGACGTTATTGAGATTAAATTTAAAGGTTTAATGAAAATAATAAAAGAGAGAGTTATCCTCCATGAGTGTCTTTAACAACTTTTCAAGCTGATTTTCCAAAAATATTTATTTGCCAAAAATACATACAAACAGATTTATTAGTGATAAAAATGTGTCTCAGTTAATGTATTTATGGGTGAAAATGCGTCGCACTTTCGTGCTTATCAAGGATCCTCTTCAATACTTGAGTCGTGTATATGCTCTTATTTTTCAAGAAGAAAGACATCAAACAATTACAAAACTCGTGATGTGCGTGCTTATGTCATGGGTTTTGCGGCACAAACTCAGAAAATATCAAAGGGATATGATAAGGGCGCGGTCTTTGGTTCTACAAAGAAACCAACTTTCAAGCACTGTGGAAAGATAGGTCACGAGATAGAAAATTGTTTCAAACTGAAAGGATACTCTGAATGGTGGAATGAGGAGAATATCATGGGACGTGGACAAGGACGAGGAAACGGTGAACATGGAAAAAATACTGGTCGTGGAAAGTGGTCCCCAATTGTATCTAATGTTGCACTGACAAATACCAATTCGGGTGGAAGCTCAATTTCATCACAAGATCGTCTGTGTCTTGCTAATACCCTTACTGATCCCCAATGGGAAGCAATAGTTGGAATGTTTAAAAGCTCAAACATTGATAGTTCAATGGAGAAGCTGACTAGTAAGTGGATACTTGACACAGGGGCCTCAAGACATATGACAGGGAGTAAAGAGTTTTTTTATTAAAACATATCCAATTAGTTTTTCTTCAATAAAACTTTTGAATGTTACATACTCAGTTTCTTCATGTGAAGGCACTGTGTGGTGTTTGGAGATAGCATGAGATTATATCGTGTTTTATACCTTCCTGATCCTCACTGCAACCTGATTTCGTTAGCATGTTTAATTAAAGATCTCAAATGTATTGTCACTTTGACTGATAAGTTTTGTGTGATACAGGACCGAACTACGAGGATGCTGGTTGGCGTGGGTGAGGAACGAGATGGGTTTATATATTCCACAGTGGAGCACAGATTATGTAAAATCGAGTTACTACCGGTGAAGATTATTGTTTGTGGCTTATGCGTTTAGGTCATCCTTCTAATAAGATTATTTCGTTGCTTCCTAGTATGAATAAAGCTGATTTTCAGCAGTTTCTTAATGTGATATTTGTTTTAAGTCTAGACAAACTCGTGCTACTTTTTCTATTAGTGAGAATAAAGCAAATGATATCTTCACTTTAGTTCATTGTGATGTATGTGGCGCATATAGTCCTTCGTCTTCTTTTGGTGCACATTATTTTCTTACTATTTTTGATGATTATTCACGATGTGTTTGGGTTTATTTAATGGTACATAAAACTGAGGTGGTGCAAATTTTTAAGAATTTTTGTGCTATGGCTAAGAATCAATTTGATAGACAAGTTAAGCAAGTTCGAAGTGATAATGATACTGAATTTCGTCCATTAATTCCATTTTTTTGTGAACAAGGGATCGAATTTAAAACTTCTTGTGTAGATACACCGCAAAAAAATGGAAGAGCGGAACACAAATATCGTCATATATTAAATGTGGGACGTCCTTTACGATATCAGACGAATTTACCTCTTCGTTTTTGGGGTGAGTGCATTCTAAGTGTCGCTTATATTATTAATCGCACACCTAGTACCTTTCTTAATGGAAAAACTCCATATGAATTGTTACATAAGAAGTTGCCTATTTATACTCATATTCGTGTATTTGGATGTTTATGATATGCAAGTCTTGTCCCTTGTGATCGAAACAATTTTAATCCATGTAGTCGACGTTGTGTATTTGTTGGGTATCCTTAAGGAAAAAAGGATTGGCGGTTATTTGATTTGGAAAGAAAACAATTTTTTCTTTCTCGTGATGTGGTTTTCTCTGAGAATAGATTTCCTTATGCACCATCTTGTTCAGTTGATACCACAGGAGGTTGTCAAGATGACAGGATGATAAGCCATAATGAGAAATCATATTTTTTATTGACTGACAGAAACATGATAGGGGAGTCAATAACTTTTGAAAAAAATTCTGCAACAAATAGTGCTTTGTTTACTGACATGACAGAATTGCACGAGAATGATGAGATGCAGAGGACAGTAACATACAAACCGACACATTTTACATCAGATAGGAGAGACATATCTGACGGGAATTCAGGGAACAGTGGACAGGTTGTGGACATGTCTGTATATGTAACTGACAGGGGGACAACACTGTCAGCGTTGAAACAGTAAGCAAACACAAAAACTCAGGGAAAAACAAACAACTGTACATGTCCACACAGATTGTCACACGTGAGATTTCAGAACCCGTTACTTCTAATTCATGTGACGATTCACATACCAGGACAGGTGCCACATCAGAAATAGTTACAGAGATGACATGTGATGTTCCAGAGAACTTGACAGATGGGGACAATGATGACAGTTCTCGGATTTTAAAGGGTTTACCAGCTACAAAAAGTCACCCAGTAAATAGTGGTATTTCTGATTCAGGGGTTAGAAGAAGTGTTCGTTCCAGGGTTCCTAATACTCGGCTCAATGATTATGTATGTAACAACATCGAAAAAATAGACCCCATCTCATTCACTCCTAATTTGTCAACATCCTCAGGTACGCCTTATCCGATAACTAATTATGTCTCGTATGATAAATATTTTGCTAACCACACTCAGTTTTTGGCCGCTATTACTACTCTTAAGGAACCAACTAATTATGTCGAAGCTGTGAAACTTCCATGTTGGCGCGTCGCTATGGCTGAGGAAATTGGTGCTCTTGATAAAAATGACATATTATCTATTGTTGATCTTCCGTCAAGAAAAATTAATATAATTCTGATGGCAGTGTCGAAAGGTATAAAGCTCGATTGGTCTTTCTTGGTAATAGACAGGTTGAAGGGGTTGATTACAATGAAACCTTTGCTCTCGTAACCAAAATGGTTGCGGTTAGAAATTTTTTGGCAGTTCCAGTGGCTCAAGATTGGTAATTACACCAAATGGATGTTCACAATGCCTTTCTATATGGGGATCTTGATGAGGAAGTATATATGTAACTTCCTCCAGGCTATTCGACTAATTCTTCGGGCAAAGTATGTCTCCTTCATAAATCTTTGTATGGTCTTCCTCAAGCTCCAAGTAATTGGGTTTCTAAGCTTGCAAGTGCTCTTAAGGCCTTTGGATTTATACAGTCTTATGCTGATTACTCTCTATTTGTACTCTACGACGAGGTGAGAACTCCATCAATGTACTTGTTTATGTTGATGATTTGATTATTAATGGGAATAATTCCGCGGATGTTGCTACTTTTAAGACATACTTAAGTCGGTGCTTTAATATGAAAGATTTAGGTCTTCTCAGGTATTTTTTGGGTATTGAAATATCTCGAGGTACTGAAGGTCTATTTTTATCTCAACAAAAATATACCTTGGATATACTTTTTGAGACTGAACTTCTTGGAGCCAAACCAGCTACTTCACCTATTGATCAACATCATCGGTTTTCTCTAGATGATGGACCTTTGTATTCAGATTCATCTCAGTATCGCCGACATATTGGCCTTTTCATTTATTTGACCATTACACGTCCTGAATTGTATTATTCAGAGGACATTTTGTCTCAGTTCATGTAATCTCCTCGAGCTTCACATTGGGAAGCTGCTCTTCGAGTTCTTCGTTATCTTAAGAGTCATCCAAGTCAAGGGATTATTCTGTGTAAGGATAGTGCTCTCCAACTTATTTCTTACCGTGACTCTGATCTGGCCTCATTCCCTCTTAGTCGTCGTTCTCTTACCGGCTATTTTATATTTTTGGGAGGCTTGCCTATATCTTGGAAGACAAACAAGCAACACACCATGTCGCGTTCTTTGGCCGAAGCTGAGTACCATTCTATGGCTTGTAGTGAACTCAATTGGATCAAGGCGTTATTGAAATCTCTTGGTGTGTCCCACTCTCATCCTATGCGTCTTTATTGTGACAGTAAATCCGCGCTTCATATTGCTGCTAATCCTGTTTTTCATGAGCGCACCAAACACATTGAGATTTATTGTCACTATGTACGTGATCACATTCAAACAGGTGCTATTACCACTTATTATATTCGCACAATGGCTCAACTTACTGATATCTTCACCAAAGCGCTTGGACGTCCTCAGTTTGAGCTTCTTCTTCGCAAGTTGGGCATTCGTGATCTCCATGCTCCAACTTGAGGTGGGGTATTAAGGGATTTGCATATATATTTTGTATATACGGTAGTTAGGGAATATCTTGTATGTTAGGAAATATATTAATTGTGTGAAATCTGCTCACCATTTTTGTAAAGGCGTATTTTCCTATTTAGACAAGGCTTTGCCGTTTTGGTAATCAAGTTTTTGAGAAATAACAAAATCTTCATCTTCTTACCTTATCATTTCATTGTGCCTCGTATCCAAACACTCCTCAACATAATAGAGTAGCTGAAAGGAAGCAAATGCATATAGTGGAGATGGGAAACAAAATGATATTCAAGCCTGCATGCCAAAGCAGTTCTGGTATGATTCCTTCTTGGCTGTAACCTTTATCATCAACAAAACCCCTTCAAAATTGCTTTATTACAGAACACCCTATGAGATTTTATTCCACAAAGTCCCAGATATTTCTATTCTCTAGGTGTTTGGCTGCACTTGCTATCCTTTCCTTGGGACAAATAGGAATGATAAGCTGAGTAAAAAATCCTCCAAGTGCACATTTATTGGCTACAACCCTATGCATAAAGGCTACGGGTGCTATGAGAATTCCACCAAGAAGATATTCATCTCAATCCATGTGATCTTTGAGGAACATACTTTTCTTTTTTGTCATTGCACACCTATTTCAACTATAGATGTTGAGACAACTATCACCTTACTAATGCCATAGATATCTATCACCTTACCAATTCCAGATTGCCCATTTCCTCATTCTAACTCAACACCCACCAGATTCTGAAATATTATAGGTTGAGCCACCACTAGATATAGCGTCACCTGTCTCAGCTTCACCTAATACTCCACCTAAACCTACACAGCCACCTACACATCAAATAACTACCAAGTCCCAATTTGGTATTGTCAAACCTAAATATCTTCCAGACTATGTAACTCACTACAATATCTCTCATCCTCTACACTTTGCTTTCACTTCAACTCTTATAAATACTTCTGAACCCAAAACTGTTAAAACTGCATGCTTCTACCAAACCTGAGTGGGTCACAGCTATGGAGGATGGATATGTGGCTTTAGTGAAGAACAATACTTAGGATCTTGTTCCTCGTGATTCTTCAATGAATGTACTTGGAAATAAATGGGTTTACAAAGTCAAACTCAGGTCAGATTGGACTTTAGAAAGATATAAGGCTAGGCTTGTGGGAAAATGGTATCATCAGGTGGATGGCATTGATTACCATGAAACTTTTGGTCCTGTCATCAAGTTTACAACTGACAGAATCATCCTTACTCTTGCAGTGACAAATGGGTGGCACATCAACCAACTTGATGTTTCAAATTCTTTTCTGCATGGAGAATTAAATGAAGTTGTCTACATGAAGAAGCCAAAAGGATTTGAAGTTGCAGAGCATCCAGATTATGTGTGAAAACTTAAAAAAATACCTCCATGGGCTAAAGCAAGCACCAGGGCTTGGTTTGAGAAGTTCAGTAGATTTCTCATTTCATCTGGGTTTATCATGAGTGATTCAAATCACTCCTTGTTCACCTACTTCTATGGAAGTGATGTTCTACTACTTTTGTTACATGTGTATGACATCCTTCTTATAGGAAATTCGAAATCTTTGATAACTGGCTACAATATTTCTTGGGCATTGAAGTAGTTAAATCTTCCAGCAGCAACTTCTTATTATTAACTCAGACCAAGTATATAGTGGAACTACTTGAGAAGACCAATATGATGGACTGCAAACCCTTCTCTACTCCAGTCATGATAGGTGTGTAAAAACACCTCTCTAAGTATCGATTGGTTATGCTTTCTTAGCTATATTTCTTGCAAACTTGTATTATTAGTTATCTTTTATATTTTATGGGAATTTTGGAGCTTATTCCCGAAAAGAATAAGAAATCGTCCAATTTTCCAAAAGAGAGACGGAATTATCATTGCATGGGACCGTTGACTCATTACATCAGCCTAGTTACAGATGGTGGGATTGAAGACATTTTTTGGAGTATTTCACACATGGGCATGTGCTACGGTAATACAAAGAGATGCTCTGTGGATCTCGAAGAAGTATATAATGTGATCAAGTCAGGACAGGAGAGAAAGATGGAAACAGTGTCTGGTGGATTCGAGTTGGTTATCAGGGTGATGGAGTTACGGGCAGGAGTTAAGTCCGAGTGAAAAGAAAATTCACGGGAGAATGGTCATTTTTGTGGACTATTACTTGAGTGAAATTTAATGATGATAACGGTCTGGGCTTATGTCAACGCAAGCCCACTCGAGTGTTTTAGCCATTCTATGAGTGGCCAGTGATGAAAAAAAAGGCAATGAATGGCAGTAGAGCTGCGGACGCCTGAGTTTTGGTGGAGAACGGATAATGGGGTTGAGATGTTTATAGGAGCTTGGCCTTGAACGATGGTTGTTATTTCCCAGCAGTGAGAGGTACTGATGCTGTTTATATATTGATGTTGGCAGCGATGATGAAGAGCTCGAGCTGCTGGTTAATCCATGAGTGTTACACAAGGACTAAGCTTGGAAATGGATGAAGAGATCGAAATGGGATAATGAGATGAATACAGAGATAGTGGATTTGTGACGGGCGCTGTGATGTTTCTTTTTTGGGGATGCATGGCAGCGTGCTTAGTAGTTGGAGGAGCTCGAGAACGGATTGATTGAAGAAAACAACACATACGGGGGCAGCTGTAACGTTCATAGAGTAGCAAATGATGTTGTTGAAGTCGTGATATCTCGATGGAGTTGCTGCCATTGGCAGTCGCTGTCGGAGTTTCAATGTGGCTGTCGTAAGTTCGGATTTGGAGGTCGGATGCCAGTGTAGTGCATGAAGCGCTTGGCAGTGATGATAATGGAGTATCTTGAGTTCGGGTTTTGAGGCATCGTTGATGGGAATGCTGTGAACTAACTGACAGAGAAGAGAAACCAGTTGGAGTGATATTTGGAGTTGCGGTATCGTGATGATGGGTGATGGAGATGCTAACGTTGAGGTACGGTATGTTGGGTCGAATTTGGGAAGTCTGAGGATGGAAATAGTGTTTGTCTACCCTTATTTTTCCGATGAACATATGGACCTTGGCTGCTGCCATTGTGAGAAGATGGAGTTGAGTCTTGGCCTGCTAAGAACAATGAAGGTGGTTCGAGTTAATTTGTACAGATCTTGGCAGTAGCGATGAGATCAGCTGGATTTGATATTCATGGGTTTTATGGTTGATGGCAGTCGTGTGATTGAGACAGGGAGATGTCATTATCGTGAGAAGCTGGAGACGAGTCAGGGAAGACGACGGACTACGTTTGGCAATTTTACTGTAATAATGGGTTGCTGCATGTGATGTTCGAAGACGGAGATGGGTTTAACCGAAATAATGGTCTAAGGTGTTGGCAGGATCAGCTAAGCTTCCAAGTGGGCCGGCTAGATTAAATAGTTGAATGAAAGCCCACTTGGCTGTTTCAGATGTGCGTCCAGGCTTGGAATGTTCTTATTAAGGAATGTGGCGATAAGCTTCGTGGCCCATTGGCTGAAGACTTCACGGCCAGGCTTTGGTCATGATTTACTTTGGGTTTTGGCGATATTTGGCCATGGTTTTGCAAGCTACCTTATACAGGGTTTGATGCACGAGACACAATTTCAATAGGAGGTGCACTTTCCTATTTTTGCTAGGTTTTCTAGTTTTCTTAAAGAGGAGGTTACAAAACTCTATATATAGGGAACCATAGGCACAATTATAGATTATCTTCATAATCTTCATCTTGATATCTTCTTTTCACCGTTTTTCTCCCCCTTATTGGGAGAACTATCTCTTTTCTATTATTTTATATTGTAAGGATGAATTCAAAGTTCTAATGTGAAGCTCAATTATTTTGCAAGTTTGTTTCAAGTTTTAAATTGATTCATTGTGGATTATTTTTACCATAACGAAGTTTTATGATTGGTTCTTAGATTGGTTTGGGTGCGCAACCATATTAGTTTATTAATCATTCTAATGCTAGTGGAGAGGTGAGTCGACCCGTAATTGTCTCTTATCTCCTATACAAGTAGAAATCGCAAGACCTTACAGAGGGATTCTGTGGAACAATTGCGAGTAAAGACAACACCAGTAAGTGGACCGAGCGTACCGAGTTTTACTGCTGGGATCAAACCTAAATTCACAAATCTTAATGCGTTCTGGGAATTACATCTTGTAGTCGAGCGCTTCCGTGTCAAGGTGGTTCTTTTGAATAGAATCCGGTAGTCGAGCGCTTCCGTATCCGGTGATATAATGAGTTTTTGGGGATTGTTAAGCGTACCTGCTTTCCTACGGTTGGTGAAAATTGTTTCTAACAAGAGATAACGGGTACAATGTTGAGTTAACGGTTAGTAACGGCGAAGGATTTCTTCAATATCTTTTTATTTTTATCCTTCTTTTATTTTTTCGCCGATTTAGATAACATAACAATTGCATTCTTCGTGGGAACGATCCTTACTACCGCTATATTATATTTAATTAGTGGAAAATATATTTTTATTTTGTTGAATAAACGACGCTCACCAAAATCGCTTACTCACCAAAATTGGCGCCGTTGCCGGGGAGTAATTGCTAATTGGTTTGTTATTCGTTTTGGCGTAAAGGTTTTGTGGGTATATCTCTCGTAAGCCCTCACGAGACTATAACTCGTCCACTAGGGAAACCTAGGGGTTTAAAGGCCTGTTATTCATGCTAAGAGTAACCGTATCCTCACGACATGGAGTTGTATTTTATTTTTGTTTCGTTTTGTTTGCTCGAGGACTAGAAAAGTTTAGGTATGGGGGAATTTGATAGATGTGTAAAAACACCTCTCTAAGTATCGATTGGTTATGCTTTCTTAGATAGATTTCTTGCAAACTTGTATTATTAGTTATATTTTATATTTTATGGGAATTTTGGAGCTTATTCCCGAAAAGAACAAGAAATTGTCCAATTTGCCAAAAGAGAGACAGAATTATCATTGCATGGGACCGTTGACTCATTACATCATCCTAGTTACAAATGGTGGGCTTGAATACATATTTTGGAGTATTTCACACATGGGAATGTGCTACGGTAATACAAAGAGATTCTCTGTGGATGTCGAAGAAGTATATAATGTGATCAAGTCAGGACAGGAGAGAAAGATGGAAACAATGTCTAGTGGATTCGAGTTGGTTATCAGGGTGATAGAGTTACGGGCAAGAGTTAAGTCTAAGTGAAAAGAAAATTAACGGGAGAATGGTCAGTTCTGTGAACTATTACTTGAGTGAAATTTAATGATGATAACGGTCTGGGCTTATGTCAAAGCAAGCCCACTCGAGTGTTTTAGCCATTCTATGAGCGGCCAGTGATGAAAAAAAAGGCAATAAATGGCAGTGGAGCTGTGGACGCCTGAGTTTTGGTGGAGAACGGATAATGGGGTTGAGATGTTTATAGGAATGATGAGAACCAAATATTGCATATTCATACACCTTTTTATTGGCACTTAACTCATCTTTCGCGCTTCAAAGTCATATATTATCCCAAATTCTTCATTTTTACTATTTTCAAGAATAAATATTAGTATTACTTAATTTTGTGTTTTTAAGTACTAAATAAAGCTTGGAAGAATTGAGGAGCCAAAAGAGCAGAAAATTGGACCGTTCGATCGATTCTAGGAGCTGCATCCAAATTAGAAGCGTCCGCCTCACACCACATTTTGTCTACCACCTTCATACATTTGACCTAGCCAAACACTCCATTCCATGTTCTATCCCCGACCATTTGCAGAACCCATACTCCACGCTCGACAGTCCCACACCCCCACCATCATATAAACCTTCACCTCACTCACTCGTGGAAAGAAACAACAAATTGTGGGCGCACGTGAAGAGACATCAGTGGGAGAAGAAGACCGAAATCATGGGAATTCAAAGAGACACAAGATCGTGGAAGCTGACAGCACAAAGTGGTGGGAAGAATACAACAAGTGTGAGGAAGACACAAAGTCGTGGGAGGAGAATACAAAGTGGTCAAAGAACAAAACAATTGGGAAGAAAGAAGACGGCGTGGTGTAAAGAAGAGAGAAAGTGGGCGTGAAAGAGGACAAGTGGGTGGAAGAACACTAGTGGGCAACTCGAGTGGGAATAGAAGAATGATGGCAAGAGGTGAGGAGCACGTGAAGAAAGGGAGAAGACGTGGGGAATAGAGAAGACAGCGTGAGCGTGTCAGAGCACATGGGCAGCAGCGTGGGACATTTGAAGAATACTAATATTCTATTAGAATTCGGTTGAGAAACGAGAGAATTTTGTTATAAATTGAGAAGCAATTGTAATGGCCAAAGAAGGGAGGCCGGAGTAGCCGGACACTTCACTGCTAGTTTTAATTCCTGTTTTAATTCCATTTTCATCATGTTCTAAATTTATTTGCTAGGGTTTAGATGAATCCCTAGTCTGCTTCTATGTTATTTATACTTTGTGTATTGTTCTTGAATGTTTAAAATGATTTAGAGATCGAATTTAATCCAAGTTTATCAACATTTTTCTCTCACAATGTATGCCATGTATCCATTGTAGTTAGAATACCACTGTGTTGATTATGCTGCAACTCATGCTTAAAAATATTATTGATCCTTAGATTAGTTGTGCTTTAATTAGAAAGTTAATGCTTTGGAGAAATACTTTAGTTGTGATTAAATTATCCATTGGAGAAACTCCTTAGATATACGGTAGACTTGAATCTGCTATAAGGACAAGAATAATATTACTAGTTGAATATATAGTGTAGGCTAGTGGTGGATTTGAAGACCCTAGTTCTCTTTAATTACTTGTTACAAACTGTTTTTGCATATCTACTTGTTCAACAACTATATCTTGTCGTTTCGACATCAAAACCAAACCCTTTGTGTTACATTAGAATAGAAATCAGTTAGTCTTCTTTGGAATCAACTATCACTACCCAAGTCTCCGTGGTTCGACATGTGCTTGCCCTGTGTTGCTTGTCGACACTGTGCACTTGCAGTTTATACATAGAAGTAGGTATCTTTTCCGAGCCTACCAAGGAGCTTGGCCTTGAACGATGGATGTTATTTCCCAGCAGTGAGAGATACTGATGTTGTTTATATATTGATGTTGGCAGCGATGATGAAGAGCTCGAGCTTCTGGTTAATCCATGAGTGTTACACAAGGACTGAGCTTGGAAATGGATGAAGAGCTCGAGATGGGATAATGAGATGAATACATAGAGAGTGGATTTGTGACGGGCGCTGTGATGTTTCTTGTTTGGGGATGCATGGCAGCGTGCTTAGTAGTTGGAGGAGCTCGAGAACGGATTTATTGAAGAAAACAACACGTACGGGGGCAGCTGTAACGTTCATAGAGTAGCAAATGATGTTGTTGAAGCCGTGATAGCTCGATGGAGTTGCTGCCATTGGCAGTCGCTGTCGGAGTTTCACTGTGGATGTCGTAAGTTCGGAGTTGGAGGTCGGATGCCAGTGTAGTGCATGAAGCGCTTGGAAATGATGATAATAGAGTAGCTTGAGTTCGTGGTTTGAGGCATCGGTGATGGGAATGCTGTGAACTAACTGACAGATAAGAAAAACCAGTTGGAGTGATATTTGGAGTTGCGGTATCGTGATGATGGGTGATGGAGATTCTAACGTTGAGGTACGGTATGTTGGGTCGAATTTGGGAAGTCTGAGGATGGAAATAGTGTTTGTCTACCATTATTTTTCCGGTGAACATACGGACCTTGGCTGCTGCCATTGTGAGAAGATGGAGTTGAGTCTTGGCCTACTAAGAACAATGAAGGTAGTTCGAGTTAATTTGTACAGAGCTTGGCAGTAGCGATAAGATCAGCTGGATTTGATATTCATGGGTTTTATGGTTGATGGCAGTCGTGTGATTGAGACATGGAGATGTCATTATCGTGAGAAGCTGGAGACGAGTTAGGGAAGACGAAGGACTACGTTTGGAAGTTTTACGGTAATAATGGGTTGCTGCATGTGATGTTCGAAGCCGGAGATGGGTTTAACCGAAATAATGGGCTAAGGTGTTGGCAGGATCAGCTAAGCTTCCAAGTGGGCCGGCTAGATTAAATAGTTGAATGAAATCCCACTTGGATGTTTCAGATGTGCGGCCAGTCTTGGAATGTTCTTATTAAGGAATGTGGCGATAAGATTCGTGTCCCATTGGATGAAGACTTCACAGCCAAGCTTTTATCATGATTTACTTTGGGTTTTTGCGATATTTGGCCAGGGTTTTGCAAGCTACCTTATACAAGGTTTTATGCACGGGACACAATTTCAAGAGGAGGTGCACTTTCCTATTTTTGCTAGGTTTTCTAGTTTTCTTAAAGAGGAGGTTACAAAACTCTATATATAGGGAACCATAGGCACAATTATAGATTATCTTCATCTTGATATCTTCTTTTCACCGTTTTTCTCCCCCTTAGGGGGAGAACTATCTCTTTTATATTCTTTTATATCGTAAGGATGAATTCAAAGTTCTAATGTGAAGCTCAATTATTTTGCAAGTTTGTTTCAAGTTTTAAATTGATTTATTGTGGATTATTTTTACCGTAACGAAGGTTTATGATTGGTTCTTAGATTGGTTTGGGTGCGCAACCAGATTAGTTTATTAATCATTCTAATGTTAGTGGAGAGGTGAGTCGACCCGTAATTGTCTCTTATCTCCTACACAAGTAGAAATCGCAAGACCTGACGGAAGGATTCTGTGGAGCAATTGCGAGTAAAGACAACACCAGTAAGTGGACCGAGCGTACCGAGTTTTACTGTTGGGATCAAACCTAAATTCACAAATCTTAATGCGTTCTGGGAATTACATCTTGTACTCAAGCGCTTCCGTGTCAAGGTGGTTCTTTTGAATAGAATCCGGTAGTCGAGCGCTTCCGTATCCGGTGATATAAGGAGTTATTGGGTATTGCTAAGCGTATCTTCTTTCCTACGGTTGGTGACAATTGTTTCTAACAAGAGATAAACGGGTACAATGTTGAGTTAACGGTTAGTAACGGCGAAGGATTTCTTCAATATCTTTTTCTTTTTATACTTCTTTTATATTTTCGCCGATTTAGATAACATAACAATTGCATTCTTCGTGGGAACGATCCTTACTACCGCTATATTATATTTAATTGGTGGGAAATATATTTTTATTTTGTTGAGTAAACGACTCTCACCAAAATCGCTTACTCACCAAAATTGGCGCCGTTGCCGGGGAGTAATTGCTAATTGGTTTGTTATTCGTTTTGGCGTAAAGGTTTTGTGGGTATATCTCTCGTAAGCCCTCACGAGACTATAACTCGTCCACTAGGGAAACCTAGGGGTTTAAAGGCCTGTTATCCATGCTAAGAGTAACCGTATCCTCATGACATGGAGTTTTATTTTATTTTTGTTTCGGTTTGTTTGCTCGAGGACTAGCAAAGTTTACGTTGGGGGAATTTGATAGGTGTGTAAAAACACCTCTCTAAGTATCGATTGGTTATGTTTTCTTATCTAGATATCTTGCAAACTTGTATTAATAGTTATCTTTTATATTTTATGGGAATTTTGGAGCTTATTCCCGAAAAGAACAAGAAATCGTCCAATTTTCCAAAAGAGAGATGGAATTATCATTGCATGGGACCGTTGACTCATTACATCAGCCCAGTTACAGATGATGGGCTTGAAGACATTTTTTGGAGTATTTCATACATGGGCATGTGCTACGGTAATACAAAGAGATGCTCTGTGGATGTCGAAGAAGTATATAATGTGATCAAGTCAGGACAGGAGAGAAATATGGAAACAGTGTCTGGTGGATTCGAGTTGGTTATCAGGGTGATGGAGTTACGGGCAGGAGTTAATTCTGAGTGAAAAGAAAATTCACGAGAGAATGGTCAGTTCTGTGGACTATTACTTGAGTGAAATTTAATGATGATAACGGTCTGGGCTTATGTCAACGCAAGCCCACTCGAGTGTTTTAGCCATTCTATGAGCGGCCAGTGATGAAAAAAAAGGCAATGAATGGCAGTGGAGCTGCGGACGCCTGAGTTCTGGTGGAGAACGGATAATGGGGTTGAGATGTTTATAGGAGCTTGGCCTTGAACGATGGATGTTATTTCCCAGCAGTGTGAGGTACTGATGCTGTTTATATATTGATGTTGGCAGCGATAATGAAGAGCTCGAGCTGCTGGTTAATCCATGAGTGTTACACAAGGACTGAGCTTGGAAATGGATGAAGAGATCGAGATGGGATAATGATATGAATACAGAGAGAGTGGATTTGTGACGGGCGCTGTGATATTTCTTGTTTGGGGATGCATGGCAGCGTGATTAGTAGTTGGAGGAGCTCGAGAACGGATTTATTGAAGAAAATAACACGTACGGGGGCAGCTGTAACGTTCATAGAGTAGAAAATGATGTTGTTGAATCCGTGATAGCTCGATGGAATTGCTTCCATTGGCAGTCACTGTCGGAGTTTCGCTGTGGTTGTCGTAAGTTCGGAGTTGGAGGTCGGATGCCAGTGTAGTGCATGAAGCGCTTGGAAGTGATGATAATGGAGTAGCTTGAGTTCGGGGTTTGAGGCATCGGTGATGGGAATGCTGTGAACTAAATGACAGAGAAGAGAAACCAGTTGGAGTGATATTTGGAGTTGCGGTATCGTGATGATGGGTGATGGAGATACTAATGTTGAGGTACGGTCTGTTGGGTCGAATTTTGGAAGTCTGAGGATGGAAATAGTGTTTTTCTACCATTATTTTCCGATGAAGATACGGACCTTGGCTGCTGCCATTGTGAGAAGATGGAGTTGAGTCTTGTACTGCTAAGAACAATGAAGGTGGTTCGAGTTAATTTGTACAGAGCTTGGCAGTAGCGATGTGATCAGCTGGATTTGATATTCATGGGTTTTATGGTTAATGGCAGTCGTCTGATTGAGACAGGGAGATGTCATTATCGTGAGAAGCTGGAGACGAGTCAGGGATGACGACAAACTATGTTTGGCAATTTTACTGTAATAATGGGTTGCTGCATGTGATGTTCGAAGCCGGAGATGGGTTTAACCGAAATAATGGGCTAAGGTGTTGGAAGGATCATCTAAGCTTCCAAGTGGGCCTGCTAGATGAAATAGTTGAATGAAAGCCCACTTGGCTGTTTCAGATGTGCGGCCAGGCTTGGAATGTTCTTATTAAGGAATGTGGCGATTAGCTGCGTGGCCCATTGGATGAAGACTTCACGGCCAGGCTTTGGTCATGATTAACTTTGGGTTTTGGGGATATTTGGCCAGGGTTTTGCAAGATACCTTATACAGGGTTTGATGCACGGGACACAATTTCAAGAGGAGGTGCACTTTCCTATTTTTGCTAGGTTTTCTAGTTTTCTTAAAGAGGAGGTTACAAAACTCTATATATAGGGAACCCTAGGCACAATTATAGATTATCTTCATAATCTTCATCTTGATATCTTCTTTTCACCATTTTTCTCCCCCTTAGGGGGGAGAACTATCTCTTTTCTATTCTTTTATATTATAAGGATGAATTCAAAGTTCTAATGTGAAGCTCAATTATTTTGCAAGTTTGTTTCAAGTTTTATATTGATTCATTGTGGATTGTTTTTACCATATCGAAGGTTTATGATTGGTTCTTAGATTGTTTTGGGTGCGCAACCAGATTAGTTTATTAATCATTCTAATACTAGTGGAGAGGTGAGTCGACCCGTAATTGTCTCTTATCTCCTACATAAGTAGAAATCGCAAGACCTTATGGAGGGATTCTGTGGAGCAATTTCGAGTAAAGACAACACCATTAAGTGGATCGAGCGAACCGAGTTTAACTGCTGGGATCAAACCTAAATTCACAAATCTTAATGCATTTTGGGAATTACATCTTGTAGTCAAGCGCTTCCGTGTCAAGGTGGTTCTTTTGAATAGAATCCGCTAGTCGAGCGCTTCCGTATCCGGTGATATAGGAGTTATTGGGGATTGCTAAGCGTACCTGCTTTCCTACGGTTGGTGACAATTGATACTAACAAGAGATAAACGGGTACAATGTTGAGTTAACGGTTAGTAACTGCGAAGGATTTCTTCAATATCTTTATCTTATTATCCTTATTTTATATTTTCGCCGATTTAGATAACATATCAATTGCATTACTCTTCGTGGGAACGATCTTTTACTACCGCTATATTATATTTAATTAGTGGGAAATATATTTTTATTTTGTTGAGTAAACGACGCTCACCAAGTCACAAGTGATACAAAACTATCATGCCATGATAGTGAACCTCTCTCAGATCCATCTAAGTATATAAGCATTATGAGTGGACTACAATACCTGACTCATACAAGGCCTGACATTATGTTTTCTATCAACTATGCCTTCCAATTTATGCACTCTCCTATATTTGAGCACATGATGGTGGTTAAACGTATTCTCAGGTACCTAAAATCATCTCTTGGGTCTGGCATCACTATCACTTCAGGTGATATCACACAAATATTTAGATACTCTGATTCGGATTGGGCTGGCTGCCCCGATACAATACGTTCCACCACTGGCTTCTGTGTGTTTCTTGTCACTACATTAGTATCTTGGTAGTCAAAGAAGCAGCCCACTGTCTCCAAGTCATCTACGGAGGAATAATACAAAGCTCTCTCTACCCTTGCTTCTGAAGTCATGTGTACTGCTGCACTCCTTGAAGAACTAAACATCACAGTCATGATTCCTCATCACTTTTTATGTGACAGCATGGGTGCTCATGCCTTGTATATCAATCCAATCTTCCATGCTCGTGCAAAGCACATCGAGATGGCTTATCACTATGTCAGGGACTTAGTTCAAGCTACCACAGGAGATGTTGAGTTCATTGCTTCTTTTCTCCCGCTTACAGATGTTCTTACCAAGGGACTCACCTATCATTCCCTTGATAACCTTCGTGACAAACTGATGCACTTCTGCAAAACCCCTGCCTCAGTTTGAGGGGGAGTATTAGAGAGTAAAAACTATGTTCTTTATTTTCACCTTGATTAATTACTTTTACCCTCTGTAAAGAGTGAGTCATGTTACTCGTCTCTATCTGTTTCTTTTTTTTCTAGCTTAGTTGTTTTCTAGCTCACATGATATTCCATAGTTTATCCTTTTAGGGTTTGTCTTGCAGAGTCCTTTATATGCATCCCTTGTAAGAGCAACTGCAGCGTTGGGGTTCTATATTGCCAAATTGTTATCTCATATATGGCATTTGGTTTGGAAATTTCGTTGGGTGGCGTAGTGGCGCAGCAAATTCTCATAAACAACGTAGTTTAAAAATTCGTGTGTATATAAACGTAATCATTAACCCATTGTGACTTAAAAGCGTTATAATTGAACGCAATTTGAAATTCCGTGTGGGAGTGGACGTGATTTAATAATGCGTCTAGAGGTGAGATGTAGTTTATAAAAGCGTTTACCTAAATACATTTTAAAAGACCGTGTTTCCGAGACGCATTTTTAAACTGCTTTTTGAAGAGGATGCAGTTTATAATAACTACTTCTTGACTTCACACAGTTAATAATTACTTCTAGACTTCACACATTATAAAAGAAGTTAACAAGTACTTCTAGATGCAATTTATAATTGCGTTTCAATATAAACAGATTTGTAAAATGAGTTTTAATATGAACGGATTTATAAAATGAGTTTCAATATGAAAGTATTTATAAAATGAGTTTCAATATGAAATGTGTTTTAATATGAACGGGTTTATAAAATGAGTTTCAACCTGAAAGTAGTTATAAAATGAGTTTTAACCTGAAAGTAGTTATAAAAATGAGTTTGAGTTTCTACGGATTTATAAAATCGATTGCATGAAACGTAATTTATAGTTACGTTCGAGTTAAAAGCAATCTTAAATATCGTTTACACTCAAACGGATTTTATATCTACGTTTATTGGAAAGCAATCTTAAACGCAGTCCCACTTTAACGCATTTATAAATCTCATGTACTGGCAGACGCAGTTTTTAACTGCATTTTCTTAGATGCAATTTTAAAAACCGTCCTCATCACACGCGATTTTAAATGCCTTGTAGTTTCGAAACGAAGTTAAAAAATGCATCTTGTGATAGACGTAATTTGAAAATGAGTTTCAGTGTAAATGGATTTTATAAAAACGTGATGTTATATTTGAGAATTGCCAAACACAGTTCTCAAATATGGAAACTTGGTTTGGCAATTTGAGATTTTGGCTACGAATATCACTTTTGACAACCAAGAGTGCGCTTTGTTTTGTTGCCAAATATAGCTTTTGGCAACAACGCTGCGGTTGCTCTAAGGTCTCTATCATCATCTTTTAACAACTTCAAGCTTATCACCTTCATTACTTCTTACATATATGTTTCATGCAGTTAATAAAGCTTCATGGTACGACCGGATTTTAGTAGGAATGAGCTTGACTTCCAACAAGTATGAGGGTACATAACGTGCCGAAATGAATGAATCTTTTATGGAAAATATCACAACCAGTGGACGCGCATCAGTTTGATTTCTTTAGCGTCAAGGCCGCATCAAACTGAATGTCTGAAATGCAAACAGCAACAGCACCATCACCATCCCCATTTTATTTGAACAAACCCGGTATTATGGTCCGACGGTGTGACTCTTGCACTGCAAATTGACATATTTATATTTATAAAACATCGGTCATATATTTCGGTTCAAATTATAGCCATTAAATCGTGCGACCCAACATGTAAGAACAACATGAGTTTGGAGTACAGATGAGTGAGTGGTTGCAATTGAATTCAGAAGTGGTGTGTGTAATGTTGTTTAACCGAAGCTAGCAATCATATTGCTTGCCTATTTAATTTTTTCAACATATGGGTATGAATTATGATGTCTTAGTTTGTCTTGTTCCTCCTAAAGAACTACAATTTGTGGTTTTTTGTTTTCTTAATCAAAGGGGATAGTGCTTTAAACGAAAGTTTTAATGAGCAACATTACAAGACTCCAATACAAATAAAACCATTGATGCACTAAATTTTTTTACTTTTTTTCTTCAGGAAAGGTAAAATTGATTAAAGACGGTTCACCGAGTTACAAGAAGTAAGCAAAAAAAATCTCCAAAAAAAAACAGGACTGACATCAAAATAGACCAATCTCCCAATGGTTTACATGCATCATTTTTCAATTTTCTCCAACATCTTAGATCTAAATAACCGTGTTGGTGTCAGCTTTGTAACTTCCAGTCTCTCAAATTTGGACACAGATTAATAACCTGGGTTAAAATCGTAAATATGGATGCAGTCACAGGCTAGTTTGAGAACGATATTATATTCTCTTTTGTTTACTAACTACACTTACTAGCTGTTGCTCTTTGACATAATTCGAAAAATAGGCATGAATACCAATTAAATATATAGGGATGCTTCTATACTTGGAGTTCAGCTTTTTACATAACCAGAATAGTAAAACACATGAAAAAAACACCACTAGAACGTGAGTATCAGTTAGACTTGAATGACATGAATTAGAAATGAACAGTCATTCATAAGTTTATGTATGTGCGTGTATAAACTTATTGGATATAATTGTAGCTACATGCACAAGTTGTTGCAGTAAGGATGCATTTGTTTTTGTGATGAGCTTAGATTGATATAGGAAACATGCATAAACTTGGTTAAAGTTGTGAATTTTTTTGAGACTAATACCTAAATATTTGGAAAACATTTATATTGGAAAATATAAAATAAGTGTGCCTGACACAGCACAGCACGGCACAACACGTTAATTTTTCTGGTACAACCCAGCCCAACACGGCTTTTAGCACGGCACAACACAACACGTCATAATCTCCGGCACAGCACAGCACGACACATATCACGCTAAACACGTGATTTCATGAGATATGCTGTGCTGTGTTGGGCCGGCATGTTTTACACATCCATCTGCACATAATAAAATACCAATGTCTTATATATATATTTGGTGTCCTCCTAATAAACTTATACCTATATATAGCTGCCATTTATAGAGGGAGAAAAAAAAGGGAGGCCAATGTCTAAAATGTTTGTGGCAATGTCGCCCGCGTTAAGCATACCAAGGACTATAAGACATTTGTGGTCAAGCTATTACAAAGAAATGGTTATGTGAGTCCATTATTATCTCTCTTGTTATAGCAGTGTTGTACACGTGGAACAACAAAAAGCAAAATGGTTTAAAATGGGAGCGCCATGCGGCGTTTAATGAAGCTAGTGATACCCACGTTTGAAATCTGGTCAAGCATTTCGTCAAAAACAATGTTGGAGTGAAATCCTTCATTCTTCTTTGTTTTTTGTTTATCTACACTCTTCCTAGCAAAACCGTATTGTCCCTTCCATCTCTTCTTTTTCCCTTGTTACTCTCCTGCAGCAGACTCTCTCAAACTACTGCCACCATAACGTCTCATAAAATAGAAGTGTGTATTTTTGTCTGTTGGTGAGGAATTGTTATCTATCGTCTGTACTTTGTAGATATGAGTAAAATAGAATGTCAATTATTAATTTCATTTTGGTTGCTTTTTTTTTTACTCACAATTTTCCGATGAAAATTTCAGGCGGAATTTGGTTTGAATTATAAAGAGAAGTTTTATTTTAATTTCTTAATTTTTTTTTACGCCATCCAAGATTCTAAACGGAAAAAAACTAATGATATATGATTTCATGTTTCGTATCTTTTCTTTTCTTTGAGATCTTAAATTTATTTTTCTTCTATATTCAATAAGAAAAGGCTGATGTTGAAATTGATTTTTTACATTTTCTTCTTTATTACCTCAAATTCTCTTCTGGGTTTGCCGGTTTGGTCTCATTTCTCTTAAAAAGCTTAATTTTTTTTTTTTACTCTAACTAAGTTGATTCTCCTCTAAACAATATTCTATAACTTTCTCTAAGCAGAGCCGATCCTGTGTCTAAAAGGGCCATGTGCGAAATTTTTTGTAAGGCCTTTTACAATGTCTAATATTTTATAACAATAATAAACAAAAAAATATCAATAACTTTTATTTAATTTGTAAGATTATCGACGATACCAAAGAAAATTTTACAACTAAATAATGGTGTTAATGCCTATTTTATATATAAAAAATGAAAGTATTCAATAAGAAGTTTTTTTTCGATGTCAATAAGAATACGCAAGGATAACACAAATGATGGTAAGGTTATTTTTGGGAGGTAATGGTTGTTAAATACGGTCAAATTTAATTTAAATCAACAACGAACTGATTGCTCAGTGGATGGGTTGTTTTAGTACTGTCCCCATAGGTTGTGTTCGGTCACGGTAAAGATTTTTTTTTATTTTAGTGTATGAATTTTGGGCTGGAAAAAAGGCCCTCGGCAGAGCTGGGCCCTGTGCGGTCGCACACCTTGCACACCCTCAAGACCGGCTCTGTCTCTAAGACATCCATTAGCTTACTGATTTAGTATTGATTATTGGTTGACTTTTTCATTTGATTTGTTCCCTTGAATTATATTTATAAATTTCTCCATCCATCTCATAATTTACTTTTTTACTGGTGAATCAAAATTGAAAATGAAATACATAAAAAAAAAGTGGGAAAATTATCGTTTGGTCCTTTTTTAGGTGGGCCCATGTCTATTTAGTCTTTTGGTCAAACGCCTTTACTGTTTGGTCCATAATTTTTAAAAATACTTAAATGGACAAAAATACCCTTTTTTTTTCCCTGACGATTCTTTTCACGTGCTACAGTACCTACATGTTTTCACGTACTACAGTAACTACATGTTTTCGCTTGCTACAGTAACTACATGTTTTTACTGTAGCAGATGTTTGGAGCTCGATTTTTTTTTTCTTCAATTTTCACCAGACTTCATTCCCAGGAATGAACTCCATGCAAAAACCTAAAAAAACAGAGTTCATTCCGTGAAATGAACTCCATATAAAAACCTAAAAAAAATCTAAAAAAAACAGAGTTCATTCCATGAAATGAACTCCACATAAAAACCTAAAAAACAGAGTTCATTCTGAGAAATGAACTCCATATAAACCCCTAAAAAAACAGAGTTCATTCCGTGAAATGAACTCCACATAAAAACCTAAATAAAACAGAGTTCATTCCGAGAAATGAACTCCATACAAAAAGCTAAAAAAACAGAGTTCATTCCCAGGAATGAACTCCATACAAAAATCAGCAGATGAACTCATCTTCGTCTTCATCTTCAAAACAACAACAACAGTTCATTTTGTTTGATGAACTTCATCTTCATCTTCAAAACAAAAGCATCAGTTCTTGATTACATATTCTTCACCATCTCCAACGAACAGCAGAAGGAGTTTGTTGTTCGTCGTCTTCATCGCCTCCAAAAATAGCAATAGCAGCAACATCGTTCATTCAAAAATCATTATTAATCATCACCGACATTAGTTCATCTTAATCAACACACCATTAGTTCATATTCATCAAGAAAACATATCAAGAAAAATAGATCAAGAAGGTAGCAGCAGAAAACAGATAAAAAAAACATAGCAAAATAGAGTTCGTCTTCATCTTCAACGGCAAGACGAACAACAGCAAATCGAACTCATCTTCGTCTTCATCTCGTCAACATCATCAACAGATTTCGTCAAAATCTCTTTGTAAATCTTCGAATTTTTCTTCATAATTTCTGTAAATTAATCTTTAACATCATTGTAAATCAATCACTGTAATAAATCTCGGTAATCAATCTCAGTATGTTCATCTCTGTAATCAATTGCAGCAGCAGAAAAAAATTAAAAACCCTAGAAAAATTGCAGCGGCGGAGAAGAAAGAGAGAACCGGGAGGAAAGAGAATATAGATATGAGAAATGATTTCTCTCTCTTACCAATGGACTATATATATGGTCCTTATCCAAAAGGGTATTTCTGCCACTCCAATGTGACATTTACATCATCCATGACATCAGCCTAGGACCAAATGATAATTTTTAGGACCAAATGATAATTTATATTATCAAATAGGACCAAACAGACAGTTGACTAGGTCAACTGGACTAGACCCTCTCTAATATATTATACCTAGGACCAAAAGGTATTTCCTACAAAAAAAATTCAGTAGTTTTGAGAAGAGTGACTCAGTTGACTGACTGAGTTGTTAGCCGAGCTTGAGTTGAAACGTCCGGTGTGCGTAAGTATTGGGTGGAAATTCACTACAACAAAACACACGTTTAGTGACAAATTTTATATGACCAATAAAATTTTGTCTGCAAATCCAGTGTTTAGGGAGGAAATTTTTTTTGGTCACCGTATATATTTTTTCCGCGACAAAAGGTAAATTTAGTCTTTAAAGTTGTCGCTGTAAATTTTTGTGACCAAATATAGTGACCAAACTTGTCTCCGTCTCAGAATATTTTTTTTGTGACCAAATATAGTGACCAATTATGTCTCTGTCTCTAAATATTTCTTTGTGACCAATTATTTCGGTCACGGAATTGGTTTATAGCGACAAAGGAAAATTATAGTCTCCAGACATATTATTGCCAACGATCCAAGACTTTTGTTCCTGAATGCATCTTACACTGACAAAATTAGTTTGTCGCCGAAATGAATGCCCGTTAATTAAGGATTTTTCCGTTAGAACTATTAGTATCCAAACAAATTGTTATCGCAAATGAACTGTTTTCTACCGACGGAAAAAAAGTTGGTCTCTGAAAAACTATTGCTGACAACGTGTAACTTTTGTCCTTGTATCTATTTACGCAGACAAAATTAGTTTGTTGCCGAAATGAATGCCCGTCAAATAAGGATTTTGCCGTTAGAACTATTAGTATCAAAAAAAAAAAATTGACGCAAATGGATTGTTTTCTACTAACAAAAAAAAAAATTGGTCTCAGAAAAAACTATTGCTGACAACGTGTAACTTTTGTCCCTTTATCTATTTATGCAGACAAAAAATTAATTCGTTCGGAAAAACTATTGCGGACAACGTGTGACTTTTGCCCCAATGTCTATTTATGCAGACAAAAATTAATTCGTCATCCAAATGAATACGAAGCAAATCTGAAATTCTGTCGTTAAAATTTTGTTAGCGGCAAGACAAATTGTGGTCTGTAAATCCGAATATTCCGCGACTCAACTATGACTCTTCACAGAATAATCGCTGACTGCTAGTGACGCGAATCTGATGATTGTATTTGATCATTGCTCCCTTCAAGAAAGATCAGACTTGGGAAATATATAGCGTACAGAAATTGAAACCATAATTTGCCTTGATTAAGTCCCAACATAAGAGTCGGCTCACTGCCGATGAAATTACCCCAAAAGACATGGAATTCTGCATAAAACAAGCATTAGATGGCCATCACACAACCAGGTTTACCATTCTCATTGCAAACCTCTGTGCACGTCCTTTGAACTAACAAGAAGGCGACATTCCATATACAAGAACGTATGAAATTATCCCAGATTACATGGATTTTAGAATCCTGTATAACAGATCTATGGTGGTCTCTATCCGAGCATAGAGCGGTAAATCCCTTCTTTCTGCTGACTCAACTAATTTTGCCTCCATCTCCACTCTACTTCTTCTTTACTACAGAATTCACTGAGCATATCCTCATCCCCACCCTTTAACAAGCCTGCAAGAACTCCAGCAACATGTTCCCTTACCTGAGAGAGCAATTAGAAAACCGATTTAGTTCTAGATATTGCCCCAAGGGTGGTAATGATGATGGTACCAAGTTAATTTGTTAATGGTAATAAATGTGCGATTGTAGGAAACTGATACATTCGAATAGGCTCCTATTTAGCCAAATCTATGTGCACAAGTGTGTAAAGATAGTCTCAAAAGTGAAGGATCCAGAAAAGAATATGAATAGACATGGCAAGTTTCAAGTGTTTTTCATTCAATAAGCAGCATTAACTCATAAATAAGTTTTGAAATGCATAAATTAGAGCTGAGAACGTATAGATTTATTTTGGTAGGCATACCAAATCAATAAATTTGAGTAGATGGATGGTTTCTTCGTTCTTACCAAGTTTCTGACTTATAGTAGTCAACTTGCGGCCAGGTTTCGATCTCTGAGCCTGGTATGCATACAATATGCAAAAATAGGTTTGTTTGAGGTTTCGTAGAATATTTCGAATGAATCTTACCTGTAAATGGATAGATTCGTCGTTCTTACCAAGTGTCTGACTTAGAGTAGTCAACTCATGGCCAGGTTTCGATCTCTGAGCATGGTATGCATAGAATATGCAGAAATAAGGTTTGTTTAATGTTTTGTAGAATATATTGAAGGAATATTACCTGTAAATGGATGGATTCGTCTTTTTTACCAAGTTTTTGACTTAGAGTAGTCAACTCGCGCCCAGGTTTCGATCTCGGAGCCTGGTATGCATACAATATGCAGAAATAGGTTTTTTTTAAGGTTTCGTAGAATATTTCGAAGGAATCTTACCTGTAAATGGATGGTTTATTCGTTCTTACCAAGTTTCTGACTTATAGTAGTCAACTCGCTGCCAGGTTTCGATCTCTGAGCCTGATTTTCATACAATATGAAGAAATAAGGTTTGTTTAAGGTTTCGGGGAACCTGTGATTTTCAAATCTGATAAATTCACTAGTACAAACTGTCACATATGCCACATTTTCAGATCAAAATCCTAGCCACACCAAAATATTTTCAGATCAAAAGCCTAGCCACACCAAAATAAGCTACTTCATGATCTGTATGACTTTTCAAAATTATTTCATGACCTATGCGGCTAGTCGAAATCCAAACCGGAAGCACAAAGAGAAATCACAAAAACACAAATAAACACACCAATTATCCAATTCATTTTTCATTTTCCCGGTTCATTCTTATACATTTTTAGGATTTTTTTATATTAGAATGTCGATAAAAATGTCCTAAATTTATTAATATTTTTTTTGGATTTTTTTTTCATGTAGAAGGTTGATAATAAACCGAATACATGAGTTTGTAGCAGCACAAAGAGAAACACAAATGCTTCTCAATCCGTATGATTATCCCAAATACAATCTCAACCGTTAAGATGTTTTCTTAATCCGTATGAGGGGATCAAATGAAACGTGGTTCGTCGGATTCACTAATTTTTTTATTTTTTTTTACTCACTTAGAAAATCTAATTTACAAAACCCATCCTTACTCTTCATCGCCATCTCCCCTCCCTCTCTATTCACCTGCTTCACCAAATCTCTTCGATCCTTTTAGTGCTTAATCAGTTTTAAATCTCCCCAGAAAGAATATTCATCCAGAGAAAGAACTTATTCTCGATTCCATTGTGAGTATAAATTTCCGTGGGAATCTTCCTCCGGATGAGATATTAGGTTTTCCAAAACCCCCAAATCTTGAGAAGATCAAAGAAGAAAATTGATTCTAGTTGATATTATGGGTTTTTCTGGGTCGATTTGGTATAGAAGATCAAGATCAGAAAACAATGATGAGTTAGGGTTTGAGATGGTAAAGCGTCGCTGTTGATTGAAACACGGATGACACCATTACCAAAAACCCATCATCATCTTCTTCTTCTATTCAATCGAAAAGTTAACAAAATTGAAGAACCCCCATTTCTAATTTCTCCTCAATTTTCAGTTTTATCAGATTTTTGTACTAAGACTTTCTTATTTTTTTTTTGGACAGATTTATGTATATACAGACTCTTCCGGATGCAGTACAATCTCGGATATTATCATTTCTGACTACTGAGAGTAAGAGATTTTGTAAAAGAGAATTATGTTTACTTGCTCAGAATGTATTGAATGGTAGTGAGAAGTTTGATTTTTGGGTTAGGAAATCTGCTCATAACTTGCTTGATAAAATGTCTGAATTACTCGAGAAATCCCTCGGTAGTCTTGAGGATATTCGACATGAGGGGTAACCTATTATGCAACCAAAATCTCATGTTACAAGAATATAGGGGTGAACACCCAATATTTTTTCAGGTTCTAGTTGTTAGTCTAGCAGAAAAGAAAAATGAAAGTTCTTGTTACACACATTAAAATTATCCCTGAGTTAAACGGAGTTCTCTTATATGTTTGCAGTGATGAAAGCTGGAGTTGATATGATAACAATGTCATGGGGACTGAACCAAGTTCACCTACCGGAACAGATGCTGAATTTAAGAAGGTCAAGGTGCAGCTATGTTTATTATTGTGAACTTTAGTACGGATAACCTCCTCTGTCTTTCTCCAAGCACGTTGTTTTTGGCTGATCGGAGCAAAACATGGCTGATAATAGCACCATTACTAGTACTCCATCAAAGGTAATTTCAAAGCGGCTTTTGTTTGCTTTTGTGATGATTTGCCTATGTTTGGCATATTATAGTTTGAATAAATTATTTCTATCGCATTTCAGTTGCGTTGCATCATTCTATATTTTAGTTGCAACCATGAATACATAGCTGATTTTGACTGCCACTTCTATCCTGTGAATTCCTCATAGATTTAAACGTGAGCAACATCTATTAGTGGTAGTTGTCAAGTTTTCTATATATCTATTATTCGTATAGAAGCTGGTGATTTCTATTATGTTGCACTTCTTCTATGTCGCGTTCCTTGCCATCCTCTGACTGATGTTATTGTTGTTTATTTTTCTTTCTTTGTAGTTTGTTCACTGTATTGTTTGGTCGAAGGAGTTTCTCTTTGCTAAGTTGTTTGGAGATAAGAATCAGGAAAATGATTTAAATGTACGTTCAAATGATGCTGCTAGCTCATCGGAACATGCATAAGATGTATTTGAATGAAGGGAGGGTGAAGATCCAGAGCAGTATGGGAGAAGAATGTAAGATCATGTCTTTGGATACAACATTGAAGTGGATTTTAACTAATGAGGAGACATGGAAAAACATAAATAGACCAAGGCCTATTTACAACAAGGATGTTTTCCCTAATGGTTTCAACTAGAGTAATGGAAATGCTGATAAAGTGTCTATTACTGAGGACCCATCATCAGTGTCTGCAATGGCCTCCCCCAGTTTGAAGAATCCACAGGATATCTGGAGCCTTTCTAAAAATTCAAAAATCTTGTTGGAGGCTTTGAAACTATTTCTTGGAAAAAGAGATAAGGTATGGGTTGTCTCCTTTTTCTGAAGTTTGTATTAGCTGTTGCTTCTTTGATTGCATTAGCTGTTTCTTCTTTCTTTTATTTTCGTTCAGATATGTAACAGAAGCAACTCTTCATGTATTGCTTGGTTAACAGGAAATTGGTAATCTGATATTCGACAAGGATGATCAGTTAGCTGTGGAATTCGTCACTGCTGCTGCAAATATTCGTGCATCTTCTTTTGGTATACCATTGCATAGTCTTTTTAAAGCTAAATGTATTGCCGGGAATATTGTGCATGCGGTTGCGACGACAAATGCAATTATTGCTGTGTTGATTGTGATTGAGGCTATTAAGGTTCTCCAAAGTAATTCAAACAACTGCAGGTTTGGGATCAAAGCATTTCTTTCACTTGTTGAGTGATTTCTGTTTTTGCTACATCATAAAGATGTTTATTTTGTGCTTAAACAAGTGGTAAGTTTTTATTAGGTTTGAAGTTGTTGATGGTCAATTTAAAAGTTTATATGTTAACCATTTAAGTCATCAGGTGGTTTTAAGCATCAAATTTTACTCTTGAATTTGTTGGTCGAGCTTGGGATTTATAGGAAGACAAGGTTAAGGAGCTTGTTGGAAGCCAAAAAGGCACTGGAATTATCAAGGTGAATGATGGTTTTAAGTTGCATGAGCCTAGTGAGGCAGACAGGAAAGGGATGGCTTTAAACTGCTTGGAAGCACCTTTTGATGTTGATATTAAGAACGGTGGTCATGTCGTTGTCTTGAATACCAAAAGTTTGCCTTTGGTTGGACAGGTTGGACTTGGTGCTGATCTTGTCAGGTCGGATTTTACCTTCATTATCTGATTTATAAGTTCACTTATTATATGAATTTTCTTCTTTGCTTTGCTACTTCTCCTCTCTTACTAAAATACTTTTATTGAATTGTTGACAGGATTGATGCTGGATCAATGTGCTCGCCAGGATTCTCTTGTGATTCAGCTTACCAGGTGACCTATATTGTTAGGGGAAGTGGTCGTGCTCAGATTGTTGGTGTTGATAGCACTCGTGACGGTTTGAGAGACCGATTAGCTCTATGGAGATCAGTGGTTCCGGTTACCGGTAAGAAAAAGCATTTCTTTTTGGTTGTTTTAATTCAAATATCTAAATTTTATTTAGTTATCAAAATATGCTGCTTTTTCCTTGATTAGGGACTTAGGCGGATTATGTTTCTTTAGCTTTACCGAGAGCAGCCTGCTAGCATCAATGTAGAGTACTACATTTTTGATATACAATTCATGTTTTGGTTTAATGCTCCAGGTATCAAGTAGAATTACAAGTTTCTACTGCTATTGTGTTTTCCAAAAACCTAACTGGTGTCTTACATTTTTCTAGGAAGATGGATGGGACTAAGAAAAAGAAGAGAAGATCTGCCATTTGGTGATTCATTCAAAAGGCAAGAATCACTGATTTTGAAGATGCCAGAAGACAATGAATTATTGGTTTAAAAGGCAAAGTTCAAAGCCATTATAGATTCAGAAGCTACAAGAAGACAACTTTGGGCAAGAGACGTTACATTAAATGGGTTTGGATGAGTAGATAGTAGATATATTGTAGTGCATATTTTCGTGAGTGTTTTTAGATTTGTTCGTATTATGAATGAAACTCAAAAATTTAATAAAATATGATAAATTCTCGTGTTCTCAATATTTAATCTAATAATTTCTTTGAATAACAAGTAGTGATAATTTCTTTGAATTTCAAGATATTTAGAGTACTTTTAGAGGGGAAGTCTTTTGTCTTTGAAACACATTTTGAGGCAAAATGAGTTGTCGTTGACAGAGTATTTAGGGATAAAACATGTTGCTTTTGGAGACAAAAAAAATAGTCTTTAGAAGTTTATTTTAAAGACAAAATGAATTGTCTTTGATTAAAACTTTAGAGACGGAAATAAAATCTTTCGGAGATGAGGAATTTCGTCTCCGAAAATTCTTTCTAAGGCAAGAAGTTTAGTCACTAATAAAATAGTTAGAGTTGAACAAGTTAGTCTTCAAAATTTGATATTCTGGGGCTACTGATTTTGTCCCTGATTAAATTGATTAGAGACACTTTTTTTTGTTTCAGATAGTTATTATTAAAGACAAATTAAATTGACACAAAATTTTCGCTTTTGAGACAATTTTATCGGTCTTAAATAGTTATCATTAAAGACAAACTGATTTGACACAAAACTTTTGTTTTTGAGACATTTTTATTGGTCTTAAACAGTTAACATTAAAGACTAATTAATTTGTCCTGGAATTTACATTTTTGCGACAAAAATCTTGCTCGCAAAAATATAACTTTTAGTATCGAATTTTTTGGTCATTAAAATAACTTTCACAGACAATTTTATTTCGTTGGTAAAACAGACTTTTGTTAACAAAAAATATTTAGTTGTTAATTAATTTTTCTCGTGACTGTTCGTAATTTTGTCGCGATATACTTTCCCAGACGGGGTATTTGAGACAACTTCGTGACAATTTTTTTTTCTTCACAACAAATATTTCGAGACAAGAAAAGGGGATTTCCTGACAATTTGTTTTGACACTAAACCCCCATTTTCTTGTAGTGAAATAACTCCTCCTCCTTCAATCGTATTCGAATACTTAATGTGTACCTCTGTATTCTTCGGAATTGAAGTTATAATTAGTAAATATGATGCTATTGTATGGATAATGGATTTGATAGAAACTAATAAATAATACTTACTTTTGAAGCATCGTATATAAGATAAATTGGAGAAAAATTCTAAAAGATTTGATTTGATTTGATTGAATATGATCTGTTTTCTTCATCATTTTTTGTGTTTTTTATTTTGATAATCTATAAAAAGAGATAAGAAGCAAAAATCGACAAAAAAATTTCACATGTTTACACTTACAGTTACAGTGGCGGGTCAAATCAGAGGTAGTGAATTTGGAAATTTCGAACTTTCCTTCCGTCATTAAAAGGGGGGAGATAATATGATTTTGGGAGTATTTGTGTTCTCATCAATCTTTAACCTGTTAAAATGGAAGGGACAGTTCTTTTTTGCTTTAGTTTCTCATGCGAACTGCGAAGAACCATGGCTTGGAAAAGAGGAAAAAGACTGGTATCTCATGAGGAAGAACCATGGATGTGTTGTAGAAGAAGAAGAAAACTACGGGATGAGTAAAATCCTAATATGTTAAGAATTTTAGAATCCGATAAACCGTACTAAATTTGGTTAGGCTCTTCACGAATGTAACGTACACTTGACTGCTGTCAATAACGTCCAGTTAAGTATTTGGTGTAAACCCGGTGTATTTTTTTAATTAGGCGTAAATCAACACATAAGTCTTGTACACCCATGTTTCTACTAACGGTTTTAGTATTAGGCCGTTAAAATCAGGGGGCTTAGACCAATAACGTTCTCTACTAAGGGAGCGTTTTAAAAAAAAACTTCGACCAATAACGTAACGACACTTGTCTTCTCTAAAATTGTTGTAGTTGAAAACTTTGATCTAATTTGATTTGAAATGGGTGTTATACTCACCGTGCAACGTGGTAGCTTATATGACTTAGCCTTTTAAAGGAGGAGTGCCTAAATTTAGTCTACAAAAACTTTTATCCAAGCTTCTTAGAAATCACGAAATACCATAGGGAATCTTTCTCCAAACCAAACCTCCAACTCCATTTTGCAAGCATAGATTGATTAAAATGATGCAAGTAATTTATGCCTAACCCTCCTTTCCCTGTAGGTGTGCAAACCAATTCCAATTTTGCGATGTGCTTCCTATTCGAGTCCTCATCGTCATCCCAAAGAAAGTCCCTAATCTTCTTTTCCAAAATCTTGATTATAGAAGTTGGTGCTTTGAATGTACTGAAGTAGTATAGGCAGGAGAGAACATTTTTTATGAGAGTAATCTTTCCTCCTTTTAGGAGTTTGACTCTTTGGCATCCTGCTAATCTACTATCAAACCTTTCAATCACTGGATCCCATAAGTCCTTGGAAGTTTATTTGGCATCCAGAGATAATCCGAGATAAATAATTAGAAATTGATCCGTCTTGTATCCAAGTTTTTCCGCCCAAGAATTTAATAGTGGAGTTTAACCAATACCAACCAATCTAGTTTTGGAATTATTTACTTTGAGACCTGAGACCACTTCAAAACATCTCAAGGAACTGAAAACAAATTGCAATTCATCCCAATCATTTTTGATGAAGAGTATGGTATCGTCAGCATAATGTAGGTGTGGATTCCTTCATCTTTAACTGAGAAACCACTAATGAAGCTGTTTAGAGTTATCTTGTCTAAGTACCTTGCAAATCCATCCATCCCAATGATAAACAACAAGGGGGAGAGTGGATCTCCTTGTCGCACTCCCCTTGAACATCCAAAAGACCCAAATAGAGAACCATGTATAAGAACTGAAAATGTGGCAGTGGAGTAGCAAAAATTAACCCAGTTGCACAATTTGTCTGTGAAACCAATTTTCCTCAACTGGGAAACCTAACCTTAAGAACTGAAGATAACATATCTTCTTTGAAAAGATTCTTAAAGTGATCTATGATGTTGCATTTTATCTTGCGTCTGTCATCCGTAAGAATTCCATCAACCGTAAGATACTTGATTCTATTCACCCTTCTTCTACTTGAAGCAAAGCCATGAAAGAAAGATTTATTTTGATCTCCTTCCTTTAACCATTGGACCCTAGAGTTTTGTTTTATAGATCTATCTAACATAAGAGTGACTTGCTCAAACTCAACTTGGCGCACATATGTCATCAAATTTGAACTTCAAAAGTAATTCTACAGGTATATAGAATTACCCCGGTCTCTTGATAGCATGATCTGAGGTGGGTATTGTTAGGAAATAAGTGGATTTCTTGTTTTGAGTCGTTTCCACGTTGAGGTGGATTTCCTAATTTAGGTTTGATAAGACTTAGGAAAGAGTTTGGTTTCCTAATAGGAGACTAATACTTGGTGGCCAAGTTTGTGTTTTTAATATATAGGACTAGAATTGTAGGTTTGTAGACATCCAACCTAGAAGAGTGGTAAATCCTTGTGCTAAGAATTTTGGTCTCTTTGTTAGGGAGGGTCGAGTGCTACCATGAAGGTCAATATCTGTGTGAGAAAAAAAATTAGAGAGAGCATTTTGGTATGATCCTCGCACTGAAAATTGACATATTTATAAAACGGGTAGGGATGTAATCAGTCATACGGTTTTGTGTAAATTATAGCCATTAGATCGTGCGGCCCGACATGTAAGAACAACACACTTTTGGAGTAAAAATGAGGGAGTGTTTGCAATTGAATTTAGAAGTGGTATGTGCAATGTTGCCGGACCGAAGCTAGGAATCACATCGCTTACCTATTTAAATTGTTTAACATATGAGGTGTGATGCTTCTTTGTTTTTCTTGGTTAATTGAAAGCTTTAATGAGCAACGTTACAAGACTCTGAAACAAAATAAACCTATTGCCGTAACATCGACCAATAAATCGACAAGCTTGTATTGAATAGGACCTCCCAGAGCATATAGGAACCACTAGCTAGCATCCATATTGTAAACACCAAGAAGCCTAATTGATACATAGGGGGAACCTTTCATTCGCTTTTCTAAGTTGCATATAACCTGTTTACTTGAACATTTCATTCACTTTTCCCAGTTGAATCTAACCTGTTTATTTTCAGTTGCATCCTTTTAGTTTCCAACATCTGAGATATATTTGGTTTACATGCATAATTTTTCAATTTTCTCCAACATCATAGATCTAAACAACCGAGATGGGCATATTGGTGTCATCTTTGTAACATCCGGTCTCTCAAATTTTGACACAGATAAATAACCTGGGTTAAAATGGCAAAAATGGATGCAGTCGCAGGCTAGTTTTAGAACGAAATTATATGCTCTTTGTTTACTAACTACACTTACTAGCTGTTGCTCTTTGACATAATTCGAAAAATAGGCATGAATACTAAGTAAATATATAGGGATGCCTATCTTTTTACATAACCAGATCTGAGCAAGGATTATTATTTTTCTTTGTTTTAATAGAATAAAATGTTGTTTTTTAATTTATGGTGTTTTTTCACACATTTCTTCACCATTTTGGTGATTTTATCTTCGCTTTTTGGGCGATCTTTTCTTCGCTTTGAGAGCGATTATTTCTTCACATTGATGGTGATTTGTTCAATCTTTGTTGGTTGTTTCATGGCTTGTTATTCTAGATTCGAGAACATCGGCGATTCAACACGGCATAGCTTTGAGTTCATCTTCAACAAAAGGGATTTAGGGCATCCGTGTTTTTCGTTCACATATACAAGATTAAGGGCTTATCACTCCTTTGTTTTTGGAGCATCTCTTGTTATAGAAGACAAACATTCAAAATGGTCGGAATTGATTCCGGATTATACCATCTTTTCTCTCTACTTTTCATACAAAAATTGGGTACCTTTACGGTATTTTTCTCTTTCTCCTCACGAATTACATGTAATTGGTATCTTTATTTGTATTTGGGTTTTAAATTTCTTGTATTTTGATGTTCTTTTTCTTGTAAACAATCATGTAATCACCTTTTTGGATTGAATGAAATGTGGTCTGATTGTTGATCAAAAAAAAAAATCATAAGTTTATGCATGTGCGTGTATAAATTTATTGGATATAATTGTAGTGAGGATGCATTTGTCTTTGTGATGACAGGCATATACCGATCGTAATAAGCTTAGATTGATAGGAAACATGCATCAACTTGGTTAAAGTTGTGAACTTTTTTGAGACTGTGGATATAATTTACTGAAGGGAAATACGAAAACAATGGAGTTGGGGAATTGGTAAATGGATGCAATCAAACAAATTAACTAATTATTCAACTGAACTTTCATTGTTAACTTAAATTCAACCAATTGATTAAGCAAAAGTGCAATATGATAAGGTATTTATCTTCCATCTAGCTTCTCCCCTCTTGTAATGCTTCTCATGTTTTTGTTTCGTATGACTACCAGTATCAAGCGAAGAATCGGTATATTAACGCTTATTAATCAAGGGGTAAATTAGTCATTTTTAAAAATAATTGGATAAGGGGTCACCTTTTTTACTTTTTATTGACATTTTTTGTCCTGTAGTGTAGGCCCAAATTTTCGAGTTTTATCTAACGGTACTAGTTTCGTATCTAGTTCGTTGTTAGATTAATTAATTCCTATTAATTAACGTTCGTGTTAAACTAATCGAGTTATTATCGGCTAATTCATCACTTGACCGGTCTAATTGTGTTGACGAGCTTGAGGGTCCTTAAACAGCCCAACCCAAAAAATCATGTGCTACGTGCTGGGTTGGGTTGCGTCAGAGACTCAGACGTGTTGTGTTGTGTCGTGTTAAATGGAGTGTTGTTCCGTGCTATGCCAGAAAAATAATCGTGTTGGGTTGTGGTAGCCCATTTCTTTTATGTTTTCCAGGATAAATATTTTTCAGATATTTTAGTTAGTATATCTGTATTATATTGAAATTAATCAGCATAACGGAAATAAAATGTAAAAAACTAGCTAAATAAAGACAATTTTTATAAAATGTGATGTATTGTGTTGTATTTTATATATGATTCAATGCTTATACAACAGGAGGGTTTGTTGTGTCACGGGACGGCTAATATATATCCATTTTTCTAACTGACGGTTTGGATCTTCCCAGAGTAATCTTGATATCCACGTATCCAAAGACTGCGTATCATCTAGACCATGCATCTGTCGCATTGAATTCCTCCCCTTTGTCATTCATTGCAATCCTTTTTTTAACTCCCGTTACGTCGGACAAATCCTATAAATGATCGACGCTTCCATTTCCTCTTCACAACATGAAAGTTCCTATCGAGCCCTAGAATTTAAGGTAAGGCAACTATGGGTTTTTGTTTGAATCGTTTCATTTCCAAAATTCGCATTCCTGATAATCCTAAATTTTTAACTTGGGTTTTTTGTTGTAGGCGCTGAGAATTGATTGGTTTCAGAAACTGCCTAATGAAATTGATGAGGTAATATTTGTTTATTGTTTCATAGATTAAACTTTAAATAAAACATGGGGTTTGTTTTATGAATGGATCCTTGGAAATTCTTACTTTCGTGGTATGTTTTTGCATGAATTGCGCTTAGGGTAATTTTAATTTTCCCAATTGTTTTTTGAGACACAGGTTTCTGAGTTTTTATTGGTTAGAAAATATTATTTTTTTTGGGTCATATAGTTCTCCACGGTCTGCGAATGCCTTCGTTGTTTGAGCTCATTTATAATGTTTTTTTAGATCTAATTGTTGGCAGATAAACTAGAACATTCAAGAAAAAGTTGGATCGATAAAATGGCTTGGGCTCATTTGTAACATTCCAAAGCACTAAGTCTTCCACCACCTATTTGTGGAATCACATTTGAGCGCATGTGGCGGGAGAGTAATCGATAACAAACCTAATGATGTGATATCGTCATACTAAGGGGATCATGGAGTATTTGGAATACTCCTTTAGTGTATAAAACTTTTCAATTATAGCTTAAAAGGTTAGTAGATGAAAGCTTAAGTGTGCCTGTACCTAGACTTGGTTTTTGCAGGCACTATCATTATTCTAGCTTCTTTTGAGTTTGTTTCTTTGAGCCATATTTCTACTTAAGTCCCTTTTGTTCTCTAATTGATCTTTATTTGATTAATAGGAATTCTCACATCATAACAACAGATTTGATTTGCGATGAAAGCCCTCATCTTCATTTATCAAGGTAAACGCTAATTTTACTTCTCTCATTCCTCTTACCTTGCTACCATTCCTTTCTGTAGCTCGAGGGGATACTTAAATCTCTTCTTCTTCCTCTTTTTTCGTAACAGGAAACAAGATTCTGTCACAGATAACTTGGGGTGCAACTAACGTCGGTTACTTAGTTTTTTAACCATTTACCCTAAAACCCTCATAAACCCTCCAGCTGATTGATTGAAAAGACGATTTTCATTCTTGAATTGCCTTTGTTGGTAGCCTTCACTTTAATTTTTTTTTTTTAACATTTATTTTAACCTGAATGCTCTATTGGTCATTATCACATGGTTTCTCAAGCATTTTCCCTAAAGCCCTGAAATTAAAACCCATTTGTATGATACTGGAATGTCTTACTTAGTCACATTTCTAAATCTTGAACCATACCACTCAAGTGTAATCTTGAAATGCTTAAAATCCTTGAAAACATATCAGCTATCCTCACTGGATTTTCTACAAAAAAATACAAAGTAAGTGCATTACTCATATTACGGGATTCTTTATCAGAAATCGGTACAGGTGGTCATGTATATATGTAATTGATCTATTCGGTCTTTGATTGTGTCTTTGAGCTTTTAAAATTACTGAAAAAATTGTGTTACCTTGATCCTTGAAACATTGTTTAATTAACTTGATCATTGATAGGTATTAGTTTTTGTGGTATGAATGTGCACCAATGGATTGTATGCCTGCTGCTTCATTCTTCTGAAAAAAATACTTTACATCCCTTTTAGGTAATTCACTGCTTTGGATTTGGAGATGTTAAATTCTGTGTGATATTAAAATTTAGTCTTTTGTTGAATACTTTAAAATGATTTTGAATATTGAGGATTTTTTGATTTATTTTATCTAGCATCTACATACACAAGATTTCTTCAACTTGCGTGAAGATAATTGGCCATGCAATGGACTTTTAGAAGTATTAACACGATATAGAGCTATCGCATCGCATCAGAAAGTGGCAGTTTGCCATTAATATTTCCGTCTTTTTGTTGGTCATGTAAACAGTTTTTAGTTTGTGCAATACCAAAGTGGATGAAGTTTTTCCCTCTGGTGTACATATACGTGCTTAAAGTAATCTCGCGTCTATTATATTTGGAGTTATTTCTTATTTATGCTTCACTATTTAGTCGTTCTTATATGATTCCATGTAGAAATATTTCTTTTTCATTTATTTTTCTGCAATTATTATGAGTCTTCTGATGTCTATAGCAATTTATTTATCAAGCAATATCCACCTCCACTTCATATTTGAGAACTTTTTTTTTTTTACAAGTTTAGAAAAAATGGAGCGGACAAGCATACAGTGAGAGATTCTTGGATCATCGCTCCCAAGGTAATTACCATACGTTGTTATCAACTAAGCGCGCAATGGTGCCGTAGTACGTACTTCCAAGACTCTTATGACCGTCAAGGTTTCATATAATTTGATTGTCCAATCTCATGCAACATGGGTTATCACAGATGAAATGGCAAGAGATTTTATGACTGCTTAGCCAAGATCAAGCATAAAGACTCTGTGGACAGCCTAAAAAATTTGAAGTAACATAGTATGGTCAACACTCCAACTGTAACACCAGTAGAACTAGAAAAAAAAATACCATGCTCACCGACAATGGTTCCTCCCCATCCTTATATCAATGGAAATTCATTTTCTACTTACATGCAGTTCGTACAATTATCACCATCTATTAATGTTGATCATAATTTACTAAGGACTTATAATACCAGCACTACCTCTAGCGTTCATGTTTCATTTCCTCTAGACATCTATGGATTATCAGTTTCTCTTTTTTGTCATCTTTTGTCATTGTAGTATGGACCCATTGTTTAGTCTGTTTAAAGATTCCACCAACTTCAGGTTACACTTTTGTTGGGGTAATTTATCAATTTTACTGATTTTCTTTTAAACTTATGTCTATCATGGTGTTTAGTTGTGAAGCATTTTTTATATGCCTTGAATTACTTACTGGAGTGTGTGTGATATGCTTAATTTTAAGTGGAAACTTACAGTTGTGCTGCAATGGATCACCAAATTAAGTGGAAGCATACAAAAAAGTATACTTCTTTTGAATGGCAGGTATTGATCACCAAGTTTCTCAGTCTCATTGATCAAACTATTGTTATTCCATTTCTGAATCAGTCAATGCAGGAGTTAAAACAGCAGATAGCCAGAACCACATTTCAAATCATTGGCTATTTGGAAACATTCAGATTTTTACCCCCAGCTGAGAAACTTCACAGATAATTGTTCCTTCGGAATACCAAAAATTCTCCAGAAAGTCGATATATCTGGTGGAATCAGAAGATATACCCATGCTTCAATCGCTAGAACATATGCTTTAAATCTCTGGAGATGATAGAAATAGTCCTTTATATCCAAGTAGTAATATTTTCATCAGATACAATGCTACTTAGATTTCTTTCCCTGAGTAAATAACTGCTTCTTCTGAAACCAGTTCAGAGAAGAAGAAAAAGAATCCCTGAATTCATCTATTTCTTAATCAGGTTTGTATGCTTGGAATTGGAAGAGAAAGGGTGGTTTTGGAATTAAACGATAATTTTTTTTAGCTCAGCTCAGGAGAGGCAACACTTGGATCAAAAAAGCTTTAACATATCAGCACAACGAATACCAAAAGAAAAGGCAATCATATTGTCTAAACTAGCTAAGCACGGTTCATGGTTGGTTGAAGGGCAATTAGTAACGTGATTTAACTACTAAATCTTATTTGTTCCTTATTTGAATTTGTAATGATATCAAAGCTCATATGAGCTTTATTTTATGCACTCTTAATATTCTCAATATGATTTTCCTTATAAGCTTAAACAGAACATAGAGAAAATTGGTTGCGACCAAATGCATGCTTTTTTGGCTTCCGATAGATTCAATACCAATCCGTGGATATCCAAATTACTCGCAAATCTTCGAATAAGAAACGCTATAACAAAATTTTCAACAGACTAAGTTAATAACCCAGTGAAGAGAAAATGCTAAGAAAATACTTTTTGATCACTTTAGAAAATGCTATTTGAAAATTTTCAACAGACTAGATCATTACAAGCATTCAAGCATTAATTGGTGTTTAGAAATTGTTGATGCCCCCAGTTTAGGACAACGCAAAATAGCCCGTGACGTTACGGCACGGGTCATTCCCTAGTTGTTTAACATATGGGGTGTGATATTTTAGATTGCCATTCTTTTTGTTTCTATTAATCAAAGGGGGCAATAAAGAAAGCTTTAGGGAGAGCAATGTTACAAGACTAAAAAAAAAAAAAAAAAATTGATGTAACATCGACCAATAAAACCGACAAGCTTTTATTGGTTACTAACTGGACATCCACAGAGACAACTAGCATCCATAACTAAAGAAGCATAATCGATACATGTGCGACCTTTCATTTGCTTTTCCAAATTGCATCTAACCTATTTACTTAAATCTATCTTGTTTCCAACATTTCGGATTTATTTGGTTTACGTGCATCATTTTTCAATTTTCTCCACATCTTAGATCTAAACAAATGTCAGCTTTGAAACTTCCAGTGTCTCAAATTTGGATACAGATTAACAACCTGTGTTAAGATTGTATATATGGACGCAGACTAAGTTTTAAAACCAGTGGCGGAACCAGGATTTCAGAAGGGGGGCTTAAAAAAAAATATATTCGCGCCAGACTTTTGATACTTTTAGCTAGCATAACAAACAAGGGAACCATCGGCCAACCTTTGGTTAATATCATCTTTTTGAGCAGATTGAAAATCACCTAAACGCTGTGGAGAAGCGGTCACAAGCTTAACGACAGAATTTAACATTTGAAAAAAACTTCCAAAGAGAACCCAAATTTTCAGATGTACCAACAAGAGCTAATTGTAGCCTATGTGCAAAACAGTGCACCAAACAAAACAAACAATCTCTAGTAACAAACAAAGGCACCAAACAAAACAAAAACCCAAACCCTTGAAGTAAATATCATTTTAGTAAGTTCCTTCTTCCTAAAATTTCTAACAGTGAAACCTAATTAGATAAAGTCTAAGATGAAACAAAATAAGAAAGTATTTACACAAGTAAAGAAAGCGAATCTTGAGAAATTTATGGTATTCGCACATTCAGTTTCACCAGTTAAATAAAGAACTAAATTGATAAACTTTTTGTCTCTCTCCTGTACTTTGTTCCATCTCCCTTTAGATTTACCTTTTTTCGTTGTTTATTCCTTTCAATTTGCAAATTCGGTTGACTAAAAATCAGACGTATATTATGTGTGGGCTAACAACTAGGACATGGTGGATTAAATCATCCAACTTGGTCGACTAAGTTAGTAATTTCAAATTTTCGTAAGGGAAAATTGCGACTCTGTTAAGGTTTTGGATTAAAAAGGGGGGCTACAGCCCGGGTTAACCCACCCTTCCTTCCGCCCCTGTTTAGAACGAAATTATATGCTCTTTGTTTACTAACTACACTTAATAGCTGTTGCTCTCCAACATAATTCAAAAAATTGGCCTGAATACGCAAATATATAGAGAAGGCTCTATACTTGGAGTGTAACTTTTTGCATAACTAGAACAGTAAATCACATGAAAAAAACATCACTAGAACGTGAGTATCGGTTGGAATTGAATGACATAAATTTGAAACGAACAGTAATTACTTATTACACAGTACAAGTGGGATAATTCATAAGTTTAACAAAAAAAAATTATGTATGTGCGTGTATAAATTTAAGGATGCATATGTTTTTGTAATGACAGGCATATACGGATCGCGAACTTTAATTGATGGGTAACATGCGGTTAAAGTTGTGAACTTGATTGCGACTGTGGCTTGGTTTGTGAGATAGAACTATAATTTTACTGAAGGGAAATACGAAAACAATGGAATCGGACAATTGGTAAATGAATGCAATCAAACAAACAAACTAATTATACAACTTAATTTTCATTATTAACTTAAATCCAACCAATTGATTAAGCAAAAGTGCAATGTAGGATAAGGTAGTTATGTTCCATCGATGTTCTACCCTCTTGTAATGCTTCCGATGTTTTTGTTTCGCACAAGTACCAGCATCAAGCGAACAAAACTAGGCTTTCCACATAACATTGTGATTGATTAGGTGTCATGGTAACAACACCTGCTTGCAAACTATTTTCTGGGTGACCAACCAGCAACTCTGTACCTCTTTCATTCTTAGGGTCGTATAAATAAAACCCTACCAAAGTACTTATCAGTATCTCACCATTTTTAAGTGACCACATTGGCTTTAGATTCCAAAAATCATAAATTGTCATTTGGTTAATGGTGAATTGTTTATTCCATGATTCTTTCACTCCATAATCTTGCATGACCCAAACACCATAGACCATACAAGAGACACGAACAACTAAACACAGGCAATCTCTCAAGATCCCCAAATTTTTAACCAAATTTTCATCCGATTGACCACCTACTGGAGGTGCCATAGTTTCCTCAGGAATACCTACATCTATGCTAATATCGAAAGACACAATAGCTTCCGAGTTAGTTTCTTTTGTGGTGGTAACACCTAACCAATGGAGAGCTCCATCGAAAAGCACGCTCGGACATAGGGTTCCACGAAAGGGAAACAAATAAGAGATGGATTGAATAGTCCATGAATCTGATTTTAAGTTATAGACTTGAGCTTTGAAATAACCAGTTCTTTCAAGATCGTCCAAAATTCTTATAAACTTGTAATCTTCGTTTTTCCGATCGTAACCAAACCCACATCTTAAACAACGATCTTTGACATCAACGTTTCCTAGTATTCTCTTGTACTCTCTAGTAAATGGGTTCCAAATGCAAAGTCTATAATCAATATCAAATGGACGACCGGAAGTAGCTAAACAAATCAAGCCATTACTGATCAGTTTTTGACCCTGATATGATATAGATATAGAAGTAGCAAACAAAAGAATAAAACACAAACAGATTGCAATAGAATTTTCCGATTTTATTGCTATAGCGAAGAACTTACAATGTTTACCTCTTAGGTTAATTTTCTTCCCTAGGTATTGCTTCTTCTTCTTGCTTGTTTCCTGCTAGTATTCCTCTAGTTTTCTGCCGTGTCCTCTACAAGCACTCTAGGTGCCTATTTATAGGTTTAAGACTACGCTAAAACTAGTAATACACAAATTAGGAAAACTCCCCTATTTCTGCAATCTTCTAGAAATAAAAGTTTACTGTTCCTTCTAAGAATAGAACTCTACTTCTAGAATTACTTGGAGAGCAATTTAATGACGTTTTGGACCTAGGTATAGGGTATTCTAATGGGCCCTAAACCTAAAAACGGATCAGACCTCCCCCATTAGGAGGCTTTTGGTCCCTCAAAAGCATTGAGTTAAGATGCGGGGAAGTTTAGCTTTCAACCGCACTCTTGAGTACCACTTTGCACGCTTTAAAGTCTTCCCGTTGCGACATTCTTGGAATAATTCTTGTTTTCCAACTCCAGTCATCTCTGTCTTCTTGCTAAGAATCAGATCCTCTTTTGTTACTTCCCTTAGATCTAAGTCTTGCGCAACTTGTAATGATGGCGAATCATTTTGCTCGTCAAGTAGCTTGATTTCTGGCTCCACACGTTATTTTGGTGGCACTTTCTGCGACTGTTGCAGGGTGTCTTCAAACCCTTCTAACAACTGTTGCAGATTTTTCTTTTCGGTTTCAGTGCACTCGCAAGATTTTGCACACTCCAGTTCACCAGGTTCTATGACATCTTGTCGAACCGTGAGTAGACTAAACTTCTGATTAGTGTTTACTAAATATTGCGCATCCAGAAGTTGTAATTTCTTCTTTTCTTTAGAAGCTAGAATATGAAATATTTTTCCATCTTTAACCAACTTCCAAATATTTTCTCTTCGTAAATACGTTGCATCTCTGTCCCATAGGTAAGGACTACCTAAAACAATGTGACACACATATAATGGGACAACATCACATGTTACCTGATCCATGTATTTCCCGCTAATGGCGAATTCGAAGGTCCATTGAGCAGTCACTTGCATTTCTGTATCCCTCTTCAACCATCCTAACGGGTATGGCTTAGAGTGTGGTGTGATCTTCAAATTCAGTTTCTTCACAAGTTGTTCATATATCAAGTTTTGTTGCGATCCGCTATCAAGTAAAGTAAGGACCTGTGTCTTGTCGACTTGAGCATACACCCAAAATAGTTCTTCTTTAACAGATTCCGGTGTCGCAGGTTCCGGACCACTGACTTCTCCTGTTGTCGCAGTTGCGACCCCTTTTCTTGTCATCATCGCAATTTTGTGACCAGGTTGAGGCGATCCATCGATTACCTCATCTTCCTCTTCTTCGTTTTCTTCTTCATTGTGGCAGTTTGCTTACGGTGTTTCCGCCATGCTGGTTTCAACTCCGGATGGAATTTCCAAGATCCTTCCTTCGAGTGTCGATCAGTTTTGCAATTTGCACAGTATTGGTTGGTTTTGTTTGACATCACATGATATGTCCTCCCCTCTTTATGAGTAGTGTTCACAATCTCTCCTTCGTTTCTTGATTGCCTTGCTTTATAGGGTTGACTCTTCATCTCGATATACATAGCTTTCTTGCAAGCATCGTCAATGTCTGTTACTCCAAATAACTCAAGTTCTGTCCGTATAGCAAAAGGTAATCCTCCTTTATACTTCTCAAGGGTTTCTGGATCTCTCAGGTTCACATTCAATGCTATAGCTTGCTTTCGAAATTCAGTAGTGTATTCTTGCACGTTTCGCCCTTTCACTTGTCGCAAGAATTGCCATTGTTCGCGCAGTCGTTCTTTATAACCAATGGGATAGAACTGATTTCGGATAGCAGTTGCAAATTTTTGCCATGTTGTCACCGGAGTATCTAAACCTGATGTATACGCCTCCTACCAAATAAGAGCATGACCATCAAGTCTGAGTCTAGCAAAACTTACCCTTTGCTCCTCGGTAAATCCTTTGGTGCTGAAATACACTTCCAAAGACTTGAGCCAGCCATCCAACTTCTCTGGATTCAAATCCCCATTGTATGCTGGGATTTCAATTCTTGCCTCTACTTTGAAGGGTGAACTTACAAACCCTGGTGGGTTTTCCATATTTTGTTCAGAACTTGGTTCCCCTGTTTTATGAGATAGTTTTAATCCTTTTAGCATCTCTTTTATAAACGCCATATCATCCTTCATTGTTTTCATCTCTGCCAGATATCTCTTCATGATTTTCATATCTTCCTCCAATTTCTCCATAATGTTTCCTTGTAGATTCGATGATGATAACGTGGCTGATGTTCTTTTCCTTCTATCAATATCATGATCTAATGGTAATACCTTGTTACCCTTGGATCGAAGCCCTTCCATTCATCGCCGGAAACATCGCTTAATTACCTTCTAGCTCTGATACCACTGATCAGTTTTTGACCCTGATATGATATAGATATAGAAGTAGCAAACAAAAGAATAAAACACAAACAGATTGCAATAGAATTTTCCGATTTTATTGCTATAGCGAAGAAATTACAATGTTTACCTCTTAGGTTAATTTTCTTCCCCAGGTATTGCTTCTTCTTCTTGCTTGTTTCCTGCTAGTATTCCTCTAGTTTTCTGCCGTGTCCTCTACAAGCACTCTAGGTGCCTATTTATAGGTTTAAGACTACGCTAAAACTAGTAATACACAAATTAGGAAAACTCCCCTATTTCTGCAATCTTCTAGAAATAAAAGTTTACTGTTCCTTCTAAGAATAGAACTCTACTTCTAGAATTACTTGGAGAGCAATTTAATGACGTTTTGGACCTAGGTATAGGGTATTCTAATGGGCCCTAAACCTAAAAACGGATCAGACCTCCCCCATTAGGAGGCTTTTGGTCCCTCAAAAGCATTGAGTTAAGATGCGGGGAAGTTTAGCTTTCAACCGCACTCTTGAGTACCACTTTGCACGCTTTAAAGTCTTCCCGTTGCGACATTCTTGGAATAATTCTTGTTTTCCAACTCCAGTCATCTCTGTCTTCTTGCTAAGAATCAGATCCTCTTTTGTTACTTCCCTTAGATCTAAGTCTTGCGCAACTTGTAATGATGGCGAATCATTTTGCTCGTCAAGTAGCTTGATTTCTGGCTCCACACGTTATTTTGGTGGCACTTTCTGCGACTGTTGCAGGGTGTCTTCAAACCCTTCTAACAACTGTTGCAGATTTTTCTTTTCGGTTTCAGTGCACTCGCAAGATTTTGCACACTCCAGTTCACCAGGTTCTATGACATCTTGTCGAACCGTGAGTAGACTAAACTTCTGATTAGTGTTTACTAAATATTGCGCATCCAGAAGTTGTAATTTCTTCTTTTCTTTAGAAGCTAGAATATGAAATATTTTTCCATCTTTAACCAACTTCCAAATATTTTCTCTTCGTAAATACGTTGCATCTCTGTCCCATAGGTAAGGACTACCTAAAACAATGTGACACACATATAATGGGACAACATCACATGTTACCTGATCCATGTATTTCCCGCTAATGGCGAATTCGAAGGTCCATTGAGCAGTCACTTGCATTTTCTCGTATCCCTCTTCAACCATCCTAACGGGTATGGCTTAGAGTGTGGTGTGATCTTCAAATTCGGTTTCTTCACAAGTTGTTCATATATCAAGTTTTGTTGCGATCCGCTATCAAGTAAAGTAAGGACTGTGTCTTGTCGACTTGAGCATACACCCAAAATAGTTCTTCTTTAACAGATTAGGTGTCGGGTTCCGGACCAACGACTTCTCCTGTTGTTTAGATTTGCGACCCCTTTTCTTGTCATCATCGCAATTTTGTGACCAGGTTGAGGCGATCCATCGATTACCTCATCTTCCTCTTCTTCGTTTTCTTCTTCATTGTGGCAGTTTGCTTACGGTGTTTCCGCCATGCTGGTTTCAACTCCGGATGGAATTTCCAAGATCCTTCCTTCGAGTGTCGATCAGTTTTGCAATTTGCACAGTATTGGTTGGTTTTGTTTGACATCACATGATATGTCCTCCCCTCTTTATGAGTAGTGTTCACAATCTCTCCTTCGTTTCTTGATTGCCTTGCTTTATAGGGTTGACTCTTCATCTCGATATACATAGCTTTCTTGCAAGCATCGTCAATGTCTGTTACTCCAAATAACTCAAGTTCTGTCCGTATAGCAAAAGGTAATCCTCCTTTATACTTCTCAAGGGTTTCTGGATCTCTCAGGTTCACATTCAATGCTATAGCTTGCTTTCGAAATTCAGTAGTGTATTCTTGCACGTTTCGCCCTTTCACTTGTCGCAAGAATTGCCATTGTTCATGTGATCGTTCTTTATAACCAATGGGATAGAACTGATTTCGGATAGCAGTTGCAAATTTTTGCCATGTTGTCACCGGAGTATCTAAACCTGATGTATACGCCTCCTACCAAATAAGAGCATGACCATCAAGTCGAGTCTAGCAAAACTTACCCTTTGCTCCTCGGTAAATCCTTTGGTCTTTGAAATACACTTCCAAAGACTTGAGCCAGCCATCCAACTTCTTCGGATTCAAATCCCCATTGTATGCTGGGATTTCAATTCTTGCCTCTACTTTGAAGGGTGAACTTACAAACCCTGGTGGGTTTTCCATATTTTGTTCAGAACTTGGTTCCCCTGTTTTATGAGATAGTTTTAATCCTTTTAGCATCTCTTTTATAAACGCCATATCATCCTTCATTGTTTTCATCTCTGCCAGATATCTCTTCATGATTTTCATATCTTCCTCCAATTTCTCCATAATGTTTCCTTGTAGATTCGATGATGATAACGTGGCTGATGTTCTTTTCCTTCTATCAATATCATGATCTAATGGTAATACCTTGTTACCCTTGGATCGAAGCCCTTCCATTCATCGCCGGAAACATCGCTTAATTACCTTCTAGCTCTGATACCACTGATCAGTTTTTGACCCTGATATGATATAGATATAGAAGTAGCAAACAAAAGAATAAAACACAAACAGATTGCAATAGAATTTTCCGATTTTATTGCTATAGCGAAGAACTTACAATGTTTACCTCTTAGGTTAATTTTCTTCCCTAGGTATTGCTTCTTCTTCTTGCTTGTTTCATGCTAGTATTCCTCTAGTTTTCTGCCGTGTCCTCTACAAGCACTCTAGGTGCCTATTTATAGGTTTAAGACTACGCTAAAACTAGTAATACACAAATTAGGAAAACTCCCCTATTTCTGCAATCTTCTAGAATTAAAAGTCTACTGTTCCTTCTAAGAATAGAACTCTACTTCTAGGATTACTTGGAGAGCAATTTAGTGACGTTTTGGACCTAGGTATAGGGTATTCTAATGGGCCCTAAACCTAAAAACGGATCAATTACAAGAACCCAAAATATAAACTAATCTCCCATCTTGATCTTGATCAATTACAAGAACCTAAAGTAAAAATAACATTCATGGTACCTCTAAGCATAAGCTTAGGGTTATTTTTTAGTATTGAATAATCAAGGTGATACTTAGTAAATCTATGATTACATTCACATGTTTGATTTCAATGGCAGCTTGAGGAAGATATCTGCTTGAACTTGTTAGTTTCATGACTGCTGCTTCTTCATAAATCACCATGAAGTCTATATACTACCAATGCGGTAAAAATAGTAAATGTCCAGTTGACAATAATAACCTTCAAAGCATAGGATTTTGAGTTTTTGATCATGATGGAGGCATGAATGAGAGTTAATGTTATTTATGTTTATATTGAAATTAGATATTCAACTTGGAGCTCCCTAGCTTGGCGTTCAAATAAATAGGAGTAGAAATTATATGGAAAATTTGTATGGGGTGGAAAGGCAATAGGAGAGAAAACCCTATTTTCCTAAAGGAAAAAATATAAGAAAAAAAACAATTTACAAAAGTCAATAAAACATTTCTCCCCAAGGGGATTAGTCCGTGGACGTAGGCAAACAATGTCGAACCACATTAAAACTCCATGTTTCTTTATTTGCTTTCCAATCCGTCTCCAAACCCTAATTCACACCAAACTACTTATTCATCGTGTTTCGTGCCCAAAAATAATTTTGGGCACAAACATGTATCATAGATTCGTCATAGTACTTACAAAGCAATCTTTTTAAAGGAATGCTTCAGAGCAGTGGTCTTAATCTTTATAAAGGCCAATTGGGCTGACCCAAGCTGATTCTCTGCTCATTGGAAAAATCAAGTATGAAGAAAAAGATCACTAGCCACTATGAATATATTTTTGCCATCCGTCATGTGTTTGCTAACTATACAGCTTGGTTTGCATTGGGAAGCTATTCTTCATGATTACTAGCTGGGGTACTAGTTTATCTACAGAATACCAACATCCATATGAGATAAATTGGAAAATGCTTTATCTATTACGAGGGGTGTTGTATATTCCCCACTAAGCCGGCACCCCCATTAGATGTTGTTATTCTTAGCCAAGCTTGGCACACCTTATACTCAACTGTCATAGCTTTTATGTTTTCCTGTGACGGCTTGTATACTCGGTAAAGAGCTACTAATAGTTGTTCACCTAAATTTAGAGCATAGTCCAATAATAAAGATATTTGGTCTTGCTCTAAGATTTGGTCTAGCTATTCTGTTAAATCAATCGAAAATATTTGAGATTGACGGGTGGGTCAGAGAGAAGAGGTTCCGTGAGAAAAGAAAAGAAGAAAACAAGCTTCTGTCGTTTCCTTTTACTTTTGTTTTATATAAAATGAGGTTTCGTGGATCAAAAATTCTTTACACACCAAGCGGTGTGTACTTCGGAGAGAAAAAAAAACAAACATGGGTTCCACTAACGGCCCACCCCGCTAACTCCTCCTGAGGCGTTCCTAATAACCTTGAATTTTCTCGATGTGCACATCACGATGCACACTGCTCGGTGCATGTAGCAAAGCTTTTCGTGGATACAAAAGTCCCCCACCTTCCCACCATCAAACATGTTTTCTTCGTTTTCTCAAGATTTTCAAAAACAAATTAGCAGCTATTTAAAGCTCCAACCGTACTGGCTTTACAATCTTGGAAAAGGCATTTGATTACAAATTCCATTGCTTTTTTCTTGGAAAAAATTGGATGTTGGGGCTACGAAAGAACGTGTGATTGTGGACTTATAGGGCTGTTTGGTGACCATTATTTTAAGGGATATTTTGATTTAGGTGCCCATAAAATAGTACGTCTTTGTGTTTGGTGTCTAACTTTGTCCAACTTTGAGTTAGGTGCCCAGTGGATCTCAGTCAACGTATGACTTAACAGATGACCAGTTGACCGTCAAGAATTTAATTTTAATTAATAAAAATAATAATTAACGCCGTTAATGGCCATCAAACACGTGGCAAGGTGATTCATTAAACAATCTGAATTTCCCAAATCATTCAAAATCAGAAGAAAAAATCTTGTAAATCCAACATCACCGATCTGATTAAGGTTAGGATTTCCAATCAATATTGAAACTGCAAATTACATAAACCTTTGTCCTATTGCTCTTCTTTTTACAAACCCATAATCTAGCTTTAAGGATCTGAAGAAGAAAAAAAATCTAATGAAATTAGCGTTAGGGGAAACGAAATTTGGGTTTCATCCGGCGAACATTTCCCGCTGCAACAAAACCCATAAAAGGAAACGAAGAATCCGCAGCAGGCTCAATTTCAAAAATCAAAAGCGACGGATTTCTTCAAACTTCGTATTGGGCTGTTTTCAGAAAATTTTAAATGGGTAAGTACATTAAGATCGGTCAATTACAGATCTTTAATTAATTAATCAAATATGTAGAGATGGGATTATTCAGATTTTGTAATTAATATGTATAGCTGGTTAAATTAAAGAACAAGTATTAGAGTGAATTGCCCCGAAGGTGTTTGCTGAAATACCCCGCAGGTGTTTGCTGAAATGCCCAAGAACAAGTAGAATTTTGGTGATGGCAAACAGGCCTCTTCTCCGGAATTCACCATGGTGTTCGATGGTTTTCCTCTAGCTTTCGTTTTCCGATTATTTTTCTTTCCACGTTTTCATGACAAACATGCCTCTTCTTCCAGGCGGCAGTCGTCATCACCATGCTCTTCCCAGGAGTTTACGGATATTGAAAGTTATCCAAAAGTTTGTAGTGGGGAGATAACTTTCAATCAAATATTTTCATTAAACCAAAGAGAGACAGTGTTGGGAGGAGGAGACGAAGGGATCGGCGACAGAACATTTTTGTTTTGTTTGTGAAAAAGAAAACAGAAACGAACCAGGAAGAATAGGTCTAAGATTAACCATAGAAAAGGATACGAAGGAGCACAAACGCTGAAAGGGTATATAACCCACGTAACCTAAGAGATCCTAGCCACTCATTATCGGACGACCAGTATGAACCCACGTGTCTAACTGGGCAAAGTTAGTAAATAAAACGAAAGTCTAATTTTGGTTGGTCATTTCACAATTTTAACTGTGAATTCGACGGTCAACACGGTCGAACACAGTCAATATGTTGACTGGGACCCACTGGGCACCTAACTTAAAGTTGGACAAAGTTAGGCACCAAACGCAAAAGCATACCATTTTATGGGCACCTAAGTCAAAATATCCCTTATTTTAATGGATTATCAGCCTATAATCCATTATGCAGATTATAATGAATTTTATATGCGTTTGGTAACCATTATAATAATTGCTTATTTTAATTATCCATTATTTCCATAAACAGGAAAAAGTTATTTTGAAAATTTATTATAATCAATTATTTTTTCTAAGGAACTCAAATTGAATTTTTTTTCTTCTTATTTTCTCTAAACTATTAAGAAAGAAAGAGACAAAAAAATAACATAGGACTAAAAAAATATCATAAATCATTGTTCTTTCATCTCCTTTTTAAGATCATCATTCTAAGATAATCAATTATCTAAATTAGTGTTTGGAAAAATTTGTTTTTAAAATGATTAT